>CM055265.1:141342000-142046298 GCA_029237695.1 Conchocele bisecta
CGCACAGACGGACGGACGGACGGACGGACGGACGGACAACCTGACTCCAGTATACCCCCCGCCCCCCCCCCCCCCCCCCCCCCCCCCCCCCCCCCCCACCCCCCACAACTCGTTGCGGGGGTATAATTGTGATAGTGCCAAAATATACTCCGCTCCTGGCATATCGCATCATGGTGACACTGGGCCAAACATGTTTTAGTATTTAGTGTGTTGGTATTGTGTCACATGCATATTTACTGCGACACAATAATCATGATAATTGTAATACATAATTGTAGCCACCAAGGACGTAGCCTACTGATTTCTATCTGTATCTGCTACCACTTACGTGTACGGTTTCATGTAATATTTAGCGACTTTCAAAAATATCACATTGAATCAGCCGTACGATTGCCGTTTGATAACAATGTAAATATTCTTTAAAATGACCACTTGTAACTATGGTTATATGAATGTATAGTAATTTTACTAGTATATTTGCAATCATTGCAGACACTGATCAGACTGCACAGATGCACAGGTCTCCAACATTTACACATTTAAGAAGTCCGACTTTGCCAGATTGTTGTTAATATTCTTAGATTGTACTACATTGTACTAAATAATTTTCGTTATCAAAGGGCCGTTCTAGTCGAAGGCGTGTACATAATATAAAGCAAACGCACATGCACACATTAAACGCGTCTCAATTCAAATGAGCGGCTTCGAACAATAGTCGTAGGTGTGGAGTGTCATTTCAACAAAATCAATGTTGTGATCGGGACAAATTTAGTGTGTAAATCACTGACTGCGTTATAGTGTGCAGTTATACAAAATAAATGTACGTACGCCACGGTGCTTTTCAGGGGCGGATCCAGGATTTCAGGTTAGGGTGGGGGGGGGGGACTTCTTAATTGAAATAGTTTACTATACTTTCGAACTAGCACCGTTTGTTCATCGACCAAGCGGAGCTGGGCAAACTGCTAGGTGGGTCCGGCAGTATGCCCTCCGGAATATTTTTGATATTTACACCACATTTTGCTGCGTTATGGCGCATTTTAGAGCAGAAATATCTTTACTCGCCAAATTTTAGGGGTGTGGGGGGGGGGGGGGGGGGCGGTGCGCCGGGTTTTCCCCTACGTGAACCCGCCCTTGTTTTTAGCATGGCTGTTTCTTTGTTTACAAAGGCGCTGAATGTACTTTTTCTGAAACACAACAAAACTAAATTGCACATTTCATTTTCAAATTAATTATTCCCGACGAGAGAATATACTGCCGGTATTTTTATCGGGACATGAAACAATTATATAACCATGTATGTTACATCTCCACATTTTCCCGGCAGGGGCGGTGGTGACCAGTCGAGGGAGTGGGGGTCAGCGCGCAGCATTTTCCCATAGACCTGCTACCTGCTAGTACGGGGTACATGTACATTATTAGCCCGTCCGTAAGTCATATTGGCTACACATGAAAATGTTCTTCACGCTTTCTGAGATGTAAATTTAATTCCGAGAGTTTGGGAATGGACAGTCGATTTTTATTTTGTTTAAAAATGCCAGGGGTTGTCCTATTACACTCTAGACCCCATCGGGCGCTGAAGTCATTGATATGTGCAGCCATAGGCCTATCCAAATTCTGGTCATTCATTTATACAGAAATAAAATGCACTTGTTTCAATCACCGATACGATGTGCATATCATTTACAATTTCCAACACCAGGAATGCCGTTTAGTTTTTTGGTCTTTGGTGACGTATTGTCTAAATCAATAAATGACGTCCCAATTAACTGTAAATGACGTCAATTCTGAAATAATTACAATGTATCTTTCTGACGACACACGTATATGAATCTATTATGGCGATGGTGGCAAATTACGAAGCCACAGGTCGGCTAATTATAGATTTAAAATCGATAGTTGTGCGTTTGTTTTGTTCACTACATGTACATATCATAGTTTTATTCTGATGAATGTTTGATAGTATACATACTAACACTTGTAGATACATTTACTGTAACTTATCAGCAAATACAGTTTACAGCAAGCACAGTCAATGAGTCTATGAACACTCATTTCTACAGTAGGCTGTTGAGTTGCAGTGTACCAACGTCGCCGTTTCAATAACATCCTTTTTACTGGATGACGTTACGTTTTTTTCGTGCGTGATTCACATGGTGCTGCAAAAAGTGAGATAAAACAAAAACTATTAAACATAATTGCATTTTCTTTTCAGAATATTGGTGTCCGCATCAGAAAATGTAAAAATATGCAAATCGAAAATTTTGTCATTAAGGCCGGTTTTCACAGAGCGCGGCCCATATACATACTTGTCACTGTGGTAATGCCAGAAACGGTTAGTGTATGGTTATAAACAGTTTTGTAAAATGTTAGCGAGACTCTGAATTGTATAAGTTCTTCAACGTGAAATGATTCAGGATTCGCTTAAAGGCCGTGGTCGTTCACGCTTGGGAAGACGTAAATCACATTCAATAATCTCATTAAATTCAGCTCAGGTCACAAACAACCATGCTCCCCAGACAACATTAGGACACAGAATTGGGCAATTATCCAGGTTGCTTGCAGTTCTTGCCACACACCAGAGATAACAGCAGTACCATGGCACATGTAGCCGGGCTACACATCACAATAGCTCCCGACTCCACTGAGCCCACTGCTTGATATGATGCTATCAGTGGCATGTTGTGGCGTGCATCTGACCAGTTCTTATCCTATCGCGTAGCGAAAAGGATGCAAAAGCTGTCCGTCCGTCTGTCCGTCAATCTTCTACCAGGTATACTTGTGGATCAATTCGTGCGTACAAGAGGTAATTGTACATGTTTTATTGTGCACCCAGGTACACAGGCAGACTATTTACAGGTATACAAGTAAGTGGGTTTACAAGTATACCACAGTGTGTACGTCCGTCCGTCCGTCCGTCCGTCCGTCTGTCTATCCGTCACGTTTTCCATTCGCCTGTATCTTCTGTACTGTTTGACCTATTGGGCTTGAAGCTTCATGTACATGTTCATTATCATCCATATTGCCATTCCTTACCCCACCCATGCTCTCCCATGCCCAAGGTCAAGGTCAAATAATTTATAAATTACGTCCAGTTTCTCCATTCTCCTATAACTTGTTTGATCTACGGCCAATTGGTTTGAAACTTCATGTTTATTATCATCCACATTTCCATTCCCCACCACACTCATGCTCTCCGCATGCCCAATGTCAAGGTCAAATAACATTTATTTTTCATCCAGTAGACGTGTGCACATTTCTCCATTCTCCTATAACTTCTTTTTTTGTAAAGCTAATTGGCTTCAAACTTCATGTGCATGCTTATTATCACCCATTTTGTTTTCATTTCGCGCCCCAGAATGCTCCCTCCCCCTTGGCATCGGTCCATGTGAAATAACTCTGACATTCCCACTTCAGTACATTCATTCTGCTATAAGCTCTTTACCATATGAGTGATTCACTTGCAACTTCGTATGAATCTTTATCCTTATCCATATTATATTTCAATAGATGCATGCGCATTCCTCTATTCTCCTATAACTTCCTTACCGTATCAATGTGCATGTTCGTGATCCAGCCACCACAGCGATGGGATACATGCCGTTGGCGTCGTTCTTGTCATTAGATTTGTATTATGAACTAATGGCGAATACATACTATTTGTAAGACACCTTTTTGTCAAACAGCCGTCCAGTTGCATGTAGATGTACAAAGTACATGTATTCGTAAGCGATATTTACATGTGCATTGGATCCGAACTGTCATAGAAAACAGTACAATGGCATTCGCGCGACAATTACCTACTTATCGCAAACCATGGGCCAAGTCCAATGGTTTCAGATCTGGCAGTACCGACACTACAGTACACTACACTACATGTTGTGACAATTGGAGTTGTTGCAAAATTAACATATCAAAAATCCATTCCAGTTACTTAGGGTTGAAACATAATCTCTAGTTTTGCCTGGTAATTTCATGGTGCATGTATGAAATAATAAGTATGTAGTTATATAAACTTAACAGCATTAACCCTTACATTGCTGAATTAATATCTGTTGTCTTCTGTTTATTTTCTAATTTTCATTTTTCTCATGAAACACATTCTTTGGCATCACTTGGGAATCATTTTCAATGTAAACTACATTTGTCAGTAAGCGATGTTTACGGAATACCCCTGCGTGGTCCCAGGTGTCCCCAAATGTGTAGATTTGTAGTCTGTGGGTCTGTGACATTGACCCTGGCCTTTTGCCGCGGGGGCGACACGGTCATGGATTTGTCATAGCATGATTTCTCCGATGTTAAGTTTTAGAGGAATGCATGTGTGAAATATTAAGAATTTTCGATGAAGGAAATAAGGTTATAACAGATTTCTCTGATGTTAGGTTTTGTGAAGAGACTAAGTATGTGACCTTCACCTTGGGATCAGCGGGGGTTGGACGGTCGTGGATTTTTCACAGCATGGTAGTAGACCCTTTGAGGAATGCATGCGTGAAATATTAAGAATGTTCGATGAAGGAAATATAAGTTATGACATATTTCTCTAATGTTAAATTTAGGGAACCCATGCATACTGATGATGTTCCCTAAATGTTTCAGCAGTGCTGTTTAATTCAAGAATAATGATGCCCCAAGATATTTATTGAGTATTTTCAGCCACGGCATTTAACAGAACATGAGCTGATTGGCTCGAAGGTCAAACAGACGAGAGCGCGTAGCGATGCCATTTTCGCAGTTTAGCACCTTGAATAGCCCGAATGGGCGTACTAGGTTTGACCTTACATTGTATACATAGTTGTTATCAGGCAATACCTAGTGTATCTGAACCTCTCTTCATCGTTAACATATGAGCCGCGCCATGCGAAAACCGGGCTTAATGACAAAATGTTCAGTTTTTACTTGTTCGCGTATTCTGAACTGTACATCTTTTAAAAGCCATATGCCGCCAAAATTATCAATGTATCCCATTTATTTTTCATTTTAGAAGTATTAGTAATTTAATATTTAATATATTCGGTTGAGCCTTAGACAGCTTTATTGGGGCGAGCTTTAGCGAGCCCCTATAAAGTTGTCGAGGCGAAACCAAATATATTTTATATTCTACGGCACTAATCATGTATTTAATTTATACCGCATACTAAACGTAATTGCTTGAACGTGCGTGACGTCATGTTTTGACGTCATTCCCTCGCCATGTGTCACAAATCCAGTGACGTGATTCAAATCAAAATGGCGGCGTCCACGCTAGGTAGATTCAGTATTGTATCTGATTAAATATCCGATTAAATATCCGATTTATTTTCGATGAGAATTCAATATTGGCTCGAGTTAGACTACTAGTAGGGTCATATTCCAGGATTCTGTGACCATTTTGTTCCTACCTTTTTTCATATGCCTATTTCATAACATCATTTTTTTCAAATAAACCCATAAAAATCGCAATGTTATGACTTTTCGCCATTTGCTTTCATATGTATTCAATTTGCTTAACCAATTGAAGTTTTCGGAATAATAGCTAAACTTAATGGAGTTTTACGGAATAAAGTGGTGCTGTCGAATGGCATTAATCAGCTGAATTGCATATACTGCGCAACCACATAAGTTTTCTAATTCACGCCATTTGCTTTTCTTTGCGAGACTTAATTATTCGAGATTGCGGATGCGGCCATCTTGGATTAAGAAGCCAGGATGACATCCAAACTAAACAATAAACAATTCCAGTGTGTTTATCAGGCCGAAATCAGTCATAAAAGACGTCTACTTACTATTTGTAGCTTATCTGACAACTGAGATATTGAATCTTATAATTTTCAAGATGGCAGATGGCGGCCATCTTGGATTTTGAGATCCAATGAAAAGAAATTATTCCATTGGGTTTACCATGATATAATTAGTGAAAAAGACACCTCATTCGTACTTGTGGCTCATCTGACTCCTGAGATATTGCATCTCACGATTTTCAAGATGGTGGACGGCGGCCATCTTGGATTTTGCGCTCTAGCGGATTATGCCTCCATTTTTGGGAGGGGCATAGGAGCTCATTTTTTTCTAAAATGGTTCGGGTAGTCAAATCAGTGATAAAAAAAAAGGTAGGAACAAAATTGTCACAGAATCCTGGAATATGACCCTACTATACACAGTTGTCATAATAAACATTGCATACACAATGGACATGTCCGTGTCGTTGGCAAAATTCAGCTACACCGACAGCGACTTCGATTTTAAAATTCGCCGCCATCTTGAATGTGCTGTTGAGACTGACTAATATTAAAGGTACAAGCCCATGCAGTAGGCACAAACTGTTCTTTATAGAAATTAAAGAAGTATATAATTGTGTCACTAGTCCACCAGTTATAAAAATACAAGTGCCCGCTATACAGATATAATCAATTAGTAATATTTATTTTACTGATAGTGACGCGCGGTGGTATCAGGCTAGTTTCATATGCAAATGAGGCATGATATTTTTTAATTACTTATACTAATTAAATATGTCACCTGAACAAATTATATTTTCGACAGATTATCAAGTATGATCATTGCATATCAAAAAATAAATAGAATAAATAGCATACAGAGAATAAATAGTAATTTCCGTTAACATTTTTAAGGAAACACGGTTATCGCCCCTGATATCAGTGTGTAAATTTATGGCTAATATAAAATGTATAATAATGCCAATCAATACGTGGAATAACGGTGAATGAATGTTATTTGCCAGAAAATGTGTCAGATGATGTCTCTGATGTAATTAACATTTTGTGCCTACTGAGTGTACCTTTAAGCTACTTCAGGTATAACATATTAGGTTACTTCAGATATACACAGCATTTATTCAAACCCTTTAGTATGCTTTTGAAATAGTAATGGTCGTGAAACTAAGTGTAGTGTGTCTTATTTTCATGTTAATTTCAACTAAAAATAGATTTATCCATTAATCATGTTGATATTCGATCAGACGTTTTGTTATCCGTATAGTGCTAGACGATATTATTCATACAAAAACGTGATCTGGAAGTTTTATACTTTTTTTTTGGCTTTCCATAATGCAATTTTTCTATTTATATTATCACAATACACACTATTGTATTTGATCAAAATCCGAGGACTTTGTATTTTATTTTACTTGATATGTATACTATAATAGACTGTGATACACAGGGGAGATAAATTCATAAATTAAATGAGCTAAATGCCAGTAATCACACGTTGTGCATGTGTGGATGCGTCAATCCATCCGTCCGTCTGTGCATGTCTATGACCAACTGCACAGTTGATCCACCAAGAATTTGACATTCCGAAGATTCCTGTGGATATGCTATTAGATTTTTAAAAGTTTGTCCATACTGCTATTTTTTCATTGACATTGCTGCTACAACCGTTGGCGATTAACACGTAACCCCCTAAGTAACTGAAATGAACTGTTTCATGTTAAGTTTGAGACTTCCACTAAGCAGAAAAGGGGTCAGTTTGCAAAAAAAAATAAAAAATATCCTCAAGTGATGCAGATCACTGTCCATGATACTAATGTCTCCAACATGTGTTGCCTTGAAATATCATCTCATCGTATCTATGTCTTATATTAACATGACTCACACGTCAGTGTGCATTCAGATTTAAGCTTTTCATATTCAGACAACAGAAATGTAGAATGTTCACGACATCGTCCCACTTACAGCTGTACTTGGACCACCTGTTGAAAAAAAAACGGACCTTACAATATCTGCAATAAATGTACGATCGGCGACCCATATCATGTCGGTAATTAAGAAAGGATTCCCTAGTGACTGAATGGCGGACATCCTATGTTCTGATCAGACGGCGCATATGCACAGATGAGACATCGTAACATCCATGGCTTTGTTGTTTTTGCAGGTAAATGTTGCGATAAATGTTAATTTTATACATTACATGTATATTAGAAATAAATAATTGAGCAATAAACTGAAAATTCGCGTCGAGTTAACCAGATATGAAACATATAGTTGTGCGGGAAACCGGGCCCAGGCTACAACGGTCAACAAATATGCTGCCGACCATCTGTATGTAAATAAAAAATGTAGCTTACACAGAGTTTTCACCTGTAAATGGTGGTCGATAGCAGTTAATGTGGACAATTATATGTAAACTGTGTCAAAGAAAATATTATATGTCAAAATAACGGAACATAAAAAACACATATCAATAACAGACAAACATTTTTATATGTGATATCGGCAGCAAAATAATAAAAGAAAATTACATTACGGCCATTAATTGCTAATAAAAAACATTAATATAAGATGGTGCCCGTTTTCGAATAAAAAAATGGCTGCATTTCGATCGTACGGACCGTACGGTAGTCTAACGTTCATCCAATACATTCTCAGACAGGATCCATGACAGATCGAAGACTGTTTCGCTTGTTTCACACCCATATATGCCAGATTATAGATATATTCTGTTCGTTAGATAACTTTAACACAACGGAACAAACCTAACACGGCGTTCTGACAAACGTCGACAATTGGAAATATCGGCTGAAATTACGTCAGCTAAGTTCACGACGTCATATCTTGTGACGTCGTCAGACTCCCGAAGACATGTTTTCTCGTGTCTACCTCCTGTTTATGATAAAATGAGTGGCGTTAAATGGCATACCATTCACTAAGTACTGGATAGAATTGTTCAAAAGTGTCTCAGTTTACCAAGATAATAGATGGTAATATCGTTGGCATACACTAGGTTGTTCATATTTAAGATTATTTATGATTCAAGGTGCAGTGTAAGCAAAGACTTCGCTGATATGTAGCCATTTAAATTATGCGTTCACCATTTTGAATTCATAAGGATAACCAACGAAAAAGAGTGACAATGTCAAAGAACGACAGTTAGGCGACAATGCACAGTGCCTGAAGCATTTCTAAGTCATTGATGCTGCGAGGAACTCGTGCAAGTATCCTTGCTACAATATTGTGTCACGACACCATGGCCATAACGTCAAACATGTATTCACGTTCAGTGACGTCACAAGTACGTGACGTCAAGTCATGACGTCATAATATATGTACTAAAGTGCAAGGCATCGCGTCTCATATTAGTGAAAGTTTCAGTTATAATTTTCCGTTTTCTGTTCACACTTAATGTTAACTGACACCAGTAAACGTAAATGGGAGGGCAAAATGTGAACTTTTACAGCGACGCTGCAAACGTCGTTTTCCGACGTCGTTTACCGCTTTTCATGACGTTGTCATTAAGCCCGGTTTTCGAATGGCGCGGCCCATATATATTCAAGTTTGTGATGCTATAGAAAATTCCAAGTGGGGAAAGGCCTGTGGATTAGGCGATATATCATCAGGCTTTTTTTTTTGTGACGATGTAAATGTATTGTATCTGCATATTTTCTTCAATGTTTGTTTTACCCAGAGTAAAATTCCCACGGAATGAGGTAAAAGTATCATCAACCCAATTCCAAAGTCCAGCACGGCTGACCCGAGGGGGGATCCGCTGTCATTTTGTGGCAGTTCATTAACAAGTTGTACAAATGTATGCATTGCTTTATTCTGAACAACAGGCTGCCAAAGTGGACCGAAAATAATGATAAAATCGAGTATGAACAGAATGGATTCAGAAAATATCGTAGTACTACTGACCATTTGTCGTCATTTACCAAATATCATAGATACTAGGAAAAAGAAGAAACTGTCAACATTCTGTGCATTCATTGATTTTAAGAAAGTATATGACTTGATTGACAGAAGCACACTTTGGGCAAGGCTTGCTACTGTTGGTATTAAATAGACAATGTTAGATGCTGTTAAATCATGATATGCTGGTGTATTGTCATGTGTCCCGACTTAACGGTCTATGTTCCGAGTGGTTTGATATACACCGTGGATTATGTCAGGACTGTTCTCTGTCATCTCTATTATTTAACATATTCATCAATTATTTTTCCCTACATATTAAGGCTTTCTGAAAAGGTGTCCAGTTTGATGACGCGGTATTATGCATTTTACTGTACGCATATGACATAGTGTTGACTGCAGCAAACGAAGCGGATCTACAATGTATGCTTAACATGCTTCATCAATGGTGTGATTTAAACTGCATGGTCGTGAATAATAAAAAAAATATATATAATTGCGCATTTTCAGCCACCATCTGTGCATCGAACTGTTTTCCAATTTATATGTGGACCCGAAACAATGTGAATTGTTGACAGATACATCTTAGTCTTATTCTGAGTGAAACATTATTATAATATCACAGAAAAAATGGTTGCGCATAATGCTGGTATAGCACTAGGTTTGATAGGCGGCATGCCTCATGATGTTTTTAAGATATTATTTGACTGGTAGGATCAGTAATAAACTTACTACTTATATTTCAAATCGTGATACTATTAGGAGGAACCCCTACCGTTAATTAAAAAAAGATGATGATCAGATATGTTGATGGATGACAAGCCCTTATACATTTTCAACAGAGACAGTAGTGTTCAGTGGTGTAGGCGGCAATAAATTGCGCACTTATCGTGCTTACAAACACGCATTTGTGTTCGAGAAAATTGTGGAATATTTTTGCCAATTAAACATTGCTCAGCGTTTGCGAAGTTTCTATTTTGCGTCGCACCAATAGGGTTAGAAATGGTCGCCGTCTTTGAAAACAGGAAATCGCTTGATCAGACTGGTCAGAACCTCCGCTGTTTGCAAAGGCTAGGTGGTACATTTCGCATGTTTGTGATCAGTGTATGCGTATTGTCTGTGTATTATTGTCTGTTCCTGGACATTGACAAACATGATAAACCCTGATGAGATGCACCCCAGTGCACACCCCATATTTAGGTGAATTATTTGAAATGCGCACTAATCACTTGCAAAATACGCGTTTGGTTAAGGTCTGAAATAGATTTGAATTATGAAGTTCCCAAACCTGAAAATAATCTATTTAAAAACAGCTTTTCATACTCAAGCGTGTTGATCTGGAATAGTATTCCAATCGACATAAGACGTTCCACGTCGTTAACTACATTTTCCCGTAATTGTCTTAACTGGATGAAGGGTCGATAGCAGCTGAAGTAGCGGTATTATCTATTAATATAAAAGTATTAATTGTGCACCCCGCTAGCGTCACTAATCACGAAATTACGATGTATGATATATAGTTTACAATGACCGCGTGTTTGATTTGCCATGATAAAATTGGTCTTGTGGAGCTTAGCGACCGTGTAACCCTATATCAGACGGACGAGAACCAATTTAGCGTCTTATAGCAAACACTGAAATTATCATTGAGAAATAAACGTATTAGACCCAGATCAAGCTGCTGCACCGATGCGCAGTCTGATATGGGACTGTTGGGAAACAGGTACCATTTTTCGTCATGGCTCATCATTATTGTTTCTTCATGTTAAATTCACGTATGCATACACCATGTACTCATTGCAACATGTATTGTATATTTATGTATGTATATGCACTTCTTAAGGGTTATCCCATTACACGTATTTACATTTGTGACGGACGGACACACGGACACACAGTCCAAACACGATATGCCACCAGCTCTACCGAGACCGGTGTACAACTAAAATTAAAAGGCAGACCCGCGGAACATTTAATCCCGCCCCCATCGCCAATATTATGGAACATCTGATTGGCTGACTGAACGTATTAACCCATTAATTAGATAACCGACCCTGACTGGCAATTGGGTCAGACTGGACTGACCATGCTTATAATTTCGGCGGTATGTCTCGCTTTCCGTTTTGACTGCAGAACACTAGATTTTACTCGGGCATGTATACGTTATTTAGTTTTGCTTAGGGCCAACCCTACATACAATAGTAGAGCGGCTAAGCATCAGAATCGTTCATTTCTTCAAGAAAGCATGAAACTTTGCACAAGGGTTCTATGGTACCTAAAGATTATTGAAAAAAATGGACCCCACAAATTTGCACCCCCTGATGGCCGCCATATAGAATTCAAATATGGCCGCCAAAATTACCATATTGTTGCCCATATCTCCTGTTCTATTGCACCTAGGACCAAAATTCAAGTGTCTATACTTATGTTCTCGATGTATGTGAACATTTTGGCAGTGTCAGAATTTATGACAAAGGGCCGTCATATTGTATTTCAAGATGGCCGCCATATGTTTTACATTATTTCATATCTTCCTTGCTATAACACTTAGAAAGAAAATTCAAGACTCTATGCCCATGTTCTTGATACCTAGGAACATTTTCAATATGTGAAAATGGTCATCATAGGGCCGCCATATTGGAATTCAAGATGGCCGCCACATTATTAGACATGCATTTTTCCATGATAGACTGATGTCGCGTACCATGTCACTGAGAAAGTTGTTATGTCGATATATGGGTAATTAGTAGCATCTCAATTTCGTTCAGATGGCTGCATTGCAGGTCCTTTTCAGTGTCAATGAGAATACCAAGATACCTGTCAACATATCATTGTTCCCGTCTCCTACATATAGCAGGTCCCATCACATTTGCAAAGTGGGGTGCATTCCAGGTCTGCCTTGAAGCACTTGCAATTCCCCTTACAAGACTTAGCGCATTTGCATGATATCAGTTCAAGGCAAGCTGCCTCAGCGATAGGCAAGGTGGTCCAATTCGGAATATAACCGGCAGTTTGGGATGTCTCCCATCCACAATCAGTAACGTCTGGAATGAACGTCTGGAATTACAGGTTGTAATTCTAGTGATTGTTCCCACACATGCCCTGATTGGTAGGATGATCTCTTAATATGTTGCTCTAAGGCAGCTTGTGTTGGAGGGATGTTCTCAATGTTACGTGACATTTTTGAGAATAGTGTCATCCGTGCCATATTGACATGCGTCTCATCACTGGTCCGGCAGTACATAAGGACAACGAATCGTTCCAGCTTCAGAATGACTTCCTCCGGTATGTTTACTGTGCATGACAATGACAGGGTAACAAAACTGTCTGTGATATGATATGGCCATGCAAGCCATGTCTTCCATGCGGATTTCTTCCCATGGTTGGCGAAGTAGGACGTTACGTCGCAGCCGGTGAATGCATGAAACAACAACAATCCTTTGGTTATCTAAGGACATAGTGCAGAGGCAATCTCAGTGATCGGGATGTATTTGAAATCCTTGCCAGTTCCGAATGCTATCCAGAGTTGCTCAATGTTTGGTAAACCCTGGAAATGAGCAACAGCGAGCACAACGATATCTGTATCAACTGTTCTTATCATCACCGACTTGAAACCGCAGTTCATGGCGTCTTTGACATGAAGAAGCATCCGGGTATCTGCCTCTTCATGTGAGCATGGTTGAAGTGTATCTGTGTTCTGACCATCTCTAGAGCGAACGACAGAGTCCAATATGGTGGATACGATGACCTTGTCTCCTGTGTCCTTGGAAACACACTCCTGCCCCAGGAACTGGAAGAGTTCATCCTTATTGTCATCATTTCGTAATAAGTTTTTCCAGTTCCCTGGAAGCTTGGCATGGCTAGAAACTCGCTTGCGTGTTCCTGTTCCTCTGTTTGCCCTCGTTGAAAGTTTCAGACTGTCCTTTAGGTATACATCCCAAACGAGATCCACGCGTTGGTTTTTTTCCATTTCAAAAACCACACGTGGGATGAATACGTCCTTTGCATATTCGGCGAAGGTTTTTGATTCCCTAATTGGAAGAAAATGCACAACAGCTGCACCATCCAGGACTGTTACTTCTTCAGACGGGGTATTTGCGATAGCTGAATCTTTCTTAGTCTCCAGGCATCGAACTAAATTTGATTTATTTCCCTGTTTCAGTTTTCCAGATGAAGACAGTGATGGAAGATATTTCTGGTTTTCATGGTTGAAGAACTCCTGGATGTCACCTTCTCTGGTCTGGCTAGCAATGTAGAGTCGGGAAAACAACGCAGTCACTCTTCAGTTCCGTGATTTTCTGCTTATCCTTGGATGGATCCGCATGCTTTGGTTTGCGGAAAAGCGGAAGTGAATTCCGTGGAATCGTTGCACTGATTGGTGTCTCGTTTTTCAGAAGGCGTTCCTCGATGAAGGTTCGGTACTTGCTCTCTCCTGGAATGTGAATTTGCTCTAGACCTTCCACCATGCTCTGCGGCAAGACATCCTGCGAATCAATTGTTAACAAGTCCTTAGTGCGATCAAGGAATGGATTACATCCATCACTGCAACTCATCCATCACTGCAACGAGGGAACGCACATCATCGGCAAATATGTTTTGCTGAGTTGTGCTCTGTTCATGTTTTGGGTTGGTGTCCACATGTGAGTTGTCAATACTGCTCTCGTACTCCCCGATGATCCTGGCTAGATGTGGTCCGGCTACCATCCAGCGTCGTAGGGCACCTGGATCTTCTGTCAACCCGATGGCTCCACCATCACCCTTGACTTGAGCATTCATCTGCTCATGCGCATGATCCAGACCAATCGCGGAGTAGAGATTTCCAGTCTTATTTGATGTGAATGCACCACGCATGAAATGTTCATGAACATCTAGGCACTGCTGAGCAAGGCTTGTCATGTCCCTTATGTGTACTGAGATCCAACGGGCATAGTGTACATGGTCCAAAGCAAAGAACCATGGGGCTAGTTGAGACAATGTCTGCACGTACAAGTCAAAGTCCGATGTCCGAATGGCTCGCACAAATGCCAACAATGTCAAATCCAGATCAAGCACTTTGCTCCAAAATCGAAACATAGGGTGAGCCTTGCTTCTCTGTTCACACCATTCTGTGAAGCTCTCCTCGGAGACTGGAACCTCACGACCGGCTGATTCTTTATCCCTTTTGAAAGCTTGTCTTTGGAGAATATAAAATGAGGAAGCTGTAACCTGATGGGCTCTCCTTGTCCTGGCTACGTGTGACGCATGAATGAAACTATCCGCTGTCCCTTTCGTAGCGACTTCTGCCTGGGCGATGGCATTAGTCCAACCAGTTCCATCGAGCAAATTGCCAATCATTTTCAAGCCAGCCATTTCAATATGACGTACTTGTCTTCGCCGTAGACATCTGGGAATTTCCACTGGATCCGTTTTCCGAGGGCATACATAGGTTGGTCCATAGTCAATACGGGCTTTTGTCCTGGATTTCACAACTGTGTTGCTTCTTGGTTTGTTTTCATACAATGTATTATCGTGGCAAAGGAGTGTGATACTTCACGAAACAACGGCATCAGGGAAATTGTAGTCGGCGGCTTACTATGTTGCACCTGCACACTTGCATGGTATGCAGCCCAAGACACAAAGTCACCAACAGCAAGGTCTCCCCTTTCCATCAATGACATATGTTTGTTAAGCCACTTGTACTCATTTTTGTGGTCGTCTTCAAACTTGTTTCTCTCTGGTCGCATTGGTCCGTTGATCACTGGTGCTTTGATTTCCTTTGGCATGGATGGTGCAGGCAAAATATTTGTGTATGCCAAAGGAAGAGGAGGGATTCGCTGTTCTGTCTCCGTGTCAACGGGCACTATCGGGTCAGGATATGTTCCTTGATTGTTCTCAGTAGGGTGCTGACACAAGGAATGGGCAGTTCCATGAAAAGAGTCAACTGCAGTTGTAGCACTAGGATTGTGGTCAATAATGTGGCGGCCATCTTAAATTCCAATATGGCGGCCCTATGATGACAATTTTCACATATTGAAAATGTTCCTAGGTATAAAGAACATGGGTATAGAGT
Source organism: Conchocele bisecta (assembly GCA_029237695.1). NCBI lineage: Eukaryota > Metazoa > Mollusca > Bivalvia > Lucinida > Thyasiridae > Conchocele > Conchocele bisecta. The sequence goes on from CM055265.1 coordinate 141,357,670, forward strand.
CTTGATTTTTCTTCCTAAGTGCTATAGCAAGCGAGATACGAAATAATGTAAAACATATGGCGGCCATCTTGAAATATGGCGACCCTCTGACTTAAATTCTGACACTGCAAAAATGTTCCCAGACATCAAAAACATAGCTATAGACACTTGAATGTTGGAGCTAGGTGCAATAGAACAGGAGATATGGGAACAATATGGAGTAGTATATAAGAGTCATAATGATACAAGTTTATATGGAAGCCACCCACTACGTGTGGTGGCTTCCACACGAAACTTGTAATCATTATGACTCTTATATACTACTTCTCGCGAGACCATATATTTATGACATGAGAAGATACACCCTATTAGAGATAAAAATCCCTATGTTATACTCAGTATATATATACAACAATCTGTCATACTTTTATTACGAATAAAATATAAACTGACACCCTATTAGAGATAAGAAATCTATAAGTTATACTCAGTATTTTACAGCAATCTGTCATACTTTTATTACGAATAAAATATAAACTGACACCCTATTAGAGATAAGAAATCTATAAGTTATACTAAGTATATTACAACAATCTGTCATACATTTATTACGAATAAATATAAACTTACACCCTATTGAAGATAAAAAATCTATTAGTTATAGTCAGTATAATGCCTACCATAAAGCAAATGAGAGAGCAAGCTAAGAGTTGGGGAATTTCCCTAAGAGGTTTGAGACTCAAGAAAGATATAGCAGATAGGATAAGTGACGCGCGAGCCGTCGTCTACGAGGAGAGGCTGCGGCGTGCGGTTTCGACCGGACGACTGCCCGCCGACCACGAAAAACGCTCCGAGAAATTGGAGAACGAGACGACGGCCAGTCTGCGCGCCACCGCTTACGCGCAGCGTGTAAAAGAAGATCCCAGCGCACGTAGAAAACCCTATACAAGGCGTACTACAATAAGATTTATCAAGGGTTGGTGGGGAGAGACCTCCCAAGAAGAGGACAGATATTGCCAGAGCTTTGGTGGAGGAGGGTCCCAGGATCTCTCCGAGAAGCCGCCGAAGTTAGGGAAACTGTTGATAGGGGTAGGAGGAAGATAGTATGGACTTTCGAGAGGGGGGTAGACGCGGAGATCGCTAATCGCATAATGAATAAAATTCGCCCAGAGATGACCACGGTATGTTACCTGAGGTATTCGTGCTCGTATCGTATTAGGCACATAGAGACCGACGCTACTATGATCTATCACAAACAATCAAAGGGCAGTCCGTGGATAAACGAGATCGCCAAAGCCGAGAGTTGGATATCCGATAGAGAGAAAGGTCGAATGGACATCGACAAAGTCGATAGACCAAACACAAAATGGACCTTCGTTCGTTGGATATCGGTCGAGGTGAAGATGATCATCGACGCGCAACAACTTCTCATGGGAGCGGGAAAACTCCCAGACTGGTTAAGACAGAAAAAGGGAATGTATTCCGTCGACACGTACGACGACTACTTGTGTCTGTTTAGGTGCATAGCCATCCAACGTGGAGGGAGACCCGACGGGTGTTGTAGGAAGGCACGAGCTCTGGCTCGCGAATACCTCGGGCACGATAACGGACCGGGTAGTAAGGGAATCCCCCTGGATGATATTAAGAAGGTAGAAGAGTGCTTCAAGATGGGCATTCGCGTTTACGAGCCCACCGCCGACAGAGTGTGGTACCTCATGAAGGTTCCGGCAAATTACGACGCGGTTGGGGGGAAGACTGACGATAGGAATGTTCGGAGGTCACTCGTTTCTCATAACGAATCTCCGCAAGATGACGAACGAGTACGGGTGCACCGGATGTCAACAACGTTTCACAAAGTCGTGTAACATGCACAGGCACGCGACCACCTGCATGGGTGGGAAGACCGTGGTGACATGTCCAGGTAAGAGGGTAGAGAGACCACAGTCGGCCTACGAGAAGGCGTTCTATCCTAAGGGGTCAGCGAGTGCGAGGTCGATTCAATGGTTGAGCAGAGAAGAGGAGAGGATGGGAAAGCACATACATCACGCAAACTGCGGTCACGGTGGTGAGAGGTGGGTGGCCGGTGATCCGGTCGACGGTTACTGTCACGAGACCGAGACCGTGTTTCAGTTTCACGGATGCTACTGGCACGGGTGTCCGAGGCATTGCATGAGAGGTAACGCGAGATCACTGTACAAGAGGACGAAAATTCAAGACGCCAAGATAAGGAAGGCGGGTTACGAGCTGGTGGTGATGTGGGAGTGTGAGTTGGATTGGAATGATAATTTTGATAAAATTAATACCTACTATCCACAATCGCCATGCGAGGAGGAGACGACTATACCCTCACCAGATAGTCTACGACTTTGAGGCGTATCTCGACAAGTCAAAAAGCACGCGACCCACCAAAGACCTGACCTTCGAGGTCGAGCACGTTCCTATATCAGTGTCGTTGGGGGATACGATGCATGAAGGGATCACACACCTATGCGAACGAGATCCCGACACGCTAGTCGAGAAGTTCGTGACCGAGCTGCAGATGAGAGGCAAGGCAATCAGGGAGGGGGTTAGAAAGAAGTATCTACCGGCCGACATAGATATGTTATCAAAGTCTCAGCAAGCAAAGATTATCTCATGGATTGATCAAGTCCCGGTGGTGGGGTTCAACTGTAGCAGGTACGACCTGAACCTCATCAAGCAGTACTTTGTAGAGAAGTTGGCGGCCACCGTGAATAAGGTGATGGTCGGAAAGAGAGCCAGCACGACGATGTTTCTGTTTACCCCGGAGTTTAAATTTCTCGACATCATCCAGTATCTGGGACCCGGTACCACGTACGACCGGTGGGTTAAGGCGTACGACTGTAAAACGGTAAAGTCTCACTTTCCGTACGAGTGGTTCGATAGCGCGGACAAGCTCGACCATCCTGGGCTGCCAGACTATCCCGAGTGGTACTCGAAGTTGAAGGGTGAGTTCCTACTGTCGTTGTCCGAGTGGAAAGAGTGTAAGAAGGTATTCCGAGAAAAGGGGATGAAGACGTTCAAGGAATGGTTGCAACACTACAACGACTTGGATGTAGGACCGTTCCTGGAGGCTCTGAATAAAATGAAGCAGTTCTACAGGGGAAGAGGCGTGGACATACTCAATGATTCCGTGTCTCTACCCGGTGTTTCCCTTCAGTACCTACTCCGCGGGTCGATCGATGGGAAGGCGGACACGCCCGAGCTGTGGTCACCGAAGTCTGAAACTTACGAGATGATGAAGCAGGGAGTTGGTCGGTGGTCCGTCCATAGTATTCTCCAGATACGCCGAGGCTGGAAGGTCAACGATCAGGGGTCAGGTGGGGAGTCGGGAGGAGAAGATGTGCAAGGCGGTGCTGGGGTACGATGCCAATGCTCTGTACCTATCTACTCTATCGAAGGACATGCCGTGCGGTGAGGAGCAGATATGGACGTGTGACGACCCGGAAAGACAGTCGTATATAGACAGTTTCGTGAGGAAGGTCATGAGTGAAAAGTGGTTCGGATTTGCGGAGTTGGATATAGAGGTTCCGGAAACGTTGAGAGACAAGTTCTCGGAAATGTCACCGCTGTTCGTTAATCGAGAAGTCGATGAGAAAGAGGTTCCGCAGCACATGAAGGACTACCTGGCCGGGACTGGGAGGAATAGAGTCGAAGGGCAGAGAAAGCTCGTGGGGGCAATGTCCGCCAAGAAGATGATCATATACTCACGCTGCTAAAGTGGTATCTGGAGCACGGTCTGATCGTCAAGGCGGTGTATAGGGTGATAGACTACACGCCCGGCAAACCGTTTCAATGGTTCGTTAAAGAGGTCACGCTGCTAGACGGCGGGGGACGGGGGACGTCGACAAGAGCAAGGCGGTGTTGGCGGAGATATTCAAACTGGTTGGCAACGCGTGTTGTGGCAAGCTGATAGAGGCACAAGAGAGACACTCTGAACACATATACGAAGGATGAGAAGACTGTCGATCGGGCACTGAGGTCGGCGTGGTTTGAAGACTTGGAGGAGATCGGGAGGCTTACGAGATATCGAGCAGGAAGACTCGAGTGGTGATCAACAGACCGTTTCAGTGTGGCATAGCGGTCTACCAGTTGGCCAAGCTCCGGATGCTGGAGTTCTACTACGATTTCTTGGACAAGTACGTGGATCGCGGAGATTTCGAACTGATACAGATGGACACTGACAGCATGTACTTCGCGCTGTCGGAGAAGACGCTGGCGGCGGTGGTGTGAGAAAGAATATGAAGAGAAAGTTTAATAAGGAGAAGACCGAGTGGTTGGCGTGGGGACGTGTGGAGCAACAGAACTCCGGGACTGTTCAAGCTGGAATTCGAAGGGGATAGAGCCATCGCTCTGTGTAGCAAGTGTTACTACGTGAGCGGTGATGGAAAATCTAAGCACTCGGCCAAGGGGGGGATGTCGAAGAGATCTAACGATCTGACTTGGGGAAGGTATAAGAGTGCTCTCGAAGGGGGTAGGGATATGGCGGAGAACAGGGGATTCCGAATGATTAACGGGGTGATGAAGACGTACTGTCAACAAAAATTAGGACTCTCGGCGTACTACGACAAGAGGAGAGTGATGGAAGACGGGTTACACACCGAGCCTATAGGATAGATAAAAAAAAAAAGAACTATGAGAGAGAATACTAAAGACTCTGACGATCCGGGGGTAGCTGGGTGTCAGAAGGCACCGCGAGAAGTTCTTCGCGAACAAACCCTCGAGATGGCCCATCATCCAAATAGTAGAGCACGGGCTCATCGGGCTTGGTAATAGATCGATCTAGATGATATACATTGAGAGACCACACGGGATCAGTCGCGCGGCGGCTGCCACCTTCGAGCTCTCCCGCTTGATAGAGGTACCGGACGTCAATATCCGATGGAAGCCGTTGCTCCTCTAAACCAACGGGTCGCCCGCGCGGGACGGCAGAGGGCTCGCTCGTCACCCTTTTAAACTTGATGGCATCTACGGGCTTCTTACCTATCAATCTGGTCACCTCTCCGTTCAGTGCGGAGACCACGGCGGGCAGTCTGGCCACCCACTCGGTCGATCGCGAATGAGGGTCTACAAGTTCTTTAGCGTATTGGTGTCCGAACAGTCTCTCAGCCAGGGTTCGATTGAAGCGTTCCACGATCCCCTGGTCCCGGTGGATGTTGACGCGGCCGCGTCTGATAGAAACTTCGTGCTTAGACAATAGATGAGAGACCAGCGCCCATGAACTCGCGGCCGGGATCGACCTGGAGAAGATTCGGCCATTTGAGAGGACTCCTCTTATATATTCGGGAGAGAGCCTCGGCCACCTCCTTAGACTCTTTAGTGGCCAACGGCTCAGCCCCCTTATAACGACTCGCTACGTCAACGACTGTCAGCGCGTACTTGTACGTCTTACGACCGACGCGATCGTGAGGGAGAAACAGGAGATCCGCTTGGTGAACTTGGTTCGGTACGGGCACGTCGAATTTCGGGCGCGGAATATTGTGAGGCGCGGGTAAATAGATCTGCCAGATGGCCTGCTTCTTGAGCCATTCCTTGACAGCGTTTTCTGAAACCTTGGTCGCCGCGAGGTTCTTGATGGCAGCGAGTCCCTTCCAGTAGCCGCGGGGGCTATAGTACGTGTTCGCTAGCTTGCGCGTTAGGCGAACCGATAGTTTGGTATTAAGTTTGCGCGTGTTCATCGTATGCTATGTATTCTAATATATCTGACAATCTCCAACATGCCCTCGCCAGATCGTCCGGTAACTGCGTCGATAATAATAAACCTTTGTTGGAAGTACAATCGCGATTGGGGGTTAAGTTCTGAAGGAAATTGGGAAAATCTAATCCCCCAGGATTGGTGGAGGAATCTAACATCCGCTTTGCGAAAAGGGTGGCCGCTTTTTCATCCTCCCGCCACGTCTCGAGAGAACCTCAGGCCAAACGAATCATACCCTTTGCACCAGCTATGCGGTGTTTAAGGGCAGTGTAGCCTACATCAATCATAGCAAAATAAAGTTCGTCAACTGACATCGTTCTATATATATATATTTATAATTAATTTGAAATAATTAATTTAAAATCTCGATTGAATATAGTAGCCGACGAGACCCACCACACCCATTCCCACGACGATGAACGCGATCTCGCGGTCTTTTTGGGCCTCTGACGGTACATAGAAATCTGAAAGTTGGGCTCGCGATCCAGCGGCGCGAGACTTTTCTGCGGATATGCCAGCGCGTACTCGCTGTTGGCTTCTTCAACGTTCTGAAAAGTTTGTGCGGCGTGATTTTCGCGGCGAAGCTCTTCGTTGACCCAGTCAAGATGGGCGGTTCGTTTTTCCGACCACGCTTCCTTTGCGCTATTGAATTGTTCTACAGCTAAATCGTGACGCGTACTCTCCTCACCCGCGTTCGAGTTTTGTAGTTTAGAGAATAGAAAGTTGCTGCCGGTGAACGCAAATGCGTTTAAGAGCGCACCACCTACCATCATTGCGATTGAAGCCATTTATTTCCATATATTAACTGGTAGAATTCCAGCTTTAACTAGATAATCTCGGGTCCAAACTGCGGCCGCTACATCTAAGGTCGCGAGCCCTACGTCTCTCACAGTAAAGTCCAATTTGGGAGCGGATCCTCCTAGGGCCATCTTTGATAGTCGAGCATACCCGATACTGAAACCCGATATCACCACGGCGTGATAAAGCGCATTCACTAACATTTTACCGTCTTGTTCAGCCATTATTGCATATAAAAGGGGTCGCGATCAATGTTTAAATGGGGCGCATCCAATCGCGATTGGTGTTTCGTAACTTTTCTTCTGAACACTGGCTGGTTGTTTTTTTGATAATATGGGGTATTTCCACACGCACAGGGCACCAACAACTGCCAGACCACCACCAACAACCCAACTCCAATTCACGAATTTGGGTTCAATCGGATTCGCCCAACTCCAACGGCGGTTGGTATTGGGTGTTGAGTGTGCTTCCAATTCGTGAATTGGGGGTGTACTCAACTCTGTCTTCAGATGTTTGCTGTCTCCGTCCCCGATTGCAACCCCAATCTCGATTGAGTTTAGCCTCTCGAAGCTCGGCGAGTATTTATCTTGTTTAATTTTCTTTTCGGGTGGCAGCCGCCGCCCGCCCAGCTGCCTGTCTTTTGGGATTTTTTATATGCGGTATGTCATCCAGTGGCGGATAACACTCGGGTTCGATTGGGTTGGAGCAATCGGGTTCAACTCCGTCACTCTCGCGGGTGTGTCTTGTGTCATCATTTTCAGGGCTTATAGTTCGTGGGCATATATGTCCAAATTGACAGTGTTTACCCGTGGTCAACGCGGTTGTCAGCGGAGCTAAGTACATTCCAAACTTGTGATAAATTGAGCAGCAGGCTGTTCTAAGGGTGTGACCTATAAAAGGGTCAGTCTCTAGATCGTCAATCAATCCCGCGGTGTTTGGTATAGGGAGAAGTATACTAACGGCGGTTGCGTACAAATGAATAGCCGCCCGATCCGAGAGTTTTTGTCATCTCCGCACCTAACCTAGATTCGTATCGCGCATACATTTTTTATCGATCTCCGCATCTGACATCTTATCCACCTGAAAAACTGAGAGACGCCTACCGAGATAATGCTCCGATTGTCCCCCAGCAACCAGCGCAGCTAGCCGCTCTCGTCGTGCCGCATTTTCATTTTCATTCGGAGTCGTTGCACTCAACCCAATACCAACTCCAATTCGCGAATTGGGGGTTGCAGTTGATTCCGATTGCTCTGTCGGAGTGAGGTTTCTTCCATTAGCTGATCGAGAAGTTCGTCGCAGTTCATTTTTCTTAATTTTTTCAAAATTATTAATTTAACTATTCTAACAAGTCTCATCACTTTAACATATTGCAAAGCGCACCACCCGATACTTATGATCACCGTTATGCTCGCAACAAAGCTCGCAGCGGAGCACCAAATTGTTAACATTGTTAACCATTGTTCAGCATTTGTTCAACATTTGTTAAGCATTTGTTCAGCATTGTTCAGCAATTGCTAAGCATTGTTCAGCATTGTTCAGCATTTGTTCAGTAATTGCTATTAATTAATAAAATTAATTGATAACTTCGTAGCAGTTGGTTGATCAGTCTTTAGCAAAAGCTTGGCGTGCTTAGTTTCCGAAAGCATCTGTCGAACCTCCAGGCGCTCCTCGCGCGTTGGGATAACGTCATTCTCTCGAAGACAGTCATCGAATGAGTCTCGGTCCTTGCAGTGAAAGAGGGCGACCCATTTCGTTTGCTCGCGCAGATCCTTGAGGACGGCGTTGTACTTTTGAGTGGATATCCATACGCTTTGCCTAGCATGGCGGCCAGAAAATGCGAGCTCGGAGAGCATGTCCTTCTTTTTGGTCATCGCCGCCTTGGCCGAGCAATCGTCAATCACGTATAGGGTGGGCTCACCCTGGAATCTTTGGTATAAACCACGCAACCAATCGTGAAGCCTATCACCGGGGTCAATAACGTACACCTCAGGGTCGGTCCATATCCACGTTCGCCGCTGATAAGTATCGTTGTGCCGCACAGTGGGACACAGGATCACAATGTGACGAAAGGCATCGCGGTAGGACTCCTCGAGCAAGTCGAGTATGAAAACCGTTTTTCCACATCCTGTCTGCCCACATTTATTGGCAGAGTGGGCATCTCCAATTGTGAATTGGTATTGATTGCTAATTTTCTTAATTAATTCTTTAGAATTATCAAATTTTATTAATTAATAAATCGTTAGATGATTTTTTTATTAAATCAATAGAGTGCTGAGACGTATCGGCCATCTTCGATGTTGAGTTGTGCGTCCGTAATTATATATAAGTATACACGTTCAATGGCCCGGCTCCGTCCGCCTCTTTGGTTATCTGGATCGTCACACCCTCGCTAGCGTTCTCAACTTGGGCGTCCGCTGCCGTGTATTTGGTCGTCGTCGCTGGCTCGCATGTCTAGCCATAACGCGTATTTGGTATTCAGGAACTCCGCGAGGGAAGACGGCCGAGAGATGCAGGTCTTTGGCAACCGCTGCAACCTCCGGAGCGCTTGGAGCCGGCAGCAAACTGCTTTCTTACTTCGTCCCACTGCTGTGCGCGCGAAGGGACCCGCGCTGTAGAGTTGATTGGGTACTCCCTCGATCGTCACCTCTACCTTCGTGATATTGGGGTTATAGAATTTGTCGGTTTTTCTAGCACCGAACGTGAACCGAGCATCCCGAACAACATCAGTATACCTTTCATCGAGCGGGAGCGGGTACGTTGACGTTAATATTCCACAATGTGTCGCCTTTGTCTTTCGTCATCTTGCGATGGCGAAGAACTCGGTCGTAAAGTATGGCAACGCGCCCGGCGTACTGGGTTCTGATCAATCGCGCGAGTTCGGGCATCGTGACCATGTCGTACTCCCAGCGAAACATTATCGATCGTATACGTCGATAACAGGTCGCTGGTTTATGAGAACTCGGCCGTAGTCGTTGAACGTTAGTTCGTATTCGAGGCGGTCAGCCAAAGCGCTCTGATAGTAGGGCATGTGACTCTCCAGCAACTCAAAGTCGAGCGGGATGTAGAAGCGGTTGCCGTAAGCGCAGCGACCGCATTGCTCACTCGCGTTGTTATCTACCTTGTTACCAGCCCCGATTCTAAGTTTGGTTACGTTCTTATTTTTTCTGGTGTCAATACCCTGATAGACAGCGTTTTCGCGCTCTTGCGCCGTCTTCCATAGGTCCTGATAACAATGGTAGACGTCGCTGTCGTCGATCGACATCACCTCACTTACCAGAAATCTTTATCATGGTCTTCTTGACGATGGCGCGACCAAGGTTCTGAACGACGGTTCGGTCCTCGTCCGTCGACGTAAGCGAAATAGTGAAAGCGAGGCGAACAGTACCCGCACAATGACGTCGTTAGCTCCGAGGTTGGGGGAAGCGGACCAAGAGCTGCTGGTTCTGGTCGATCGTCGATGGGTTGTTCGTAATAACGACACTCTGTCTCACGCCTTTTGCCCCGAGGGGCTCACGCAGTCTGCGGTATGGATTGAGTTTGCGACCGTATTGACTCGAAGACATAATTTAGTGAAACTATATTAAACCCTTATGGTTTTGTCTTTAATACATAATTAATTTTAAGAAATTAATATGGCTGATTACGATAATGACATGTATGTATGAAATCGGCAGAGACGATTACGTCGATGCGGATGAGGATGATTATGACATAGATGATTATAATGACGAAACACCCTTGATACAGCCTCCAGTTCCAATCCAATCTGGGGAATTAGGTGGCGCTACTACTAGTCAAAGTCGGGAATTAACTCGAGGGAGCTGTAAATGACTACTACAACAGTTTGGCAGAAAAAGGTCTGGTCCCATCTGTCGGTCGCGACTACTCCAAGTTCAAATTTGATCTAAACGGTAGATTGCGACTAAAAGCGGCATCAAATATCCCAATAGTCAACACGAGGACCGGTAAACCCCTAGCGCTGGGCACTGTTGCAGGACAACAGGGCGGTGGCCAACTCATAAGGAGCGAACTAGGATTTCCAGATTGGACGCGTGGTAAAACAATTATGCCGAACCGCGCTGTAGAGGCCCTACAGTCTATCGACGAAACGATGGCAAAATCGGCCGCCGTGATAGAAACGGTCGAGCTCAGCGAGGTCCCTCGTGTAGCCACCGACGCTATTAACACGATGGAGACCACGTTCAGCGAAATCGACCTGTCTAACGATGACCCATCGTTACCTCTTCGCGAACTCCAGGGACTCGATAAGGCTATGCAAACAGTCCGGGGCGAATTGGTCCATAACCTCGCCAAACTCACGGCGCTGGATGAACATATCGCGCTAGAAGAAAGAAAACTGGAGGAAGCTGGTGGCGATAGAGAATCTACCGAGCGGATCACCGAACGCCTGCAGTCGTTGCGGGACGAAAGAGAAGCTCGCTTGGAGGATGCATCTACTAACCGTGAGGCTCTCCGCAACCAAATAAGTCGGATCCGCGAAACAATCTTGAGGGTCCTGCAAGAGGAGACGACACTCGGTGAGCGTCTTCGCACTCTGTTCAGAGAACAGGGCATCACGATAGCAAGCATCCTCGTTGCTATCAGCATGACTATATCGACCATAGTTCTAGCTTTCACTGGTGGTGCGGCGCCACCACCCGCGCCAGCACCACCCCCCCCCCCCCCCCAGCACCCGCACCCAGCACCCGCGCCATCAGCGGAGCCAAGGAGTGGGTAAAAAAACAACTAAAAGCCCTCGCCAGTCTCCTGGCTAAATTAGCCGAAAAGGCGGCTGCCGCACTACCTGGACTGATCGGAAGTATCGTTTCTTACTTGCTATCTATATTATCAAAAAAAAAACGCCGGATGGCTAGCCAAAATACTTGGGCTTTAATCGTGGCAATCGCCGGTCTCCTACTATCTTCGCCAGAGAGTTCCTAAAACCAAAGCGCAAATAATCCGATCGCCACGAGGGCGACGACGAGCGCTAATTTCTCCTCCTCGTGTGTTGTGCTTCCAATTTCACCCAATCTGTGATTGATGGTGTTTCTCCAATCGCGATTGGTCTGTTGATGGAACTCGATGGTGCATCCAATTTACGAATTGTGGGTACTGGGTTCGATTGTGTAATCCCAATTTATGAATTGGGGATGTGTATCCATTTTGTGTTTTGGGCGTTTTATGAAATCGGTTCCCTCAACACTGTTGAACCCGATCGTGTTGGGGTGCGCTTGATGATATCCGTGTTCACGTTACCGTTGTGACCGATTTTCTTTTGATTGGTGGTGGCGATTACGATCTGATTATTGTAACCATCAACCGGGTCGTCTCGTAGTATCATATTGCTCGGCGCCATATAAAGACCTATTCCAAATACATAGTCCACTGGGGTGCTGGCTAGTCTGCAAAACGTCTTGATAATTCTGGATCGCCTTCTCCAGGTCCACCTTAGCTGAGATGGCATCCTCTACAAGTGCCAAGAATTGTTTTTGTGCATCAAACGCCGTTCCCGTGCCCAGTATAGAAACTGCGAGTTTGCTTCTGTGCGCCGAGGATGGCCCAGACGTACGTGCGAATAGATTCGTTGACGCGAGTAACCCCGGCCTGCGTGAACCCTAGACCCTTATCTAACATAAATGTGGTCCACGCGTTCTGAACCTCAGCAGCCTGCTGTATGTAATCGACGTGAGCCAGTTTCGGAGGTAACATTTTACAAGAAAACACGCCACAGTGCCGACCTCCAGACACATTCTGGCCCGAAAGTCATAGTGGCGGGTCAAAATTCCCGGCGTTCCGACTGACATGTGGTCACCGGAGTAATCGTGTCCTAAAATCGGTCTGCGTCCAATTCCCGACTGGCCCCGAATGAGAACGTCCCCGAGGCCGGTGGTGGTAGGAAATGCTTTCTGCCTCCAGTCCGCGTCTTTTGAAACGTTAAATTCGTTACACAATCTTTCAAACGTCATACGGTTGTATGCGTTGGAAATGGGATCCCAGGCGTCGTCTTGAGGTAGAGAAATACCTAGTTCTTTGAGAATCCTCCTAATAGTATAATACGTGTGAAAGTTGTAGACACTTCGGAGCATGATATTCTTGGATGTTAGATGGTCTTTATGTGAAACTCCACACCCGGCTGTTGCGCACCATACAGCAAAATTTAGCTGGTTCTGCCAAAACTGCATTGGTGTGGCTTTCCACCCGTTTACCGACTCCATCGTAGTAATCTTGGGCAGCCTATATTTCTCAAACGTGTTAGGGAAATTGGTGGCAAAGCCACTGTCTGGTCTAACCGTTACGGTTGGGTGTACAAGGTTAACAACGTCTTTTTGCGTGTATTTACCTCCGACCGCGTACTTTGCATTAGAGTTAAAGCTAAATGCTTTTGTATCCATTGAAAAGATTTTATTATGTTTGCTACTATCACTAATGTTCAAAAAGGGAGTTGTGAACTTCAAAAGTCAATCGACAACTGCTGCGGACAACGCCGGGTAGGCCTTAGATCAATCACGTTCACGGTACGGTGGCAGAATGTGGGGAAGAGCGAAGGGTTTTACTATGTGGAAGATGGACAACAATTCGGTGTAAAGATACCTCACGGACTGTGGGGGAATAAGACAGCTCAAAGATTTTGTCAACTTAGAGCTTGACGGTAATAATCAACCTCACAGTATCGAATGCTACCGGGCTCGCAACAATGACCATCATCAGTGATAATGCGGTAGTGGTCTCCCCGGGGTTGGGTATTCAACTCTGTTTTAGAGAGACATACTCCCTCGAACAAAGGAGTGTTTACCCGGGTGAGTACGTCGGTGATAACCCGGTGGACTTCGCCTTCACGAAAACTCTCGGGGTGCACCTGGATAGGGTGAACACATCGTACAACACGGTAGACGGCACTCCCAGCACATTACTGAAAACCGTGCAAGCCAGCGACTGTTTCTATGGCGAGACTGTGACCTTAGACTTCCCACACCCTGAGATGAAAGTTTTGGAATCGGGACATATCCACGAATTTACGGTCTCTATTCTCGATGATCAAGGGCGAGAGTTGAAGAACGATTACCCGATTTCGGTCGTCCTAGAAATTTCAAATTAATTAATTTTAAGAAAATTATTTAGAATTAAACGCATGTTCGTAATATATATATTATCAACATTATTGAAAATGAGTATATACGACAGGTAGTTCTTCCGATTGGGTGACAAATTCAAAGAATTTGGAACCGACAGAAGGGGATTCATCCCGACAGAGGGCGACTTTTTAACTACCCAAAAAAACAAAGGCCTTGATCAATAGAACTATATTGAGGGCCACGGACGAGATTCACAAGAGTCTACTGTCACAACTTAGAGAATATGCCCTGGCTGTGAATACAAAAAGTCGTGAAGAAACGCATACGGAACTAAACGAACTAGGTGAAAAAATAACCAAATTTCGAAAAGAGGCCCGGTTGGGCTTGAATAAAGTCCGAGAAGACCACCAGGCAGACCTTACGGAGGCTTATGGTGCGTTGCGCTTAGAGGACTCTCACCAGAGAAGCGACACTTACTGAATTAGACGGTAAAATAATCGATTTTCAAAAGGAGACCCGAACGAATATGAGAAAGATCAGGCGGCTTATAAGGTGTTGCGCTCAGAGGACTCTCTCATCAGAGAAAACTGAACTAAACGAACTAGGTAAAAAATAACCAAATTTCGAAAAGAGAGCAAGGTCGGATATTGATAAAGTCCGGGCCGACCGCCAGGCGGCCCTTACGTTGCGCTTAGAGGACTCTCTCATCAGAGATGCGGCATTTTACCGAACTAGTTAAAAAAATAACCAAATTTCAAAAAGAGGCCACGTCGGGTATTGAGAAAGTACGAGAAGACCACCAGGCGGACCTTACGAAGGCTTATGAGGTGTTTGCGCTCAGAGGACTCTCTCATCAGAGAAGCGGCACTACTGAACTAGATAAAAAAATAACCAAATTTCGAAAAGAGACCCGGTCGGGTATTGATAAAGTCCGAGAAGACCACCAGTCGAACCTTGCGGAGGCCATTGCGGAGGCTTATGATGCGTTGCGATTAGAGGGCTCTCTCAGCAAAGAAGCGACACTTACCGAACTAGACGAAAAAATAGCCGAATTTCTGAAAGAGACCAGGTCGGGGGTTGATGGGTCCGAGAAGAACAACAAGGAGGCTATTGCGGAGGCTTATGGGGCGTTACGCTCAGAGGACTCTCTCAACAGAGAAGCGGCACTTACTGACATATACGAAAAAAATAACCGAATTTCGAAAAGAGGCCCGGTTGGGGATTGATAAGTCCGAGAAGACCATCAGGCAGACCTTACGGAGGTTTATGAGGTGTTGCGCTCAGAGGACTCTCTCATCAGAGAGGCGGCGGTTGCTGAACTAGACGGAAAAATAACCGAATTTCAAAAAAGAGGCCCGGTTTGGGTGTTGAGAAAGCCCTAGAAGGACACCAGGCGACCATTACGGAGGGTTATGATGCGTTGCGCTTAGAGGACTCTCTCACCAGAGAAGCGACACTTACCGAACTAGACGAAAAGATAACCGAAGTTTTCCGATAAACTGAAACATGATCGTATAGCCGCGACCAAAGCTCTTGAGGAGGCCTCTTATAAGATTCGTACTGAGGCATATAACGCAAACAGGGCGCTTGCCGGAATAGTGAAAACAATGAAAACGCCAAAACGTGTCATAACAGTTTGGGCTGAGAAGCGGGGCCCATTGATTGAGGGGCACTATGAATATTCGTTCGGTGCCAAAGCGAGTAATAAATATGGGGGATACACTATGACAGCCGCGGGTGAAGTTATCCAAATGGCGGTCTGCTCGGTTAATGCTAATGGTAAACCTGTGGGCGCGGTCGCGATAAATATTGTAGTAGATGGGGAAGAGCGGGGGGGTTGGAGTCACTAAAATCTCTGGAGATAGTTCGACGATTGTTTCGTTCGCCGTAATGATCGAATTAGACTTTCCCAAAGTAGTGTTATTAACTTTGTTACGAAAATCGGTGACTCAGAGAGTTCTTCCACTATTGTCTCGTTGTTAATTGAACTTATTTTGTAAATACTAATATATTGAAATAAATTTGTAAAATTTAAATATGAACGAATCAATGCTTCCAATTGTCGATAACACTCCATCAACACTGTGTACAATTAACGAAAGAAGTTCAGATTTTAGGATTGAATAATATCGTCGCTATGCAGGATATTTTAGTTAGAGAATATACAAATAGAAAAAGAAACGCTAAAAAATATAGGCGCGCGGTGAACATGGCTGAAGTATCTAGCACGGCTCTGGCGAGTGTTTCTGTGTTGTGTGGGGCGGGGACAGCTGCAACTATATCCACCATTATAACGGTTCCCGTAGCTCGGGGATTTTATGTGCGGTGTCGGCCGTTTCTGGGTTGTTGTGTATGGTAATTAGGGCGTCGGGTGGAAAACTCGAGAAAAAATGTAGAAAACATGTAGTAATATCCGTTCTCGCCAGGTCTAAGAAAAATAGCATCGACGTTATGGTGTCCAAAGCGTTGGCCGATAAGAAAATATCAAATTTAGAGTTTGAATCCGTGGTGGAAGAAATGGGGAAGATATGAACAATTAAAAAATGATATAAGAATCAAAAGCGCGCGCCACCATGCCAAGATTGAGTGTACTGATTGGGATAAATTTAGGGAAAAACTTGGAGATAAAGTCGGAAGATGAAATTTTACAGCACCAATATAAAAAAAATAATTTTCTTATATTGGTGCAGTAAACAAATGTACATACCTATACAACATGTGTTTTTCACTGAGAATTACTGAGAGACGAGGGTCGTGGGTTCGTTCGCGCGGCGGTTGGAGCTAAACATTTTTTTATTTCTATCCCTACAAATGTGGTAGCTATGGTAAACAACTGCATGACAACGGCGTTCCTATCCGACCGCTTGAGGTTGATAAAATTGATAAATTCAGATTGCCAGTTTACATACCTTCGATAAGGAAAATACACTCGGCTATAAATTAATTAGTAGTTGTTTTTTTTTTTTTCAATAATAATTTGTTTTCAATATCTTTATAAGCGATATCGTAGAAATGTACATTCGTAAACGAATCGTTGGGTTTTAACATTTTTGTATAATACACCTTAGTTCATATCCGATACGCATTATCTGTCTTAATGTTCGTATTTGCCATCTTGATAGTCGACATAATTGCCGGTAGGTAATAATATTGTAAATGCAACGTTTTTATCGGAGCGTAATAAATTACGCTGGTATTTCATGTATTCGATATCACCTAGTGTTCTCATTTTATAGAATTTATATACAGGATTATAACCCCCGTAAGCTTCGTAAACTTCTTCAACACAGTCATTAAAAATTTGCAATTCAAATTGTATTGTATTATCCATTTTCTCTAATAATATTGGTACTTGTTTTTTCTGTTCAATTTTATAAAATTAGCTTGATAATGTTTTTTACAGTGTTTTAATGCTGTAGAAACACCGTGACTTATTAGATCGATTCTATCTTTCTAACTGACTTTCCGATTTGAATTATTACTAAACGATAATACTTGCAGCACGTAATCCCTTGTTTAACCATCCGATGAGTAGCCTGATGCCACCACATGGTGGACATAGCAGTGACTCGGCTTTGGTCCCTACCCCACAATGTCGACATGGGCGAGGCGAAACGGAACCTCTTCGCATCCATGCGCGGTGATGTTTGCAATATTCGTAAATACCGGTGCGAAAACATCTCTCGTGACTACCTGTCTTCAACCATGCACACTTAACTAGAACCATTATGTTGTATATATATACTGAGTATAACATAGGGATTTTTATCTCTAATAGGGTGTATCTTCTCATGTCATAAATATATGGTCTCGCGAGAAGTAGTATATAAGAGTCATAATGATTACAAGTTTCGTGTGGAAGCCACCACACGTAGTGGGTGGCTTCCATATAAACTTGTATCATTATGACTCTTATAACTACTTATGGTAATTTTGGCGGCCATATTTGAATTCAATATGGCGGCCACCAGGGGCGCGAAATTTTGGGGTCCATTTTTTAAAATGATCCTTAGTTACCATAGACCCCTTGTGCAAAGTTTCATGCTTTCTTTAAGAAGTGAACGATTCTGGTGAAAAATCTACCTTAGCCGCTCTACTACAAGTATTATGATAATCGTACCTACATGTATACATACTGTAAAATACACACATATAAAATTAAAACGCAGACGACAAAGAGGAATTCAGCATTGTACGAGTTAGTCATGCATCCAGACATGAATATCCGCGCAGCATTTAATCCTGCCCCCATCGTTTTTGCCGCGAATATTATGGAACATCTGATTGGCTGACTGAACGTATGAACACATTAATTATATAACCGACCCTGACTGGCACTTTGGTCAGACTGGACCATGCCTATTATTTCGGCGGTATATCTCGCTTTCCGTTTTGACTGCGGAACACTGGATTTTACTCAGGCATGTATACGTTATTTAGTTTTGCTTAGGGCCAACCCTACATACAAGTATTATGATAATCGTACCTACATGTATACATACTATAAGGTGGACGTCACTTGCGCGTGATGAATTCCATATGGGTTCTATATTTAACGGGAAATTCCTTTGTTATTTGGGACTTTCTTTCTAGTTTTCACTGTTTCCGATCATGACTTGTGACGTAATGTTTGTCATACATGTATATAGTATGGTTGTTATATAGTATGGTTGTTTATATTTTCAGAGGATATGACACTACAGGAATACATTAATCTATTTGATGGAACGAACGTTTTTTCTGATTACTGATGCGTAAGGAAGACAAATGATAGTTGATAAGGACACGTGTGCATACATGTGAATTAGAACACAATGTCCGACTGCTTAAGGTCGATTTCACTCAACTGTTTTGCATGTATGTCTAGACAGTCTGCTTTATTGTGCATGCCCCACATGAAAATACAAGGTTTAGTACTTATTCATTGTTTGCGTATAACCACTGTATTTGTGGATGAGACAGGAAAAACGGGGCTTATGGGGTATGCCATCAGCGTAGTATGCACATCCGTGTAGTATGATCGGAGTCTACACCATTCGCTATTCCGTGAATGAAACGCCCGTCATGTTTCTATAGCAACAAACATTGTATATCGTTATTAGCCAAAATAGGTGTCATATTTGATCAGGAACTACACATAAATCGCATAAACCCAATGTTGCCTGTCACAGTCACATTTATGTTCCTATTTATGCTTACAATAGCTGTTTCAATCACTAACCAACTAACTAATATTTGACAAGAAAGTTTAATACACGTGCCGCAGTTATGGTATAATTCAGAGAGTCCGTTAACTTGACATATACTTGGAACATTAACATTGTGACAATTAACCGTCAATAGCAACAATTAGTAAACCTAACAGCATTTTATGTCCAAGTTCATAGTGACAAATGCTTGTTTCAGAACGATAATATTATGAACCGTTTCATATTGACCTCATTACATGTATGTGTTTTTGCTTTCATAGTGACTTTTATGAACATTTTCATAGCTACTAATGATTGTCAGAGAACGAAAATCTCATGCAAATTTTCATAGCGACTAATGTTTGTCTGAGAACGGGAATGTTAGGAAAATTTTCATAAGCGGCTACAATATGAAGGAGCGATGGTACGTTTTATGAAAATTTTCATAGCGACTAAAATTTGTCTGAAAGCAGTAATTTTCATAGCGACTTCAATATGTGAGAGTGATAGAACGGTTTATGAAAATTTTCATAGTGAGAGGTATATTACATTTTATGAAAATTTTAATAGTGAGAGTGATATTAAGCTTTATGAAAATTTTGGAGAGGTATATTACGCTTTATGAAAATTCTCATAGTCCGGTTTATGAAAATTTTCATAGCGAGAGCGCTAGTACATTTTATGAAAAATTGTTTGTCTCAGAACGGAATGTTATGAAAATTTTCATAGTGATTTCAATATGTGAGTCACAGCGGTGGTTGCACTGGTGATTGCTGAGTTTCACAACACTTGAATGCAAAGCAGATCTCAGAGATAGTATGCTATGTCGTATACTGAATGTCTGTTCCTAATGTCTGTTCTTAGAATCTGGTGAACTACATTTGTATTATGATAATTTTCATAGTCAAGTGCAGTCTGAATTTTTCATAACCCTCCTTATGCATATGGGGTCGCTATTTTGAGCAACTGGATTTGCTCAAACGAAACTGGAGCCTGTTCCATACGTTAGCAGAACTTTTGTTCATTGTATCTTATCGAGAGTTCGAACCTCACAAAACGCATTACTTTTGTCGATATCATTCTGTTTTCTTTATGACTGCTTGCTCGAGAAGGGAATAAGTGAAACGGTGAGGGTTATCACTATTGCTGTTTGACCTCAATATGACATGATCTGCGAGAACATACTCCAAGATTCTTCATGTACACACATATGTGCATTTAGTTATTAGTTTTCTTCAAAGTGAGACTAACGTTCTACATGTAATCTATCTCATGCTTAGTTAATGTAATTTGTAAGAGCAACAAACATAAAAAAGAAATGTACATGTATAATAAAATATAAACAAATAAAAACAATGTATATACATGTATGAAAAACTAAGATTCGAACTCACTACCTTCGGCATTGATATCTTCACTGTAACCCCTCGACTACATATTTCTTGATGACAAAAATCAATATTGAAAAGGAATATTGCCACGGGTATATTTAACTGTCTCACCTATTCTGTGTTTTGTTTATGATCGGTTTGTATGTAAACAAGTAGCAAGTAAATATATAAAAAAAAAGTATACCAGCCTGACATGACGTTGTTTACATGCTTTGTTTATATACATATTGGTGTATAAACAAACATGGAATTCCTGTAGGTATTTCCCTGTTTATTATGGCGCGTCGCTATAGTCATGATCGATATATTGCGATTGACGAAACGGTTTCTCATACTGGAGCAGTGGGTAAACTGGCGGCCAACGGTGGCACTTGATTTTAATTTTGCACTGCATGCGTTCGATCCTCACTTTGGCCATTACATATATATATATATATATATATTTTTAAATATTGTTTTTATGTTTTCTTTTTCTTTTTAATGAATCTTTATTACATGTAACAACAATTGACATGGTAATTATGAGCCACATGCATCCACGTTTATTTATTTATTAGTTTATTATCTGAAGTGAGAGGTTTATTTTCGACATGGTGTTCTCCGTAACATATTTGCATTTGTAGTGAGTCGAGCTGGACTTTCACAATAACACACGAATGTGCAGAATGCATTTCATAATGATTAGGTTCAAAATGAAGTGTTTTATAATGTTGTGTAAAAGTAAATGCACGACTGTTTCGGGATGTGTGCGTTACCTCTGGCGCCAAAATAGTAAAAGTGAGAGAAAAATGTATTCCTTTGGCAGGATTCGAACTCACGACCGTCCGATCACCAAACAGCAGATCTACCCACTAGAGCACTAAACGATGTTACTATTATTCGCAATTCTATCGAATGTTAATGCGTTTGTGCTGGTATACAAATACCATGTCTACAACATATGACGTAAACTATTTAAAAATAGCACGTGTTTACAATAATATTTACAATAATAACGCACCAGCGCAAAGCGGTACACCTCTACCCGTGCCTGTATTCCTTTTCAAAATAGATTTTGAGATTTCTCATAAAGTCTTATGTAGTTGAGTGACGGATGTCAAAACCGTAGGTAGTGAGTTCGAATCTATGTTTTGCATACATATATACACATATATTTTGATTCTGTTTATATTTTATTATATATTTATTTGTTATGTGTGTTGCTCTTACAAATACATTAACTAAGCATGAGATAGACTACATAAAGAACGTTAGTCTCACTTTGAAGAAAACTAATAACTAAATGCACATTTCATATGTGTGAACATGACGAATTTGGGAGTATTTTCTCGCCGACACATTGAGGTCATACAGAAATAGTTATAACACTTGCCATTTCACTTATTCCCTTCCACAGCAACCAGTCATAAAAAGAACAGAATTATATCGACAAAAGTAATGCGTTTTGAACTCTCGACCAGATAAAAGGAACAAAAGTTCTGCAAACGTATAGACATTCTCCCGCTTCGATACCACTGAGCCACACTATTATATTTTGCGCACCAAGATAGACTATTAAATTGACATGCGTGCACTCTATCATGTAGTTTTTATACACGAAAATGAGGCTATGCTACGATAACACACCTGATCTACCTATATTTGGACTCATCGATTGACCTCCAGCAACATATTATCGTCTGTAATTTATGTAGGCTGATCTGGATCTACACAGGTCGAAAAAAAAACATACATGTAAGCGCCATTTGTCCAATCACAGACACATATGAGACACGCCATGTGATTTTGCACCTTCAGACATCTGCGTAATTTCATTAATATGTTTACAAAATTTACAATATGTTTCACAAGTAAAGTCAAAAGTTAACAAAATTTTAAAAATACTCTGAAAATTGTGTCAACTGTTGACGCCATTTGCGGAAAATATTGAAAATTTTGTAAACGTATTTCATAAAATTATGCAGATGTCCGAAGGTACAAAATCACATGGCGTGTCTCAATTGTTACTATGTATACGTTTACCAGTAAATGTATCGAAACCGGTAAACAACACGTAAATGCTGGATTATATCGAGTACAAGTAAATATTCAGGTCAAAGTTCAATCCGCCAGTTCAATAAGCCACATGTACTATAAAGTGTTTGCTTAACACTACAGGTTACCGACGCGTCACTGGAACAAATGAACAAAGACTCACCAATAATATACAATACAGTATAACCTCTCTAAACCGGCCAGCTTTGTATACTTAATCGTAACAGTATGTGAGCCATTGTCATCTACCTCTGGTGATACTGCTAGTTCTGTGTGACAAAATCTCAGCAACTTTGTGTTTGTTGTTGTTGCTGAGTTTTGTTCATCGGTATGAAAACCCATTAGCATTTTTGCCATTTCAAAATATGCCACTGCCACCTCCAAAACTTACTCTATTTCATAAAACCATAAATCTGAAGTGTTAATGTAAGTATTCTTTCCTGGTAGATGTAGATCTTAATAGAATAAATGATTTAAATTGAAACCGGTGTCTTCAAAACTTCCAGCTCCTGCCATTTTGGATAAATACAAAAAGAAAAATCTAAATTTTAACGAAACGAATTCATTTAGATTTTAAATGAAAGCGCGTGGAAAGCTACTAGTAAGATAACAACAACAATAATATGAAACTGGCACTACCTACATGTATAGCGGGCGACGTTGGTGTATGAAACTAAATTTAACAATTTATAGCTTTATCATGATGTTATGCTGCATGTATGAATGGTAATGTAGTAGGTCCGCGTGGTGGGGGGAACGAGTACTTCGGTTGTTCAAGGCCGCTTTTAAGGACCTACCATAGGCCGTAATCGTAAGGTTCGTAAAGGCTGACGGTTTATTGATAAGTCAGTAGGATGAACAAATCCACCCAGAAACGTGATAAACACGTTTCTGGAAGAATAATTTCACCAAACCGTAAGCGTTCGTATATATAAATTGTCGATAGTTTAGCTCAATAGCAATTTATTTGAATACACAAGAAGACAACACGAAATATAATGCGTTAGGGCAAGTAACACGAGTGAGAAAAATTAATATATTATGTGGAAAAGGAAAAGGCGACCGAATAATGAGCGAGTTTGGGGACGAAACCTACCAGGTACGAGCGAGTGAGCAAGCGAGAGAGAGAGAGGTCTGAAGTGATGTGATCACTGTATTAGTCTGCAATAAGCTGACCAGGTACATAGCACGAACAGCGCTTATATAGCGGTTTGTAGGATTAACCTCTATGACCCTTGAAACACGAAAGACAATAATTGATTGATCCATTTCGACCAATAAATTAATTGCGCAATTAATCGCCAATTTGGCAGGTTGTAAAATACCGGAAGTTGTTGAAAATTATTGAGCACATTTTGACTGTGAATATAGCACAGTCCGTGACACAACTGAACAGGTGCGATAAAACCGCACTTGCAATGTTTTCTTGTTTCTGTTAGTCATGTCCACTGATTATCATGGATCGCTTGACTATGTCTTGAAAACAAAATCACAAATTCACAAACAAAGGTGCCTGTGGTGAACGTAAATGTTCAGTGTTAATTGGAATATGTTTGTTTTCCAATTAGTTGAAATAATGTACATATGATTGCTGATGGTGTAAATTGGCTAATCTATGGAATATGAAAGTTACAGTTCTCTCCATTTTCCTGAATATCTATGGTCACAATTAGCTCCGTTCATTATGTGCGTGTGCCTATTTACACCATCACCCTCTGATATAGTTGTGGAAACTGAACACTGATTATGCTCCAGACTACTGTGCAGGAGAATGCTGTGGACCGCACTATAGCTCTACTACCGATCGTACATGTAAATCAGGGTAACATTTTGACCAACTAATATATGTACATAGGTACCCATACTGTCAGTATATTTCACTCAATGACTCTGTCAATTAATTATGCATATACTTGGCTGTCATGCACATTAGTTTAAAACTGTATTTATTTTACAATTATTACAAACAATCATGAGGAAACTTGTCCAAATGCTTTCCAGTTGGCACAGACAGATACATAAAGGGTGGGAGTGGGCACGAAGCTAGGGTGGGGAGTCACACAGCGGGACTCACGAAGCTGGGGGAGGGGAATAATGTTGGGTTGGAGTCATACAGCGGGAATCACGACTGGGTGTGGGAGTCACCCAGCGGGGCTGGGAGGGGACACGAAGCGATGGTGGGGAGTCACACAGTAGGTGGGCACGAATAATGGGCGGGGAGTCACACAGCAGGGGTGCACGAATCGGGGATCGGGAATCAGACAGCAGGGGTGGGAGGGAGTACACACAACAGCTAGGACTCATGACCATGGGATGGGGATCAGATAACTGGGGTGGGAGGGGGCACGAAGTTAGGGTGGGGAGTCACACAGCCGGGGATCACGAAGCATGGGTCGTGAATCACATCGCAATGGGGAAAAAGTGGGTAGGGTAATGGGATATTGGCATTGTCATATTTACACCCAATATTAATATTCAATAATGCCAGAATCACATTCAAATCATCATATCTAACGATTAACGGACCATGGGTAATATCGTCGGTGAGTAATAGGATAACATTTTTAGGGCCTTACAAGTTTGCACTCCTATTTATAGGTTTTGCCAGTGATTGGCTAGATTATGTAGAAGGAAAGCTCCGACCAGACACGAGCCAAGACAAGCAGAACCAGCAAAGATG
Source organism: Conchocele bisecta (assembly GCA_029237695.1). Lineage (NCBI taxonomy): Eukaryota > Metazoa > Mollusca > Bivalvia > Lucinida > Thyasiridae > Conchocele > Conchocele bisecta. The sequence continues at coordinate 141,382,527 of CM055265.1, forward strand.
GTGGTTGCATTCAACACAGACAGTAAATGTCAACAAACTAGTGTGAATTATAACTAACTAAACAAGTTTCCTTGTGTATGAAGACGACAATCATAAACTATTGACAATTGTGAACATTCAGACATGCATCAGAGATCGTGGTAAGTTGTAAAAATTAAATTATTTATTGAAATAATCAAATTGACCATGTAAGCGGAATTTACAAAATATTTATTTTAATAATCAAATGAAACATTTTACTGTAATCAAATGAAAATATAGCTGTGGGTGTACTGTGGTATTTCTGAAGTTATTATATCAGAACTAATGGCATGGTACATGTATCAATTAATGTATGCCAGTCATGATAACCCACTGTGACATGGAAAAACAACAACTACAGTACCATGTCCCATCAGCCTACAGTGTATTGATATGTAGAAAGCGTGCAAAACAATCAATTATCTGCCTCAATCTGAACCTACAAATCATCTTTAGTAAAAGTTGGCATGGAACTTCACTTTAGAAATTATTTTATTTTTTTTTTCAACTTTATCAATTAATTATTTTACAAAACATATTGAAATACCCAATAAACAAAATATGAGGTGTGTTTTTTTTTTAAAAGAGGACATTTTAAATACCTAATTTAGTTGTTCACAAGTATAGCGTAGCAGTAAGTACCAACTCTCCTATTCCTTATGTGGAGCCCACAGCATGTGCTGTGTTTGTTGAAAGAGCCAACAAGCAACCAATAAATCCGAATAAAATGTGATATGTTTCCAACCTACAGTAATACAATGAACAGTTATCACATATTTTTGCCCGTTGATAGGCAGTGCCTATTTTCAAATTACGGTAATATTCATTTCGTTTAAATAATTCGCAAAATACACATGACCTTATCTTGACGTGACCAAAATATGTAAATAGCTCGTAAATGGGTGACCTAGATTTGTATTGCTTGTACCTTGCCGTTATGATCCACGTTTTAAGATCAAAATACATGCCGATTTTGCCACGGTAAGCAGTAATATTGTTAAATAAGGTTTCTAGAACAGGATTACAAATGGGTTTAGCAATTTGTGGCTAAAATAGTTAAAAAACTTGATGAATACGTTCCGCCCTCGATTCATGGCGGAACTTTGCTAACAGTTTTTGGCCTTTAGAGATAGAACGGTGTGCAAATAAAGAGAATAACAGATTGCAAAAATAGATTTGCAGCCGTTCTATCACATAGAACTGGTGATACTGCCTGTTCGATTTAGCAAAGCACATCCGCATGCCTTGACATAGTCATATGTCTGATTTACAGTAGAACCTCTCTAAACCGATCAAGGTTGTCCAGTTGAGAGAGGTTCCACTGTGATAAAACAAGCAACGTTTGAACAACAACTGAAAAATCTCCAGCTTTCTTCAAAGTAATTATTTTAACATATTTTCAAATTTGGTGTCACTTTATACATTTTTTACAAGTCATACTACGTTCTCCTGTGTTTTACTGTACACGGGCGAGTATAAATGCAAGGACGAATGAAATTCAAGTAGCTAAAATGAACATAGCTTAGCATTACACATGAACAAATAAAGTATAATGTATAAATAATAAGCATGTATGTAAATATAGTTCTAACACACATGGGGGCTTATGGTTTTTTCGCCAGTGTAGATCCAGATCAGCCTGTTGCGATTCTAACAAGCGGTATACATCGTTATCAGGTTATATGCATGCGTGTACTATTTGACCATACGCTACACTGGTCACAAATCCCATGAGCCCCATTTCTCCAGACACAGTGCCATTTAATCATAAACATTTACCAATACGGGTACCTATCATTTGATATGTCTAATAACTAATTTTATGACACCTGATACAATGCATCGTTTGGTACACTTTATCATTACGGTTTATGAACAATAATTGCATGGTGCATAACATGAGCACGCGTGTACAAAGGTCAGTATGGCAAAAACTGAAGCACAGTGAAACCTCTCTAAACCGGACACCCTGGGATGTCCCCAGGATGTACGGCTTAGAGAGGTTTCATTGTAAATCAGATATATGATCATATCCCCTGGCGAACACCCTGGGAGGTCCCCAGGGTGTCCGGTTGAGAAAAATTATACTGTAGCCCAGGGACATGAGCACTCAAGATAGTGTACCTCGTCAGAATCCCTGTATGTCTGCTACTAACGGTGCGGGAGTGTTTTGAAGAGTTACGTTTCCGCAACTATCCAAGGTATATGCGTGCTTTGTAATCATGGACAGAAATAATGAACAGAGATGTATTGCCATGATACCCATATAAGCACACATACGCTATTTGGATCTACGGTGTTAATATTTTGCACTGTATCAGGTGTGGCAAATACAGTGTATACCCTTTAACCCGTGAATATACCCTTGAAGTAACAGACCAAGGTCTATGAACATGCTGAATGCAATAAATTACAAAGAAATTCAACACTAACATTGACGAATGCACCGAAGGAATGCAGCACTGTCGCATATATACCACGGAACAAGGGGCTTATGGACGTTGACTCCACAGGCATTCGGCTAGCTACAATACTTCGCCTCCGATATGTTATCTACGGCTACAATTTGACCCTTACAAAATATGTGAGCAACCGAAGTGCATACACAAACCTGTAGCATGTAGGTCAAAATTTAATAAACTGTATATTGTATGTCTTGTATAAACACATTGACACGGTAAACTAACCAGTTGTTGCAGTTGTATGTTCTTTATTAATAATGTATTGATACAGCTTTGACAGTTTTATATTGCTAACATATCAAACACGCCGGATAACCGATTGCAAAAAATGACTCTTCCAAGTGTTACATTAAAGAGATGGGGCTAAATTGCATTGTTTCTAGCATTGGGCGTGCTTCGGCTTTCATCGGTATAACTATATATACATTATATGTGCAATGCTTCTAACTTAGGTCGAACACGACCTCGTATCATAACGAATTCCGCGATTTTATTAACGCTAATGTGAACAGGTTGGCGGAAAGTGCACATGGTCATTCGATAATTATAATATAATATAATGAATAGCTTAGTTAAGCAAAGAAAATCGAATTACAGCTGCTTTTCCTAGGTTGGACACAACGTATGTGTTTAAGGCTCTAACGTCAATATTGTAATAGCAAGTTCATATGATCATTTGAGAATTATCGTTATCCTGCAGAAATACATAGAATGCATAGAAAATTACAATTTTAAACATGCCATTTTGTTATGATACGAGGTCGTGTCCGACCAAAGTTAAAAGCATTCTTCGTACATATAGAGTTATACAGATGAAAGCCGAAACACGCCGAATGCCTGTGGTTGCGTCCAGGCTTATGGACGTTGCGTCAAATGTAGACGCAAATGCGGTTGTGACTCGAGAAATGGCGCTTATGGGTTTTGCGACCAGTGTAGATCCAGATCAGCCTGTGCATTGGCACAGTCTGATCAGGATCTGCACTGTTCGCCATTCCATCAAAAGAAACACCAGTAATGCGTCTAACAAGCAATATAGATCGTTATCAGGCTACAGGAGTGTGTTATTTAATCAGGAGTTACACTAGTCACACATTTCATAAACCCCATTTCTCCAGTCACAGCAAAGTAATAGACAGCACATCCTGGGGCCCGTTTCACTAAACTTCTTACGACTGAAATGTTCGTAAGTTCAAATTTAAGATCATCTATAAATTTCAATTGATGGATTTACATTTATTGAGCATAGGCTGCATATGCAACCTATGTTCAATAAATGTAAATTCAACAATTGTTAATAAGAAAACAATGTTGATGTGAAATTTACAGACTATCTTAATTTTGCACTTACGAACATTTTAGTCGTACGAAGTTTAGTGAAACGGCCCCCAGTACCGCCTGATCAGGGTATGGCATACTATGTACTGTTCGCCATTTATTCGATGAAACACACGTCATTCCCCGAGATAGCAGAACATATGGACACAAATGTATATAAGCTACATGCACATGTTTCACTTGTATTGTTTGTGTGTACATGGGAATGTAAAATGAGTAATTATTTAATATTATATTTATTAAAGGGGTTTACGGATTTCATAAGAAACACGGCTCAGTCAACGAGTTTCACAATTATCATATATAGCTATTATATCAACGCAAATGTTAGATTATATTCAGTGTGTAAGCACATAATCATACATTGAAGATGTGCTGATTACATTTACTTTATTGTAACCTAATAGAGAAGGTACAGTCCGGAAGTGTTCCTAGTTCCACAAACGAACGATTGTCTATCGTGTACACGTTGTTTTGGCCTCGTTTTCCATTTTATAATAACAAACTATTTTTTCGTTGGTCTAAACATGTCACGTTTAAAGCAACGAAAACATCGTTTAATAATTAAAAAAAAGACATAGAAAACGATGTCAAAACGATGCATTGAAAGAAACGACAGGCGTGTTAATAGTTGAAATCCGGGTATATAAAAGAAAACATCGTTTTCTCGTACAAAAATCGTTCCTATGCATATCGTTGTACAAAACGATCGTTTTCACTTCGCTTTCCATTCGTTTGTGTATGGGAACGTTCAACAAATCGGTGCTGTATGATATGTTTGTATTACACTAGTGTACATGTAATATGGTTTTAATACACTGTGTTAGGACACTGAAAAAATCGTTATATGCAATAAATATCAAGCATGGCCATATACTGCTATATAATTGAACTATTCAATTTCTATCAGTAGCCGATTTCATCAAAATTTCAAAGTATACTTATCTAGCAAATGCATTATTTCATATAGAACTAACGACTGCATATATTTGATGATTAAAAGAGGGAGAATTATTATACTGAATGTATTTCATTATCACAGCCAAAATGTCTGTGGTAATGAAATAAAAATTTACAAAATATTGGAAATTTCTGTGGTAATGAAATAAAAATTGAAAAATTGAAAATGTCTGTGGTAATGAAATAAAAATTAACAAAATATTGGAAATTTCTCCCTCAAAGTATACTTTGCAAGAAAAGTATACTTTGCAATGTTGGTGAAATAGGCTACTGATCAGGCGCTAGACTAACCCGAAATTTCTGTCCGTAACGCATTTTTGTAAGCGCCCTGCGTTACAGATATAAATTTCGCGTTTGCGCCAGACTGGTCACACGTAACATAATCCCCATTTCTGCTGCAAGTCACATGTGTACATGTATATACATATATACCTGTGACTTGCAGCATAAATGGGGCTTGTATATATATACAGTTTAACCTCTCTAAACCGGACAACTAGAAACATAATCATATAAATGTTGATGGGTATCTTGGTAATTTATCTCAGGTGATAATGTATGTTCATGATCTCATAGCACAAAATTATGGCTCAGAATGATCAAATAGCTTATTTATAATGTCCGGTTTAGAGAGGTTTCACTGTACTATAACACTTGCTGACAAAGTGCAGAGTTGTGAATATAAAACGCACACCAATAAAAAAGACCATACCTTCAGCAGTTCAGTATACGAGTCCAGTAGCGTGTATGATAGTTCAAGACGGCACACGATGTATAAACTATGCAGCTGATATTGTACCCATTCATGTTCAAGGCTGATCCAGTATTAACAAAGAGAAATGTACACCAGTTAGTGCACGTGATGTCTGTCTCGGGAATAGTCGCATGTGAATAACGCGTGACAGGGATGGTAAAGCGGTTAAACAAATCCTAAGTAGGTTTCCCTTTGAAAGGAATAGGATCGGATTAGGCAACAATATGCCCAAACAAATGGCGACGTAATTGCAAGAAAAACAGCTCCCATACTGATGTCTTATGTCTACTAGTATTTATTTTTATATATCAGATACAAATGTTTGGATTGCCCACTCGTTTGATTAAAACAAAAATTCCACCACGGAAGCGGTGTTGCGCCTGCTGATGCATTTGAGCGCACCACGGTCATATGAACGAAAAATGTCAAGGTCATGTTAAAGCGGCTCCACTCCAGATGGGATTACAGTGTACTGTATTTTTTTCACGCGATGTTTACCTGCATTTGCTATATATCTACACATTGCGAGCTCATTTTCGGTTGGTGGATGTTTATATTCGCGTTAAATCGTACTTTATACGTCCCTATACGAAAGGGCTTTTCCGTTTCCAATTCTATTTTTACTTACGACCTGCTTGCCGTACGTAATCCCACGTGACACAAATGGCCCACAAATCATACTTCCGGGCATCCGCACATCGCGTCCAGCTATATCAACAACAATGTCCGACTCTGAGGTAAGTCGATGCATATTAGCGTTTATACACAGGCGTTCTATATGAAACGAATGTGTTTCAACATCAATACATTGCCAAATAACTTACTTTTACCTAGGGCAGACCACAGATGTTGTTTAAATATGTAGAAAGTATGTATTCTGAACATGTAAAAACCATGCTCGTCTCATCTTCCGCTCTGCGAGTCGCCATTTTGTTGGCCAAGACAGTCAACTGCGCATGTGCATGATACCACGTGACGGGCAATATCAGTATAGCGCGAATTATAAAAATAAATGGGAGTAACGCGCGCCACTCCCAACAAATTAATTAATATTAAATAAATAAATATCTATTCTGGCCACTTATAATTTTTAAACCTGTCGCAATAGTTACATCATTAGGTACTTATTTATTTAAAATAGTATCCGTTTTACCCCTCATCTGGAGTGGAGTCGCTTTAATGGCAGCACGAGTGTGTTCCAAAGGCTTATATGTATCAAGTGTACAAACATTGAAACAATCCATCATGTAACAAGGTGTATACTCACGTGGTTGAAACAACAACAACAATTACTGAACCTTCCAGAAGCCTTCCGATTCAAAGTACGTACTATTTGATTTAGTCCTTATTATGTAACGGATTTTTATGAAATATGTAGCATCGAACGCGTCTTTTTAAGCTGCATTTGGTGATCTCGGTACTTTGGCCCAAACCTTTGTCGTTTTTTTGCGAAGAATCGATTTCCGTGTCTACTTAGCAAAAACGACATACGTATGTGCCGAGCTCCCGGGACCACCAACTGCAGCTCTTGAAGACGCGTTTGCTGCGCCATATTTCATCAAAATCCGTTTATTGAGGAAAATATCAAATAATTGGAGTGGGCGCGCTTTCAACACTTTCAACCATTGTTGTTGTTGTTATAACCACGTGATCATGCACCTCGTGTAATATTAAAGCTATATAATGATGCAGAAACGTGTACAAACGTTTTGACGTAAAAGTGTTGATCCATTAATGTATGGACTTATTGAGTAGTTGATTGGGATTGTATGTCAGTGCAGCTTCAGCAAGGTCATATACAGGCGGTAACGTACGGAGCCCCGCAGGGGACATGGCAGTTTTTGTTATTAATTCGCTCCCACGAAATAACAATTCGTTCCCTCAAAAAATTCGTTCCCTCGAATTAACAATTCGTTCCCACGGAATGTCAATTCGTTCACTCAAGTTAACAATTCGTTCCCTCGAAATAACAATTCATTCCCACGATATAACAATACGTTCCCACGAATTAACAATTCGTTCCCGTGGGAACGAATTGTTATTTCGTGGAAACGAATTGTTAAATTGAAGGAACGAATTGTTAATTCGTGGGAACGAAATGTTAATTCGAGGGAACGAACTGTTAAATTGAGGGAACGAATTATTATTTCGTGGGAACGAATAAAAAAAAAATCCAGGTCCCCTGCGGGGCTCCATGGGAACGCACCTGTATGGGTGAGAACATCAATATTCAGCACTAAAAGTAATAATAACAACGTTTGGCACCCACAGACATTGTTCTGATAAAATGCCAGACATCTTTACTACACCGGACAGCTTGGATACATATATGCTGTTGGTCAAATGTAATTTGGCAAGCGCTGCGACATAGACCTGGGGGCCGTTTCACTAAACTTCGTACGACTAAAATGTTCGTAAGTGCAAAATTATGATAGTCTGTAAATTTCACATTAACAATGTTTTCTTGTAAACAATTATTGGATTTACATTTATTGAGCATAGGCTGCATATGCAGCCTATGCTCAATAAATGTAAATCTATCAATTGATATTTCCAGACGATCCTAAATTTGCACTTACGAACATTTTAGTCGTAAGAAGTTTAGTGAAACGGCCCCCTGTGGTATCATTTTGACTCCCTCTATACTACTAACGGCCCCCTGTAGCCTATTTCACCAACATTACAAAGTGTACTCATTTTGCTCAAGTACATTTTGAGGGAGAAATTTCCAATTTAAGGATAATTTTATTAATGTTTATTATACTGAATGTATCACAGTATCACGGCCATTTTGGCTGTGATACTGTGATACATTCAGTATAATAATTCTGGTTACTTTTAATCTTTTAAATATATGCAGTAGTAAGTTCTATATGAAATAATGCATTTCGGGAAAAATAAATGATTACTCCCTCAAAGTACACTTTGCTAGATACATGCAAGTATACTTTGCACTTTTGGTGAAATGCCTACTGGCCAAAGTGCCATCAACAATGGTCATACTGGAATCTACCAGATTGCGTGTGCTTATTTGTGGCTGTGACCACAGGTTCTTATAGAACGGTTCATATTTCGGTGTTTTATTGGTTATTTCTGTATCTCTGGTGGTTTGGGTGCATTGTTACCAACATACAAGTTACGTCACCTCGCGCGAATTACACGTATAAGTAGGGTATGTTGACAGTGTATAAAGGTGGCCCGAAAGTTCGGAACGGTGAATGTGTAGATAATTTGCGATTTCTGTCGTGTGTAATGTTTGAGCATTAGTAGTTGCACAAAACTATGTAAATTACACAAAACGAAATCCACCCAAATCTACAGAAATACCGATACGACAACAAATTAATGGCCATCTGTTCAAACACCTGTGGCTGTGACTATAAGAAGTACAAATAAAATATACCATACCTTCAGTATATGTGACATAACCACGCATTTGCGATAAGTGTAGATCCAGGGGGCCGTTTCACTAAACTTCGTACGACTAAAATATTCCTATGTGCAAATTTAGGATCGTCTGGAAATTTAAATTCATGTATTTACATGTATTGCGCATAGTGCATATGCAGCCTATGCTCAATAAATGTAAATCCAATAATTGTTTGCAAGAAAACAATATTAACACCAAATTTACGGACTTTCACAATTTTGCACTTAGGAACATTTTAGTCGTACACAGATTATAGTCAGATAGCCGGACACATATACAATGTACCCTGCATCGGCTGATAAATAGAGAATAGTAGGTTAGTGCCGTGAATTGGAAAAAATATCTGGCAAGGCTCAGGTAACGGGATGGGCGAGGCTCTGCCGAGCACATCCCGTTTCCGTGCCGCGCCAGATATTGTTTTCCATTCACGGCACTAACCTACTATTCTATTTATCCCGTCAACACCTAAAAATGGCTTTAAAATGCAAAAATAGTATTGACTGGATATCAAAAATGTTTCACGGCACAGTGTTTCACGACACATACGCACTGTGTTGACGGGATAAAGATTTTGTCTTGCTGGATTATACTTGATTGTCAGGGAACAGCAGGCATACGGAGCCTCGCAAGGGACATGGAATTAGTTGTATTACTTCGTTCCTACGAAATAACAATTCGTTCCCTCAATTTAACAATGTTTAACGTCCCAGCAACAACTAAGGTCATATCGGGACGGGCCTACAGTTTACAGTCTTCCGACAGGCCAGTGGGATGAAATTTCTATATTTGTATATTTGTCATGCCCTATGGCAGGGTTTGAACTCGCAACCTACCAGTGAACCACAGCCCATCCCTCACAAATAAACAATTCGTTCCCACAATTCGTTCCCTCAATTTAGCAACTCGTTCCCACGAAATAACAATTCGTTCCCACTGGAACGAATTGTTAATTCGTAGGAACGAATTGTTATATCGTGGGAACGAATTATTAATTCGAGGGAACGAATTGTTAAATTGAGAGAACGAATTTCCATTTCGTGGGAATGAATTGTTAATTCAAGGGAACGAATTGTTATATCGTGGGAACGAATTGTTAAATTGAGGGAACGAATTGTTATTTCGGAGGAACGAAGTAATAAAACAAAATCCATGTCCCTTGCGTGGCGCCGTATGCCTGCTGTTCCCTGACAATTTCATATGCAAACGTCGTCAAACCTGAGCGTGGTTGTGGCTTGTAAGATTTGTGACCAGTGTAGCCCCTGATCCAGTAACACACTTCTGTAGCCTGATAATTATCTATGACGCTTGTTAGAAGGATACCTGGTGTTTCGTTTATGGAACGGCGAACAGTGCAGATCCTGATCAGACTGTGCGGATGCACAGGCTGATCAGGATCTACACTGGTCGCAAAAACCTAGAAGCCCTATTTCTCCAATCACAGCCACATACTGAGGATGGTTAAAGCATGACGGGTGTTTCACGGACTGACTGGCCGACAAATGCAGACCCAGGTCAGACTGCACAGCTACTTGTCAACAGGACACTTCGTTCTGGATTTATTTGAACTATGTGAATTTCAATTATCTTTTGACAATTTAGGTTGAAAATCCGCAAGAAAATTATAGAGGAAAGGCTCGTAAAATCAACGTCCCGGTTGATTTCATTTGATCGATTTATTTATTGGTGTTTAACTGCCTATCAACAGCTAAGGCCATTTAAAGGTACATGCCCGCTCAGAGGGCAAAAATTGTTCTTTATAGGAATTAAATAAGTGTATATTTCTGTCACTATTCCACCAGTTCTAAAAAATAAGAGTGCCCGCTATACAAATATAATCATTTAGTAATATTATGTTACTGATAGTGACGCGCGGTAGCATCAGGCCTTTTTCATATGCAAATGAGGCATGATCTTTTTTAATTATGTATACAAATTAAATGTCTCACCTGAAAAAATAGTATTTTCGACAGATTATAAAGTATGATCATTGCACATCAAAATATAAATACAGAGAATAATTAGTAATGTCCGTTAACATGTTAATGAACACGGTTATCGCCCCTGCTATCAGTGTGGATATTTACCTCTGATATAAAATGTATAATAATGTCAATTATTACGTGGGAAATGGTGAATGAATGTTTATTTTGCCAGGAAATGGCTCTGATGATGTCTCTGATATAAAGAACAGTTTATGCCTACTGAGTGTGCATGTACCTTTAAGACCGGGCCAACGGGTTCGCTCCTACCTGCCACTAACACAGCCAGAGCAAAATCAGAACTGAGGACATATATTTAGATAAATACATAATTTGATTAGATTGATTGGTGTTTAACGGCCTATCAACAGCTAAGGTCATTTAAAACCTGGCTCCCGCATGTAACCTGCTGCATTGGGGAGAAAATATCAAAATCAGAACGGAATATTTACAAACAAAATAATTACATATTTAGCCCTGAAGTCACTTGGATCCTTCCCCTAAAAGTAATAGGATTGCGAATAATCATATTACTCATATAAGGGGTATAATCAGATTCAAACAAATTTATTTGATGAAATTCCATCAAATATTGATTTTATTGCGAAAAAACAATTTTAACATGGTGGCTAAAAATAGATTTTTTTTAAAATATATTTTTTATTTGTTGACTGATTTTCAAAATCTAACTTTTGCTTTCTTTGTTACATCATTTTCAAGCTATCTCGCCAGGTTTCGGAGTCAATTTCCAAAATCTTTCGTTTTTTTATACTGTAGGATCAAAAAACGAAAAATTTTGGAAATTGACTCCCCATGTTAAATTCCTATAGGAAAATCGTTTTTTTGTGACTTTTCTGTTATTGATGAAAATGTACTTACTTTTAAATATTTTTTAAATTTAATGTGTTTAATGGCCAAAAGTTCGTCGGCAGCAAAACGTGGAACAAAACCAGTGTTCACAATGCTATTTTTCATTACTTCCAACCTGTGGTGACAGGGAAAAATCACTTGACAGTATATATAGTATATAATTATATTTATACAATGAGAGATTATCAGATTTCCCATCACCTGTGCTACAAACTTTCTTTCAAGTACAATTTTGCAATGCAGATTGTATTTCATGTATCGGTGTATAACGTGTGTAGTTTGTTGTTTGTTGGGGTTTAACGGCCTATCAACAGCTAAGGTCATTTAAGGCTGGGTCAATGGGTTTAGTACTAAATCCCATATATTACCTGTACAATTATATGTACATGTGTGGTGGGGGGGGGGGGGGGGTGTGAATTGACTCCCCATGTTAAATTCCCATAGGAAAATCATTTTTTCGCATTAAAATCAATATTTGATGGAATTTCATGAAACAATTTTTTTTGGGGAGGGTGACTTTTTTTGTTATTGATGAAAAAGTACTTACTTTTAAATATTTTTTAGACTTAATGCGTTTAATAGCCAAAAGTTCGTTGGCAGAAAAACGTGGAACAGACAGTAAGTGTGTTGGTGTCTACATAGTTGTACATTATTATTATGTTTGATAGTTAAAAAAGGAAATGACTCATAAAGCGACACTAAAATATTCAGGATAATCATGAAAATAATTATTTGAAGGATAGTATATCGCTCGTCATTATCTGCACAATATCTGCGTCATTATCTGCACAATGGCAGCATACATGTACAACCAACGCATTGGCATACAACTATTATTTTACACAAAAAATAAATATCAAGTTGCACTGTGTATCGGCCGCATGATGAAAAAAATAACCATATAACATGTGCGACCAGCGTTGACCCTGATCAGCCTGCGCATCGGCGCAGTCTGATCATGGCCTACGCTGTTCACCATTGAGCCACAAAAGTAGCCTTAGTGTAGAGATCACTAAACAATTACATTATAATCCTACTGTATAGCTGTACATATGAAGGATCTATTGTCTGTTCCACGTTTTGCTGCCGACGAACTTTTGGCTATTAAACACATTAAATCTAAAAAATATTTAAAAGTAAGTACTTGTTCATCAATAACAAAAAATTCACCCTCCCCAAAACATTTTGTTTCATGAAATTCCATAAAATATTGATTTTATTGCGAACAAACGATTTTCCTATGGGAATAACATGGGGAGTCAATTTCCAAAACTTTTCGTTTTTTATCCTGAAGGATTTTTTTGGAAATTGACTCCGAAACCTGGCGAGATAGCTTGAAAATGAGCTTGTAACTAAGAAAACAACAGTTAGATTTTGAAAATCGGTCCACAAATAAAAAAGATATTTAAAAAAAATCTATTTTTAGCCCCCATGTTAAATTCCCATAGGAAAATAGTTTTTTCGCAATAAAATCAATATTTGATGCAATTTCATCAAACAATTGTTTTTGTTGTTGATGAAAAAGTACTAACTTTTAAATATTTTTTAGATTTAATGTGTTTAATGGCCAAAGGTTTGTCGGCAGCAAAACATGGAACAGACAGTAGAACTGTCCCAAATGCCGTAATGTATTGCACCTATCAATGTCTTCCCCGCCCGGGGGGGCGGCGGGCACCCCCTGGGGAATTAGACAATTTGCAAAACTGACTGTCTAATTCCCTACTGTAGGGAAAGAATTGTGTGTCTAATTCCCCAGAGTGGTAGCTACCAGAGTCGTCTAATATCCCCAGGGTGGGGCATACTTTTTCATGATTAGTTGGAATCTTCTGACTTATTTTGTAGTCACAATTGTTGGAATGCCAGTTTTTTAAACTAATAGATATATTTGTCATGTTCATTTCTACACATCTGCAGAATATATATACAACAAACTCAATATAGTGTTGTACATGTACATACCCATCAAGGCTATGACATGCAAATTGCATATTCAATAGGTGTCTTGCTGTCATTGAGATAAGTGCACATGCGAAGTTTGATGAAGATCGGAGGAAAGGAACTAAAGTTATCGTGCGGAAACCGCACGGGGACATATGAGGGGCTTTAACTGAAACAAAATTAAAAGCCCGGCTATTCTCTGGGCCAGGAGGGGCGGGGATTCCCATTGACTGGCAGGGATGTGGCTATAGGGGGGGGGGGGGGTGTCTCACCCCCCCCCCTCCCTCCCCCCAGTTATCGGCTAAATTGTCAATAGTTGGAAATTCGGTGATAATAATTCAATAGTTGGAAATTTCAGACTCTAAATCTAGTATATAATTTAGTAGAAAATTGATGTTTCCAACTATGATTTCCCTCAGAATTTTCCAACTGATGGCCCGGATAGTCCAAATTTCCAATCAAAACCCAAAATTTTCCCAAACTAAAATTCAACAGTTGGAAATTTCAGACTCTAAATCTAGTATATAATTTAGTAGAAAATCTATGTTTCCAACTGGGATTTCCCTCTACGTGGTAGAACCTAGACAATGTGTATTATACAGGGCCGGATCCAGGGGGGGGGAGGGGGGAGGGGGGTGGGGGCGGGCGGGGGGGGGGGCGGGGGGGGGCATTTTTTACGGAGCAATGATTTTTTTTACTCAGATTAGAAACGTTGTATTTTGACTTGGGTAAATGTTAGAGTATTTTGTTCTCAAATGCCAGGAAAATGCATCTGAGGCATCTGATTTTAAAAATTTTCTGGGGGAGGACCCCCACACACGCCCCCCCCCCTTTATTCAAATCCTGGATCCGGCCCTGTTATACTCCTATATGTGGAAAGCGGGATTGATAAGCTACATATGGTACATTACCCCACCCCAGTTGGAAATTTGGTGGGGTTCATTCACCCCCCCCCCCGCAAAACCCCCCCCCCCCAGCACCCCCCCCCCCCCCCAGCAAAAACCCCCTAGCCACATCCCTGTTGACTGGTGCATATTAAACTCTGGGAAGTTGGAATTTGGCTGGTGACCCCCCCCCCCCCCCCCACCCACCCCACCATCAAACATTGATACACCACTCTACAACGTACCAACTACCGTATCACTTCCAATTCAGTAGAATTCAAATTAATATGAAAAAGTGCCGAATTTAGGTTCGTCCGATTATTACTCCCCAATATTATTTCATCGATGGTAACCATAAAAAATGTGCGCATTTCAAGTGACAGGCCGTATGGTTGTGCGGCCAGGTTGTGCTTTATAATATACCTCTACACACCTGAAACAGGTCGAGTAGGGAGTTTTGCCTCAACCAGGCGCAAACTTCTTCCACCGTAAAACTTTCCATTACCACGATGTTGTTGTTGTTGTCGCCCTTAGATTACCTGCGCTAGTTTTTAGCGCATCAGAAATTTTGGTCAGAAATATACGGTAGAGGCTAGAGGCAATATCCTACAGCGGCATGAATATTAATGATGCATGAATATTCATGAATGACAAAAAGCGCGCGCTCAAAGCAACGATGGACATCGACAGTGCTGCTGTTGATGTCGGCATGAGGCTGAAAGGTTTCGTCAGTTCTTTCGAAGAAGCTAGGCAAGCCATGAGGGAACTGGAAAAAGACAAAACAACGTCATATTCCAGTTATAAATCGGAAAAGACTTCGGAAACAACGGTAAATATTGCATAATGTGTAGAGTAGATGTACAACCAATATCCGTATAGTGCCAGTAGTCGTGATACAAGCGTGAATAGAATGTCTGAAAATGAAACGAACGGTATAATATTTAAAGTTTACACTAATGATTGCCAACACATAAATGCGATGTTTTATATGACTTACACAACACACAGCAGTAGGATATTGCCTACATATGGTGGCAATCCTCTACAGCGGAATATATGACATACACAGCACACGGCTGTAGTGTAGGATATTGCCTACATATGGTGGCAATCCTCTACAGGGGAATATGACATACACAACCCACGGCTGTAGGATATTGCCTACATATGGTGGCAATCCTCTACAGCGGAATATATGACATACACAGCCCACGGCTGTAGGATATTGCCTACATATGGTGGCAATCCTCTACAGCGGAATATATGACATATACAGCCCACGGCTGTAGGATATTGCCTACATATGGTGGCAATCCTCTAAAGCGGAATATATGACATACACAGCCCATGGCTGTATGATATTGCCTACATATGGTGGCAATCCTCTACAGCGGAATATATGACATACACAGCCCACGGCTGTAGGATATTAGGATATTGCCTACATATGGTGGCAATCCTCTACAGCGGAATATACGACATACACAGCCCACGGCTGTAGGATATTGCCTACATATGGTGGCAATCCTCTACAGTGGAATATATGACATACACAGCACACGGCTGTAGGATATTGCCTACATATGGTGGCAATCCTCTACAGCGGAATATATGACATACACAGCCCACGGCTATAGGATATTGCCTACATATGGTGGCAATCCTCTACAGCGGAATATGACATACACAGCCCACGGCTGTAGGATATTGCCTACATATGGTGGCAATCCTCTACAGCGGAATATATGACATACACAGCCCACGGCTGTAGGATATTGCCTACACATATGGTGGCAATCCTCTACAGCGGAATATATGACATACACAGCCCACGGCTGTAGGATATTGTGCCTACTATGGTGGCAATCCTCTACAGCGGAATATATGACATACACAGCCCACGGCTGTAGGATATTGCCTACATATGGTGGCAATCCTCTACAGCGGAATATATGACATATACAGCCCACGGCTGTAGGATATTGCTTACATATGGTGGCAATCCTCTACAGCGGAATATATGACATACACAGCCCACGGCTGTATGATATTGCCTACATATGGTGGAAATCCTCTACAGCGGAATATGTGACATACACAGCCCACGGCTGTAGGATATTATGATATTGCCTACATATGGTGGCAATCCTCTACAGCGGAATATACGACATACACAGCCCACGGCTGTAGGATATTGCCTACATATGGTGGCAATCCTCTACAGCGGAATATATGACATACACAGCCCACGGCTGTATGATATTGCCTACATATGGTGGCAATCCTCTACAGCGGAATATATGACATACACAGCCCATGGCTGTAGGATATTAGGATATTGCCTACATATGGTGGCAATCCTCTACAGCGGAATATGACATACACAGCCCACGGCTGTAGGATATTGCCTTACATATGGTGGCAATCCTCTACAGCGGAATATATGACATACACAGCCCACGGCTGTAGGATATTGCCTACACATATGGTGGCAATCCTCTACAGCGGAATATATGACATACACAGCCCACGGCTGTAGGATATTGCCTACATATGGTGGCAATCCTCTACAGCGGAATATATGACATACACAGCCCACGGCTGTAGGATATTGCCTACATATGGTGGCAATCCTCTACAGCGGAATATATGACATATACAGCCCACGGCTGTAGGATATTGCCTACATATGGTGGCAATCCTCTACAGCGGAATATATGACATACACAGCCCACGGCTGTATGATATTGCCTACATATGGTGGAAATCCTCTACAGCGGAATATATGACATACACAGCCCACGGCTGTAGGATATTATGATATATTGCCTACATATGGTGGCAATCCTCTACAGCGGAATATACGACATACACAGCCCACGGCTGTAGGATATTGCCTACATATGGTGGCAATCCTCTACAGCGGAATATATGACATACACAGCCCACGGCTGTATGATATTGCCTACATAAGGTGGCAATCCCTACAGCGGAATATATGACCTATACAACAGCCCGGCTTGTAGGATATTAGGATATTGCTACATATCGGGGGGTGGCAATCCTCTACAGCGGAATATACGACATACACAGCCCACGGCTGTAGGATATTGCCTACATATGGTGGCAATCCTCTACAGCGGAATATATGACATACACAGCACACGGCTGTAGGATATTGCCTACATATGGTGACAATCCTCTACAGCGGTACACCGTATATATGACTTGTACACCGTGTATGACTTACACAACCCACAGCTGTAGGATATTGCCTACATATGGTGGCAATCCTCTACAGTGGTACACCGTATATGACTTGTACACCGTGTATGTCTTATACAACCCACAGCTGTAGGATATTTACTGCATATGAATGCAATCTTCTACAGTGGATCACCTTATAGGACATAATACACAACCGACAGGCACAGCTTTAGGATATTGCCAACATATGAAGGCAATCCTGTAGAGGCAGGACACCGTAATGGTATAATATTGCATACCCAACTCATGATTTGTCTTTACTTTCAGATGTGTTTGCTGGGACAAATTAAAAATTCTCGGGCAAGACAAGTTGTCCAGAAAGAAGAGAAAACGATGGGATTCCATTTGTGATGCTGACGACGATGGTGTACGACTACCAGCATGGAAAATACCGGCATAGAAGGAGGAAAGAACGACTGCAGACGGCAGACTGTCAGTTATGAAGCATTATGAAGTGAGTTGGAAAGCACTCGATTTCTTTTTAAGAGAGATGTAGCGTACGTGTATGTGCTTGTCTGCGGCGTTAGTAACAGCTTTAATTTTTGTCGCGCCCGCATGCGGACAGCGTGATAATTATAGTCGCCACATTGGTGTACATACATACGTGCGTCCGGGTTAAAGTTTTTTGGTATGCTATCAAAGCCTCGGCGGCGCGACATGCAGGCCGCGGCCATCTAGTTGAATAATAAACAGCTTCACCGATTTTAATGATATTTGGCCACAATGTGTGTCTCGGTGTGGTGCTTTGCTTTGCATATGACCCACGTCCGACCGCCCAAGGACTTACTTTGTTTGTGTGGTTTTTTTTATTATCAAGGCTGCCGGTGACGGGATTAGCTTCGTTTAACAATGCCAGTTCTTGTTTTCTTCTAATGCATATTGTTGATTGCTGTTGGCCATAATATGGTTTAACGTTCAAAACTGATTGACGATCCCAACAGCTTCCTAGACTTTGATACCTAACCCCCTCCCTGGTGATCTGACCTACTTTTCTCGAAATGTAGGCCATGTCCGTCATAAGTTAGTTGGACTGTCACAAAACATTATCATTAGTTCCTGACATTAATAGCTAACCACATTGGGTCATTGATGACCTTGACCTACTTTACTCAAAATAATGTAATTTACGACCATCAAAACTTTGGTTGTACTTCCAAATTTCGCGTATCTCCTCATACATTAGTCGGATGTTCGACAAACTTCATTAGTAAGTAGCTTGCTTACATTGATAACATTGATACCTAACCATCCTGTATCATTCAGGT
This sequence comes from Conchocele bisecta, assembly GCA_029237695.1. NCBI lineage: Eukaryota > Metazoa > Mollusca > Bivalvia > Lucinida > Thyasiridae > Conchocele > Conchocele bisecta. The sequence continues at coordinate 141,401,692 of CM055265.1, forward strand.
GACCTTCACATACTTTCTTATAATATATGTCACATTCTTCAAAACTTGGATGTACGTCCAAATTTTGCATACATCCTGTTACATTAGTCAGATGTTGGCTAAAGTTCATTAGTGGCTTCCTGACATTGATAGCTATTCTGTGTCATTTGAGTGACCTTAACCCAGTGGTAGCGGGTGAGTTACAATCATCAATGAAACAGGCTCTGTTTATTTCCAACTATACAGGTATATCACAGCCCCTGGATCCATGCCTGATAAAGCACATTTCCGAACAGACATGCCATTCCTCACCGATCTGAGATGTTATCATAGAAGTTCAGAATTGGGTGTCCAGTATGGGCCAAGACAACGCAGAACGTTATGTAAGTATTAACTGATGAAAAATACTTACATACACTTCATCTTAGTCTTGCCGTGATTCTACAATACACAGACAGGTGAGTCCCTAGACTACACACACAGGTGAGTCCCTACACTACCCAGACATGTGGGTCTCTACACTACCCATACAGGTGGATCTTTACACTATACAAACAGGTGAGTCCCTACACTACCCAGACAGGTGGGTCCCTACACTACACATACAAGTTGGTCCCTACACTATACAAACAGGTGGGTCCCTACACTTCCCAGACAGGTGGGTCCCTACACTACCCAGACAGGTGGTTCTTTACACTACCCAGACAGGTGGGTCCTTACACTACCCAGCTAGGTGAATCCCTACACTACCCAGACAGGTGGGTCCCTACACTACACAGACAGGTGGGTCCCTACATTACCCAGACAGGTGGATATTTACACTACCCAGACAGGGGAGTCCCTACACTACCCATACAGATGAGTCCCTACACTACATAGACAGGTGGATCCCTACATTACACATACAGGTGAGTCTCTACACTACACAGACAGGTGGGTCCCTACACTATACAGACAGGCGGTTCTCTACACCACCCATAGAGGTGGGTCTCTACACTACACAGACAGGTGGGTCTCTACACTACCGAGACAGGTGATTCCATACACTACACAAACAGGTGAGTCCTTAAACTACCCAGACAGGTGGGTCCCTACACTACCCAGACAGGTGGATATTTACACTACCCAGACAGGTGGGTCCCTACACTACCCAGACAGGTGGATCTTTACACAACCCAGACAATTGGGTCACTACACTATACAGACAGGTGGGTCCCTACACTCATACAGGTGGATCTTTACACTACCCAGACAGGTGGGTCCCAACACTACCCGGACAGGGTCGGATCTTTATACACTACCCGAACAGGTGGTGTACCTTACATACACCAGGGACAGGGGGTCTACACTACCCGGAACAGGTGGGTCCCTACATACCCAGACAGGTGGGTCCCTACCCACTACCCAGACAGGTGAGTCCCTACACTACCAGACAGGTGGGTCCCTACCTCAACCAGACAGGTGGGTCCTACATTACCCAGGACAGTGTGATCCCTACAATACACAAGACAGGTGTGATCCCTACAATACAGGACAGGTGGTTCCACATAAAGGACAGGTGCGGTTACTACACACAGACAGGTGGAAGGTCCCCTACACTACACAGGACAGCGTCGTAGTCCCTACATACACAAGGACAGGTGATCTTTACACTACCCAGACAGGTGGTCCCTACATACAGACAGGTGAGTCTACACTCCCAACAGGTGGGTCCCTACACTACCCAGACAGGTGGGTCCCAACACCCACAGGTGAGTCCCTCACCCCAGACAGGGGGTCCCTACACTACCCAGAGGGTCTACATTACCCAGACAGCCCACTACAGAAACAGGTATCCCTACTCCGACAGGTGAGTCTACACTACAGACGGTGGGTCCCTACACTACAGACAGGTGAGTCCCTACACTCACAGACAGGTGAACCTACACTACACAGAGGTGATCCCTACACTACTCAGACAGATGGATCCCTACACTACATAGACAGTGAAATCCCTACACTACACAGACAGGTGGGTCCCTACATACACAGACATGATCCCTACACTACATAGACAGGTGAGTCCCTACACTACACACAGGTGGATCCTACACACAAAGACAGTATCCCTACACTACACGACAGGTGAATCCCTGCACTACACAGACAGGTGAGACCTACATACACAGACGGTAATCCCTGCACTACACAGGTGAGCCCTACTTTACACTAAACAGGTGAGTCTTTACACTACACAGACAGGTGAGTCCCTACACTACACAGGCAGGTGAATCCCTACACTACACATACATGTGAATCCCTAAACTACACATACAAGTGAGTCCCTACACTACACAGACAGGTGAGTCCATAGACTACACATACAGGTGAATCCCTACACTACACAGACAGGTGAGTCCCTACACTACACATACATGTGAATCCCTGCACTACACAAACAGGTGAGTATTTACACTACACAGACAGGTGAATCCCTACACTACACATACAGGTAAATCCCTACACTACACATACAAGTGAGTCCCTACACTACACAGACAGGTGAGTCCATACACTACACATACAGGTGAATCCCTACACTACACAGATAGGTGAGTCCCTACACTACACAGACAGGTACACAGACAGGTGAGTCCCTACACTACATAGACAGGCGAGTCCCTACACTACAGACAGGTGAGTCCCTACACTACACAGACAGGTACACAGACAGGCCAGTCCCTACACTACACAGACAGGTGAGTATCTACACTACACAGACAGGTGAGTCCCTACACTAAACAGATAGGGTTTGACCTAATACTAGTATATTCCCGTCTCTGAAATGACTTTAATTACAAGTTTCTGAACAGTATAATACTATTTCATCATTAGCTACCCTGCTAGCATGTCTGTAATATACCTTGTTAGATATATTTAAAGCCTTTTAATCAATTAAATATGTTCACCTTTTCCTCTCTAGATCATGGTTCACATGCAAGTATTCCGTAATCCCATGCTTACAAACATCTAATTTGTTTAGGTCGGCCATACAGATAATAAATGATGGAACCTTCATAATGAAGTGTTGGTGAAGACGGCGAGTTCACTGCACACCTTGGAGACGACAGAAATTAACCTCACCATCATATCAATATCTGGACTGTTGTAGAACATGCAATTATTACACACTGTCGGAAATACCAATGTGTTTAATTTCGTCAACTTACACAAACTGACAATTTCTTACATGGTATGTCGGTATTGTTGGAAATGTTTTTCCTGTCAACCTGTCTGTGCCATTCAGACCATACATTGAATCTGATGAAAGTGTTAACTTTCCCGTACAGAAGACTGAACCAGATTGTGTACATTCATCTGTGGAAACACAAATTCCAGCTGCACAAGAGACAATGTCGCGAACTGTTTAAGGAGATCCAGAACGTCACATATTTGGTGCCGATATTGCCACATTGACTACAGCAACAACTACAGTATTCCCCTGCAAAATGGATTGTCCGCGATGCCTGTTGTGAAACACTGAAAACACAAAATACCCTACACAAGCTCTCTTTCCTTGAGTGGGTGGAAGGTGGGTGCAAGCGATGGGTAATTTAACGATCGGGGTTCATCCTTACCGAAATTCCGACTGGAGACCTGGTTTGGCCCTCACATACGTCTTTGGCATTTTGTATGTGACAGTTGAATCTGGTTATACCCCTTATGTGAGTATTACGATTGTTCGTAATCCTATTTTAGGGGAAGGGGCCAAGTGACTCTGGTGTGGTATGGACCTGCCACCAGGTCAGGTTATTCTAATTTCAGGGCTGAATATATTGTTTCTCGATGTAAATATTCAGTTCTGATTTTGGAATTTCCCCCCCAATGCAGCAGGTTAAAACGGGATCGAACCCGTTTGCCCGGCCTTACATGACCTTAGCTGTTGATAAGCCGTTAAAACACCAATAAACAAACGAACAAACTCTTTCATTGAACATGTGAAAAAAAGTGTACCTACAGCATGCATAGTCTTAGGAACAAAAGTATATATATGGTCAAATGCAGTGGTTGAAAACTTCCTTTGACTATTACATATCTACATTTATCACATGAAAACAGTGTTATTCCATGAAAACAGTGTTAACCCAGTTCATAAATGTTATATGGCACACGTGTAATAACACCTGTAGAGAATTTGATTGACTGGCCGCATCGCCCTAATTATGTATTCGTATTTTGCAACTGCTTTGCCTATTACCTTGAAACTTCACATGGGTGTTTATCATCATCTATATTTTCATTCTATCCCCTCCCGTGCGGCCCCTGTGCCCAATGTCAAGGTCAAATTACTTTTAAGTTTTTGGTTAAGTTTTTTGGTTAAAGTTTTTGGTTAAGTTTTTTGCTTAAGTTTTTTGGTTAAGTTTTTTTGTTAAAGTTTTTCGTTATACTACATCTCTGCAACTGCTTTGCCCATTACATTGAAACTTCATATGGGTGTTTATCATCATCTATATTTTCATTCTACCCCCTCCTGTGCGGCCCCTGTGCCCAATGTCAAGGTCAAATTACTTTGAAGTGTTTGGTTAAGTTCTTTGGTTAAAGTTTTTGGTTAAGTTTTTTGGTTAAGGTTTTTGGTTAAGGTTTTTGGTTAAAGTTTTTCGTTATACTACATATCTGCAAATGCTTTGCCCATTACATTGAAACTTCATATGGGTGTTTATCATCATCTATATTTTCATTCTACCCCCCTCCCGTGCGGCCCCTGTGCCCAATGTCAAGGTCAAATTACTTTGAAGTTTTTGGTTAAGTTTTTTGGTTAAAGTTTTTTGTTAAGTTTTTTGGTTAAAGTTTTTCGTTATACTATATATTTTTTTTTAGTGTCCATGCCTCGCCACAAGGCGCGACATGCAGGCCGCGGCCATCTAGTTTGTCGAGCCCGCTTGCGGAAAGCGAGACGTAGTGATCACAATGACGTCCGTCCGTGCGTCCGTCCGGTCGAAATCTGCGTTAAAGTTTTTAAATACCTTCTATCTCTGCAGTACTAAGTCGCATTAACTTGAATTGCGATTAGTCGTAAATCCTATTTTAGGTCAGGCTGTTGATAGACCATTAAACACCAATAAATAAACAAACTCTCTCCTCCCTCTGTCTCCACCTCTCTCTGTCCCCCCCCCTCCATCTCTCTTGCTGTCTCCACTATATGTCTCCACCTTGCCATCTCCTATCTATCTGTCTCCCCTTTCTCTGTGTCTCCCCTTGTTCTGTCTTCCCAGACTGAGAACTACATTAGTCAAAAGAACAGCAGTCATATTTGTCATATGCGTTTAAATATGGATGTCCTATATGATGTTGATTAAAGATATTAAAATTTGTTCAGTTATATATTATAATATTAAATTAACTTGCTTGCAACATAATATGGAGTAAAAATATCAATTGTAAACTATTTGTGTTATTTGTTCATGTCCTTGAAAGTGTTGGTTGACCATGATCATGAAGCTGTGGAGTAATGCAAGCAATATCCTACAGCTGTGGGTTGTGTAAGCCACATAAGGTTCCCTGCTGTAGAGAATTGCCACCATATGTAGGTAATATCCTACAGCTGTGGGTTGTGTAAGTCGTACAAAGTGTCCCGCTGTAGAGGATTGCCACCATATGTAGGCAATATCCTACAGCTGTGGGTTGTGTAAGTCATATGAAGTGCCCCGCTGTAGAGGATTTCCACCATATGTAGGCAATATCCTACAGCTTTGGGTTGTGTAAGTCATATGAAGTGCCCCGCTGTAGAGGATTGCCACCATATGTAGGCAATATCCTACAGCAGTGGATTGTGTAAGTCGTACGAAGTGTCCCGCTGTAGAGGATTGCCACCATATGTAGGCAATATCCTACAGCTGTGGGTTGTGTAAGTCGTACGAAGTGTCCCGCTGTAGAGGATTGCCACCATATGTAGGCAATATCCTACATCTTTGGGTTGTGTAAGTCATATGAAGTGCCCCGCTGTACAGGATTGCCACCATATGCAGGCAATATCCTACAGCTGTGTGTTGTGTAAGTCATGAAGTGCCCCACTGTAGAGGGTTCCACCATATGCAGGCATGCAGGCAATATCCTACAGCTGTGGGTTGTGTAAGTGCCCCACTGTAGAGGGTTCCACCATATGTAGGCAATATCCTACAGCTGTGGGTTGTGTAAGTCGTATAAGGTGTCCTGCTGTAGAGGATTGCCACCATATGTAGACAATATCCTACAGATGTGGGTTGTGTAAGTCATACGGTGTACCGCTGTAGAGGATTGCCACCATATGTTGCCAATATTCTACAGCTGTGGGTTGTGTAAGCCATATACGGTCTACCGCTGTAGAGGATTGCCACCATATGCAGGCAATATCCTACAACTGGGTTGTGTAAGCCATATATGATGTACAGCTGCAGAGGATTGCCACCATATGCAGACAATATCCTACAGCTGTGTGTTGTGTAAGTCATAAAAGGTGTCCCGCTGTAGAGGATTGCCACCATATGTAGGCAATATCATACAGCGGTGGGATGTGTAAGCCATATATGGTGTACCGCTGTAGAGGATTGCCACCATATGTAGGCAACATCATACAGCTGTGTGTTGTGTAAGTCATATAAGGTGTCCCGCTGTTGAGGATTGCCACCATATCTATTCAATATCCTACAGATGTGGGTTGTGTAAGTCATACGGTGTACCGCTGTAGAGGATTGCCACCATATGCAGGCAATATCCTACAACTGGGTTGTGTAAGCCATATATGATGTACAGCTGCAGAGGATTGCCACCATATGTAGACAATATCCTACAGATGTGGGTTGTGTAAGTCATACGGTGTACCGCTGTAGAGGATTGTCACCATATGTTGCCAATATTCTACAGCTGTGGGTTGTGTAAGCCATATACGGTCTACCGCTGTAGAGGATTGCCACCATATGCAGGCAATATCCTACAACTGGGTTGTGTAAGCCATATATGATGTACAGCTGCAGAGGATTGCCACCATATGCAGACAATATCCTACAGCTGTGTGTTGTGTAAGTCATAAAAGGTGTCCCGCTGTAGAGGATTGCCACCATATGTAGGCAATATCATACAGCGGTGGGATGTGTAAGCCATATATGGTGTACCGCTGTAGAGGATTGCCACCATATGTAGGCAACATCATACAGCTGTGTGTTGTGTAAGTCATATAAGGTGTCCCGCTGTTGAGGATTGCCACCATATCTATTCAATATCCTACAGATGTGGGTTGTGTAAGTCATACGGTGTACCGCTGTAGAGGATTGCCACCATATGTTGCCAATATCCTACAGCTGTGGGTTGTGTAAGCCATATACGGTCTACCGCTGTAGAGGATTGCCACCATATGCAGGCAATATCCTACAACTGTGGGTTGTGTAAGCCATATATGGTGTACAGCTGCAGAGGATTGCCACCATATGCAGACAATATCCTACAGCTGTGTGTTGTGTAAGTCATAAAAAGTGTCCCGCTGTAGAGGATTGCCACCATATGTAGGCAATATCATACAGCGGTGGGATGTGTAAGCCATATATGGTGTACCGCTGTAGAGGATTGCCACCATATGTTGCCAATATCCTACAGCTGTGGGTTGTGTAAGTCATATAAAGTGCACCACTGTATAGGATTGCCACTATATGCAGGCAATATCCTACAGTTGTGGGTTGTGCAAGTCATATGAAGTTCCCCGCTGTAGAGGATTGCCACCATATGCAGGCAATATCCTACAGCTGTGGGTTGTGTAAGTCATATGCGGTGTTCTGCTGTAGAGGATTGTCACCATATGTAGGCAATATCCTACAACTGTGGGTTGTGCAAGTCATATGAAGTGCCCCGCTGTAGAGGATTGCCACCATATGTTGCCAAAATTCTACAGCTGTGTGTTGTGTAAGCCATATACGGTGTACAGCTGTAGAGGATTGCCACCATATGTAGGCAATATTATACAGCTGTGTGTGTGTAAGTCATATAAGGTGTCCCGCTGTAGAGGATTGCCACCATATCGAGGCAATATCCTACAGCGGTGGGATGTGTAAGCCATATACGGTGTACCGCTGTAGAGAATTGCCACCATATGTTGCCAATATCCTGCAGCTGTGTGTTGTGTAAGCCATATATGGTGTACAGCTGTAGAGGATTGCAACCATATGTTGACAATATCCTACAGCTGTGTGTTGTGTAAGCCATATGCGGTGTACAGCTGTAGAGGATTGCCACCATATGTAGGCGACATCCTACAGCTGTGTGTTGTGTCAGTCATATAAGGTGTCCCGCTGTTGAGGATTGCCACCATATCTATTCAATATCCTACAGCTGTGGGATTTGTAAGCCACATACGGTGTACCGCTGTAGAGGATTGCCACCATATGTTGCAAATATCCTACAGCTGTGTGTTGTGTAAGCCATATATGGTGTACAGCTGTAGAGGATTGCCACCATATGTTGCCAATATCCTACAGCTGTGGGTTGTGTAAGCCATATACGGTGTACAGCTGTAGAGGATTGCCACCATATGTAGGCAATATCCTACAGCTATGGGTTGTGTAATTCATATAAAGTGTCCCACTGTAGAGGATGGCCACCATATGCAGGCAATATCCTACAGCTGTGGGTTGTGTTTGTCATATAAGGTGTCCCGCTGTAGAGGATTGCCACCATATGCAGGCAATATCCTACAGCTGTGTTGTGTAAGCCATATAAAGTGCCCCGCTGTAGAGGATTGCCACAACGCTGTAGAGGATTGCCACCATATATAGGCAATATCCTACAGCTATGTGTTGTGTAAGCCATATACGGTGTACCGCTGTGGAGGATTGCCACCATATGCAGGCAATATCCTACAGCTGTGTTGTGTAAGCCATATAAAGTGCCCCGCTGTAGAGGATTGCCACAACGCTGTAGAGGATTGCCACCATATAGGCAATATCCTACAGCTATGTGTTGTGTAAGCCATATACGGTGTACCGCTGTAGAGGATTGCCACCATATGTAGGCAATGCCTACAGCTGTGGATTGTGTAAGTCATATACGGTGCACCGCTGTAGAGGATTGCCACCATATATGTTGCCAATAGTCTACAGCTGTGTGTTGTGTAAGCCATATACGGTGTACAGCTGTAGAGGATTGCCACCATATGTAGGCAACATCCTAGCTACAGCTGTGTGTTGTGTCAGTCATATAAGGTGTCCCGCTGCTGAGGATTGCCACCATATCTATTCAATATCCTACAGCTGTGGGATTTGTAAGCCATATACGGTGTACCGCTGTAGAGGATTGCCACCATATGTTGCCAATATCCTACAGCTGTGTGTTGTGTAAGCCATATATGGTGTACAGCTGTAGAGGATTGCCACCATATGTTGCCAATATCCTACAGCTGTGGGTTGTGTAAGCCATATACGGTGTACAGCTGTAGAGGATTGCCACCATATGTAGGCAATATCCTACAGCTGTGGGTTGTGTAATTCATATAAAGTGCCCCACTGTAGAGGATGGCCGCCATATGCAGGCAATATCCTACAGCTGTGGGATTGCCACCATATCTATTCAATATCCTACAGCTGTGGGATTTGTAAGCCACATACGGTGTACCGCTGTAGAGGATTGCCACCATATGTTGCCAATATCCTACAGCTGTGGGTTGTGTAAGCCATATACGGTGTACAGCTGTAGAGGATTGCCACCATATGTAGGCAACATCCTAGCTACAGCTGTGTGTTGTGTCAGTCATATAAGGTGTCCCGCTGCTGAGGATTGCCACCATATCTATTCAATATCCTACAGCTGTGGGATTTGTAAGCCATATATGGTGTACCGCTGTAGAGGATTGCCACCATATGTTGCCAATATCCTACAGCTGTGTGTTGTGTAAGCCATATATGGTGTACAGCTGTAGAGGATTGCCACCATATGTTGCCAATATCCTACAGCTGTGGGTTGTGTAAGCCATATACGGTGTACAGCTGTAGAGGATTGCCACCATATGTAGGCAATATCTTACAGCTGTGGGTTGTGTAATTCATATAAATGTAATGGGGAGAATTCTGCAGATCCCCGAGAGATGGGTGGAGACGAAGATACAAGCAATCGGCGTTCTGTTCATGATTTATTTCTCGGACATCCTGCACCGTACACTGGTGCAGTACAACGTACACCGTATAACGTATAACTGAAATCATACATAACTATGATTTACTACAATTACAAATACCTTAACCTTGTTCGGACTGATGCATTATAACTTTTGTCAATATTATAATGCAAATGGCTAACACTGCAGTCACGGATGAGCACTCATGACGAGCCAATTCATCAGAAGCTGTCGTGTTCGCCTCATCGATCCGCTAGCAGCATAGTTGAACTCGGTCAATTACAGTGTATGGTTCAAAGTAATCAATTACAATAGTAACACTCTAAATTGACTTAATGTAACAATATTTATGAAATATTTGTGATACGCCATGAGAAAACAGGGGCCAGTATCGTAAAACCTCCAGAGAATGTTCGCCACTCCGACACCCAAACTCAGTAAATCCGACGGGCCGAGACTGAGCATAGCTCAGTCAACGATCAATCAAATTCCCCGATTCCGAGCTTGAGACTGGAGAACGCGCTCGAAAAGTTTCATGACCACAGGCCATGGTCAATTGTAATAAAACCTGCAACACCAGTCAGAAATTATTATTTCCCAATTGTAATTATTGTTTGCTTCACCATGTTCACTGTCTGAATAACAAGCAATGTATGCCCTGATCAGGCTGATCTGGGCAAACACTGATTGCACAAAACTGTTTTCTTTTGTCATGACTTGCTGCTACATTTCTCTTAGTTTTCTATTAAAATCACAAAACATTATTCAATATCAACATTGACATTAACCTCTATACAACAAGAAGTGCACATACAGGTTGACAATGTATAGCATAATATTTCAATATAATTATCAGAAACAACCATGTACATGTTCAATCTCTAACTCACCCCTAAGTAAGAGCTATAGCAGTATGGCACGCATGTATACCGGTCTGCCGTTACCCCCAGACAACTGAAATACAAACAACATAATTGGTGCCAGAGCTACGCTCTTATTATGGCATGTAATTGAGGTGAGCCATAGTGCATCTCGCTGTACTGTTATCATTACAGTGGAACCTCCATGAACGGTCACCTCTAAACAACGGCCAGCTACCTATAACGACTACTGTTGTCCACACACAGATTTTGTTCTCAATAATTATTGCAACGCACCAAGACTCCAAGAGTAAGCGATCTGTAATACAATTGTGACCAGTGTAGCCCCAGACCAGCCTGCACATATGCGCAGTCTAATCAGGGTCTACACTACTCACTGTGATCAATGTAGAGAAGCTCCACTGTATCATAAATCCTAGCTCCACGCAAATTAGCAATCAGATACACATTCAGTCCTAGATTTACATTACTCTGTTCCGGCCATAGAACTCAAATAAATCAGGCATGAATCATCACTGAACAACCTAACAAACTCATAACTGTTAACCCTACAAGTGTTGACAAGCCTAAACCAGAAATGAGTGGTGATCCGAGATGACACTGTGTCATAAGCATTAAAACATTTTTCTGTTTAACATGGTTATTATTATTCGTTGAATGTTTTGTTGCAACATTTACAATGTTTCTACCAAATCAATGTTTGATCAGGCCTGGAAATCGGGCGTAATATTTCTGAACAATTCTAGACTTGAATCTCATTCAATCGTGAAAGGGTCGAAAGATTCGACAACCAAACAATATTGTTTGTCAAGAATGCAGTGTCTGCGACGAAGAAATCAATTAGTAACCCGAGAAAAACTGCAGGCATGTTCAACAACATACGACGTGAAGAACTATGTACAGAGTCACCACTTTTATGTTGGAGTTTAACGGCATATTAACAGTCAATGTCATGATTTAGTGTTGGTAAAAGAGCTCAGTATTCAACTAAAATAGCCTACATGTATGTAAATGACAAAATCAGATAATTACATATACACACAATAAAATGCAATTAACAGCAATATTATACAGAAATGGAGTGGGTGGGGAAATGGTGTGAAATTCAGTCCACGGAAATGGTGCAATTTTCCGTCAAAAGCATGCATCAGCATGTCAAATCACATGCTATTATTCGAATTGAACCAAGCTCGTTTAATTGGCTTGGTAGTACCCGTCAATACCTATGTTTGGCGACTTGAAATCAGAAAGAATCTGGATTCCCAATGCCACGTTTTAGGTGAAAAATTGTCGCTACAAACTGACCATTCAAGTCTCCTTTTGGAGAGTATTTGGCGAAATTACCGCCGCTGACTTTTTCCAGTCAACAACAACAACAACAATTCGCACCATCTATCCTCACCCATTACATTCTTCCATGCTTTAAGTTGCTGACTCAGCAACCACATAAGACAGATCCTCAAAAATCAACATTATCTCAAAATAACATACATGCATGTACAATTTGCACAAGACTATACTGAAAAATACACATCAGTAAGTTGACCAAAATACATACACAACAATCAATTTTAGTCACACAGGTTTGTTGAGATAGCAAGCAAAATTATACATGTAATATATATGTTTGGATCACATTGTTGTTAGTGCTAAGATTTAAAGATTAATCATTTTAGATTTAAAATGTGAAATATTACAAAACATTATCAAAAATTCTGAAATACGAGTCGACAACCGCAACTTACATCACTAAGCTAGGAAAGAAAAATCACGGAAAAAATGGATACATGTATATTGTAGCTTTCACAGCAAATCTGCAAAATATGCAAACAACAAAATGGCACTACAGTAGATTACCAAAGAGAACCAACTACAATGCTATCTATATGCACTGTTTCTCAAAACACTTACAATGTCTAAGTATAATCGGAACAGCTTCTGTCATCCCTATTCCATAAATCAAATCGGCCTACTACCAGGATGCCACGGGACATCAAAATGCAACACAGTGACGAAGTCCGCCCTCACCTACTGGTCGCACGGCGATGACCAGTGAAATCATGATAGTAGCCTATTTATGAGATATGGCACAGAAGTCCTTCCAACTGAACTGCAACGTGTGCAGTGTCTGTTCAAATTGCTTGCTTGCAGCCTGTGCCTGAATATTTGTTTGTTCGCGATGGACCGACATAATACTTTCGGCAAATTTTGAAAAGTCATTACTGTCAAGTGCTCTAGCACGCGGTATCTGAATTTCGTCACTTGCTACTTGCCTTGACCGAATTGCAGACCTAGGCAATTTATGCGGATTTGAATGTTTACCCTTATTTCGCCTATGTGATCGTCGACACTCTGGGAGCTGCTCAGATACAGTACTTACCGATTCCTCAGTACCCGTAAAACTACTTGTGGACGTAGACCTATACCGATCTGAATGCTTACCTTTCGTCCGCCTACGTGACTTCCGAGACTCGGACAAAGGATCCGATTCGGCAACGATGAGTTTACCTTTATTTCCCCTGTGCGACCCGCGAGGTGCATGCAAAGACTCAGAAGCTGTACTTACCTGTTCTTGTTTGTCATTGCAACTGTTTGCAATTGCAGATCTACAAGGGTCCAAATATTTACCTTCAGTCCGGCTTTTACCATTCTTGGATCTGTGTGATCGTGGAGGCGCGAAGGAAGACTCCGAATCAGTACTAACCCGTGAGGACTCGTCATCGATGGTTTCTATATTCCTAATTGCATCGTCCTCTGTCACAAGAAGGGGCTCATCAATGTCATTATTGAACACTAACTCCAGTTCTTGCTTCCCTGCTTTGTGTAAACCACCAGGTTCTGATACCACGTTTTCACCTATGTCGTCAATCTCTGGTACTGGCTCCGAAACATTACTGATATTAGGAATCCCCGGTGCCTCATACACATGAAAATCAGTTAGCGACTCCTCACTTTCCGCCCCCTTTTCTGAACGTACGCTGTCCTCAGCACGTTCAGGAATCACAGCACCAAGTGGTGCATCCATCTTGGTACGCTCATCATTCCGAGCTGGATCAGATTGTTCGTTTTCAAGGTAATTTGACAGATCGCGAATTTCCCGGCGTGTAACAGACTTCAATGGACCACTTCCATCAGCCAATTGTATCACATACACATTATCCTGCAACTTGCCGACAACCTTGTACGGTGTCGCATCCCAAGCATCTTGAATTTTGTTGCGCCCAGAAGGGTGGGCCCTCAATAACACACTAGCACCCTCCGGAATATACTCATCCCTGGCCGTCGCGTTAAAGCGCCTAACACGTTGCAGGCTGGCTTGTTCCAAATTCGACTTGGCGAGGCTATGAACATCCCTCAGTTTCTTTTGATGTGTTGCTGTCCACTCATCCAAACATTTTCCTGGTTGCTCGTGCGTGTTCCCCAGTATTAGATCTATGGGAAGGAGAGGTTCCCGGCCATACATTAAATAGAAGGGGGAATAGCCGGTACTGGCTTGTGGAGCCACAGCAGTAGATGAGCTCTGCCAAGTATTCTGGCCATCTTGTCTTCTTCTCAGGTGGTAGCGCTCTCAACAGGTTGTGCATGGTCCGATTAAATCTTTCACATTGAGCATTCCCCTCGGGATGGTATGGTGTTGTTCTCGACTTGGTGACTCCATACATGTTACACAATTCTTTCACCACAGCACTTTCAAAATTGCGACCCTGGTCACTGTGTAATCGATTAGGGATGCCGAATTTGTAGAACCATTCTTGAACCAACAGCTTGGCAACTGTTGTGGCCTTTTGATTCCGTGTAGGGAGAGCTACCGTGAACTTGGTAAACACATCCGTTAACACCAAGACATTTTCCCGGCCATCGGATGCTTTCTCCAATTGTGTAAAGTCCATAGCAACCACCTCCAAAGGTGCAAACGCTAGCAAGCTCTTAATCTTAGGCCTGACTTTAGGGACTGGCTGCTTTGAAACAACACATCTTTCGCAATGCTTGATCCAATTGCGCACATCAGCGTCCAATCCTGCCCAGTAACACCTTTGTTTGACCAGTGACAATGTCCGCTCCACTCCTTGGTGACCGGCTGCATCATGCAACGACTCTAACATCTGATTTTTCATACTCTCTGGAGTAACAAAAAGAAGACAACTGTCTCCATTGGGAGTGGTGATACTACACCACAATACTCCATTTTTCAACTCCAGTTTGTCCCACTTTTTGATCAACTTTTTGGTGGTGGATGACTCCGTCGCTAGCTGTCTTTCTGTTGGTTTATGTCCCTTTAGTACCCACTTCCTGGCCTGCGCGATAGGATGATCCCTCTCCTGTCGCTCTCGAAGTTGCTCATCATCAATTTGGGGGAATGTGGTCATCGCTGAATCAACTGTCTCACTGCAAATTGAAGAAGGTTTAACTGTTTCGGCAATTATGGATTGCAAGTCAACGCCTAACGGAGTAGAAGTAGTAACACTCACCAAAATATCTTGCGCATCGTCAACTTCTGCCGTGGCACTCATCTCAAGAGTCTTCACTTTGGTTTCATCGACATCATCTTCACGCCTGCTGAGAGCATCTGCATTGCCATTTGACTTCCCAGACCGATACTTGATGGAAAAATCGAACTGAGCCAATTGTGCTGCCCATCGCATCTCCGTTGCGTCCAGTTTTGCCGACTGAAAGTAGCTTAGTGGGTTATTGTCCGTATACACAACAAATTTACTTCCCAACAGATGATCCCGAAACTTATCACTGACCGCCCATTTCAATGCCAGCATTTCAAGTTTCAAAGAGCTGTACCTGTCCATGTTCTTCTCAGAAGGGCGCAACGACCTGGAAGCATATGCGATCACGACCCTACCATTCGCCTGATCCTGAGACAGGACTGCACCCAGTCCTTGAAAGCTAGCATCGGTTTCCACAATAAACGGCTTTGAAAAATCAGGATAACCAAGGATAGGACTATGGACAAGGCGTGCCTTCAGTGTCTCAAATGCTTCGGTACAAGAACTGTCCCACCTAGAAACAAACGGGGAATCACATTGTTCAGATGCCTGCAGATTTGTCCGTTTCCGGGTAGATTTGCGGTGAGTTTGCTTAGTCAGTAAAGCGTGCAGAGGAGCTGCAATCTGGGAAAACCCACGAACAAACCGACGATAATACCCAGCTAGACCAAGAAAACTGCGAAGCTGCTTCTCAGTAGTCGGCTGCTTCCATTCTTTGATCGCTGCTGTCTTCGCTGCGTCGGTCGCCACACCCTCGCCTGAAACTTGGTGCCCCAGAAATGTCACCTGTCTTTGGAAAAAGTGACACTTTCGCAGTTTCATTTTCAAACCATGCGCTTGCAGACGACTGAACACGTACTCCAACCGAGCTATATGGTCAGCAATTGACCTCGAATAAACAAGAATGTCATCCAGGTAAATCAACAGAATGTCGAAATTGGCCTCCGCAAGACAGGCCTCCATCAGTCGTTGGAAGGTGCCTGGACTGTTGCACAGTCCCATGGGCATACGCAGGTACTCGTACAATCCCCCTGACCCAACACGAAAAGCTGTCTTATGGCGATCCTGTTGGTCAACTGGAACCTGATAAAACCCTTGTGCCAAATCGATCGAGCTGAAATACTGGGACCCATGTAACGCCTCTAGGGCCTCATCTATCCGTGGAAGGGGATAAGCATCTTTAACAGTTTTGTCATTTAGCCGTCTATAATCGACACATAAACGGAGGGAATTATCCTTTTTCCGAACAAGAACGACTGGTGCGGCATATGGACTAACACTAGTTTGTATGACTCCTTGTGCCAACAGTTTATTGACATGGTCTCTAACCTCAGACATTAGATTTGGTGGAATACGGCGATGTGGAAGTCTAACAGGAATTTCGTCAGTCGTGTGAATTTTATGGGTAACCAGGTCAGTGCAACTCAACTCATCTTCATCGTGGTAGAAACAATCCTGATACCGAAAGAAGAGACTGGTTACAGCTTCTTCCACCTCTGGTGTGAAATCGTCACGATTGACATCGACCTTGAAAGGCAAATCATCCAAACGCTTGCAAGACAACGGAGATGTATCTACGTCCATTCTGTCTACTGAAACAGTTATCTGAGACGTGTCAACCCGCACGTTGCAGTGCGGAGAATCAACATTTTCATCCACTACGTCTACCAAATGAGCCACACCAAGACGTGTTGTTGGGTCCAACCAGACATCACTTGTACCTATGTTCACAACACGGACAGGGACCACTCCATTAACAGCATCAGCGAAAGTATCTACTACAAGCAACCCACTGGGAAGGGAACCATTCACATTCACTGCAGCCTGAACTGCAACAGGATACGACGAACCATCCGGTTTCTTGTAAGTACTGCCCTGTACAACAACCATGGAAGAGGCTGGTATCCTGATACTCTTCGACCCCAATACTTTAACCAGTTTCTTTCACGCCATCATCTGTACCGGGTTTGACTGACATGTTGTACAAAGATAGCATCTGATGAAGATCACTACCGACCTGCGCCGTGGAATGAGGAGAGTCATGCAGATTCTTAAGCCGCTGAAGGACATTACTACCCAACAAGCCAGGAGCTCGCTGCTTCCTATCACTATCCTTAACTACTAGAAAACCAACTTTGGAAATAACCTTGTCTCCAACTGCCAGGTCCACCTCAGTATATCCAATATACGGGACATCCAGTCCATTTGCACCCACAACTTTAAGCCAACTACCTACATCAAGGAGATTAAGGTCCGAAAGCGTGTTATAAATGGACTCAGTCATTGTGGACACCTGGCTTCCTGTGTCAATCAAGCAGTTGACTGGTACTCCCCCTATCAATATCTCCACCTCAGGACAAGCAACTGCCCTGTCCATGATACCAGCTTTAAATTTTGAGTCTTCACTATCAATGAATCCTCCCACCGTCCGACTCTCCACGGCGGGAGTTACATGTTTAACTTATCATCCTTTGATGATTGTTGCTCACCCTCTGCTTTCCTTCCTGCAGGACAATCTCGCTGAAAATGATCAGGACTACCACATCCAAAGCATGATCCTCTACCACGACCCCTGTATGAACCCCTAAATCCGCTGCTCCAAGGGCGTCTGTATTGCGAAAATCCCCCACGTGCTGCGGAACCACTTACTACCGCAGAATTGTTAGTGCCTGCTACCATTTGGGACAAGTACTCTAATTGAGCCTGCTGTTTCTCCAATAATTCCTGCTGTCGTTCAACAATCGCCTTTAGATCAATCTGATCTTTGTCAATTTCTTTCCTAATGATATTCACATCCACATGCTCTACATCATGTACTGATGTGAACACAGGACCAGGCACAGACTTACAATCATCCTCACACCACTGAAGAACAACTTGTCTGAACTCGTGAAATTCGATACTCGGGTGGTCCATTGAAAACCGCCGCATTTCCCTTTTTAGCTGACCATCCATCACACCATCAATGAATCTCTCTCGGAGCATTAGCTCCTTGTTCCCAACAACCTCCTTCCGCTTCTTATAAAGCTTGTCCATGAGTTTCAGGAGGGCCAGAGAGTATTGTTGTAGCGTTTCGTTCTGTCTCTGTGAACGCTGGTAAAATGCTTGTTGAATTTGGGCTACCGTGTCCTCGTCATGAAATAAGGCACGCAGCGTGTCAAATATCTTGCTTGGTTGTTTTCTATTAGCTTCCGGAATCACACGCAGCTCATCACGAGCCTGGCCATTTAAATGATCAAATAAGAACTCAACCTGGGCCTCCATACCGGTGATATTTTTTAGATGATATGTGGCATCGTCTATCCACTCCTCGATTGACAAATCATCCACTTTCATTCTGTGACCAGAAAACTTCTGCAATTTTCTATCTCTGCTGATGTACACTGTTTTGGATTCAGCCAACCCATGGTCTAATTTTACCCTAGTACTGTGTAGGTCCTTTTCCGTTTTGTCTGAGTGCAACTTCAACACGCCAAGTTGTCCTTTCATGTCAGCAAGCTCTTTCTCCAGTGCCGCGAATTTTTCTGCAGGGGTACCCATATTAAAGCGGCTAGCACAAATCTTGAGAAAAAAAACGCGGATGACACGAAAACCCGTAATATATATAAAAAATATATAAAAAAAACGCGGATGACACGAAAACCCGTAATATTATGCAACAAATGGCACGGAATATCACATCAAAAATAGATAAATGTCGCGGACGACGTACTCACCTGTCTGTGTGTACTCACCTGAAATTATTGAGAGAGCAGCACTCCATCAACCGTTTCAACCATACCCGAGACAACAATGGGTCTGGGTGAACACCGTCTAGATAGTGTTTGAAGCTTATTGATCTCCTGGCATACTTACCCGCTGTTTTCCGAACATTGATTAAATCCAGCTTGAACCGGGGTGACATAACATTATTTCGGTCATTTTTCTCCCTGATAAAGTCATTAACAAAACAAATACGTCGAAACAATTCCAGATCCTGATCATGCAGGTCGTCAGGCACTAGTAAACCCTTTGCTAGAAACCACTGTGTCAATGAATAAGGGGGGATTTCGAGAAAAATCACACGTACAGTTTGATATCGGGCAGCTAGAGTATAAAATCTATCAATGTGTGTAGATATATCTCTAAAACAGTCTTCCACTGAATGATGTTTCAAACTGATATGTTGACCAACCTTAAATGTTAGATCACATGTACCTAACCAAATGCAAAGATCTATATTGACATACTGTTGCACAAGATCATCTATTATATGTGCTAGCCAGTGATAACCATGAGACAATGTGCAGCCACCTCTGTGCAAAAAGTCAATATCCCAGATTGGCAGTTTATGTTGCTGCAAATAGCGGCCCTTGCTGTCCGAAAATAGTATTATCTTCCTGTTGATTACACCATAGTCAGATGGACGGTCCATATATTTTACCAACTTCGTCGTCATCCAAATCTTGTACTCGCAGCGCCACTTGTAATGGGGAGTATTCTGCAGATCCCCGAGAGATGGGTGGAGACGAAGATACAAGCAATCGGCGTTCTGTTCATGATTTATTTCTCGGACATCCTGCACCGTACACTGGTGCAGTACAACGTACACCGTATAACTGAAATCATACATAACTATGATTTACTACAATTACAAATACCTTAACCTTGTTCGGACTGATGCATTATAACTTTTGTCAATATTATAATGCAAATGGCTAACACTGCAGTCACGGATGAGCACTCATGACGAGCCAATTCATCAGAAGCTGTCGTGTTCGCCTCATCGATCCGCTAGCAGCATAGTTGAACTCGGTCAATTACAGTGTATGGTTCAAAGTAATCAATTACAATAGTAACACTCTAAATTGACTTAATGTAACAATATTTATGAAATATTTGTGATACGCCATGAGAAAACAGGGGCCAGTATCGTAAAACCTCCAGAGAATGTTCGCCACTCCGACACCCAAACTCAGTAAATCCGACGGGCCGAGACTGAGCATAGCTCAGTCAACGATCAATCAAATTCCCCGATTCCGAGCTTGAGACTGGAGAACGCGCTCGAAAAGTTTCATGACCACAGGCCATGGTCAATTGTAATAAAACCTGCAACACCAGTCAGAAATTATTATTTCCCAATTGTAATTATTGTTTGCTTCACCATGTTCACTGTCTGAATAACAAGCAATGTATGCCCTGATCAGGCTGATCTGGGCAAACACTGATTGCACAAAACTGTTTTCTTTTGTCATGACTTGCTGCTACATTTCTCTTAGTTTTCTATTAAAATCACAAAACATTATTCAATATCAACATTGACATTAACCTCTATACAACAAGAAGTGCACATACAGGTTGACAATGTATAGCATAATATTTCAATATAATTATCAGAAACAACCATGTACATGTTCAATCTCTAACTCACCCCTAAGTAAGAGCTATAGCAGTATGGCACGCATGTATACCGGTCTGCCGTTACCCCCAGACAACTGAAATACAAACAACATAATTGGTGCCAGAGCTACGCTCTTATTATGGCATGTAATTGAGGTGAGCCATAGTGCATCTCGCTGTACTGTTATCATTACAGTGGAACCTCCATGAACGGTCACCTCTAAACAACGGCCAGCTACCTATAACGACTACTGTTGTCCACACAGATTTTGTTCTCAATAATTATTGCAACGCACCAAGACTCCAAGAGTAAGCGATCTGTAATACAATTGTGACCAGTGTAGCCCCAGACCAGCCTGCACATATGCGCAGTCTAATCAGGGTCTACACTACTCACTGTGATCAATGTAGAGAAGCTCCACTGTATCATAAATCCTAGCTCCACGCAAATTAGCAATCAGATACACATTCAGTCCTAGATTTACATTACTCTGTTCCGGCCATAGAACTCAAATAAATCAGGCATGAATCATCACTGAACAACCTAACAAACTCATAACTGTTAACCCTACAAGTGTTGACAAGCCTAAACCAGAAATGAGTGGTGATCCGAGATGACACTGTGTCATAAGCATTAAAACATTTTTCTGTTTAACATGGTTATTATTATTCGTTGAATGTTTTGTTGCAACATTTACAATGTTTCTACCAAATCAATGTTTGATCAGGCCTGGAAATCGGGCGTAATATTTCTGAACAATTCTAGACTTGAATCTCATTCAATCGTGAAAGGGTCGAAAGATTCGACAACCAAACAATATTGTTTGTCAAGAATGCAGTGTCTGCGACGAAGAAATCAATTAGTAACCCGAGAAAAACTGCAGGCATGTTCAACAACATACGACGTGAAGAACTATGTACAGAGTCACCACTTTTATGTTGAGTTTAACGGCATATTAACAGTCAATGTCATGATTTAGTGTTGGTAAAAGAGCTCAGTATTCAACTAAAATAGCCTACATGTATGTAAATGACAAAATCAGATAATTACATATACACACAATAAAATGCAATTAACAGCAACATTATACAGAAATGGAGTGGGTGGGGAAATGGTGTGAAATTCAGTCCACGGAAATGGTGCAATTTTCCGTCAAAAGCGTGCATCAGCATGTCAAATCACATGCTATTATTCGAATTGAACCAAGCTCGTTTAATTGGCTTGGTAGTACCCGTCAATACCTATGTTTGGCGACTTGAAATCAGAAAGAATCTGGATTCCCAATACACCAAGTCACGGTTTGGGCGCCATCTTGTCACGTGATCGAACTGCGAGTAAACAAAGGCTCGTAAACCCGGCGTAAACATAGTTTGACAGACCGTCTGTCACTTTCCAGCAGTGCAACGAAGGAACGTTTTCGATTAAACTAATCAACTTATTGATAATTATCGATGTGATAACATATGTTGGCGATCTTCTAATTTAGTAAGTTGTTTGTGATCACATTTTCACTGTTATCACGAAAGAACAACTATTTTTAGTAGTTCGGTGAGTGAGCAGTTGTCAATTAGTACCAGTAACCGTCATTCATACGACGGGATATTATCATAGTATATGCCGATTAGTATTATTATATGCACATACGGACATGCAATCTCTCAATTATTTGCACCATTCACTGACACAGAAATTACTTTAACTGAAAGTTTATAGGCCTATAATGCTATATGAGAGTATAATCTATGTAGTGTACAGGTGCATGCATATTCTGAACTGGTCTCCCAAGGACAAAACCGTATACATATATGTATATGTTATTGTTCTCAACATAATATTACCATATATTGTGGTATTGTACGATATTTCAAATTTGGCTATGTTATGCGAGAAATGTTACTCCTTTACATAGGAATTTCTGACCTTACCATGAACACAGAAGCAACAGAAGTGAAGTTTATATTATTTTGACATTATATTATTGTAACATACAATATATTCTAATCTATGATGTGAGTAAGTAACGTGATTGTTCCAGCATTTAAAACCTATTTCAATCCTAACCACCTGATATACAGTATGCTAATTTACAATACTACTCACCGTAAATGTTGACAATACAACATGCAACTCCTGCTAACATTGTACATTTTCTAATACTAACTTCGATTGACCATCTTTAACCATTATTTTCTTGTTCACATGGCATTGTACCACCGTATTTACTGTTATGCCACTTTTAAACATAATATAGTAACTAATTTTATCTATAATACACCCTATTATACATATTTGGAACAGTTGCGTTACGGGTTCACTTTTGTGATGTTTTTGTTTTACAACTAGAAATGTAATTTAAATTATTGCACTCAATACCTCATGTGACAAATATGATATTGGCAGCGAAGTGGTTTTGGTTTGTTTTGTGCATGTGTTGTTGAGTGGGTGCTATGGGAACCTTATATAATTCATGCGCAGAGCTTGGCAATTACACTGGCTGATAATAAATATTTTTTATTTTTATCATATAGCCATGCACCTTTGATTTGTTATTGAGTCACATTGCATATATGTAGACAGTTTTATGTTATAAATGAATTATAATATTAAATTTCCATAAAAAAGTTGTCGGTATAATATTATTACACACCTATTTGTTGTGTTAAAACCCTTTCTGTGGTCGTATGTACAGACTGTATGTTGATAATAATATATTATGATTTCATTATTATTGGTAGACAAGGGAACGACTTTCCTGGGCTTGTCAATAGCAGATACACTCATTGACTTGCTTTGGGTAGCGCATAGGTACTATCGCCGTATACCGGCTTAAAGTTAATTAATATACGATTGTGCCGATGCTTGCTACGTGACACAGGTCTGGCTGAAGTCCGAGACAATTAGCTAGCCAAACAAAAAATAAAAACACAACACCAACAAGTACACTAGAATTCCATGTCTATATATCGCTGTATGTAACGGTAGTGAAAGCCATATAGAGCTATGTCTAGACTAGTTGCGAACACGTAACTGCTGCATACTATTGTAAGCAGAGTTACGAATCCTTCCATAGGCTTTCCTAGCATAGTAGCAAATCAAATCTGATTCGCACTTTGGCTGCTAATTACAGCATATTTTCTATATGTTTCCACAAAATTTAAGGTCAGTATTATGTTAGAACCATATTACAACAGTTTTGTAATAAATTTAAAGAAATAGATGGCCTGGTGTGTAAAATTAACCTAGCATCTTAAAATGACCCGGTCACCGGCAAGCACAATCTAAATGTCAAATATATATTGGGGTCCAGTTACTGAAAAGGCAATATTTAATCTTCAAGACATACCACAATGATCCGGTTTGTTTCAGAATTACCAGTTTGTTTTACTGTTATAATGCAAACATAAAATATGTTGAAAAGTGTAGACAATATGCTGTAATTAACAGCCAAAGTGCGAATCAAATCTGATTCGCTACTATGCTGCGGAAGCCTATGGAAGGATCCGTAACTCTGCATTCGGCAGTATGCAGCAGTTACGTGTCGCAACTATGTCTAGACAGCAAGAACTACAGTACCCCACCCACAAATAATACACATGATACATGTTTTTGGACGTCCAGTATTGTAGTTCACTGGTTCATGCAGCATTCATGGACCATTACATCTGGTCTTATGGTTATTTTCTAATGTATGCACTAATGTAGCGAGTGAAATCGTATCTAAACTTACATTAAACACAACGAATAGCGCTGCACAATTTCTTCTATTTTCGCTATCGTGTGGGTTTGTTTACCCGCACCCTCGTTCTGGCGAAACCGGAAACAAGATGGCGCATGACCATATTTGGCAGACCGTGGCTTGGTGTATGCCACGTTTTAGGTGAAAAATTGTCGCTACCAACTGACCATTCAAGTCTCCTTTTGGAGAGTATTTGGCGAAATTACCGCCGCTGACTTTTTCCAGTCAACAACAACAACAACAATTCGCACCATCTATCCTCACCCATTACATAAAGTGCCCCACTGTAGAGGATGGCCGCCATATGCAGGCAATATCCTACAGCTGTGGGTTGTATATGTCATATAAGGTGTCCCGCTGTAGAGGATTGCCACCATATGCATGATATGCAGGCAATATCCTACATC
The DNA here is from genome assembly GCA_029237695.1 of Conchocele bisecta. Taxonomy (NCBI): domain Eukaryota; kingdom Metazoa; phylum Mollusca; class Bivalvia; order Lucinida; family Thyasiridae; genus Conchocele; species Conchocele bisecta. The sequence goes on from CM055265.1 coordinate 141,426,682, forward strand.
TGTGGATATCACGCACGGCTGGGTACAAAAAGAAGCGGTTGTTAACGTTGTTGTTGTTGTTGTTGTAGCATGTCATGAATAATCATGAATATTCATGACTCATTAATATTCATGCCGCTGTAGGATATTGCCTCAAGATTTCCGGCGCATTTTATACCGACGCTGATCATTCGGCTATCGCGGTAAAAGAACGCACTAAAACTCTGTTCGCGACATGTTTTTCTGACGGTTGCGTACTGCTAACTTTGTTATGTTGAATTGTCTAATTCCCGACCCTTGGGTCACCACTGTGTGTCTATTTCCCGCATGTCGGGTAATTATGTCTTGTCTAATTCCCGTCTATCGGGAATATTTTGCTGTCTAATTCCCCGTGGGTGCCCGCCGCCCCCCCCCCCCCCGGGCGGGGATTACATTGATAGGTGCATATCTTTTCCCAGCTGACGGCCTATATGTGGCTGTGATTGAAGAAATCAGGGCCCGGTTGCTCAAAGCTTCTGTTAGCTTAACAGACTGTTAAATCCTTAGCATTGCTAAGGATTTAACAGTCTGTTAAGCTAACAGAGGTTTTGAGCAACCGGGCCCTGGCTTATGGGATTTGCTACCAGTGTAACTCCTGATCAAATAGCACACACCCACAGCTTGATAACAATCTATATTGCTTGTCAGAAGCATGTCACGTGTTTCATTGATGGAATGGCGAACAGTGCAGATCCTGATCAGATTGTGCGGATGCACAGGCTGATCTGGATCTACACTGGTCGTATAACACATAATACCCATGTTTCCAGTCACACATATGAAGGATACAATTGCAGTGTATGCACAAGTATTTACAAGCATGAATGGTCGCCCATAATGAGAACAGAGAAAACACTTCTAGTCAGAATGCAGGTCAACTGTGCCTGCATGAACCATGAACTACAGTTTATTTCTTTATTGGTGTTTAACAACCTATCAACAACTAAGGTAATTTAGGACCGGGCCAACGGGTTCTATCCTGTGTTTAACAAATCAGCACTGACTATTTACATCGGGAAATTAAAGGGGCATATCAAGATGTTTAAACAAAATACTATAAAAAAATAAAGATGTGTTTGCATCATGAGGCCAAACATAATATTTGAATTGTTTCCCTTCCCGCTACCTAACCACCAACATTATCAGAAATAAAATAAATGTTGGGTCGTTGGGTAGGGAAAATATTTTATTTCTTTTCAATTCATGAAACTCATGACCAAATTGGTCAGTATATAGCTCGTGATAATACATAGATCCCGTCTGTAGCCTTTAATAATACAGAGTTTGGGTAAATAGAAATGGTATAATTATCTATCACAAAAAAATAATAACATAAAATAGAATATTATTTAGAATAAAAAAAATATTTTCCCTACCACCTATATGACCCGGGTAGTGGGAGGGGAAACACATGTATGTTTAATGTTGGCCTGGCTCTGTGTAAAGTCGTTTAATTGATATTCGATATAATTATGACGATACTAGGACTGCCGAGTTGTTTCAATTTTCACTGATACATGTATCAGATTTGTTGAACTTAACAAGATAGGAAATCCGATATTTATATACCTATACGGGTGAAAATACAAACAACCCAGCGGTCCTAGTATATATCGTCATATTATTATATTCAATTAAACCACTTTACACAGGGCCATGATGAAAATAGATTTTTATTTTTTATAGTATTTTTTCCAAAAATCTTCAAATGTCCCTTTACCCCTACAGACCATAAAGCAAACATTTGCATACACTGTGAATGAGCAGGCTCATCAGGATTTGCAGTCAGTGTTTTTTTTCAGATATTTCAAAACCCCTTATCTGATTAACCCTGTAACACTACATACCTGTATAGTGGTATTGGCAAATAGTGTAGATCCAGATGAGCCGGCTCGTGACGAGCCGTCTCATCAGGATCTGCAATTTTTGCAAGTACTTTTCATATTTTTGTGAACAAAACAAAGTGAAAGTGAAATAGTTTAACGTCCCAGCAACAGCGAAGGTCATATAGAGACGGGACCACAGTTTAAAGTCTCATTCGACAGACAGTGGGATGGAAATACTATGAAACTATTTGTTGATGCCATATGCGGGGTTTGAACCCACAACCTTCGGATTGAAAGTCGGGTGCTCTAACCCCTATGCCACAACCCATCCCATTTTCATAAATGGACTAGTCAGAAAATAATTTTGTGACGATAGGATTGGTTGCAAAATTATGTCTTTAACTTTCAAAAGCTTTATCCTCTGTATCGAAACGGTTTGAAAGGCCGTCGTATGTTCTCCAAATTCAAAGCTTGATTGGACGACCAAATATTCGCCCGTGTTCGCTTGAAGTTATTTATTAACCCTTTCACCATAAGTAACTCATAAGGACTATTTCATTTTAAGTTTGAGACTGTTTCATTATGCAGAAAAGAGGGTAATTTTGTAAATAAATAAAATAATCCACAAATGGTGCAGATCCTGACTAGATGGCTCGTTACCAGCCGGCTCATCAGGATCTACACCATTTGAAAATATTAAAAAAGCGTTAATGTGAAATAGATGAACTGTGGCTATTATGGCTAATGGTGTCACAATGGGAAAAAATAAATACAATACACAAAACCCACAATTTTTAATTGCTTACAACATACTACATACACATATAGAAGAGATGTACAACAAAACATATACACAGCATTATATAAGAATTTAATAATACACTCAAAATATTGTCCACTGTGTTGTCAAGTTTGTTTCATTGTAAAAGTTTTGTACCCGCTTGCGGACAGCGCGATAGTCGGTACATTGGTACGTCCGTACGTCCGTGTGTCCGGGTTAAAGTTTGTGGTTAAACATATTTGGCATACTATCAAAGCCTCGGTGGGCACGACATGCGGGCTGCGGCCATCTAATTTTCAATAATAATATGTTTTATCCCAGTACATTAGAGTTTCAGGTGGGTTTAATGAACCAAAAATACCTACTTTTTGTCAAGACGTAAGAAAACAGTAGACAACACTTTTGAATCCAGCAGTGTACGAAAGGTTGTTCAACGATCTACTTGAATATTGCTTGTTAGAAGCAATACAGTTGTTTCATTGATGGAATGGCAAACAGTGCATATCCTGATCAAACTTTGCGGATACACAGGCTGTTCTCGCATTGGTCGCAAAACATATAAGCCCCATTTCTCGAGTCTCAGCAACATATGAAGTTCAGAAAGAAGAAATATTTAATTTAGCCATTTATTCCAAAATGCTACATAATAAGACTCAACAGCTATCCGTTAGCAAATGAAGTGAAGGCGTTAATGGAAGTAGAAGGGTGCTAACTATCTCAGCCCCCTTCCTCCACTGACCCTTTAATTAGTTTACCATTGAACACTCGCCAAGATATGCAACCATTTCTTGAAGAAGGAATAAAAAAAAAATTCTGACATTTGAATTCAGGTAATCGTTATCAATGTTTTTTTTTATAACTAAACCATATAGTGGAACTTCTCTAAACCGGATACCCTGGGAGGTTCCCAGCGTGTCCGGTTTAGAGGGGTTCCACTGTAATTAAGCACTTGATGACCAATTTTGTCATTTTCAGTCATGAACAGACAGGACAATGAAATAAATTACATTGAAACCCCATCTAAATTAAGGACAATGGGGTCCACAGGGTGTCCGGTTTAGAGCGGTTTCACTGAACATTACATTCATGTCTTGTATGTTATTAAATGTGCAAACGATTACAGACTTACACATATTTTGTTAACACGCCTCATAAATAGTTCCATATAGTGCTATATATCCCGCCATCATAACTCAACAGTGACGGACGTATGTTTCATGGCATTGTACATGTATATGTATGTGTTGTTGAAGGGCAGGAATTGTCGCTTGATCGCTTTAATTGCCTCCTGGGCTGCCACGCCCCCTACAAATGCCGACAGGGTGTGTAACTCTGATGCTCCATAACGACACCTGGAAACAAACGGCAATATTAACCAATTCCATGCTGAGGATACGCCATTTTGTCTGTGGAAAATCCTCAATACTTCCTTTACATGTATATATGCTCAGAAGTACATGTTGCGACCACCATTTGAACCGTCTCGTTGAGACGGATCAGGTGAGTGGGCACAACATGTACTTTCATTGAGAAAATATGTTTGAAAAAATATGCCAGACTCATAAACATGATAAGGTGTATTCCGAATCCAATGTGTTGATAATGAAATTCATCAATGTGGAATAGTTGCCAATAGAAAGTTTATAAATACAAATAATGTACTGTATTTGCCATAAAGAGCACTTAAATAAGTTTTACTTCAAAATGATTATATAATACTGATTATCCTATCGAGTGCACGTCCCAGATTAACAATACACATGTGCATATCTAACAAGGTAATCAGCGGAGAGTGTCTCACCCACAACAAGTAGGTCGATATCAACCAAATGGTGGTCGTGACTGGAGAAATGGGGCTTATGTGATGTGTGACCAGTCTAGCTCCTGATCAAATCATGTCGCCTGATTGCGAGCTATATTGTTTGTTAGAAGCATGACGGATGTTTCATTTATGGAACGATGCAGATCCTGATCAGACTGTACGGATGCACAGGCTGATCTGGATATACATGGTCGCAAAGCCCATAAGCCCCATTTCTCCAGTCACAGTGACAACTACATATTAGACTTGTTCAAATAAGCAATATGTAGAATAATTCTTGGTATCAAGGTATCAGTTGATATTTTCTCACACAGACAATAACATAATGAAAAGTCATGCAGAGCATGATGTTATTAGCCGATCAAATCTGGGTAAAGTGCATCGAACATATGTAGGTGTCTCTGGTAACATTGTCAATGGTAAACTATTTTCGACCACATTTCTGTACCCAGCGTTGACATTTTTCTCGATTTCATGCAGGTTTTGGAAACCCGTTCCCAAATCCATCCAATAGCAGCAATGCCATAGCAGCAATGTTTTGTTGTCACCATTATGTTGCGAAATATTCCAGCGTAACACCTGTACTGTATTCTCTATTTATCTACAAATTACACTCCGCAATACACAAAGTTGTAGTCACTGTGTGTTTGTCCGAATTCTGTGGCAGCATGCGAGTGGGCGGAGCTACCAGGGCTATATATATCTAGCGGTTACAGTGTCATCTAAAAATAGACGCAAGCGCCTGCGTATTCAGGCACATGCCCAGATTGGCCTAATGTGCCCCATCCGTGATTTTTTGCGCGATGTCGGGCGCAAGACAATCAATAATTTGCGGCATTGACAATAATTAAGGGGGATTGCCGCAATCGCGCGTGCTGGATGCATCCCTGCCATCCCTGCATGATACGTAAACAAATCAAAGTTGGCTATGAAGGGCAATTCTTCGTTTTGATTGGTGGACAATTTTGCGAATATTAGACGCGCATACGCGATCCAATGGGATAAACCCGAAATGCTGGGATAAACCCGAAAATGCTGGGGTTGCTAGTAAGGAGATTTTGAGCAGAGGTCGATTATAAATTAGCCGAATAAACACATTTTACGCGATTATACGTGGCTGAAACTTGTTCTGTTTAATAAATAAAAGCTTTAAATTAGCCCAAAAATCGGTGTATGTTGGCGTATATGGCCATTAGAGCCAACTATGGACTTCAACAACAATAACTTCCGGGTTAAATCTCTTCCAGCGTTCAGCTCATTACGTATTCAAAATTGTGTTATTTGGCTATAAGTAAAGTTTTAAACGGAGGTAATTGCCAAAAATGCAAACTTTATCGGTTGATGCAATTTGGAAGTGATACAGAAAAATTCGCGTTCGTAGATTACCGAATAGCGGAGAAAAGGGTTGCTACAAACTTTTTTCAGAATTCGATGGATAACCAATATATTAGCCGATCTATAAATAGATCGGCTAATAATTATGATATTATGCAATACTTCTCTCAGTTCATCCACATTGCTTTTAATGGCCGATAGCCGTTTGGTGGTTTCTAAGCCACACCTCGTGTGTATGAAGTCATCAAACTGGGCTGTGCATACGGAGCTTATTGAAAAACATGGATTGTTTGTATTAATTCGTTCTCACGAAATAACAATTCGTTCCCTCAATTTAACAAATCGTTCCCTCGAATTAACCATTCATTCCCACGATATAACAATTCGTTACCTCCAATTAACAATTCGTTCCCAATCAGACCAACTTTTTTATACTACATTCGCGGAAGTTTGCTCCAACGGCGTCACATGACGTTACTGAATGAGCGACGCAATGGAAATCAGTTTACATTTACCATCCATTCTGCAGCAGTAGGCGTTAACTGATAAATAGCATACCATAATAGTGTGTCTTGTGATTGTGTGTCGGTAAATAACTTCAATCGTTTGATATATTTTATTGAAATTTCACACATGCATATACCACGAGCCAACGGTATGGCAACTGCCACGTTAATTAATGTTGAGTAATCGCCCTTGCGTTTTTCCAGACCAGTACTACGGGGCGCCATGCAGGACAGGTTAATTATGTGTACAAAATTGAGTTTTGTAACACTAAAAATCACAAAATTCAATTCTGTGTCACAAAATTCAATTTTGTGTCACAAAATTCAATTCTGTCAATTCTGTGTCACAAAATTCAATTCTGTGTCACAAAATTCAATTCTGCATACGTTTCGTATACAAAATTCATTTTTGTTATAAAGGATTCAATTTTGTAAGACAGAATTGAGTTTTGTGAAGAAAATTCAGTTTTGTGGGACAGAATTCATTTTTGTCCACAAAAATTAGTTTGCGTAGGATAGTCTATGTCATCTCTACGTTGATTGGTTGAGATCGGTCTTAGTCCATTTTACTAGATGGTGGAGTACACTTGCAGGTTTAAATATTTCAATGCGAAAATATAACCCAATATATCAATATTATACTTCTTTATGGACAGTTATTTTGGTTATATTATGATTACAAATGAGTGGTCACACCATATAAGCATATATACTTTGAAGGAGAAATAAGAAAAATATTCAGAATTTTCCCTCAATTATGTAAACAGGGTCAAACATAAAGTAGCCGGGACATAGCTAGACCTGAGAGCACGCCCATATATAGAGAATACCAGGCTAGTGTATTTTGATATCAAGTTTATCAGGCAAGGCTAGGAAACGCGTAGGAATTCCGAGGCTTACCGTTTCCGAACCGAGCCTGATAAACTTGATATTCAAATACACTAGCCTGGTATTCTATTTATCAGGTAACGTTTTATGCTCGAAAATGACATTAGATGACGTCGTATTCTAACAGTAGATATAACCTTGTGAAACAAATGGTATTGGATCTGTGTCTACTAGTTGCGAAGTTACGTGTTTGCAACTATGTGTCTACATGCATTATTTACAGTATACACCATCTTAGTATCCATGGTATCTACACAAATACTACAAATGGTTTCCTCAAATGGCCCAATACACACATTATGTTTATAAACACAGACAGCAGTCAGAACACAGGCCACAGCGCGTATATTATTGATTTAACTGGGTCAGATGTACCTTGCGATACACAATAAATGACGTCAGTATTCGCGGGAGATCTACATGTACATGAATTATGTGTAAAATTATAACGCAAATGAGTTTAAATACGAATGGGTTTGTCAACGTTTGACTGTTTGGAGATAGTTGAAGCAAGATGGCAGAATGAGAAATGAATCATCGGCAGAATGAGAAATGAATCATCGACATTGAATATGTAGATCGGCGACCGTGACCCATTTCTCCAGTGCAGTTTCTGACCAATGGTAGTCCTTCTTACATGCGTGTGCAGAATTGACAGAATTGAATTTTGTGACACAGAATTGAATTTTGTGGCACAAAAGTGAATTTTGTGACACAGAATTGAACTGAATTTTGTGGCACAAAAGTGAATTTTGTGACACAGAATTGAATTTTGTGACACAGAATTGAATTCTGTGGCACAGAATTGAATTTTGTGACACATAATTGAATTCTGTGTCACAAAAGTGAATTTTGTGACACAGAATTGAATTTTGTGGCACAAAAATGAATTTTGTTGACAAAATTGAGCCATGTCCCACTTGGCGCCCCGTAAGTACTGTGCCCATGCCATAATATAATTTGGAATTATAGTAAGTCGTTTTAAGCTTCACGAATACTGATAACAAAAGATGGGTAATGCACAACAAATGACAATAATCGTATTGTATACATTTACATTTTGTCCTGGTGAGCACCTCGGTCATGGGTAAAGGTTTTCAGTATTAATACAGAATTCAGTATTGGGAGAATTTTGTATGCCTATATTGGCTATATTAAAATACTACTTTTACTATCTAGAATATTACTTTTCAGAATTGGTAGACTTTCTGACGTTCACCCATATTGGTGAAATCAATGACTGTCACAGTTAATTAGTTAATTACCGCTGTATGTTTGTCTGCATTGTACGACCTTAACTGTGACTGAAAAAATGGGGCTTTTGGATTTTGAGTGTAGATCCAGATCAGCCTGTGCGTCCGCACAGTCTGATCAGAATATGTACAGTTCGCCATTCCATCCATCAATGAAACACCTGTCGTGCTTATGTATGTAACAATGTAACAAGCTATATAGGTCGTTATCAGGCGGCTACAGGAGTGTGCTATTTGATAGATAATCATCTACACTGAAATGAAACACCCTTCACTCTTCTAACAAGCCATATTATAAGTTATTGTGATTCTACACAGGCTAATATTGCCCGTCTGGAGGAATGTTCACCCGAGGCGATAGCCGAGGGTGAACATACCTTCAGACGGGCAATATTACACCATATAGCCTGTGTAGAATCACAATAACGTATTTGTCATACCGCAGATCCTATATTTGGCCGTATAAACATATCTCTTGTTTTGATCTTTGCGTTTTTTCAGGAAGAAAAATAATCCGAGATTTGATTTTCTACCGTCAGTCTTAATATAAAGGCGTAAATTAACATTTCGTTTTTTTATTAAACGAAAACAAACTAAATGTGGAGTAAGAAATCCATCGAAAACGACTTTATGACAGTTCTTTTTATCGTGTAATTTAATTTATATTCCACTGCTCTATCGATCTGCTCTCCCTTTGGCGCCTGTACAAGAATGCTACTGGTTCCCAAACATTCGCTGTCATTGCTACGCCGTGTTTCGTGCATGGAACCCATAGTTTGTGACGTAAATATAGCCGTGTCACGAAGCCAATTGTGTTGAGATTTGAAAACACTAAACGGGACAGTTTGGCTAATTTTTCGCTCATATTTTGATGAGCGAAGAATATTTATGGAAAAATAAACAACAAAGACTGTTTTTGAGTGTACAGTTTGTTACTTGTATTGATCAATTCGGGGTTTTATTGTGTTTATTGAGGAATACAATTCGCAATCGCGAGACGCTTGCAAAATGTGTCTTCATCGGACGCGAGGCGCCGGAGGGAATCGCAATTTCTCTATGTTGACGGCCTTGGCAGGTCATATAATATATATGACCAGGCAAGCTAGCCAATCAAAAGCCGAGAAACTTATCTGCGGTATGACAATGGTCGATATCAAGCTACAATAGTGTGATATTTGATCAGGATATACATAATTCGTTATTCCAGCAATGAAACGCCCGCCATGTTTCTAACAAGCAATTTAGATTGTTATTAGGTTACAGGGGTGTGCTATTTGATCAGGATCCACACTGTCAGCCATTACATCAATGAAAGACCCGTTATGCTTCTAACCAGCAATATACTAGTAGGTCGATATCAGGCTATAGGAGTGTTATGAGCTACATTGGTCACAAATTCCATAAGCCCCGGTCACAGCCACAAATATGCTTTCTCGTAGATATTCGATATGGTCACACTGCTCGAAGATAAGATCATGTACGGTGGAACCTCTCTAAACCGGACACCCGGGGACCCCATTGTGCTTTATTCAGATGGGTTCAAAAATGTAATTTATTTCATTGGCCTGTCTGTTTATGACTGAAAATGACAAAGTGGAACTCCCAGGGTATCCGGTTTAGAGAAGTTCCACTGTAGCTATGTGTCTGTACTTTAACCCTGGGGACCTCACAGGGTGTCCGGTTTAGAGAGGTTTCACTGTAGCTATGTGTCAATACTTCAGGAAAATCATACTTTTGTGGAGGGGTGAATGGGTTTTCTCTTTTTGTTACATGTTTACGGAGCCCCGCAGGGGACATGCAATTTTTTTATTAATTCGTTCCCACGAAATAACAATTTGTTCCCACGAATTAACAATTCGTTCCCTCAATTTAAACGAAATGACAATTCGTTCCCTCAATTTAACTATTTGTTCCGTCGAATTAACAACTCCTTCCCACAATATAACAATTCGTTCCCACGACTTAACAATTCGTTCGTTCCCACGATATACCAATTAGTTCCCACGAATTAATAATTCGTTCCCATGGGAACGAATTGTTATTTCGTGGGAACGAATTGTTAAATTGAGGGAACGAATTGTTATTTCGTGGGAACGAATTGTTGAATTGATGGAACGAATTGTTAACTCGTGGGAACGAATTGTTCAGTTGAGGAAACTAATTGTTATTTCGTGGTAACGAATTAATAAACAAAAATTCTACGTCCCCTACGGTGCTCCGTACATGTTTCACTGATTTCCTCTGTTCTCACAATATGTTGCCTACAGCCCTGATACTTGTATTGTTCATTTTGAATACAGTGAGGACATAACATAATTACACATTGTTTGCGGTTGAGTTTTCTGAATATAGGTTTTATTACACAATACGAACACACGAAGCAAAGAATGAAATAACAGACGTCATGCGATTTTGTAGCTAAGAACATGTGCGATATTTAATATGAAAAATATTTACAAAATTTACGATCTTTCGACGTCACTTGCAGAAAATATCAGTTTCTGTAAATATATTTCATGAAAGCTCGCACATGTTCTTAGGTACAACATTACATGGCATCTCTCATATGAAACAAGGCAGGCGATTTTGTACCTAATAATTTTTCGCAAGAAAACTATTTACACAAACTGTGGTATTTTCTATATTGACAGGTCGAAACTTGATGAAAGTTTCCGCAAATTATATTCCGTATTTGCTCTAAACATTTCGTCAACTTTCGACGTCACTTCACAGTGACTGTGGCAAATCTTCTTAGGTACAAAATGCCATGTTTTGTATTATATAAGTAGGTACAGAAATAAAATACTTGCGTTAAATAAAAAGCTGCATACATATATTAAACATGTCATTGTTAATCATTGCATAAACAGTTGCTACGTTCTTTGTTTTCACAATTGCGTATTTTGGATTTCTTCTATAAATCACAAAATGCAATACATGTACAGTACCTGTAAAACACTTTTCTTGGTAACGAAATAATTCATATTTGAATGAACGTTAAATTGAATGTAAATACTTGTACAATGTAAGCCTTTTTGGGATGAATTACTGAGGGATCGTACATGTAGCTAGTTATTTCCCTTTGAATTTATTTATATAAATCCGGTCCAAATTGTATAGTTTAGTGCCTTATTGCTTGTATAAAGGGCGATTTGTTGTGTAAAGGAGCAATTATAGTGTTTTCGACGAGTGTACGTTGATCCAGGTTATCCTACATATCCGCAAAGTCTGGTCCGGAAATTCATTATTTGCCCGATTCATATTTTGACACTTATCAAGTTGTATTACAAACAGTGTAGACTCAGATCAGACCACACATATGTGCAGTCTGACCTGGGTCTACCCTGTTCACAGTTTTACTTTTAAACTAGTCACTTTTAAACTAGTCAGTAAGAAATTAACGCTAAAATAAACCATAGGACCGGATTTCTATAAATAGATTTGCAAAGGGAAATAACTAACTACGATCCCTCAATGAACCCAACTATTAGTATTACAGTCGAACCCCTGTAAACCGGACAGAGGGACATTCAAGTAATTTGTGCTTAATTTTGATTTGCTTCGTTGCCATTTATCTCCAAGGATGGTGTATGTTCATGATCGCAAAGCATGCACGCTTGTATTGAAGTAGTCGTATGCCTGTTGTACAATGGTACCTCTCTAAACCCGACACCCACTCTGAGGGCCTCCCAGTTGTCCGCTTTAGAGAGGTATTCGATATCTGACTGGACGTGAAATTGAATGCAAGTACAATGTAAGCCTTTTTCAGATGCAGTACTGTTTGTTCCACGTTTTGCTGCCGAAGAACATTTGGCTACTACAAACATGAAATCTAAAAACTATTAAAATGTAAGTACGTTTTCATCAATAACAAACAAGTCACCCTCCCCAAATGATTATCCTATGGGAATTTAATATATGGGAATATACATAGCAAGGAAGCTGCTACCAATAGAATGCCTAAATCTGTAGACTATTTCATCAACATTGCAAAGTATACTTATCTAGCAAAGTATACTTTGAGGCAGAACTTTTCAATTCAAGGATAAGTTTATTAATTTTTATTATACTGAATTGATTACATTATCACAGCCATTTTGGCTGTGATAATGTAATGCAGTCAGTATAATAATTCTGCATACTTTTAATCATCAAATATATGCAGTCGTTAATTCTATATGAAATAATGCATTTCAGGAAAAATAAATGATTACTCCCTCAAAGTATACTTTGCTAGAAAAGTATACTTTGCAATGTTGGTGAAATTGGCTACTGGCAGAGTTGGACAAACATTCAGTTTTATACACTTTGGGCTGCATTAAATGCAGTTTGCAATGTTCTGGACTTACACTGACCATTATGAACGTTTACTGATGCATATATTTGTCCTACTACTACACACAAATTGGTGACATGTATGCAGATGAGCGCTATTGGCGGTGTAGGCGACACATCAAAGCCGCCGTGACGTCTGATTACTTTACGATCATGTTGGACAATGTAGATGACATTAAGGGTATTAGAAATCACATCCACGCTGTCAGGAAACGTTATAATCGTATGTAGATGTCGGTAAGGGTACTACAGTGACTGAAAGGCAATCACCGTAGGCCCAGGACTAGCAGTCTGATCTGGGACTACCCTGATCGCACACGTCGTAATGTCAAATTTTCTCAGCCGGTGGCCCCTTCATTGAAAAAGACACAATGGGCGATAATAATAAGTTTCTTATTGTCACGTAATTGGTCCGTTCCATGTAACGGACAATCCTTCATTGTATCATTTGTATGTATATGAACACTTCCTGAAGATTTTAAATTCCACCTTAACGTATTTTACAATTTTACAATTTTCGGAAATCTCCATGTGGTAGATTTTAAAATTCACAGCATGTCTACAATAAACTGAGTAATACTGAATATACACACATCCCACCGAAGTATATTTTGTTACCACTCGTTTGAACAGTCTCGTCGAAATGGTTCAAATCAGTGGTCACTGAAACGATTTAGAAACGCAATGATGACGTAGACATGGTATTGTACATCCCTACGTGTATGTGATTATCCATGTGACCACAGTGTACCACGTGACTTTGATTTATCGATTTAGTGTTATTTAGATGGATAATGAATTGCTATTTATTCTCATAATCAAATGTTTTGCCCGCCTTAATACTGCTAGTAGGAGCCGGGTCCAAGCATCAGTTTAGCGTTTAGTTAACTTTTCAACCATATATGTTTTCATATTACCAGTGCTAAACTTAAATGGATGCGTTGGGCATGGCTTCGTCTATCAGTCTGGTGGTATTGAGCTTGCCTTTGTATTCACATTCTTATAAATACCAATTTTGCGCACCATGATAAATCGGTCTGCGTGACGTCTGAACACCACATGCGCTTCCATGGTGTGTCGCATTTAATTTTATATAATTTTTTCTTTTGATTTGTTCCGAAACAATGTTACCATTTTCACCAATTTGTTCCTTAGCCATATTGTAAAACTGAACTGCTCCAGGGGATGAATTCATGTAAGTGTAAAAGCTTGTTGTCTAATCCTGTTCTCATTTGTATGTTATATATATCTCACTTACCATAATTTGTAATAAATAGTGTTTAAACTAAATGTTTTGCCAAATGATGTAATGGGTGTGAATAAATAAAATGTTTACTTTCTTGTTGCATTTTTAAATCGTTTCAGTATACTGTCATTAAGAAATTTAAAAAATAGTAAAGCATGGTAAGTTCAATACGAGTCAATAAATCGCTATCCCGGAAGAAATGGTTAACTTTTTTGAACCACTCGATACAAACTATTTAGAATGTCTGACGTCATCACTGCACGTTGATCACGTGTGAGCCAGTGACCGCTTGGATGTGGTTGCAGTTGAAAGAGACAACGATCTCTCGTTCTCCTTTCTTCTTTGGCGTCATCTCGAAGGTGCCCACAAACGTCTTCTTTGCTCCAACGTCCCTGCAACATGAATGTAGCATATCGATGGTCTAGTAACATAAGGTCGTAAGTGCTATGCTTTAACTGGTTTATTACGCGCGCAAGACATGGTATCGGACTGGAAACGGCGGTATCAGACTAGTAATGATGGTATCAGACTAGAAATGGCAGTATCAGACTGGAAAACACGCCGTATCAGCCTGGACTGTGTATGTTGTTGCTGTAGGCAAATACAGGCAATTTCTAGGCAAAAATTGATATCTAAGTAATAACATATGGTATCGTGTTTAGTAGATGATTAGTAAGTAATACACTATTATGTGTACATGTAGTATTATGCTGTTAAACTGAGTAAGTTCAGAAATTCCTATTACATAAACTTTATTCATACCATAATGTGCATGTCTAGTAGTTTATATATAACACCATAACACCCATCTAGAATCATTTCATCATTTCATTACATCAACTGATATGTAGATGTGTCTTAGTAAAATGGAGCTTATAACAGCTTAGTTACAAACAGTAACACTTGAAATCTACTCCTGTACAGTCCATCGCTACGACGGACGGGAGTAGATTTCAAGAGTTACTGTTCGCAACTAATAACATGTAATACCAGTGATATACATGCACCCAGACATGTCTGTTTATCTCTCCTTGCTGACCGCTTCAATTTACACGCACATAAGTCCGGTAGCGACTTACTTCTGTTTGTAGACGACAGGGGCATGTAACCCCGGCCCTTCCACCCGGAGTTCGCAATTGATCAAGGCCACGTGTAGGGGGTTAACGAACGACACCCCAACGCCAATCTTTTCTCCCACAGGCCCTCTGTCCGGTGCCTGGAATTTAACATGTTTCCTATATAAAACTAGGGTAACATTGCGTACTGTGGCGCATTCGTTGAATTTATGTTATATGTTACATACTTCGTGTATGCTTTTATTGCGGGGGGGGGGGGGGGGCGGGGGCGGTTTGTTGCGTGTTGATTTTGTAAATGATTTTAAGGTCTGAATAAGAGCTAAGGTCATATAGAAATGGATCCCGAGTCTCAAGTGTCTTTCGAAAGTCCAGCGGGAGGGATGGCAATACAATAAACGCATGTATTCATGCCTAGAGCAACCATGCGTTGAAAGAAATGACAGGCATTTGAATACTTGAAGCCGGGTATTTAAACGAATATATCGTTTTCCTGTCCAGAAACAACCAAACGATACTCGTTTCTATGCATTTCCTTGTACGAAACGACCGCTTTCCATTTGTTTCCGTTAGTGTTACATTTGGGAATTTTCAACAAGTCTTCGCTGTACATGTAGATACCTTAATGGTGAGATCAGGCTTGCGTAGTAGGAATTCCTCGTGCTCAAAGAAGCTTTGCTTGGTCTCCGTGACGAAACAGACACAGGACACCCGGATTATACAATGGTCCATGATCATCTCTAGGTACGTGGCCACGGGCACTTCCAGGTTCCCTACTGATGCTACGATTACAAAGTTACAGGTTGTGATAAACACATGACCTTTATATGTTCATGGAGACAATCAGGTCAAAAACTGACGCAGAAGTTAAAAAGGAACAATTATACGTGTAACAAGAAACGAGGCAAAGCCACGAAGGCCAGGTTTTTTCCAAGCATGGACACTTGGATAACATAATTATACCCACTTTTTGTAGACTAGATGGCCGTGGCCTGCATGTCGCGCTTTGGGGCGAGGCATGGACACTAAAAAAATAGATATAGTAGATGGAAAAACTTTAACCAAAAAACTTTAACCGGACACACGGACGTACGGACGGACGGACGTATGCCAAAATGCCGACGATATCGCGCTTTCCGCAAGCGGGTGCGACAATGATGATAAACACCCATGTGAAGTATCAAGGTAATGGGTGAAGCAGTTGCAGAGATATAGTACACGAAAGAACTTTAACAAATAAATTCAAAGTAATTTGACCTTGACATTGCGCACAGGGGCCGCACGGTTGGGGGTTAGAGTAAAAATATGGATGATGATAAACACCCATGTGAAGTTTCAAGGTAATGGGCGAAGCAGTTGCAGAGATATAGTATAACAAAAAAGTTTTAGCCAAAACATTTAACCAGACGCACGTTAAAAAGTTAACGTTGAAAATGGCTAAGTCAATTACGTAGAAATAATAGGTGAAGGTAAATAAATGGTCACATGTTGGATAGTTGTATGTGGTAGGCACCCCTTGGTTATGAAGCTGTGAAAGGTTGGTGGTCCTAGGTGGTACAGTACCAAAGAAATGGACTTAAACACGAAAACTTAACATTGTAAACGCGAAAACTTAACATCGAAAATGGCTAAGTCGATTGCGCGGAAAAAATGGGTCAAGTTAAAAAAAAGTAACATGTTGGATAGTGGTATGTGGTTAGCACCCCTTGATTATGAAGCTGTGAAAGTTTGGTGGTTCTAGGTGGTACAGTACCAAAGAAATGGACTTAAACACGAAAACTTAACATTGAAAACGCGAAAACTTAACATTGAAAATGGCTAAGTCGATTGCGCGGAAACAATGGGTCAAGTTAAAAAAAAGTAACATGTTGGATAGTGATATGTGGTGGGCACCCCTTGATCATGAAGCTGTGAAAGTTTGGTGGTCTTAGGTGGTACAGTAACAAAGAAATGGACTCAAACACGAAAACTTAACATTGATTGTGGACGCCGCCCGCCGCCCGCCCGCCCGGCTTTCGCCAATCCAATAGCCTGGATTTTTTTTCAAAAAACCTGGCTAAAAAAGGGACCTTAGCAAGTCAATGCGCACGTCTATCTCAAATACTGTCGCTAAAATTCAAAAAGTAGAGGTAGTCATGATAATGTCAGGACCTTTACACGTCCATAGGCACAACCAGATCAAATACTAACGCAGAAATTAAACAAGAGCTGTAGGAGAACAGCATAGCTCGACTACGAGGGTTGTCGATGTACACATAGCTTGACAAACAAGGTGGCCGCGGCTTGCATAAAAACCTTAACCAAGGTCGACTAAAAACCTTAACCAAGGGAAATTAAGTAAGTAATTCAAGGTTAAATGTAGGTCAATGTCCGATATAGGTCAGGGGTTATTGATGTACATCACTAGGAGATGAAGTTTTCCAAGTATGGTTGGTGTAGGTCCAGGAGTATTCCGTATACAAGCTTGACTAAAAACCTTAACCAAGGAGAATTAACTAAGTAATTCAAGAGGAAATGTAGCTCAAGGTCAAATATAGTTCAGGGATTATTGATGTGCATCACTATGAGAAAAGGTTGTCCAAGTATGGTGTCTGTATGTACAATAGTATTCCATGTACAAGCTTGAGTAAAAACCTTAACCAAGGTTGACTAAAAACCTTGACCAAGGGGAATTAACTAATTAAGTAATTCAAGGTTAGCTGTAGGTCAAGGTCAAATATAGGTCAGTATGGCATGCCAAATGCACAATAATTCCTTAAACCATGGTTTGGAGCTCAAACACTAGTTTAGGCTCCTCAAACCCTAGTTTGCGCTTAAACTGCCATTTGAGATCCCAAATGGTAGTTTTCTTAAACCCTGGTTTGAGCAATTATTGTGCACTTGGCGGCAGAAACCACCGTTTGGACTCTCAAACTAGGGTTTCTGATAGCTTAAACCACGGTTTGAGCTCAAACCCCAGTTTAGACTGCCCAAACCCTAGTTTAGGCTCGCCAAATGCACAATAATTCCCTAAACCCCAGTTTGAGAGTCTAAACCAGGGTTTAGGCTCTCAAACCCCAGTTTGAGCAATTATTGTGCATTTGGCCAGAAACTGCCGTTTTATATAGTGCACTTGGCGGCAGAAACCACCGTTCGGGCGCTCAAACTAGGGTTTCTGATAGCTTAAACCACGGTTTGAGCTCAAACCCCAGTTTAGACTGCCCAAACCCTAGTTTAGGCTCGCCAAATGCACAATAATTCCTTAAACCCCAGTTTGAGAGTCTAAACCAGGGTTTAGGCTCTCAAACCCCAGTTTGAGCAATTATTGTGCATTTGGCCAGAAACTGCCGTTTGAGGTCGTAATCGAATAAAAAGCCTAAACCCTAGTTTGGACCCAAACCACAGTTTAAGAAAAAAACGGCCAATCGTGATCCCAAACGGTAGTTTTCTTAAACCCTGGTTTGAGCAATTATTGTGCACTTGGCGGCAGAAACCACCGTTTGGGCTCTCAAACTAGGGTTTCTGATAGCTTAAACCACGGTTTGAGCTCAAACCCCAGTTTAGACTGCCCAAACCCTAGTTTAGGCTCGCCAAATGCACAATAATTCCCTAATCCCCAGTTTGAGAGCCTAAACCATGGTTTAGGCTCCCAAACCCCAGTTTGAGCAATTATTGTGCATTTGGCCAGAAAACTGCCGTTTGAGGTCGTAATCGGTAGTTAATTTTTTACTAAATCGGCCTAAACCGTGGTTTCTGTTACGCGTCACACCCCGAGTTACGATTGGTTAAAGTGATTACAAAGCCTGGTTATCATTGGCTGATCGCTTAAAATATGTTTTTGGCATCCGTCACACCCCGAGTTACGATTGGTTCATCGATCTCAAAGCCTAGTTACCATTGGATGATCGATTTAGCCTACGGTTATCGGTGGCATGGAAATGCACGGCGTCACTAAATGGCATAATGGTCGATTATTTGGATAAAGGTGAAAATACGGCGTAATGCTGGAAAGAAAATCGGCGTAATTATCTGAGAGAGGTGAATGCACATCCATCCATCCATCCATCCATCCATCCATCCATCTTTTATTTTCTTTATTGATTTAAAAGACTGACCCAAAACCAAGTGCGTATAGTACACGGGATATGTGTAATGTGGTATGTGGCTCTTACTATTAATTTGACCAGAAACACATATTACTTATGTCTCTGATGTCACATATAACATAATAATCCAAATAATTCATTGATTTGAATTTCAAGTTATCAGTTCTACTTATTTTTGCTGACCTACAAAATTAAATAGGAATAGAGCTGAATTAACTTCAATTTCATGTTAGCATTCCTAAAAATTACTTACTTTTGCTTAATTTAACTTGCGAAATCTCCTTCATCATCGTAACCTACCGATCATAAATAAATTTGAAGCCATCTGAATTTATAGCATAATTAATTGAAGTAACGTGAAGTTCAAGTTACAATTCATAAAAATTACTTATTTTTGCTGACCAACAAAAAAATTAACTTCCGAAATCTTATATCATACAGACGGAGAATAATTAAATTGGAATACAGCTGAATAATAATTGAATTAACTTGAATTTCAAGTTAGCATTCCTAAATATTGCTTATTTTTACTGAGAGCCAAAATGTTTAACTTGCGATATCTCATATCATACCGACTGAGGAAAATTCAATTGGAATACACCTGAATTCATAGCCTAATTCATTGAATGAACTTGAAGTTCCAGTTCGCATACTTAATAAGTTACTTATTTTTCCTGACAGCAAAAAAAATTAACTTGCGATAATGCAGAAAATGGAGCTCGCAAAATCTCATTACATACCGACCGAGCATAAATAAATTTGAATACAGCTGAATTTATAACATAGTAATTGAATTATCTTGAATTTCAAGTTAGCAGTCCCAAAAATTACTTATTTTTACTGACCGCCAAAACATTTAACTTGCGAAATCTCATATCATCTGATCACACAGACCGAGCATAACTAAATTTGAATACAGCTGAAAGATTAATTGAAATAATTTGGATTTCAAATTAGCAAAAAGATTTAACTTGCGATATCTCATATCATGCCGACCGAAACAAATTAAATGTGTATACACCTGAAATTATAGCATAATTAATTGAATTAGCTTGAAGTTCAAGTTAGCATTCCTACAAATTACTTATTTTTGGTGACCTCGAAAAATTTTAACTTGCGATATCTCATATCATACCGACCGAGAATAATTCAATGTGTATACACCTGAAATTATAGAATAAATAATTGAATTAGCTTGAAGTTCAAGTTAGCATTCTGCAAAATTACTTATTTTACCAGACCGCCAGAAAATTTACAGAACTTGCGATATCTCATATCATATCGACCGATGTTAATTAAATGTGTATACACCTGAAATTATAGCATAATTAATTGAATTAGCTTGAAGTTCAAGTTAGCATTCCGCGAAATTACTTATTTTACCAGACCGCCAGAAAATTGACTGAACTTGCGATATCTCATATCATACCGACCGATGTTAATTAAATGATATACACCTGAAATTATAGCATAATTAATTGAATTAGCTTGAAGTTCAAGTTAGCATTCCTACAAATTACTTATTTTTGGTGACCTCGAAAAATTTTAACTTGCGATATCTCATATCATACCGACCGAGAATAATTCAATGTGTATACACCTGAAATTATAGAATAAATAATTGAATTAGCTTGAAGTTCAAGTTAGCATTCTGCAAAATTACTTATTTTACCAGACCGCCAGAAAATTTACAGAACTTGCGATATCTCATATCATATCGACCGATGTTAATTAAATGTGTATACACCTGAAATTATAGCATAATTAATTGAATTAGCTTGAAGTTCAAGTTAGCATTCCGCGAAATTACTTATTTTACCAGACCGCCAGAAAATTGACTGAACTTGCGATATCTCATATCATACCGACCGATGTTAATTAAATGATATACACCTGAAATTATAGCATAATTAATTGAATTAGCTTGAAGTTCAAGTTAGCATTCCTAAAAATTACTTATTTTTCCTGACCTCGAAAAATTTTTACTTGCAATATCTCATATCATACCGACTGAGGATAATTCAATGTGTATACACCTGAAATTATAGCATAATTAATTGAATTAGCTTGAAGTTCAAGTTAGCATTTCGCAAAATTACTTATTTTTCCTGACCGCCAACATATTTAACTTGCGATATGGCAGATCATACCAACCGAGCATAACTAAATTTGAATACAGCTGATTAATTACAATGTAATTGAAATAACTTGAATTTCAAATTAGCATTCCTTTAATTAGCATTAGACCAATGTTAATTAAATGTGTATCCACCTGAAATTATAGCATAATTAATTGAATTAGCTTGAAGTTCAAGTTAGCATTCCTAAAAATTACTTATTTTTACTGACCTCGAAAAAATTTAACTTGCAATATCTCATATCATAACGACCAAGGATAATTCAATGTGCATACACATGAAATTATAGAATAAATAATTGAATTAGCTTGAAGTTCAAGTTAGCATTCCGCAAAATTTCTTATTTTACCAGACCGCCAAAAAATTTAACTTGCGATATCTCATAGCATACCGACCGATGTTAATTAAATAGTATAAACGAAACTTATAGATTAATTAATAAAAGTAACTTGAAGTTCAATGTTAAGAATTCTTATGTAACTTTTTATCCTGAACAACGGAAAAAATTAACTTGCGTAAATCCTCAATAATCAATACGAACTTGAAGTTCAAGGTTAGCATTCCTAAAAAATTACTTATTTTTTCCTGTGCTTACACTGAAATTAATTAAAAGAGAAATTAATTGAATTTTAAAGCTTGGAAGTTCAAGTTAGCATTCCGCAAAATAAAAATTACTTCCATTTTTACCTGACTTCGATACGACCGATTGTTTAATTAAATGTGATACACCCTGAAAAAATTTTAGATAATTAATTCAATTAACTTGAGTTCAAGTTAGCATCTAAAAAATTACTTTTTTTTCCTGATCCCGAAAAAAATTTAAATTTCGATATTCATATCATACCGACCGAGGATAATTTTCAATGTGCAATACACCTGAATTATTATAGATTAATTATTGAAATTAGCTTGAAGTTCAAAGGTTAGGCATTCCTAAAAAAATTACTTATTTTTGTCCTGAACCTCGAAAAAATTTAAATTTAACTTGCGGATATTCTCATTTTCATTTCGAACCGAGGATAATTTCAATGTGCATACACCTGAAATTTGAAAATATATAGAATAAATAAATTGAATTAGCTTGAAGTTCAAGTTTAGCATTCCTCAAAAAAAAGAATTTCTTTATTTTTACCAGACCGCCAAAAAATTTAACTTGCGATATCTCATATCATACCGACTGAGGATAATTCAATGTGCATACACCTGAAATTATAGAATAAATAATTGAATTAGCTTGAAGTTCAAGTTAGCATTCCTAAAAATTACTTATTTTTCCTGACCTCGAAAAAATTTAACTTGCGATATCTCATATCTTAACGACCAAGGATAATTCAATGTGCATACACCTGAAATTATAGAATAAATAATTGAATTAGCTTGAAGTTCAAGTTAGCATTCCGCAAAATTTCTTATTTTACCAGACCGCCAAAAAATTTAACTTGCGATATCTCATAGCATACCGACCAATGTTAATTAAATGTGTATACACCTGAACTTATAGCATAATTAATCAAAGTAACTTGAAGTTCAAGTTAGCATTCCTAAAAATTACTTATTTTTCCTGACCGCGAAAAAATTTAACTTGCGATATCGCATATCATACCGACCGAGGATAATTCAATGTGCATACACCTGAAATTATAGATAATTAATTGAATTAGCTTGAAGTTCAAATTAGCATTCCTAAAAATTACTTATTTTTCCTGACCTCGAAAAAATTTAACTTGCGATATCTCATATCATAACGACCGAGGATAATTCAATGTGCATACACCTGAAATTATAGAATAAATAATTGAATTAGCTTGAAGTTCAAGTTAGCATTCCGCAAAATTTCTTATTTTACCAGACCACCAAAAGATTTAACTTGCGATATCTCATATCATACCGACCAAGGATAATTCAATGTGCATACACCTGAAATTATAGAATAAATAATTGAATTAGCTTGAAGTTCAAGTTAGCATTCCGCAAAATTTCTTATTTTACCAGACCGCCAAAAAATTTAACTTGCGATATCTCATAGCATACCGACCGATGTTAATTAAATGTTTATACACCTGAACTTATAGCATAATTAATCAAAGTAACTTGAAGTTCAAGTTAGCATTCCTAAAAATTACTTATTTTTCTGACCACGAAAAAATTTAACTTGTGATATCTCATATCATACCGACCGAGGATAATTCAATGTGCATACACCTGAAATTATAGATAATTAATTGAATTAGCTTGAAGTTCAAGTTAGCATTCCTCAAAATTACTTATTTTACCAGACCGCCAAAAAATTTAACTTGCGATATCTCATATCATACCGACTGAGGATAATTCAATGTGCATACACCTGAAATTATAGAATAAATAATTGAATTAGCTTGAAGTTCAAGTTAGCATTCCTAAAAATTACTTATTTTTCCTGACCTCGAAAAAATTTAACTTGCGATATCTCATATCATAACGACCAAGGATAATTAAATGTGCATACACCTGAAATTATAGTATAAATAATTGAATTAGCTTGAAGTTCAAGTTAGCATTCCGCAAAATTTCTTATTTTACCAGACCTCCAAAAAATTTAACTTGCGATATCTCATAGCATACCGACCGATGTTAATTAAATGTGTATACACCTGAACTTATAGCATAATTAATCAAAGTAACTTGAAGTTCAAGTTAGCATTCCTAAAAATTACTTATGTTTCCTGACCGCGAAAAAATTTAACTTGCGATATCTCATATCATACCGACCGAGGATAATTCAATGTGCATACACCTGAAATTATAGATAATTAATTGAATTAGCTTGAAGTTCAAGTTAGCATTCCTAAAAATTACTTATTTTTCCTGACCTCGAAAAAATTTAACTTGCGATATCTCATATTATAACGACCGAGGATCATTCACTGTGCATACACCTGAATAATTGAATTAGCTTGAAGTTCAAGTTAGCATTCCGCAAAATTTCTTATTTTACCAGAGCACCAAAAGATTTAACTTGCGATATCTCATATCATACCGACCGAGGATAATTCAATGTGCATACACCTGAATTTATAGAATAAATAATTGAATTAGCTTGAAGTTCAAGTTAGCATTCCGCAAAATTTCTTATTTTACCAGACCGCCAAATCTCCGAATCGGCCGAATTTATAGCATAATTAATTGAAGTAACTTGAAGTTCAAGTTAGCATTCCTAAAAATGACATATTTTTGGTGACCGCGAAACAATTTAACTTGCGATTAATCATATCATACCGACCGAGCATGATTAAATTTGAATAGAGCTGAATTTATAGCATAATTAATTGCATTAACTTGAATTTCAAAGTTCGCGTTCCTAAAAATTAATTATTTTTGCTCACTGCCAAAACATATAACTTGCGAAATCTCATATCATACCGACCGAGCATAATTCAATTTGAATACGGCGAAATTTATTGCATAATTAATTGAATTAACTTGAATTTCAAGTTAGAATTTCTAAAAATTACTTATTTTTGCTGACAGCCAACAAATTTAACTTTCGGCATCTCATATCGTAGCGAACGATCAAAATTTAATTTGAATACACCTAAATTTATAGCATATATATAATTAATGGAATTAGCTTGAATTTCAAGTTAGAATTCCTAACTATTACTCATATTTTGGTTGACCTCCAAAAAATAAAATTTAACTCAGGCTTGCGGAATCTCATATCATACCGACCGAGCATAATTAAATTGGAATACAGCTGAATTTAAATTCATAGAATAATTAATTGAATTAACTTGAATTTCAAGTTAGTAGTCCCAAAAATTACTTAATTTTGCAGACCGCCAAAAAATGGAACTCGCAAAATCTCATTACATACCGACCGAGCATAATTAAATTTGAATACAGCTGAATAATTAATTCCATTAACTTGAATTTCAAGTTAGCATTCCCAAAAATTAATTATTTTTGCTTACTGCCAATTTTTTTTAACTCAGTTGCAAAATCTGATATTATACCGACCGAGTATAATTAAATTTGAACACATTTAATTTTGACTAGCCGAATATCGAATGGCGGCCGACTAAATATTTTATTGTGAAGTCTCAAATCTTACAAACCGAGCATAAGTCTTGCAAAATATCACATTCATCATGTTCATAGAAATTAATTATTCATGCCAGCCGGCAAAATATTTTATTTGTGAAGTCTCAAATCTTACAAAATGACCATAATTTTTGCAAAATATCGCATTCATAAAAATGATTTATGTCGGCCAACAAAATATTAATTTGTGAACACTCAAATCTTAAAAAAATATTATTTTTTTTGAAAAATTATCGAATTCATAACTGAAAAATTAACTATGTATGCCGGCCGACTAAATATTTCATTTGTGAAGTCTCAATTCTTACAAACCGAGCATAATTATTGCAAAATAATTAATGATCCTCTTCTCAGTGGTTTGTTGCAGAGAGTAATTAAGCATTTGTTTAATTTATATTGGCAAACTGCTGAATTTATATGAAAAATTAGTTTTTTTTTCTGACCACAAAAAATATAACTTGTGAAGTATCCTAGTATATATTATATAGTATTATATATTATATAGTATTATATTTCCAGAAGATTGAATTATCTTATTCAACTTGTCTAAAACTCTAATTAAGCAAACGGTTTAAACTAATTAGGCAACAACTGAATTTCATTCGTCGAAGACACTAGTTATGCATCAATTTAATGTCTATTGGCTAAATATTCATAAAAAATGAATTATTTACTATGCCAGCCGACAACTATTTCATTTGTGAAGTCTCAAATCTTACAAACCAAGCATAATATTTGTAAAATATCGCATTCATAAAAATTAATTATTTATGTCGGCGTACAAAATATTCTATTTGTAAGTCTCAGATCTTACAAACCAAGAATACTTTTAATGATCTTCTGGTTTGTTGCAGAGAGTAATTAAGCATCTATTTAATATATATTGGCAATTACCGCTGAATTTACATAAAAAAACATGTCTGCTCACCGCCAAAAAATGTAACTTGTGAAGTCTCATAGCATATCGACAGAGCATAATAATTGGATTATCTTATTCAGCTTGTTGAAAACTCTAATTACAAACCGAGCATAATTTTTGCAAAATATTGCCATAAAAATTAATTATTTATATCAGTCAAAAATATTTCATTTAATCTTATAAGTAGAATCCCCACTGTATCCAGACTGATTAGGGACTACACTGATGTACATATTGTCGGTAGTCTAATCAGCCTTGGTAAATAAGCAAGCTGATCAGGGACTACTAGTACATGTGCTACAGTACATGGTGTCGGTTGTCTGGTCAACCTAGTTAGATATGGAGGCTGATCAGGGACTACGTTGGTATACAGAGTGTCGGTAGTCTGATCAACCTAACTAGATGTGCCGCCTGATCAGGGACTACACTGATATATATAGTGTCGGTAACCTGATCAACCTAGCTAAGATATGTCGCCTGATCAGGCACTACGCTCGTATAATATATGAATGTAGGACAAAACCCCCTTTGACATAACGCCCTTCGTGTGAAAATGAAAACATGGACAAAATCCCCTTCATGATTTTGATAGGGTGGACATAACCCCCTTCATGATTTATACAGGGTGGACATAACCCCCTTCATGATTTTCACAGGGTGGAAAAAAAAACCTTCATTAATTTCCGGGATGAATTTAACATTTGTGTGCTGTTTAATATTATTGATGATATTCTTTACTAAAATTTAAAAAAAATCATAATATACAACAAACAAATATTCATATATTGGCTAATATATAGTGTCGGTAACCTGATCAACCTAGCTAGATATGGCGCCTGATCAGGGACTACACCGGTGTACGGATTACCGATAGTCTGATCAACCTAGGTAGATATGTCGGCTGCTCAGGGATACACCGGTGTACAGATTACTGATAGTCTGATCAAACCCAACTGGATATGCCGGCTGCTCTGGGACCGGTGTACAGATTAATGATAGTCTGATCAACCCAACTGGATATGCCGGCTGCTCTGGGACTACACTGGTGTGCAGATTACCGATAGTCTGATCAACCTAGCTAGTTATGCCGGCTGCTCAGGGACTACACTGGTGTACAGACTACTGATAGTCTGATAAACCTAGCCAGATATGCCGGCTGCTCTGGGACTACATGTGCACTGGTGTACAGATTACTGATAGTCTGACCAACCCAACTAGATATGCCGGTAGCTCATGGACTATACTGGTGTATAGATTATCGATAGTATGAACAACTCAGCTAGACATGCTGCCGCCTGATCAGGGACTACACCGGTGTACAGATTACCGATATTCTAGTCAACCTAGCTAGATATACCGGCTGCTCAGGGACTACACCGGTGTACAGATTACCGATAGTCTGGTCAACCTAGCTAGATATGCCGCCTGCTCAGGGACTACACCGGTGTACAGATTACCGATAGTCTGGTCAACCTAGCTAGATATGCCGGCTGCTCAGGGACTACAGATTACTGATAGTATAATCAACCTAGCTAGATATGCTGGCTGCTCAGGGACTACACTGGTGTACAGATTACCGACAAACTGAACAACTAAGCTAGATATGCCGCCTGATCAGGGAGTACACCGGTGTACAGATAACCTATCTAGATATGCCGGCTGCTCAGGGAATACACTGGTGTACAGATTACTGATAGTATAATCAACCTAGCTAGATATGCTGGCTGCTCAGGGACTACACTGGTGTACAGATTAACGACAAACGGAACAACTAAGCTAGATATGCCGCCTGATCAGGGAGTACACCGGTGTACAGATAACCTATCTAGATATGCCGGCTGCTCAGGGAATACACTGGTGTACAGATTACTGATAGTCTGATCAACCCAACTGGATATGCCGGCTGCTCAGGGACTACACTAGTGTACATATTACTGGTAGTCTGATCAAACCAGCTGGATATGCCGGCTGCTCAGGGACTAGACCGGTGTACAGATTACTGATAGTCCGATCAACCTAGCTAGATGAACCTAGCCACTGGCTGCTCAGGGACTACACTGTTGTACATATTAGCGATAGTGTGATCATCCCAAGTTGATGAGCATGCTGATCAGGCACTACACTGGTTTACAATTTGGTGATATTCTCAGCAGCCTGTATGTATATGCCAGTTGATCAGGGACTATACTGATCTACCGATTGTCGATATTCTGACCAGGGTTTAGGCTCTCAAACCCCAGTTTGAGCAATTATTGTGCATTTGGCCAGAAACTGCCGTCTGAGGTCGTAATCAAATAAAAAGCCTAAACCCTAGTTTGGACCCAAACCACAGTTTAAGAAAAAAACTGCCAATCGTGATCCCAAACGGTAGTTTTCTTAAACCTTGGTTTGAGTAATTATTGTGCACTTGGCGACAGAAACCACCGTTTGGACGCTCAAACTAGGGTTTCTGATAGCTTAAACCACGGTTTGAGCTCAAACCCCAGTTTAGACTGCCCAAACCCTAGTTTAGGCTCGCCAAATGCACATTAATTCATTAAACCCCAGTTTGAGATCCTAAACCATGGTTTAGGCTCCCAAACCCCAGTTTCAGCAATTATTGTGCATTTGGCCGGGCCAGAAACTGCCGTTTGAGGTCGTAATCGGTAGTTAATTTACTAAATCGGCCTAAACGGTGGTTTCTGTTACCCGTCACACCCCGAGTTACGATTGGTTAAAGTGATCACAAAGCCTGGTTATCATTGGCTGATCGCTTAAAATATGTTTTGGGCATCCTTCACACCCCGAGTTACGATTGGTTCATCGATCTCAAAGCCTAGTTACCATTGGATGATCGATTTAGCCTACGGTTATCGGAGGCATGGAAATGCACGGCATCACTGAATGGCGTAATGATCGATTATTTGGATAAAGGTGAAAATACGGCGTAATGGGGGAAAGAAAATCGGCGTAATTATCTGAGAGTGGTGAATGCACATCCATCCATCCATCTTTTATTTTCTTTATTGATTTAAAATACTGACCCAAAACCATTTGCGTATAGTACACGGGATATGTGTAATGTGGTATGTGGCTCTTACTATTAATTTGACCAGAAACACATATTACTTATGTCTCTGATGTCACATATAACATAATAATCCAAATAATTAATTGATTTGAATTTCAAGTTATCAGTTCTACTTATTTTTGCTGACCGACAAAATTAAATAGGAATAGAGCTGAATTAATTAACTTCAATTTCATGTTAGCATTACCAAAAATTACTTACTTTTGCTTAATTTAACTTGCAAAATCTCCTACCATACCGACCGATCATAAATAAATTTGAAGCCACCTGAATTTATAGTATAATTAATTGAAGTAACGTGAAGTTACAATTCATAAAAAATACTTATTTTTGCTGACCAACAAAAAAATTAACTTCCGAAATCTTATATCATACAGACGGAGAATAATTAAATTGGAATACAGCTGAATAATAATTGAATTAACTTGAATTTCAAGTTAGCATTCCTAAATATTGCTTATTTTTACTGAGAGCCAAAATGTTTAACTTGCGATATCTCATATCATACCGACTGAGGAAAATTCAATTGGAATACACCTGAATTCATAGCCTAATTCATTGAATGAACTTGAAGTTCCAGTTCGCATACTTAATAAGTTACTTATTTTTCCTGACAGCAAAAAAAATTAACTTGCGATAATGCAGAAAATGGAGCTCGCAAAATCTCATTACATACCGACGGAGAATAATTAAATTGGAATACAGCTGATTAATAATTGAATTAACTTGAAGTTCAAGTTAGCATTCCTAAAAATTATTTATTTTACCAGACCGCCAAGAAATTTAACTTGCAATATCTCATATCATACCGACCGATGTTAATTAAATGTGTATACACCTGAAATTATAGAATAAATAATTGAATTAGCTTGAAGTTCAAGTTAGTTAGCATTCCTCAAAATTATTTATTTTACCAGACCGCCAAGAAATTTAACTCGCGATATCACATATCATACCGACCGATGTTAATTAAATGTGTATACACCTGAACTTATAGCATAATTAATTGAATGAGCTTGAAGTTCAAGTTAGCATTCCTAAAAAATTACTTATTTTTGCTGACCACAAAAAAAATTAACTTGCGATATGGCAGAAAATGGAGCTCGCAAAATCTCATTACATACCGACCGAGCATAAATAAATTTGAATACAGCTGAATTTATACCATATGAATTGAATTATCTTGAATTTCAAGTTAGCAGTCCCAAAAATTACTTATTTTTACTGACCGCCAAAACATTTAACTTGCGAAATTTAATATCATACAGACCGAGCATAACTAAATTTGAATACAGCTGAATGATTAATTTAAATAATTTCAATTTTAAATTAACATTTTTAAAAATTACTTATTTTTGCTGGCCGCAAAAAGATTTAACTTGTGATATCTCATATCATGCCGACCAAGGATAATTAAATGTGTATACACCTGAAATTATAGAATAATTCATTGAATTAGCTTGAAGATCAAATTAGCATTCCTCAAAATTACTTATTTTTCCTGACCGCAAAAAAAATTGACTTGCGATATGGCAGATCATACCGACTGAGCATAACTAAATTTGAATACAGCTGAATAATTAATTGAAATAACTTGAATTTCCAATTAGCATTCCAAAAAATTACTTATTTTTGCTGACCGCGAAAAAATTTAACTAGTGATATCTCATATCATACCGACCGAGGATAATTCAATGTGTATACACCTGAAATTATAGAATAAATAATTGAATTAGCTTAAAGTTCAAGTTAGCATTCCTCAAAATTATTTATTTTACCAGCCTGCCAAGAAATTCATATCATACCGACCGATGTTAATTAAATGTGTATACACCTGAACTTATAGCATAATTAATTGAATGAGCTTGAAGTTGAAGTTAGCATTCCTAAAAATTACTTATTTTTCCTGACCGCATAAAAATTTAACTTGCGATATGGCAGACTATACCGACCGAGCATAACTAAATTTGAATACAGATGAATAATTGAAATAACTTGAATTTCCAATTAGTACCGTATTCCTAAAAATTACTTATTTTTGCTGGCCGCAAAAAAAATTAACTTGTGATATCTCATATCATACCGACCAATGTTAATTAAATGTGTATACACCTGAAATTATAGCATAATTAATTGAATTAGCTTGAAGTTCAAGTTAGCATTCCAAAAAATTACTTATTTTTGCTGACCGCGAAATTTTTTTACTTGCGATATCTCATATCATACCAACTGAGGATAATTCAATGTGTATGCACCTGAAATTATAGAATAAATAATTGAATTAGCTTGAAGTTCAAGTTAGCTTTCCTAAAAATTACTTATTTTACCAGACCGCCAAGAAATTTAACTTGCGATATCTCATATCATACCAACCGATGTTAATTAAATGTGTATACACCTGAAATTATAACACAATTAATTGAATTAGCTTGAAATTCAAGTTAGCATTCCAAAAAATTACTTATTTTTCCTGACCGCGAAAAATTTTACTTGTGATATCTCATATCATACCGACCGAGGATAATTCAATGTGTATACACCTGAAATTATAGAATAAGTAATTGAATTAGCTTGAAGTTCAAGTTAGCATTCCTCAAAATTATTTATTTTACCACACCGCCAAGAAATTTAACATGAGATATCTCATATCATACCGACCGATGTTAATTAAATGTGTATACACCTGAAATTATAGCATAATTAATTGAATTAGCTTGAAGTTCAAGTTAGCATTCCAAAAAATTACTTATTTTTGCTGACAGCGAAAAAATTTAACTTGCGATATCTCATATCATACCGACCGAGGATAATTCAATGTGTATACACCTGAAATTATAGAATAAATAATTGAATTAGCTTGAAGTTAAAGTTAGCATTCCTAAAAATTACTTATTTTTCCTCACCGCATAAAAATTTAACTTTCAATATGGCAGATCATACCGACCGAGCATAACTAAATTTGATTACAGCTGAATAATTAATTGAAATAACTTGAAGTTCAAGTTAGCATTCCAAAAAATTACTTATTTTTGCTGACCGGGAAAAAATTTAACTTGTGATATCTCATATCATACCGACTGAGGATAATTCAATGTGTATACACCTGAAATTATAGAATAAATAATTGAATTAGCTTGAAGTTCAAGTTAGCATTCCTAAAAATTACTTGTTTTTGCTGACCGGGAAAAAATTTAACTTGTGATATCTCATATCATACCGACTGAGGATAATTCAATGTGTATACACCTGAAATTATAGAATAAATAATTGAATTAGCTTGAAGTTCAAGTTAGCATTCCTAAAAATTACTTGTTTTTGCTGACCGCGAAAAAATTTAACTTGCGATATCTCATATCATACTGACCGAGGATAATTCAATGTGTATACACCTGAAATAAATAATTGAATTAGCTTGAAGTTCAAGTTAGCATTCCTCAAAATTATTTATTTTACCAGACCGCCAAGAAATTTAACTTGCGATATCTCATATCATATCGACCGAGCATAATTAAATTTGAATAGAGCTGAATTTATAGCATAATTAATTGAATTAACGTGAATTTGAAAACAGTGAAATTTATTGAATTAACTTGAATTTCAAGTTAGAATTCCTAAAAATTACTTATTTTTGCTGACAGCCAAATCATTTAACTTGCGGAATCTCATATCGTAGCGACCGATCATAATTGGATTTGAATACACCTAAATTTATAGCTTGAATTTCAAGTTAGCATTCCTAACTATTACTCATATTTTGGTTGACCTCCAAAAAATAAAATTTAACTCAGTCTTGCGGAATCTCATATCATACCGGCCAAGCATAATTAAATTGGAATACAGCTGAATTTAAATTCATTGCATAATTAATTGAAGTTAGTTACAGTCCCAAAAATTACTTAATGTTGCAGACCGCCAAAAAATGGAACTCACAAAATCTCATTACATACCGACCGAGCATAATTAAATTTGAATACAGCTGAATAATTAATTCCATTAACTTGAATTTCAAGTTAGCTTTCCCAAAAATTGGTTATTATTGCTTACCGCCAACATTTTTAACTCACTTGCAAAATCTGATATTATACCGACCGAGCATAATTAAATTTGAACACATTTAATTTTGACTAGCCGAATATCGAATGCCGGCCGACAAAAATCTTACAAACCGAGCATAAGTCTTGCAAAATATCACATTCATCAGGTTCCTAGAAATTAATTATTCATGCGAGCCGGCAAAATATTTTATTTGTGAAGTCTCAAATCTTACAAACCGACCATAATTTTTGCAAAATATCGCATTCATAAAAATTAATGATTTATGTCAGCCGACAAAATGTTAATTTGTGAACTCTCGCATCTTAAAAAACGAGCTTTTTTGTTTTGAAAAATTATCGCATTCATAACTGAAAAATTAACTATGTATGCCGGCCGACTAAATATTTCATTCGTGAAGTCTCAAATCTTACAAACCGAGCATAATTATTGCAAAATAATTAATGATCTTCTTCTCAGTAGTTTGTTGCACAAGAGTAATTAAGCATTTGTTTAATTTATATTGGCAAACTGCTGAATTTACATGAAAAAGGATTATTTTTTTATGACCACAAAAAAATATAACTTGTGAAGTATCCTAGTATATATTATATAGTATTATATTTCCAGAAGATTGAATTATCTTATTCAACTTGTCTAAAACTGTAATTAAGCAACAGTTTAAATTAATTAGGCAACAACTGAATTTCATTAGTCGAAGACACTAGTTATGCATCAATTTAATTTCTATTGGCTAAATATTAATAAAAAATGAATTATTTACTATGCCAGCCGACAACTATTTTATTTGTGAAGTCTCAAATCTTACAAACCAAGCATAATTTTTGCAAAATATCGCATTCATAAAAATTAATTATTTATGTCGGCGTACAAAATATTCTATTTCTAAGTCTCAGATCTTACAAACCAAGTATAATTTTAATGATATTCTGGTTTGTTGCAGAGAGTAATTAAGCATCTATTTAATATATATTGGCAATTACCGCGGAATTTACATTAAAAAAAACCATGTCTGCTCACCGCCAAAAAATGTAACTTGTGAAGTCTCATAGCATATCGACAGAGCATAATAATTGAATTATCTTATTCAGCTTGTTGAAAAAAATAATTACAAACCGAGCATAATCTTTGCAAAATATTGCCATAAAAAATAATTATCTATGTCAGTCAAAAATATTTCATTTACTCTTATAAGTAGAATCCCCACTGTATCCAGACTGATTAGGGACTACACTGATGTACATATTGCCGGTAGTCTAATCAGCTTTGGTAAATATGCAAGCTGATCAGGGACTACTAGTGCATGTGCTGCAGTACATGGTGTCGGTTGTTTGGTCAACATAGTTAGATATGGAGGCTGATCAGGGACTACTGTTGGTATACATAGTGTCGGTAGTCTAATCAACATAGCTAGGTATGCCGCGTGATCAGGGACTACACTGATGTACATAGTGTCGATAGCCTGATCAACCTAACTAGATGTGCCGCCTGATCAGGGACTACACTGATATACATAGTGTGGGTAGCCTGATCAACCTAGCTAAGATATGTCGCCTGATCAGGGACTATGCTCGTACACTATGTGAATGTAGGACAAAACCCCCTTGGATATAACGCCCTTCGTGTGAAAATGACAACATGGACAATAAACCCTTCATGATTTTGATAGGGTGGACATAACCCCCTTCATGATTTGTACAGGGTGGCAATAACCCCCATTCATGATTTGTACAGGGTGGACAAAACCCCCTTCATTAATTCCCGGGATGAATTTAACATTTGTTTGCTGTTTATTATTATTGATGATATTATTTTGCTTAAATTTAATCAAATCATAATATACAACAAACAAATATTCATATATTGTCTAATATATAGTGTCGGTAGCCTGATAAACCGAGCTAGATATGGCGCCTGATCAGGGACTACACCGGTGTACGGATTACCGATAGTCTGATCAACCTAGGTAGATATGTCGGCTGCTCAGGGATACACCGGTGTAAAGATTACTGATAGTCTGATCAACCCAACTGGATATGCTGGCTGCTCTGGGACTACACTGGTGTACAGATTACTGATAGTCTGATCAACCTAGCTAGATATGCCGGCTGCTCTGGGACTACACTGGTGTACAGATTACTGATAGTCTGATCAACCCAACTAGATATGCCGGTTGCTCATGGACTATACTGATGTATAGATTACGAATGTAGGACAAAACACCCTCAGACAAAACACCCTCAACGCAAAAATGACTACATGGACATAACCCCCTCAATCGTTTTATCAGGTTGGACAAAACACCCTCAATGTTTTGTTCAGGGTTGAAGAAACCCCCTCAATCGTTTTCTCAGGGTGGACAAAACACCCTCAATCGTTTTCTCAGGGTGGACGAAACCCCCTCAATTTCTGGGATTGATGGAGTTTTGAGTGGAGAAAGGGTCTATCTTCATTACATATATATGTATATATATAATGGAGATAGAACCTTTTTCCACTCAACCTTTGATTTGTTTGCCGTTTATTATAATTAGTAATAATACCAGTCATAATATACAACAAACAATGATTCATATAAACAGCACAAGGCATATACTCATACATAATATTTTGAGCACATTTCAAAACAAGTAGTACTACTCATGTGCATTACAGTTAATGAATGCGAATACACTGTCCAATTGCCACCATGAACTCCGCCAATGTCTTTTCACCACGATTGTACTGCTCACACAGGGTCTTCATCTTCTTCTAGTGAGAGATGGCAGCCGAAAACGAATGAGGGTGTTTTCTCCACCCTGAGAAAACGATTGAGGGGGTTTCGTCCACCCTGAGAAAACGATTGAGGGGGTTTCGTCTACCCTGAAAAAAGATTGAGGGTGTTTTGTCCAACCTGATAAAACGATTGAGGGGGTTATGTCCATGTAGTCATTTTTCGGTTGAGGGTGTTTTGTCCCAGGGGGTTCTGTCCGGTCCATAGATTACCGATAGTATGAACAACTTACATACATATGCTGCCGCCTGATCAGGGACTACACAGGTGTACAGATTACCGATATTCTAGTCAACCTAGCTAGATATGCCTGCTGCTCAGGGAATACACCGGTGTACAGATTACCGATAGTCTGGTAAACCTAGCTAGATATACCGGCTGCTCAGGGACTACACCGGTGTACATATTACCGATAATCTGGTCAACGTAGCTAGATATGCCGCCTGCTCAGGGACTACACCGGTGTACAGATTACCGATAGTATGATCAACCTAGCTAGTTATGCCGGCTGCTCAGGGACTACACTGGTGTACAGATTACTGATAGTCTGATCAACCTAGCTAGATATGCCGGCTGCTCTGGGACTACACTGGTGTACCGATTACTGATAGCCTAATCAACCCAACTAGATATGCCGGTTGCTCATGGACTATACTGGTGTATAGATTACCGATAGTCTGAACAACTTAGCTAGACATGCTGCCGCCTGATCAGGGACTACACCGGTGTACAGATTACCGATATTATGGTCAACCTAGCTAGATATGCCTGCTGCTCAGGGACTACACCGGTGTACATATTACCGATATTCTAGTCAACCTAGCTAGATCTGCCTGCTGCTCAGGGACTACACCGGTGTACAGATTACCGATAGTCTGGTCAACCTAGCTAGATATACCGGCTGCTCAGGGACTACACCGGTGTACAGATTAATGACAGTCTGAGCAACCCAACTGGATATACCGGCTGCTCTGGGACTACAGTGGTGTACAGATTACTGATAGTCTGATCAACCTAGCTAGATATGCCGGCTGCACTGGGACTACACTGGTGTACAGATTACTGATAATCTGATCAACCCAACTAGATATGCCGGTTGCTCATGGACTATACTGGTGTATAGATTACCGATAGTATGAACAACTTAGCTACACATGCTGCCGCCTGATCAGGGACTACACCGGTGTACAGATTACCGATATTCTAGTCAACCTAGCTAGATGTGCCTGCTGCTCAGTGAATACACCTGTGTACAGATTACCGATAGTCTGGTCAACGTAGCTACATATGCCGCCTGCTCAGGGACTACACCGGTGTACAGATTACCGATAGTATGATCAACCTAGCTAGTTATGCCGGCTGCTCAGGGACTACACTGGTGTACAGATTACTGATAGTCTGATCAACCTAGCTAGATATGCCGGCTGCTCTGGGACTACACTGGTGTACCGATTACTGATAGTCTAATCAACCCAACTAGATATGCCGGTTGCTCATGGACTATACTGGTGTATAGATTACCGATAGTCTGAACAACATAGCTAGACATGCTGCCGCCTGATCAGGGACTACACCGGTGTACAGATTACCGATATTCTGGTCAACCTAGCTAGATATACCGGCTGCTCAGGGACTACACCGGTTTACAGATTAATGATAGTCTGAGCAACCCAACTGGATATACCGGCTGCTCTGGGACTACACTGGTGTACAGATTACCGATAGTCTGATCAACCTAGCTAGTTATGCCGGCTGCTCAGGGACTACACTGGTGTACAGATTACTGATAGTCGGATCAACCTAGCTAGATATGCCGGCTGCTCTGGGACTACATTGGTATACCGATTACTGATAGTCTGATCAACCCAACTAGATATGCCGGTTGCTCATGGACTATACTGGTGTATAGATAACCGATAGTCTGGTCAACGTACCTAGATATGCCGGCTGCTCAAGGACTACGCCGGTGTACAGATTACCGATAGTCTGGTCAACCTAGCTAGATATACCGGCTGCTCAGGGACTACACCGGTGTACAGATTACCGATAATCTGTTCAACGTAACTAGATATGCCGCTTGCTCAGGGACTACACCGGTGTACAGATTACCGATAGTCTGGTCAACGTAGCTAGATATGCCGGCTGCTCAGGGACTACGCCGGTGTATAGATTACCGATAGTCTGGTCAACCTAGCTAGATATGCCGGCTGATCAGGGACTACATAGGTGTACAGATTACTGATAAACTTATCAACCCAACTAGATATGCCGGCTGCTCAGGTAATACACCGGTGTACAGATTACTGATAGTTTGATCAACCCAACTGGATATGCCGGCTGCTCAGGGACTACACTAGTGTACATATTACTGGTAGTCTCATCAACCCAAGTGGATATGCCGGCTGCTCAGGGACTAAACCGGTGTACAGATTACTGATAGTCCGATCAACCTACCTAGATATGCCGGCTGCTCAGGGACTACACTGTTGTACATATTAGCGATAGTGTGGTCGTCCCAAGTTGATGAGCATGCTAATCGGGCAGTACACTGGTATACAATTTGGTGATATTCTCAGCAGCCTGTGTGTATATGCCAGTTGATCAAGGACTATACTGATCTACCTATTGTCGATATTCTGATCAGCGTGGATTGATAATTACTGCGTTAATAACATTTTAATCCATTGTTTGCACCAAGGTGTGATACCCGGATGTTTATTGTCAATTGGTGATTATACAACTAGTACCTTACGATATAGCCCACCAGTATAGCCCAATATCACAATGCGCTTCCCGGCTGTCTGATCAGGCCATACGCTGGTGGTCGTTGAGTCAATACAGCATTTGCTATGTTTATTAGTAACAATCTGCTGAATGTAAAAGTACTTAATTATTATGAGTAGGGTATACACTGCAAACATATATGTTCTAAGGTCACTCTTCTTAACTGACGTCACAGTTTCGCACCTATAGTATGCAGCTACTGTTCATAAATTGAGAAAATATGCTGATTATGACAGGCAAGAGAGTAAGAAAACATGTTCATATTCGTCTTATGATAAGACAACATTATTTTTGCAATTATTAAAATATCCTTTGTTAATTTGTCACCATTTCAGTATTCAATTGTTGTTGCAGACGCGCGAAAACGCGTCAGTTAATGAAACCCGACTTTCCAAATTATCCGACCAATGATAACTACGCTCCCAGCGGGAATGAATTTCTGTCAGCCAATCAAAACTAGACATTGAAAAAATTTTCGTCCAATGAAAACCATACATTGAGCCTAAACCCTGGTTTAAGCTCAAACCGTGGTTTAAGCTATCAGAATACCGGGTATGGAAGGCGTTCGAGCCAATTCCCACCCTTAAATATGAGCCGAACGAACGAAGCTATCAGAAACCCTAGTTTGAGAGTCCAAACGGTGGTTTCTGCCACCAAGTGCACAATAATTGCTCAAACCAGGGTTTAAGAAAACTACCGTTTGGGATCACGATTGGCAGTTTTTTTTCTTAAACCACGGTTTGGGTCCAAACTAGGGTTTAGGCTTTTTATTCGATTACGACCTCAAACGGCAGTTTCTGGCCAAATGCACAATAATTGTTCAAACTGGGGTTTGAGAGCCTAAACCCTGGTTTAGACTCTAAAACTGGGGTTTAGCGAATTATTGTGCATTTGGCGAGCCCAAACTAGGGTTTGAGGAGCCTAAACTAGGGTTTGAGCTCCAAACCATGGCTTAAGGAATTATTGTGCATTTGGCTTGCCATAATCTTTGATATTTGAAAGGTTAAGCGACTTATTGAAAAGGTTAATACATGCATTTTTCATTGATATGCTGCCACCGTATGAATGCATATGTTCATTAATGTCACCTTTATGTGTTTATGGCAGCCATCTTGGACGCCATCTTGAATTTTGGATTAAGCTCCAGTGGGATTCATGGGGAGTTTTGATATGTGTCTCCTAATGATATTTCGGACCTATACTGAAAAATTCAGGTCGGCTTATTTTTTCCCGATCTTTGGCGATTTTATGTCTAATACTATTCGCCTACAGCTAGTTGGTGTTTGCTAGCCTATGACTGAGGCTGTGCGGTATATAATTCGCTCGATCGATATATTGCTTGGGATAATAAATTATCTTCGCACAGGCGGACGAACGGTACTATTTAGTATTACGTCATAAGCGTTATCATGGTTATGGTTATGGCTTGTGCTAAGTCATGTACGTGTACATCAATTTCGGGCATGTTTGTCTCTAGCACACAGCAACAATGGACGGTGTATCGATGCAGGCGATGGCGAAGCAGCGACCACCCAATACCAATTGACATCATGTGGCCCGTCTGATAAAATAGTTTCAGTCAACGTCACTTCCGCTAAAGGAAACTGCGCATATGACCTCAGTACACAGATAGACTGCTTCCGGGTTGGTACCCTCAAAAAATAGTCCGGAGAAAAATGCATGTTTGTGTTGCAGGTGCTTTGAGGCAGGTTCGGGTGCACTGATGTGGTTTATTAATGCATGTGGAGACAGTGTTTACACAGGGGCTCTAGTACACAGCCACGATCTGCAGTTTGGAATGGATTATTTTGTGTGGCAGGACACATGTAAATGAAGTGTGATGCGGCTCTGCGTCTGTTGTGACGTGATGATTTTTGACCCCGCTGTCATGTTTCCTTTCCTGTCAGAAAAACGAAATGGTCACCGGGTGTTGACAAGTTGGTGAGAAGACGGCATGATCCAGTCGTCAAAGACATTGTAACTCAATGTGTGATTACAATGTTTATGCTTTTACAGGCGGTGAGTGAAATGACCCCTAAACGCTATATGTTTAATATACAGTTCTATCTGTGTGTTTAGGCCATATCCTGGTAATCTTGTATTTGTTGTTGTTGTTATTGTATGTCTGTAATTCATGCGCTTGTTTTTCGCCTCAATCTCTCTACAACGAGAGCATTGTTCCGGCATACCACACTGCAGTTGACATGTACCTGTTATATGTTGTTATAGATGATTTGCATTGCTATCTGTCACACCGGGGCATGGCTCGGATCTAGGACCATGACATTAGCCGATTACAAACATAGTTAGTTACCCACCCGCCCATTTCTATCTGCTATACAGGGTGGTTTGGTAACAACATGGAACCGGAAATTCATTCATAGCCTTATTATCGTTCTCCAAAATCATACTCGAAATCACACATATCGATTAATCAAGACTGAGCACAGCTCGCCTCGACCAATCAACCTTCGTATATACAATGTATACTAAAACCATGATATTGTGCTACAGTGTGACTGAAACCACAGGTTAACCAAAATACAAAACCAAACCAGAAAAACGTCATTGAAGGCCATTTATAGAAAAGGGAATTTAGTGACGTTTTTGTTTGTTTTTCAGAGCTATGTGTATTTTTCTGACTTTTTGCTTGTTTATAAACATAAATATGTGAATGGTACACATTATACCATCCCTTCTATGGGTTATTGACCCGTGACTAAAACCAGACATGTAAACATGTCTATTACTATGAAAGCGTCCTAGTGCCAATGATAAAATATTTTATCTCCTAATTAGGAGATAATAAATAACTCCTAATTAGGAGATACTAAGTCCTAATTAGCTAAGTCCTAATTATGAGATATAAGTCCTAATTAGGAGATAGTATCTCATAGCTAGGTGTTAGCATATTCTAATTAGGAGATAAATATAGTTTAGCATTGACACCAGGACGCTTCTATATACTACACCTAGCAATCTTAATCGCAGAGTGTTTTGGCGCGCCGGCCCAGTTGCTGGTAGACACGAACAACTGTTACTGGAAGAGCGGCTGTTCCATTGCCTTCCCTACGGGAGTCATTATCAAGACGGAGACTGACCTCAGTGGCTGTGTGTACCACACTCCCCGCTCTCTACACATCAACAGCTACACGTGCTCGAAAACAAGTACGTTGTTTAACCCTTAACAGTCGGGAACCGCAAACTGGCGTCTGCTGTTGTTGCATAATATGTCTGCTTCTTCCATAAAAGTATGGGTTGACAACACTTTACAATTATTTCCATTATAACTGCTGCCAACCCATGCTTTTTTGTTGAGAAATGTGAAGAAAAAAAATCATCAGACGACCAAAATTTAATTCCGCATTGTAAGGGTGAACATAGTGTCACCCCTAATGAAAGGGCCAGCCAGTTTGGACTTGTGGGACACTTATTATCTCTGAACATCAATACTTCACAATCCCTTCCTATATGCCAGGCATCAGGCAGGTAGGCAATCGGTACCATTTATTTAGCTAGATGTCGGCTCACCAACGGGCCATAGCAGCCCGAGTGGAGGTCGAACTTTCGACCCCCCCCGCCCCCCTGTTACGATTTCCACGATTTTCTACAGTCATATCCACATGTTTAACGTAGCCAAAATAACTTTGGGATTAACTAGCCGCGACCCTGTCCGCTTGTCCTTCGTCTGCCCTGTCCGTTCGTCTACACGTTTGTTCGTCTGTCCATCGGTTTGTCCAAGATTTGTGTTAAAGTATTCGGCTACCTACGCTCTCTATTACCGTAAGTAGGATTGGTTTGAAGCTTCATATACTGATTTGTCATGTTCCATATTTTCATTATATGTGGATGTGACTGAAGAAATGGGGCTTATGGGATTTGTGAAATGTGTAGCTCCTGATCAAATAGCACACTCCTGTGTAAAAGTCTATATTATTTATTCGAAGCATGTCGTGTGTTTCGTTGATGGAATGGTGAACAGTGCATATCCTGATCAGACTGTGCGGATGTACAGCATGATCTGGATCTATACTGGTAGCAAAACCCATAAGCCCCATGTATCCAGTCACATCCACATATAACACACGCATGTAGCCACTGTGCTCAAGGTCAAGTTACGTATAATTGCTCGGTCAGGTATTAGATCATAGATAGATACATTTGCCTTCAATGATAATTGCTTCATAAGAGTGATGTGATATATGAATATAACATATGTGAATATTGTCTTGTTACTGTATACTATATGGAGCACACTGAGTTGCCATCTCCGCCATCTTTGTATGTACAAGCCATCGTACAGTTTCACCACTTCGTGCGTTTGACACATACAGAAAATAATATGACAGTAAACCAAATAACATTTGGTGCAATACATAATAGACAGCTATGACAACGGCAAGCTATACATATCATGCCAGCAAACTATACAAAAGACGATATATCAGAGCATTTCTCCAATCAATCGCAAAATAACTTATAATGTGTATTGTTTTCAAGCTGATGTACAGCCTATGTTAGTGTACATGTTACTCATATGTAAAGCCATATTTACTCACATAGTAGGTGAATATAGACCAGGGACAATACACTCAGGTAACTGCTTACCTGTCACTGAATTTGATAGCTAATAACAGAGTACAGTAGTGGGTATATATGGTGTGTGTTGTGCTGTTGGCCAGGTAAAGTGATACACTGCGAGTACGACTCTATATATGATGGTGGTTCATGTTGTTAAAAACACAGGCACAAACCTGTCCAGAAAAATGACATATTTTACAGTTTGGTGTAATATAATTGATAGGAGTCCGTTCTCCTGGCTTTTCTACATGTGATTAGCAACATTATATCATATGTTCTACTTCATATTTTGAGTTCTTTGTCAAACGGTAGAGACTGGCTGATGGCTGGAACACAGAAAGGTGGCCGACTTAGCCACTCCATGTAGCGTATAGGTATAGAATAGTAGGTTAGTGCCGTGAATGGGAAAACATAGCTGGCAAGGCTCAGGAAACGGGATGGGTGAGGCTCTGCCGAGCACATCCCGTTTCCGTGTCGCGCCAGATATGTTTTCCCATTCACGGCACTAACCTATTATTCTATTTATCCCGTCAACACCTACAAATGGCTGTAAAATGCAAAAAAAAACAGTATTGACTGGATACCAAAAATGTTTCACGGCACCATGTTTCACGGCACATACACACTGTGTTGACGGGATAAAGTACAGTAACGAGGCAGTGTTCACATATATGTTATATATACTGACATTTGTTCATTGTACATTTGTTCTGAACTAGGTTTTGCTTTCATTCATACTTTTATTTTGAAATTACGTCATTAATCTTTCATATGGAACGCAATAAAAATGGAAAGGATCAATAACGTGATTAATTATGAAGATATTTATAAAACTTTTCTTTTCCAAAATGGTATGAATTAACTTGCAGTCAACGCTAGATGCCACCTTTTCCCCTCTTCCAGCATTAAAGGTACATGTCCACCCAGTAGGCACAAACTGTTCTTTATAGGAATTAAATTAGTGTAAAATTGTGTCACTATTCCGCCAGTTCTAAAGATTACGAGTGCCTACTATACAGATATAATCAGTTAGTAATATTTATTTTACTGATAGTGACGCGCGGTGGTATCATGCTATTTTCAT
The DNA here is from genome assembly GCA_029237695.1 of Conchocele bisecta. NCBI lineage: Eukaryota > Metazoa > Mollusca > Bivalvia > Lucinida > Thyasiridae > Conchocele > Conchocele bisecta. The sequence goes on from CM055265.1 coordinate 141,471,332, forward strand.
ATGCAAATGAGGCATGATATTTCTTTTATTATGTATACTAATTAAATGCGTCACCTAAAAAAATAATATTTGCGACAGATTATAAAGTATGATCATTGTACATCAAAAAAGAAATACGGAGAATAAATAGTACGTTAACATTTTAAAGGAAACACGGTTGTCGCCCCTGATATCAGTGTGGACATTTACTCTGATACCGGTCTCGCGGTCCGAGAGTGCTTATTCGTGTAAACAAACCGTTCAGATGTCTACATTCAATTTGTAGATAATCACGTGGCCGTGTTTCGGCCAATGAGAATGACTGAAATAATTAGTCATATAATAATACCGAATAACGTCTGTGTTAAGACACAACGTAAACAAGTTCACGTTCTTTTCAACGAGAACTATTTTCCTGGTTGTAGTAGTCAGGGGCCCGTTTCACTAAACTTCGTACGACTAAAATGTTCGTAAGTGCAAATTTAGGATCGTCTGGAAATTTCAATTAGTGGATTTACATTTATTGAGCATAGGCTGCATATGCAGCCTATGCTCAATAAATGTAAATCCAGTAATTGCTTACAAGAAAACTTTGTTAACGTGAAATTTACAGACTATAATAAGTTTGCACTTACGAAGATTTTAGTAGTACGAAGTTTAGTGAAACAGGCCCCTGACCAGGATCTACTGTTAACAATTCGTTCCCACGGGGGACATGGATTTTCTTTTATTAATTCGTTCCCACGAAATAACAATTCGTTCCCTCAATTTAAACAATTCTTTCCCTCGAATTAACAATTCGTTCCCACGATAAAACAATTCGTTCCCTCGAATTAACAATTCGTTCCCACGAATTAACAATTCCTTCCATCAATTTAACAATTCGTTCCCACGAAATAACAATTCGTTCCCACGGGAACGAATTGTTAATTCGTGGAAAAAAATTGTGATATCGTGGGAACGAATTAATAAAAAAAATAATTCTACGTCCCCTGCGGGGCTCCGTACTAAACATGTCTGCTTTCTGAGGCCAAGTACAGCTACTAAGCCAAGTACAGCTACTAAGCCAAGTACAGCTACTAAGCAAGGGGAGGTTCAGGGGAGGCTCGATGGGTTCGTACGAACCCCATTTTTTGGAGTCAGCAAGACGTATTTTATATAAATTAGGTCCGTGATAGCTATTTTCAGTGCATGAATGAGCAGCCACTATATTATTCAAATGCCATACTAACACAATACAGTCAAGCGGTGCCAAACGTAGTGCAATATGCTAATTTTCTGAAATACGCTTCTTAAATGGACTCAAAAACTCGCAGCATTCGGCTTATAGAAATCAAAATCTGTCCGGGATTGTGAAGCAGCCGAAATGTGTAAGGGGTCCAGGGCCCTTACAGATTTCGGTTGCTACACAGCCGAAAGTCGAACCCCCTTTTCAAAAATGCTGGTGACGTACATGCTAAGCAATGCCAGGTTTGAATGAAATGAAAGAATCACACATGCTGGAATTACAGACAGTACAGACAAAATGGTAATCACTGTATTAGACATGGATTTGGCTGAAACGGACTCACTCCGCGTGATGACGTCACAAAACAGCACAACGCTGACCGGCGGCGCCAGTTTGGTTGTGGAGAAGAACAGCTACAATGACGTCACGATGGTTAAATTTGAGTTCAGAGTCAGTTCCGACTCCACGGCTGGCAGGGGATTTGTCGTCTGCTTCATATGTATGTTGTTGTTGTTGTTGTTGATGATGATCCTTTTGCTAATCTTCTGCTAGCTGTGCTTCGTAGTCTCGGGATGCTTTACACTTAAGGCTGACCGTAAATTGTTATAAATCGATCTCTATCTGACTCAAATGTATGGAAGCGTCCTGGTGTAAACTATATTTGTCTCCTAATTAGGAGATACTAACTCCTAATTAGGAGTATCTCATAATTAGGACTTACTATCTCCTAATTAGTATTTACTATCTCCTAATTAATATCTCCTAATTAGGAGATACATTATTGTTTAACATCGGCACAGATACTTACTATCTCATAATTAGGAGTTAGGAGATTACAATATTTTAGCATTGGCACCAGGAGCCGTTTCACTAAACTTCTTACGACTATATTGTTCGTAAGTGCAAAATTAAGATAGCCTCTGTAAAATTCACATTAACATTGTTTTCTTGTAAACAATTGTTGGATTTACATTTATTGAGCATAGGCTGCATATGCAGCCTATGCTCAATAAATGTAAATACATCAATTGAAATTTACAGACGATCTTGAATTTGCACTTACGAACATTTTATTCTTACGAAGTTTAGTGAAACGGGCCCCAGGACGCTTCCATGCAATATTCAGAGATATATCCATGATGTATTACACTATTAAATTTAAACTGATTTGCTGTTTCATGATACGTCATATGTACATTTGTATATCTATTACTACATAATATATAGAGGATATTTGTTGTTTTCAGTGTACGATCGAATTATTGTTCACCGTGTGAACACCAACCGTTGTATTTTCACGTGTTCACGAGAAATGTTCTGTTTATTTTATAACCATGTAACAGTATTTACGCTCTTTGCTGATTTAGTATTTACATTAGCACCCGCATCGTACCTCTAGGACTTCGCTAGGAAACCTAGTGTCGATCTGGATTTAAAATAATTTATAAACGAAAGTTACACGATTTACCAACAGGAATCTACTCATTATTAGTATCACTATACTGCAGCAGATACGACCGTTTGTAAGGCAATTCGAGAAGCTGATCAGAATTCCCACTGTCACGAAGGTTGAATAAACAAGCTGTCATTGTTTGCTTTTGCGACGACTGTTCGTACATACAAGGGTTAACAGTTGCCGTAAGATTAGGTAATTCACCTGTTAACGTCATATCTAATGGAGGCTAGAGTAGTCGTATTGCATACCAAGAACAGAACATTTATTAATAATGGACTTGACAGCATCATCAGAACAGGTAAATATTTTAAATACGAGCCCGACTCTGAAAGTATCTCCCTTGTCGCCATAACAAAGTAGTTCGGCTTGTAATGATATTTTAATGATTGTTCGCCATTCAGTCACGGACATTCCTAACAATTATTGGATTTACATTTATTGAGCATATGCAGCTTATGCTGAATACATGTAAATATATCAATTGATATTTCCAGGCGATCCTAAATTTGCACTTACGAACATTTTAGTCGTAATAAGTTTAGTGAAACGGCCCCCAGTAGCAGATTTCACCAAAATTGCAAAATATACATATCTTGCTAAATATACTTTGAAATATTCTAATGATATAAACTACTAGTGTCTAACTAAAACAAAATGACTGTGATAATGTAGCAAAATCTGTCAAGCATAAATAGTCGTTAGTTCTACATGTATACATTATGAAACAACACAGTTCAGCAAAAATAAATAATTACTCCCTCAAAATATACTTAGCTAGATAAGTGTACTTAGCAATTTTGGTGAAATTTGCTACTGGAGCTACATTTTCTACAATAATCAAACGATCTCCTTTCTATGGAAGCGTCCTGGTGCTAATGATAAAATATATGTATCTCCTAATTAGGAGATACTATCTCATAATTAGGAGACAGTAACTCCTAATTAGTATATACTGTTAGGAGTTAGTTGGAGTTACTATCTCCTATTTAGCAGTTAGTATGTACTAAGTCCTAATTAGGAGGTTCTATCTCCTAATTATGACTTAGTCAATTAGGAGATACGAATATTTCAGCATTGGCACCAGGACGCTTCCATACCTTTCTCAGTCAGTGGTATATTTTCAGTCGTAAGCAGTGTAAGAGACAACCACAACGCGTGCGACCTTCTGGGCATGACGCACACGTCGATATACACCACCCAGACACAGGAAACCCGGCCAATGTCAGACATGGCCGCAATCGACAAGGCCCTTGCTCCAACGACCACGCCCACTGCCATTCAAGTTACAACAGAAAAAAGTAAGAATGGTTAGGTTTCTAGATCTCAGGTGATGTCTCCTATATCCAATGTGTCTTTTTCGCTTCAAGCACAGTAACTGTATCATGTGTATCGAACGCCAAATCTACATAAACTCAAATAATTAATGCCAGCTCTAAATATTTAGAGCTAGATCCAAATCAAAAGAGCTCTCTAAATCATTTCGAGCTCTCTAAATCAGCTGGCTCTAAATAGTTAATACTAGCTCTAACAACTAGCAATAATTATTTGAGTTTGTGTAGATTTGGCGTTCCATGAAATCTACATAAACTCAACTAATTAATGCTAGCTCTAAATATTTAACGGTAGCTCCAACAGCCAGAGCTCCAGTTAAGGTGCGTAATGCTCCGGGTATTTTTCTTATTTCTTCACGAAAAATGGCAAGTTGGGATTGCTTTAGAATCGTCTCATCGAGACGATTCTAAAGCACTCCCAACTTGCCAATGTTGGCGAAGAAATAATGAAAGTCTCCCCAAAGTTGATCAAATTACGCACCTTAACTGGAGCTCTGAAGAACACTAGCTTGTTTACATCTCCCACCTGACATAATCCGTGTGTCTGGACTTCGTAGTTTTAGATTCAATACAGTACGAGTGTTTTCAACATTTGTTGTCTCCGATGTTCAATCCATCGCCATATGCTCATTATAAAGAACTGCTTACAAACCCGAACTCGCGACAACTATGTAATACAGACTTGTCATCTCACCCTAGTTTGATACAAGAAAGGCAAGAGAAGGAAATGTTGACCAAAAAGAAAGAAAAATAGACACGGGACAAAGGGCGGCAGGGTGGGGGGGGGGGGGGCAAGAAAGGAAATCAGAAGAGAATTTGGAAGAAGAAAAGAAAAGGCAAATCCAAGAAGGGACAGAAACAAAGAAAAACTAGAAAAAGTCGATGGCGCGCCATCGCAATATACCCACTTTCCCCAAATGCTAAGTCCGAAAGGGGGAGGTAATCCATGATGGAGGGTCGGATAAACAATCCGAATTCACGTTGCGCATCAGCACATCAAAACGAAGCTACCAACCAAATATCAGACGCGTAGGTATTAAGGTGAAAAAGTTTTTCGACCTACGAGGAAAAATAGTGAAATTCTAAGTCCGAAAGGGGGAGATAATCCATGATGGAAGGTCGGATAAAAAATCCGAATTCACTTTGCGCATCATAACGAAGCTACATATCAAATATCAGAAATGTAGGTATTAAGGTGAGAAAGTATTTCGACTTACAATGAAAAATAGGGAAATTCTGAGTCCGATAGGGGGAGATAATCCATGATGGAGGGTCGGATCAAAAATCCGAATTCACTTTGCGCATCTGCACATGATAACGAAGCTACATACCAAATATCAGGCGCGTATGTATGAAGGTGAAAATGTTTTTCGAGTTACAAGGAAAAAGTGAGAAATTCTGAGTCCGAAAGGGGGAGATAATCCATGATGGAAGGTCGGATCAAAAATCCGAATTCACTTTGCGCATCATAACGAAGCTACATATCAAATATCAAGAAATATAGGTATCAAGGTGAGAAAGTTTTTCGACTTACAATGAAAAATAGGGAAATTCTGGGTCCGAAAGGGGGAGATAATCCATGATGGAGGGTCGGATCAAAAATCCGAATTCATTTTGCGCATTTGCACATGATAACGAAGCTACATACCAAATATCAGGCGCGTAGGTATGAAGGTGAAACAGTTTTTCGAGTTACAAGGAAAAAGTGGGAAATTCTGAGTCCGAAAGGGGGAGATAATCGATGATGGAGGGTTGGATCAAAAACCCGAATTCACTTTGCGCATCTGCACATGATAACGAAGGTACATACCAAATATCAGGCGCGTAGGCATGAAGGTGAACAAGTTTTTCGAGTTACAAGGAAACAATGGGAAATTCTGAATCCGAAAGGGGGAGATAATCCATGATGGAGGGTCGGATGAAAAATCCGAATTCACTTTGCGCATATGCACATGATAACGAAGCTACATACCAAATATCAGGCGCGTATGTATGAAGGTGAAAAAGTTTTTCGAGTTACAAGGAAAAAGTGAGAAATTCTGAGTCCGAAAGGGGGAGATAATCCATGATGGAAGGTCGGATCAAAAATCCGAATTCACTTTGCGCATCATAACGAAGCTACATATCAAATATCAAGAAATATAGGTATCAAGGTGAGAAAGTTTTTCGACTTACAATGAAAAATAGGGAAATTCTGGGTCCGAAAGGGGAGGGGAGATAATCCATGATGGAGGGTCGGATCAAAAATCCGAATTCACTTTGCGCATTTGCACATGATAACGAAGCTACATACCAAATATCAGGCGCGTAGGTATGAAGGTGAAACAGTTTTTAGAGTTACAAGGAAAAAGTGGGAAATTCTGAGTCCGAAAGGGGGAGATAATCGATGATGGAGGGTTGGATCAAAAACCCGAATTCACTTTGCGCATCTGCACATGATAACGAAGGTACATACCAAATATCAGGCGCGTAGGCATGAAGGTGAACAAGTTTTTCGAGTTACAAGGAAACAATGGGAAATTCTGAATCCGAAAGGGGGAGATAATCCATGATGGAGGGTCGGATGAAAAATCCGAATTCACTTTGCACATATGCACATGATAACGAAGCTACATACCAAATATCAGGCGCGTAGGTATGAAGGTGAAAAAGTTTTTCGAGTTGCAAGAAACGTGACGGACGTACGGACGTACGGACGTACGGACCGGACGTACGGACGTACGGACATACGGACGGACGGACACTCGTGACGAAAACAATATACCCATTTTTTCCCAAAAAAGTGGGTATAACAAACAGACAGACGTACATAACACGCGCAATGAAAACTTGTAATTAACCAGCTGTGTGCCAGCTGTGTGCCAGCTGCAAGATTATAGTCAGGGCGCCTACGTATTCCCGTGAACATGGAATGATAAATTTTGGCAACTAGTTTGGCGGTCTTTTGTAATGTATTAGCATGTCAAAAATCGATGTTGCCATTTCTTCTGACCATTTTTGACATATTTTTTTCACATTTTTGGAACACACTCCCCGTATTGCGTCAAAACCGAGAAATGCGCACAGTCACATTATGTTCCACATGAAGCCAAGCTGGAAAACTGAATAGAGAACGCTGAATCTCTCAGAAAATCTACATGTAACCCATGTCGCTGTAGTGGTGTGATGTCCGCAAAACGTGATCCCACAGAAACACTGTTTTTCAAGATAGCCGCCATTATGGCCGACCACAATTAACAGTAATATAGCTTCTACACTAATTACTATTGAGTGACATAAACAAAACAACTGTGCGGTTGGAGTTCGTAAAATCCATTGTATATCTCATTGTATAAAAATCAGCTGGGTTCCGTAATTCAAGATGGCCGCCAAGATGGCCGCTTATAACTGAGAATCAATGTTTGTTTAACTAAAGGTTATCATATGATATATGCTTTATATGCTTTAAGAAGTTCCCCATCACTGAACATTATTTAAGAAATCAGTACTGAGCGACACCATACCCATGAACGTGTAATACAAGATGGCCGCCAAATAGAGCATCGAGTAATAAACTGCTAACTATAAACTAATTGTCATCGAATGATGACACCTATCCGTACTCTTTTGTGGACTTTTAGATGGTAATGAAACACGTTGTATCCCGCCACCCCCCCCCCCCACCCCCATTTATGTTATCAATGATATTATTACAGATTCACTTTGACAATTATTCACTTCCCATTGATTTACTGATTACGTAATATCAACCTGCGTTGATTGATGTTAGTGTCTGTTGTATACGATCAACATGCACGTATTTGTACTTATTTTATATGGTTTGCATCACAGTGAAGGATCATTAGTCCAGTCCACCTCATCATCGTCACCGAGTCACACAATATAATGACTTACATTGCTGCACAATTAGTTATCTGCTCCACACTGACATATTTCAGAACAATTCATATTCTGTGACATGCAGGAGCAGTGGGACTGGTATTTCGTTTTCTTACAACCACACTTTATCTGATGGGTTATCACTGTCGGGGCTGGCGGTTCCATTGTTGGAATCGGTATTAAAGAACGGTCATTGACCGTTTTCCAACCATATTCAGTTGGTGGTGGTAACTCTGGGTTTGGAACATCATTCTGATACCACACCATTGCTACCCATTGGTAATGTGCTCTTGTAATTTCCTGCTTCAGTGCTCCTCGGGTAGGGGCAATGTTTGACCACCTAACTGTTTCTTCGTGAAGAGTTTCCATCTAAATTCACCAACATTAGTAATACTGGCTCCGGTATCGTAGAGCTGGCATGTAAATGTCTCGATAGATTCCAGAGTATTTGATGTCAAACTCCTGGAAGCAATCACATCAAGATGTTACTTTAGCGGAACACTTATTTAGTGTTTTCCAACAACTGAGTTTGCCCTTTCCGACACACCTTCCAGTCTGGTCAGCTCCGACAATGCTTCCGTCCTGAGCACTAACAATCGGGGCTGACGGGATAACTCGCCCGTTGTTCCCAACTCATGTGACAAAGTACGTGTCCTCACAAAGTTGGCTATACCGACGAATGGCAAGCACTAGGATATCGGTGTCTGGTGATTGAATGTGAAGCTCGGTAGCTCCTCGTTGAACGGCATCTAAGCTATGCAAAGTGCTCTTTGTAGCAGCCTCTTCAGCATGTGCTGTACAATTATACCGTTTGCAAAAACATATTTTCTTGAAGTAACAATGAATGTCTTTTCACTGTTTTCAAAATGTTGCAGGGACTTCTGAGCCAGTTAAACAGCGAGCTTAGCTTTTGTTCTAGTGTCAGATAGGAACTGATTTGCTGTGACCTTTCCAAGAGCTGTGGTATCTGTGACGTCAGACAATCCCGGGCTTATTATTCTGTCGTCTCTTGCGTGCGACTTCTTTCATGGACCGTTCAGCGTCGTCATATCTATTGAAAACCAGAAGTATGTCGTCAAAATCTCTTGCATTTATGCTTCAATATAGTAACACAGTGGTCAGACCAATCCGTACAAGTCTGGACCCACTCTGGTTTTCCCATTGACTGAACTACATCTATTCCGTCTAACAGTACGTCTTGGACGGAACTGGGGCTTGATCGGCTTCCGTTTTATGTGATGAGTCACGCGATTCAGGTGCAATTGAAGCTTCGTTTCTTACGATGATTCACAAGATTCGATCGCACGTGCCTGTAGAAGTTCCTCCAATACTTCCATCAATCTGCTCTTGTATGTACGCGGTAGTAGTTCCCCAGTCATTCCGAACAAGGAACGTGGAACTGAGGTGAACTCATGATGTCCGATGTCTTCTTTCAAATCGATTCCTGGCCTTGATCGACAAACAATCATCATGCGAGCAAAAACAGCTCGATCATCTTTCAATTCGACCACTTGGCCAGCCAACGTATGTTTTGTTGTCTTTCGGGCACTCTTCCACATGTTAAGTTGGGCCTTTTTCATTTTGTTCCAGATGTGTGTTTAAGATCTATCTTGGATGATTCTTTCATCAACAGTTGCTGTGTACATTGTTTTGCCTATCTCATCGCGATTGCATACATCTTTCTGCACCTGAGAAGGTATCTTTACTTTCTAAATGACACTCGTAAGGTCTTTGGTCAAGCTAGTAAATGGATTTTTTACTCTATGAAAATATGTTTCAGCATATCGTGCATTGGGCTTGAGAGTACTGCCCACAACGCATCCAGTGACTTTCGTGGTGCGATTGATGTGTTCAAGCGTGTGATCGACACCAATGGCACAAAATGGTATGTTGTTCTTGTTCGCTGAAACTTTTCCAGCAGCGAACTCGTGATATATATCTGCGTCAGTCGTTTCGAGAGCTCTCATCTCGGTAATATAGTGCGGAGCAAGCGTTGCATACGTTTGTTGGTCATTGGCAAAAAAAAAGTTTTGTAAAGCTCATCGAGATGAGCTATGTGCAGGTCCCATAAGCCGTCACGTGTGACTCGGATGAATGTGTATATCAACATTACCATTTGCATGTATCGTAGCACAAGCTTGCAGTGCGGACTCTCGACTTGTTTCATCTGGTCAGATTGGGTCATGCCCTCTAGAAGCTTGCTAGATTCAAGCATCTCAAACACGATTCGTTGTTCATTTTGTCGCGACTGACGTCTGTACAACTTTTCTCAATCTGCTGTGCACATTTTACACAAGAGTTCTTCAGAACAGGATTATCCTTGAAGAATGGATCAAAATATTTTAAAAGATCATTGAGTGCAGTAATATGAGCTTCTAGTGCCATGTTCATGTGTCTAGCTTCAAATAGTTGACGTGTTGTGACTGGACCATATATGTCTGCCTCAGTCAGTGCTTCATCCACCGTTGTCCTCGACATAATTGCCAACTGCTCTGAGGGCTGCCATTACATATATCTCACCCAGTCTGAGCACCCATTTACCCTTGCAATCATCTCGGCTCATTTACAACTACTTGGCGTGCTCATACAGAGCCACATCCAGAGTGAGTACTGTCTTCCGGTCAGCACCAGTGACTACGAAATTGATGTGCTGTGCATGTTTCAAAACTGTCAGGGTTTGCCATTCATGAGCAGGTGCTGCTACCAAAAGCAGAGTAGCAACTTCAGTCAGCGGTTTTGTTGATGCTAGAAAAGAATTACAGACTGCCCATGTTAGGATATACTACTTTTCACATTTGCTAGTTTTGCTGTGAGGTGGAGTCTCTCCTTCTTGCATTGTCGACTGCTTTCGGTAGTTCTTTGTCGGCTCGCTCGTTGGATGTGTTATCCATGTATTCGGACTCACAAACCTCGCTTGTACGCATACTACTACTTGAAAGTAACCATACTGTGTCCTGTGGTGTTATAAGGCTTGATGATACGTTTACCAGAGCCATGCATGAAACCTTGAAATGTAGAACCTTTGCTAGTGTGCACGCTAGGTGCATAACAAGGGACCAGATCTTCAGGGAAAGCTCTCTGGCCAGACCAGGTGCAAAATAGGGAACCGTAAAGGATGCATGAATCCCATCGTAATTTTTACCCTTCACATTGCTCCCAACCAAAGCAATTTAAAGTTGGTAATAAAAGAATTACATTTACATGATGAACCACGGGTTAAAATTTTGACAAATCTGAAAGAGCATCAATGGTCGAACACTTTTGCAAAGTTTCGTTCAGATCGGCTTTGGGATGGCGGCCATCTTGGATTGCGTGGCGTCGCCATTTGTTTTCTTTTGAATTGCCTGTAGACAATCTTTTTATTATTTTATAACAAGCAACAAACATGTAAAACATACATTGTGTAAGTCGATAAGTAAGTTGTCCATTAATGTCAATGTTTAGCGATAAGCAGTGTGGTTCCGACCGGTACGTACATACTGTTACATACATGCTGGTCAGAATATACTCCGATTGTCTAACAGTGAGTAGTAGTTTTATTTGTATTACATATTTGCATGTAGTGTGAGCTATGATCAGACTGCACAGATGTGCAGGCTGATCAGAGCCTATTCTGGTTATGTTTTCATATCTACAGTCAGTGTATTGGATCATATTATGATGCTCTCTTGATATTCGATGATCAACTTAATTCTGCATCATGAAAGGCAGTCATTGTGGACATTGATCAGAATTCACGGACGTATAGTCTGGTCGTAGTGTACTCTGTGAATTTCTTACGTTTTTTTTTTTTTTTAAATTGATATCAGGCGTGGTGTTTGCCCTGTATAACAGACAGTGTATAATAAACATTTGCATGTATATATTGTTGCTCATGATATTTTTCAACCTTTTGAATGCGGGAGACGAACATTGTCGTCTGCTATTGTTTCATATTTCTCAACAGCACAACAAAATGGCCCAGCAGGACTCCAGAATCGTTTCCAGTGGAGATGATTCTCAAGTGCTGCAAAATCATGTTCTATTAAAGAAAAAATGGAAATTAAATTAAACAGTCGACGAAAAATAATTCAGCGCTCTAATGGTAATATTTACCTAAACAATGCATGCAACAAATATGGCGGTATTTATTGATTCTTCTCAGATATATCAAGCTATGTAGACGCATATCAGAGTGTGCGTGATGCACACGCTGGTCAGCGCCCACCTTGATTATTTACATGTTCAATTTTACATAATTATTCCGGTAAACACATAATAAAGTATATCATACTACATTACGACTTTCAAGTGTTTTAAACAATTATTGAAAACAGAAGAATGCTTCTGACGGTTTTCAAGAACTTTTGAGACAATCAATAAGTCATAGTATAATAGCTTTAACATATTCGATTTACGAGTTCTTGCTTCAGTAATAAAGTGTGTTTTGTATATACAATACGAAATGTGACATAGTATAATATTAATATATTCATATTCCTTAAGCTGAATTTTGTATTCCAGGATAAGAAACTCAAGCGAACGGACTGATTTGTCAATTCCACATTTACGGAATATGTTGGATATATTTGTGCAAAATTCATTCAGATACCTACATGTAATGAAAAAATGATCATACGTTTCTTTTGCATTACAGTGCTTAAAATTAGGGCTATTTGAGATTTTCCAGGTAAACAGGTTTTCATTCGTTGCTAGAATTCTATGTAATGCTTTGTATTCAAATTGTTTAACGTGGTTATCAATTACTACTTTGTTTAGGACATAATAAAAAGATCCCCATAAAATGTTCTGTTGAAATTGTTGTTCCCAGTATTTATGGATATATGGTATTTCTATTTTTTTCTTCAGTAATATATAATATAGTTCAAATGGTTTATTATTTATGTAAACCGTAGTCAAGCTAATTTTAACTTTTGTCCGAATTGGCTCTGTGGTTGTCAAAGTAGTCTTCCATGCTCTTGGTATTGACTCTTTAATAGTGTTAATTTCCGAGACCCAGATTTGCTTATTTTTCAAGCGGGAAAGACTACGAGTTGTATCAATTTGTCCTGATTTAGAAATTATATCGTTAATGAAAATCAAGTCTGCGTCTATCCATCGTTTGAAAATGAAGCATTTACCGTTATGTTTTATATATTTGTTACTCCAAATGATTTGTATACGGATATCATACAAATGTTTTTTGCTTTCTTTATTCAACGCAATACAAGAATTCGCCCAAATTCCAATAATATGTTTGTAGAATGCAGGAATACTGAGGTTTACATTAGGTAACGATTTGATGGAGTCCATGTTCGTGTTGAATATAAGAAAAGTATTGCCATATTGATTAAGAAAGAATGCAGGTATCAATTTCCAATTGGCGTTATCAATGAATTTCAGTGATTTAATCCACTTTAATTTCGTATTATTCGCATATGTTTCGATATCAATCATGGTATAGTCGCATCTTATAAAGTATATAAATATCATACAAACAGGTGCCAGTATGCGTCACATATAACACAGTATAAATATGATACAGTTGTCTTGGACTGGGCTGTTACGCAGGCTGATCTGGGACTACACTGGTGACAAATGCTGTCAGGTCCTTCCTTCATAATTGTTGGTACACATACAATGGTTCCCTTATATACTATACTTAGTGTTATACCACTCGATGAGAGCCTTTACATGACATGTCGCACTAGTACTTTGAGGCAGGCTGATCTGGGACTACAAAGGTGACAAATGTCGTAAGATATTTTTCTCACCTGTTGTAGCACATACAATGGTTCCTGTATATACTTATCAGTGTTATATATCGATGTAAGCATTTAAAATACATGTGTATAAGTGCCCCTATTTGGACCATTTTAGTGCCCCTTATACGGACCATGTTACCCGAGTGCCCCCATAGGGACCGTAACGCTACCAACCCCTCTCGATTATGTCGTATCGACAGGATATCAACAATGTTTCACGGCACCGTGTTTCACGGCACATACGCACTGTGTTGACGGGATAAAAGATGTTTCCCACGTCTTACATGCATACATACCGAATGATAAATGATACACTACGACGTGTATGCCAAATACTAACACATGTTAGCATGCGACTGTGACTGGGTAAATGGAATTTATGGGTTTTGCGACCAGTTTAAATCCAGTTCAGCATGTACATCCGCACAGTCTGATCGGGATCCGCACTGTATTGTTTAATACAGATGGTTACCAGGCTGCTGGAGTGTGCTATTTGATCAGAAGCTACACTGGTCATAGATCCAATAGGCCCCATTTCTCCAGTCACAGCCATATATAAGTATGCCTCTGATTAAAGATACAACATGTACAAATTATTGTAACGTGTACGGCACTAGTATGGGCTCGTTCGCTCAACACAACAATTATATCAAGCTGTTGACACAAACTGATAGCGTGTCGCAAACGAATGTTTACGTTGACAGAAAATGTCGTATCTAAGGAATGGACGAACAAAAAGTCTCCTTATATTACAATCTGGGTGTGGGAGCCCATGTTTAGCAAAACAAAATATATGATCTACATTTAGTTTCATGTTCACTTTTTCAGAACTGATCCGTCGAGGCCGGGCTGTACTCAGCCTCAGCCAATCAAACTGGCTGCGTTCGAATACACATTTGGAAAAGTACGGACAAGTGTCATAGACGTACGGAGCCGTTTGTTCGTCGGCCAAGTGGAGCTGGGGAGACTGCTAGGTGGGTCCGGTGATATGCCATCCAGAATATGTTTGATATCTACACACCATTTTGGGGTGTGGGGCGCGCGCCGGGTTTTCCCCTACGTCAATCCGCCCTTGGGACTTATGGGTATTTTGGCCAGTGTAGTATCTCCTGATCAAATAACACACTCATGTAGCCTAAACGTGATCTATATTGCATGAAAGGTGTTTTATTGATGGAATGACGAACAGTGCAAATCCTGATCAGACTGTTCGGATCTGCAGGCTTATCTGTGTCTACACTGGTTGCAAAACACATACGCCCCATTATTCCAGTCACAGCCAAAAGTATGTCGAAATTAAAAAAAAAAATACTGTATAGGAGTTCGTTGTACAGGCTTTTCTATGCATGATTAGCTTCATTGTATCATATGTTCTACTTCGCATTCTCCGTTCTGTGTAAAACACCAGAAGAGTTGACATTGACTGATGGATTGAACACACACAGATGACCGAGTAGTTGGCCACTCCATGTGCCGTATAGGATACAGTAACGAGGCAATGTTCACATTACTATGTTATACATATATTCTATCACATTTACAATTTACATTTAGCAATTATGTTTGAATCACATCATGATCGGATCCTTAACCCTTTCAACACCACAGGCCTGTATAGTGGTATTGGCAAAACTTGTGTAGATCCAGATGAGCCGGCTCGTGACGAGCCGTCTCATCAGGATCTATACTTTTTGCAAGTAATTTTCATATTTTTTTAGAACAAAAACACCCCCTTTTCATAAATGGACTAGCCTGAAAATTATTTTATGACGATTGGATTGGTCGGAAAATCAACATATCAAAATCCATTCCAGTTACTTAGGTGTGAAAGGGTTAATAATGCCTGATCAACAGCCAAGGACTAAAACGTCTTGTGGTGCGGGCACCCCGACCCTACCTATGTATATGCCGCCGACCCTACATTTTGTTTAGCTATTTAAAGATAGTAATAAAAACAAGCATTGACATGTCTGTACGGACACAGATCATTCAACTTCGACGTTCAAACTGGTTTACTATTTGTTATGGGATACTGGCATGTACAACTCTCTACTGTCTGTTTCACGCAAACTGGACAAATTATGCGGCTTTTTAGTAAACAATTCAAAAATTAATATCTTTTTCGATAATATTAAATTTTATCAACATTTAACAATGAGCCTTCTTTTTATTTCGTGAAATTTGGTGAAATATAGATTTTATTACGCAAAATGATTTCTATATGGGAAGGTAGAATGGGGGAAAGAAGCTGAAGCATCAGTTCTGCAGGAGTCGAAAAGCGAAAATAAATGGAAATTGTCAATGGGGATTAGCATGGGGAAATTTATTGTCGCAATAAAATCAACTGAATATTGGACCAAATTTCACAGAATAAAAAGAAGGCGCATTCTTAAATTTTGATAAAATTTAATAATCTTTCCTTCCTTCTTTTCTTCTGCATTATCTTCCCTTACTTTACGCTCTTCTAAACACTACTTTCCAATACATATAACTTGTGTATTATAACTAGATATCATTGTGTTCAATTGTTATACGAAGTACATAATGTATTGAAAAGTGTAAATGAAACAAAAATTGAATAATATCGAAAAAATAAATATGTTTGCATTGTTTATATAGCAGTAAAAATTTGGGCAGGTTTCGTGAAACAGAAGTATTTAACATTTTATAAAGCCTACCCTTCCTACATGTACCTGTGTGTCACTGTGTATGGACTGTTGTCCACTACATGTACCTGTGTGTCACTGTGTATGCACTGTTGTCCACTACATGTACCTGTGTGTCACTGTGGATGGACTGTTGTCCACTACATGTACCTGTGTGTCACTGTGTATGGACTGTTGTCCACACCATAGTTATGTATTTAACATTATATAAAGCCTACCCTTCCTACATGTACCTGTGTGTCACTGTGTATGCACTGTTGTCCACTACATGTACCTGTGTGTCACTGTGTATGAGTCCACTACATGTACCTGTGTGTCACTGTGTATGGACTGTTGTCCACTACATGTACCTGTGTGTCACTGTGTATGCACTGTTGTCCATACATGAAGTGTGTCATGTGTATGCTGTTGTTCACTACTGTACATGTGTGTCCCTAGTGTGCACTGTTGTTCATACAGTCATGTGTGTCACAGTGTATGCACTGTTGTCACTCAGTCCTGTGTGTCACTGTGTATGCACTGTTGTCCACTACATGTACATGTGTGTCACTGTGTATGGACACTGTTGTCCACTACATGTACCTGTGTGTCACTGTGTATGCACTGTTGTCCACTACATGTACCATGTGTGTCACTGTGTATGCACTGTTGTCCACTACATGTACCTGTGTGTCACTGTGTATGCACTGTTGTCCACTACATGTACCTGTGTGTCACTGTGTATGGCACTGTCCGTCACTACATGTCCCTCTTACGGTGTGTTGTCACTGTGTATGCACTGTTGTCCACTACATAGTACCTGTTTTTAATGCATATATAAGCCTACTTCCTACATGTACCTGTGTGTCACTGTGTATGGACTGTTGTCCACTACATGTACCTGTGTGTCACTGTGTATGGACTGTTGTCCACACCATAGTTATGTATTTAACATTATATAAAGCCTACCCTTCCTACATGTACCTGTGTGTCACTGTGTATGCACTGTTGTCCACTACATGTACCTGTGTGTCACTGTGTATGGACTGTTGTCCACACCATAGTTATGTATTTAACATTATATAAAGCCTACCCTTCCTACAGTACCTGTGTTCCACTGTGTAATCCTGTGTTCCACTGTACCTGTGTGTCACTGTATGGACTGTTGTCCACACCATATTATGTATTTAACATTGAATATAAAGCCTACCCTTCCTACGTGTAGTGTGTCACTGTGTATGGACTGTTGTCCACTACATGTACCTGTGTGTCACTGTGTATGGACGTGTTGTCCCCACACCATATTTTTAATTAACATTATATAAAGGCCTACCCTTCCTACATGTTACTGTGTATGCACTGTGTACTACACTATTGCCACTACATGACCTGTGTGTCACTGTGGTATGACGTTCCACTACAGTTACCTGTCCTGTCACTGGTATGGACTGTTTGTCCACTACATGTACCTGTGTGTCACTGTGTATGGACTGTGTCCACTACATGTACCTATGTGTGTCACTGTGTAGGACTGTTGGTCCCACTACATGTTAACCTGTGTGTCCACTGTGTAGCACTGTTGTCCACTACATGTACATTTGTGTCACTGTGTATGGACTGTTTGATTCCCACTACATGTACTTTTTGAGGTCACTGTGTGTCACTGTTGTCCATACTGCACTGTACATGTGTGTCACTGTGTATGGACTGTTGTCCACTACATGTACCTGTGTGTCACTGTGTATGGACTGTTGTCCCACTACATGTACCTGTGTGTCACTGTGTATGCACTGTTGCCCACTACATGTACCTGTGTGTCACTGTGTCACTGTTTCACTGTTGTCCACTACATGTACCTGTGTGTCACTGTGTATGCACATGTAGCACTATCATGTACCTGTGTGTTTCCCATGTATGCACGTGTCCACTACATGTATGTGTCACTGTTGTATGCACTGTTGCCCACTACATGTACCTGTGTGTCACTGTGTGTGCACTGTTGTCCACTACATGTACCTGTGTGTCACTGTGTATGCACTGTTGCCCACTACATGTACCTGTGTGTCACTGTGTATGCACTGTTGTCCACTACATGTACCTGTGTGTCACTGTGTATGCACTGTTGTCCACTACATGTACCTGTGTGTCACTGTGTATGCACTGTTGTCCACACCATAGTTATTTATGCCGAACCTATAATCAGCTTCGCTGGTTGCAAGTGTAGTTTGAATAAGCACATGCCCGTACTCAGGAATTAATTTAGGGGTGGGGTGCGTTATCGACGGCGCGAAGGGCTAAACATTTTGTTTGCACATTCACGGACAGACCTCGGCAGATTCACCCTTTCACCTCTAAGTAACTGGAATGGATTTTGATATGTTAATTTTGCAACCCAATCCAATCATCACAAAAGTGATTTTCAGACCAGTCCAATTATGAACATAATTATGGTGTTTTTGTTCTTAAAATTATGAAAATTATTTGAAAAAAGTGCAGAGCCTGATGAGACGGCTCGTCACGGGCCGGCTCATCAGTATCTACACTTTTTGTAAATACCACTATACAGGCATGTGTTGTTGAAAGGGTTAAGGAGGGGCGTACGTACCCGCCGCACCCCTCTGCGTACGGGCCTGGGGCCGTTTCACTAACCTTCGTACGACTAAAATGTTCGTAAGTGCAAAGTTAGGATCGTCTGGAAATTTCAATAGATGGATTTACATTTATTGAACATAGGCTGCATATGCAGCCTATGCTCAATAAATGTGAATCCAATAATTGTTTATAAGAAAAAAACATTGCTAATGTGAAATTTACAGACTATCATAAGTTTGCACTTACGAATATTTTATTCGTACGATGTTTAGTGAAACGCGCCTCTGAAGCCTCCTCACTTCGCAAACTTTGTAAATATGTAAATATATGTCAACGTATAATCAATAATTCGCAGTAGATGCACTCAGAATCATGTAGTGGTGTTCATTGTTCTTTATAGGTAATCGCCCGGATGCTCTCTCAATCCGCTGCTGAAAATACACAACATAATACTTACGGTGTTCCGTTTAGGCCATCGTAATATCGCTATCGGGTCGATACTACGATATCACGATAACGATAAGTACGATACTACGATGACGATAGTACCGTCATCGTGATATCGCGTTATCGTTATCGTGCTATCGTAGTGTCGTTATCGTAGTATCGTAATATCGTAGTATCATCATTGTGCTATCGTAATATCACTATCGTGGCATCGTGGTATCGTCATCGTAGTATCGACCCGATACTGATATTACGATGGTCTTGACTGAACACCGTAACAGTACAGTGGAACCTCTCTAAACCGGACATCATTTACACCCATGTGTGGGTAATTTTGAAGGGTTTTACTGTTATTTATCGCCGATGGCACTGTCTGTTCGTGATCGCTAAGCATTAACAATTGATGTGGTGTGGTCAAATGTCTGATTGCAGTGGAACATCTCTATACCGGACACCCGGTGACCTCCCAGTGTGTCTGGTTTAGAAAGGTTGCACTGCCAATCAAAAACAAAATGCAATTACTCCACTCACCGGTTGTCTTACTATACGTGGTGGAAGACTCATGCATGTGACAAGAAAAGAAAAGCCAATTGAGAAAAAAACAACAATTACTCCACGACCTGTTTTCGCACTGTATGTTAACGTATAACTTAACGCTAACGACAAGAGGATAAAAGGATATTTTTTAAATGCATATTTTTTATGTCACAGGTCCGAGTCTTCCACCAGTACGACAACCGGCGGGTGGGGAAATGGAATATTTCAATTGGTAGTTATTTTATGTCATATGGGGCCGTTTCACTAAACTTTGTACAACTAAAATGTTCGTAAGTGCAAATTTATGATAGCCTGTACATTTCAAATTAGCAATGTTTTCTTGTAAACAATTAATGGATTTACATTTATTGAGCATATACTGCATATGCAGCCTATGCTCAATAAATGTAAATCCATGAATTGAAAGTTACAGACATAATTTTGCACTTACGAACATTTTAGTCGTACGAGGTTTAGTGAAACGGGCCCCAGGTCCGCGTCTAACCCGACTGTTCTGTCTGTATGCAGGGGCAAGTCGGGTTTGTCCGTGTGGAAGGATGGGCCGCCTAGGGGATATGGACGTCAATGGAAACTGTGGGATCAATCCTCACCCTATGCGTGAAAAATACTAACATAGTAGTTACATCCCATTGGTCCGTTTGATGAGACTTTACACATGGTCCCGTCTCTATATGACTTTACCTGTTGCTGAGACGTTAGAACCCATTCACGTTCACTTACACATGTGTACTCGCTTTGTTTATCTTATTTAAGGGTAGGAATTGGCCAGCAGACCTTACCATGTGTACTCACCGACTACCTATTTTCCGTAACAGACGTTGAAGGTGGCACGACAGCCTTTGTCCACCCACACCGACACGCCTGTCGTACCGAAGCTTTCTCCGTGCGTGCAGGAAGATATCGAGTGCTTCAAATGCACCCAGACATTCCGCACAGCGCTGGAGCCGCCGACCAGGCACGACTTGTACTTATAGCCGATGCTCGAACATTTCACCTGGCGATAGTTTTCACACTGCTCTGAAATAAATTGATTAACCATTTCAACCAAACAGACCATGTAGTCAGCATGTGCAAACACTGTAAATCCAAATGAGTCGGCTCCTAATGAGCCGTCTCATCAGTATCTACAGCATTAGTCAGTACTGTCCAAAAATTAGTCCATGGAGAACCCAATTTTATATATTTATAAATGGTTGAATGGTTGACGACTAGTCATAGTACGCCACCACCATTACCCCCACCCCCGCACCCCCATACTCCGGTGTACTGTTAGCGGACATGTGATCGGGTCTGAGGCCGCGGATGTATCCCAAACATTAAATAGTATGTTGAGTACCCTGTGCTGTCATGTTGAGTTCAGTTATAAGCATGTACCGATGAAGGTGCATGCGACTTCCAATCCTGATTCTGACAGTCTTCCAGAGTACCCATCATCTTCAAAAGTGTTTGGTTGAATCTTTCTACCATGGAATGGTATTGGGTGGTTCTTGAATTCCGCACTCCTGCTATATCGCATAGCCCTTGGATAACCTTCGACTCGAAATTTTGGCCACGGTCACTGTGTATTGTCGCTGGAAACCCATAGTGCACCATAAAATGATCGATGAGGACCCTCGCCATCGTTCGTGCGGTCGGGTTCTTCGTAGGGATTGCTTGCGCATACCGCGTAAAGTGATCCGTTATGACAAGAATGTTTTCGAATCCTCCTTTGGATGTTTCCAACCACAGGAAAAAAATACACACCAGTTCCAGTGAAGCAGACGATGAAATGTGTACACGCTCGGCACTCCTGGTGGGCACAGTCTTCCACAGGGTGCAACGAGTGCAAGCCTTCACTCCTTCGCGGACGAAGCGGTCCATGCCGGGCCAATATAATCGCTGTTTGAATAATGCGATCATACGATCCCGACCTTGGTGACCCAAATCGTCATGAAGGGATTTAAACAGCTCGTGCCGAAGTATCTCAGGAAGGACAAGCTGCTTAATTCCTTGATCTTGGAAATGTGATTTCCTGTATAGGACTTCGTTGCAGGTGCAGAGCTGATCCCAGTGTCGCAAGTACAGGCTATCGAAACGTTCAGTATCAACCCTCGTAGCAGTCGGTCGAATACCCTGCTTGATAAAGTCGATCACTTGATGAATCTTTGGATCAGCCATCTGTGCTCTCTTCCAATCTTTGTCGCTAAGCGCAAACTTATCTAGCAGCTCCTCTGGCGGACTTGGAGTCTTTCCCTTAGGAATGTCTGGCAAAAGTGTCACAGCTAAAGTATCGGCATATGGACAATATTCAGGGGCAATGGACTCCGCCAAGCAGATGGCTTTCAACAATGGTGGAGTGAGCTCCTGATCATCTCTGGTTGGACGTCTTGACAGACCATCAGCGTCATTGTTGTATTTACCACTTCGGTAGCAGATGGTAAAGTCATAATTCGCTAGTGCTGCTACCCAACGTTGCCCTGTCGCATCTAACTTGTCTGTAGTGAGGATGTATCTAAGAGGATTGTTGTCAGTCACTACCTTGAACTTGGTCCCATAGAGGTAGTTGTGGAGCTTGTCTGTGATTGTGCATTTCAGTGCCAGAAACTCGAATTTGTGTTCGAAGTAGTTTTTCTCTGATGGTTTCAGACTACGACTGGCGTAGGCTACAGCTGGATCTTTTCCCTCTTTTTTTTCTGGTACAGCACTGCTCCAAGAGCATGTAACGATGATTCCGTGTCCACGGTGAATGGAAGTGAGTAGTCGGTATGTGCTAATACAGGGGAGTTGACTAGCTTCTTGACCAGTGTATCAAACGCCGCCTGCTGAGCCTCTTCCGATACAAAAGGGACCTTTGGTTTTTTGGATCTTGGTGCCATGTTCGTACGAATCCTTACCAGCAGGTCGTTTGACGGTGTTTATATACTGGTAAATCCCCCTAATGAAACGCCTGTAATAGCCGGTAAATCCCAAAAACTTCCTAACATCTCTGGTAGACTATGGTATAGGCCAGTGCTTCACCGCCCCTCGTTGGGCGCCAATGTAGCCGGTCTGGCTCTAGTTCACCCTTTACTTGGAAAACCTTCCCACAAGGCCGGTAGTGATAATGGTTGTCCTCTATCGGGAGCGATTTCGACACTAGTCACAATGGGATGGGCAGATAAATGTACAATGGGCGATGTGAAAAGTATGGCGTCGAATGAAAAAGTGGCAACAAGACACGTCAATACGCGGTTCCCGATTTAGATATTTAGAATTAGATATTTATATTGCATATATCTCTAGAAACCAGGCAATACAGCATTACACAATAGTATACCGAAACTTTACTTCTAAATACAATATTTACCCGTATAATTAATTGAATATAGTTTACATGTACAATGGGCGATGTAAAAAGTATGGATTCAAATGAAACAAGTGAGTCGTGCTGCGTGCGCATACACCATGCATTCCAGTGTTAGTCACGTGACAAGAGAACAATAGTGCAGCCGATAAGTACTGAAATATAATAGTTCAGTATGCTACATAAAAGTATTACTTTCTACACTATTGACTAACTACAGGTACGACTACACTGTAAGTTCGCTTAAGGCAGATGACACTGGTTATAGATTGGATGGTAATACACATAACAAACAATAATACAGTAATTTCAACTGCCACACACAAGTTATTGTTCTGTGCCAGTATTGTCATAATACATCACACAAACGTCACCTAGCACCTGTCCAGAGAAAGAAGCATAGCCATGAAAACCAACCACCAATCGTCACTAAAAGCCGAATACAATTACAATAACGAGCTTTCCGCATTAATATGATATCAAAGTGCATGATCACGTGGTTACCACAACAACAACAATGTTTGAAAGTGTTGAAAGCGCGCCCACTCCAAAGTAAATATTATTTATATTTTCCTTAATATGCAACAGATTTTGATGAAATATGGCGCAGCAAATGCGTCTTCAGGACCTGCATTTGGTAGTCTGAACTTCGGCATATACTTATGTTGTTTTTGCGAAGACTCGATTTCCGTGTCAGTATTGACAGTAAACACGGAAATCGATTCTTCGCAAAACTACCGATGTTTGGGCCAAAGTACAGAGACCACCAAAATGCAGCTTAACAAGATGCGTTTGATGCGCCATATTTCATTAAAATCCGTTACATAATAAGGACAATATAACAGAATACGTACCTTGAATCGGAGGCGCTGCTGGAAGTTTCAGTAATTGTTGTTGTTGTTGTAACCACGTGATCATGCACCTTGGATATGTTGAACGATACTTCATTACTTCTCCAGTGGCATAATTATGGTCTACACTTATACTTACGAGTGGACTGGCATACGGAGAACTTGGCCCGGCAACCTTCGTCCACCCAGATCTCGTTTCGTGTTGCCCCGAAGCTGTAGGTAATAATACACCAAGACTAGTTCAGTAAATAATCCCGTCGAGATTAGACCACACTGTTTGCTTTTCGAATCTAAGCAAGTGATGTACATATCGGTTTGAGAAGCATGTTAACTCATTTTTTACTTCGTCTTCTTTCACATTTCTATGATATTTAGACATTCCTTGAACTAACCAGAATGTCCTGTCTGAAACAATAATAACATACAAATACAGACAGAATTTTGAACATGATATGGTATAAATAGCGGTGGGTCCGGAAATCAGTATATTGTATACCCTTTTCTTATGAGTAAGTGCACCTATATTGTATATGCATTAGATCCAGTCCCGGAAGATTGCAGATTATGTAAAAGTAGATGCTGCAACATCCATATGCAAATTGAAAGTTGCAGATAACTGTGTCTCTATAGGGGATATTCAGTTATGCAGTACAATTATTATTGTGTTTTCTAACCTGTAGCCGAGGGCGCATGGCGACTTCAAATATGTATCGTGTACGATTCAATGTATTCTAACTTGTAGCCGAGGGCGCATGGCGACTTCAAATATTTATCGTGTACGATTCAGTGTATTCTAACCTGTAGCCGAGGGCGCATGGCGACGTCGAGTATTTATCGTGTACCACGATCTGGGAAACAGACGTGAGGGAACTCGCTGGTCCGGGAACCGTACATCTCCGGTATTTATAGCTGTTACTCGAACATGACACTAACTTACAGCCGTCTGAAAGATACACATGCGTCGTTTGGTCATGTTCATATGATAACATTTATCAGGTGATGCTAGGCAACGCGTGGGCGTGCGCACAGGCATTCGGTGTGTTTCGGCTATCATCGATATAGCTATAAGTATATGAACAAGGCTTCTAACTTTGGTCGGACACGACCTCGTATCATAACAAAATAACATGTTTAAAATTGTAATTTTCTATGCATTCTATGTATTTCTGCAGGATATCGATAATTATCAAATGATCATATGAACTTGCCACTACAGTATTGACGTTAGAGCCTTAAGCACATTATTTCATTTGTTAGGATACGAGGTTGTGTCCGACCAAGGAGAAAGAGCTGTAATTCGATATTCTTTGCATACATATGTTCTGACTATGTTATTTTAGCAAGATAACAATAATTCTCAAATGAACATTTTCACTTTCCGCCAAAATAGTCACATTAGCGTTCATAAAATCCCGGAATATGTTATGATACGTGTCCGACCAAAGTGAGAAGCCTTGTTTTTATAATATATATATAGTTATACCGATGGAAGCCGAAACACGCCGAAGGTCTGTGGGTGTGAGTACATACCTTCCATACCCGGCGATATATTACACATGCCACAGTTATATCACGGTTCGTCCGCATGTACGGGGCGATAATCCGCGAGCTTTAGCGAGTGGATTATCGATCATACATGCGGACGAACTAACTGTTATTACATCCTCATGTCCATACATTGCCCATGTGATGTGTAATTTGGGAAACAAAACTCGAAAATGTCACAAAGATGTGATAAGAAGAGGAAAACGTGAAGCTAGGAAACGCGTAGGAATTCGTCGTTTATTTATCAGGTAGGATAAACAACTCGTAGGATTTCCCATAGGCATTCGGCGTGTTTCGGCTTTCATCGGTATAACTATATATATGAACAAGGCTTATAGCTTATAGGCTTATAGCTGTGGTCGGACACGACCTCGTAGCACGGCAAATTTTATGAAATAATGTGTTTACGGTTCTAACGTCAATATTGTAGTGGCAAGTTCATATGGTCATTTGAGAAGTATCGTTATCCTGCAGAAATACATATAATACATAAACAAATACAATTTTAAACATGTTAGGAAGATGTGTGAATTTTTCATGAAACATTTCTGTAAATAACTTCGAAAATTGACGTAATGTTCATAGCAAATGCGTTTGCTCTGAACATGTCGTCAACTTTCGACGTCATTTACGGATATTTCCAGTTTCTGTAAATATATTTCCTGAAAAATCACACATCTTCCTAGCTATCAAATCACTTGGCTTGTCTAAGCCACAGTTAGATCACCGTTCGTCCGCATGTACGTACATTTTGAATACAATTCTCATGAGATATGACACATGGTCTTAAAACAAAATCACATGGCTTGTCTCATATGTGACTGTGACTGGAGAAATTGGGCTTATGAGTTTTGCGATCAGTGCAGATCCAGATCAGCCTGTGCATCCGCACAGTCTGATCAGGATCTGCACCGTTCGGCATTCCATCAGTGAAACACCCATCATGCTTCTATCACACACTATAGACCGTTATCAGGCTATATGAGTGTGCTATTTGATCAGGAGCTACGCTAGTCACAAATTCAATAAGCCCCATTTATCCAGCCACAGCCATATAATGTGTTAGCAAACTATACTTACATGTACCACTGAAGTAAGCAACCAGTACAGCGAAGCAAAATAACCACTTCATGTTTTCAATCAGAGTTTACCTTCAAACAAGTTCTACCTTGTTCAATGTGCGCGAGATGTGTTTCAACCCCGCCAGTGTCGGTTTATATATGCAACTTTCTACGCCTTGGGCAGACCACAAGATCCGGGGCTGTCAATGTTTACTTTAAACATAGTTTATTGCATACAAGTACAATGGGCTTGAACGAAACAGCGTCATAAAACGGGCCCAAATGCTTTCGTGACCGGCATAATGCCATAAAAATAAAATCGCGCATGCGCGCAGATCGAGTAGGGACTACAGTAATCGAAGTGTCATAGACGATACCGCATACGAATCATGGGGCCCGTTTCACTAAACTTCTTACGACTAAAATGTTCGTAAGTGCAAATTTAGAATCGTCGGGAAATTTCAACTGATGTATTTACATTTATTGAGCATAGGCTGCATATGCAGCCTATGGTCAATACATGTAAATCCAATACTTTTTTACAAGAAAACGTTGTTAATGTGAAATTTACAGACTAACAAACTTTTGCACTTTTAGTCGTACGAAGTTTAATGAAACGGCCCCTGGAGCGTTATATTAGGCCGTGAGTCAGAAATGGAAACCCTCCCCCGGGGCCCGCCCCTAGTGGATTTATGCACACATATATTTTCTGAAACTACATTCAATTACGAGTGTTATGCCGCATGTGTGTAGCCCGCTGAATGAATATTTGGCGCCATTCCGTAGTATACCACCCTAGACTTTCGCAATCGTGAAATCCGACTGTTTTTATCATTGCAACCATAGATATGGCAGTTTTATATGTATACGACGCTGCATGGCGTACTACCGATTTGACAATATGGAAATACTTGGAGCGGTCAGTGGAAGAAGGGGGCTAAGTCCCTTGGATTTAGCCCCCTACTTCCACTGAACCCTTTCAATTGATTGTTAATGTAAATAACGAGTCAAGTTGTGTATGAACTAGCACGTACTTCTGTTGAACCGTATATGTCACAGAAACGAATATATCACACGTTTGAAGTATTCGTGCGAATGCGTCACACATTTTGGTGAATACTGGCCAAATTCGGCCGAATACATCACAAACCGAAAATCTCACCCAAATAGTTTTCACTTTTTGGTATAAACGAATATGTCACACAATAGCAAATTTCAAGCTTGACCGAATATGGTCATGTCATTATCAAATCAAATGTATCGACAAGACGATCACTTTGGGACATTTATTGTCGAAATATGATCATTACGTAATCCAAGATGACCGCCGAAAGGTCAAAAGGTCATTATTTGTTTAGAGATTTCAAACGTCTTATTTTCATGAACCGCCGGGCTAACATTGGACAATCATCACAGTTATGGTCCGTGGGTGAAGACTTTTCATAATTGTTAAAATGGAGATCATCGCATAATTCAAAATGTATGTAAAATTCTTAAAAAAAGATTCTTCTCACGAACCGCCAGACGGATTTCGATGACACTTGGTAGGAATGATCGATAGTTAACGCTGTTTCAGATTTGTTCAAATGGTGGCCCCTGGGTCAAGAAAGGGCGGGCCGGAATGGTCAAGAAGCGGTCAAATTTCAGATTTTACCGTTTATGGTCATGTCATATATCAACTCAAAGGTATCGACAAGACGATCACTCTGGAGCATTTTTGGTCGACATCGGATGATTGCATAATTTAAGATGACCGCTCGCCGAAAGTTTATTAGTCATTTCAAGCGTCTTTTCCTTGTGCATCAGACTGTCTGTTATATATACTGTTTATCATTTATTCATATTTGTTCTGCATCACATTTGTTAATGCTGTTTTATAAGCATTATACTGTTTACATTGTTCTTAATGTTTATGTTTCAAGCCAACTATTACTATGGTGGACAGAACAATGTTGATGGTATATATACATGTAATAGACAGTCTGGACCATTTCTGACTTACTTTATAATTTGGATAATAATTTCAGGTGAACGAAGCAAGCCCATTTTGGCCTCTAGTTATATTACTGTTTAATCTCCATGTCTGTGATATAGAGTCTATCGCATGAAATGTAAACTTCTAAGATAATAGTAACTAAATATAAAACATTATGGTACAAACCGATGATCAGTTACCGGGACATTTATTGGATTTAACAGCATAATAATTTAAAGCCCCTCTATTAGCCTAGTCCTATCGGACGTGGACTTAAAATAGTCGGTATCGAGGTCATCGAGCCAGTGCCGTCGTTAAATCAAAGCATTTCCATTTACATTGTCTGCATGCGTGGCATGAATTTCAAATAACCCGGCGAATATGCCTGCTCTATTCTGTTTTATTTTATCGCACTGTTATCCCCCATTCGAATGTTCATGTGACATATTCGTCTGGACAATATTTTATTAATTTTTGTTCGAATTTTGTAACATGTGACACATTCGTTTTTATCCGAGCTATTAGCTCGGATTTAGTAACTATATGAAAATTCTCAGTCATTGCAGATATGCTAATGAGTTAAGTGGCCGTCGCAGTGTCACTGTTTGCGGGTTTACCTTTAGAAAAACACGCGGTACTACGCCATAAAAAAGTAGTTCAACAACAGTAAAACAGCGAGCTATCTTACCGTTTCAGCGTAATACATGTGTTGATTGCTTGTTTGTGCTATATGTGTGTTATTACAAAAGTTTTTGTATACTTTATAAACTATTAACTGTTATGTATTAATATGAGTTCTTTGTTATATGTTGATATTTTGCGTAATGATATAGTAGGGGGCGGGATTTCCCTGTGACGCTTTTCTTGAATGACCAATCAGATTAAAGCTTACATTCTGAACTTTACATAGGTCAATGGCTCGATAAAATCCGACATTGGACAGCGAAATTATGATAATTTGAAGCAGAAACATTGTTTTTTGACAGTTACATACTGTTTTAATCATCTTGAGCCATCGATATTATTAATCAGTGTCCATTTTACTTAAAAAATCAACTAATCTATAATGAATTTAGTAAAACAGTTCGCGCGGAAATCCAAACTTTCTAAAGAGGTGCTAGCATTTTTTTGATAATTACACGTCGTGTGTGTAGCGCATACGCTGCCGACAGTCTTGCGACTTGACGTTACACAGCATATGCAGTACGATACACTTTACAAAGGAAACGTTGTCTTGAGTTTGAATAAGGATAACAATTATCTCTAGATTATTTGTATTATGAAGTATTATGAAGTATATTTAAATAATTAGATATTAATTTAAATAAATATTTCGGCATCATTTACTCAATAAATTAAAAATTAAAATGAAAGTAGAACGTTTTTGTTATATCCTCCGGGTTACAAATCGCTGAGGATTCCTATTTGAATTGGAAAATGATATGAATTTTAAATTTAGGAGACTGTGTCAGGAGAAAATGGACTGATGACATATGTCACCAGTCTAGTTCCTGAGCTATGACTGTGACAGGAAAAAAGGGACTGATGACATATGTCACCTGTCGTGTACCATGCATGACTGCTCGCTCTTGTTTGTAATTGTTGTAAAATATATAAAGTTTAAACTGTGAATACAAAACTATAGATATACCCCCCCCCCATACAAAGTATGTCGAGGGGTATATAGTTTTCGTAATTCCGTCCGTCCACGCTAAAGAGTTTGGGTACCCATTATCTCTGTGACGGAAAGTCGGATGGACCTCAAACTTCATATACTTCCTTATCATCAACCATATTTTCATTCCATACCACACTCATGCGGCCTTCATTTCCAAGGTCAAGGTCAAATTACTTAGACATTTGCATCCGTACGATTTGCCTTAAAGTTTTCTGCAAACTTCAAACTTCATATACTTCCTTATCATCATCCATATTTTCATTCCATACATGTACCACGCCCATGTGGCCTTCATGTCCAAGGTCAAGGTGAAATTACTTTGAACAATCATGTTTGTTAAGATAAATATTGTTTTTGCAGCATTGATAATGTATACTGATTCGACGAATATATTGATTTTAAATGGAGTATATAGGATTTTTTGTGTGAAATATTAAAATGACAACCAATATTATTAAACGTTCACATGTTAAGATGGTAACAGTACTCGGGTGTATTGCATTGATTTTCAAAAAGTAAACATCTTTTCAACAAATACTATTTTTGTGTTTTCCAATATTGGTTACCATGGTTACTATGGTAATGCATATATATTTCAGAACTAGTGTATAATAACATATGACAAAGCAATATATCCTGTGAATATATATAGTCGGGAAATTATTGAGCAAGTGAAACGTGTATGTAGCTGACCATTTGAATAGTTGCTGTCTCAACTACTGACAAGCCGCAATACATCTATTCCGCAAAGTTCCGCACCGGTCCTGGTGCCAATTCTTAAGACTACAATGTACTTTCCAACAAATGAATTCTTAGTATATGTGTCCTCCACAAGCACGTACTGCGAAAGATTTCAGGACTTTCAGTCCTTTGATTGTTGCAAGGGGTAGTGATGCCAAACGTAAACGTCACACATTTGTGTGATGTATTCATACGTACAGTTCTTTAGGGTATAGCGGATTTTAGGGTATAGCGGATAGGTATATACTTTTTAACACAATATTTTTTTATATTGTACATTTATAATAAATAAAATATTACCGTTAGGAACAGTGATCCATCCCCCACACAATACACCAAGTCACGGTTTGGGCGCCATCTTGTCACGTGATCGAACTGCGAGTAAACAAAGGCTCGTAAACCCGGCGTAAACATAGTTTGACAGACCGCCTGTCACTTTCCAGCAGTGCAACGAAGGAACGTTTTCGATTAAACTAATCAACTTATTGATAATTATCGATGTGATAACATATGTTGGCGATCTTCTAATTTAGTAAGTTGTTTGTGATCACATTTTCACTGTTATCACGAAAGAACAACGATTTTTAGTAGTTCGGTGAGTGAGCAGTTGTCAATTAGTACCAGTAACCGTCATTCATACGACGGGATATTATCATAGTATATGCCGATTAGTATTATTATATGCACATACGGACATGCAATCTCTCAATTATTTGCACCATTCACTGACACAGAAATTACTTTAACTAAAAGTTTATAGGCCTATAATGCTATATGAGAGTATAATCTATGTAGTGTACAGGTGCGTGCATATTCTGAACTGGTCTCCCAAGGACAAAACCGTATACATATATGTATATGTTATTGTTCTCAACATAATATTACCATATATTGTGATATTGTACGATATTTCAAATTTGGCTATGTTATGTGAGAAATGTTACTCCTTTACATAGGAATTTCTGACCTTTACCATGAACAAACACAGAAGCAACAGAAGTGAAGTTTATATATTTTGACATTATATTATTGTAACATACAATATATTCTAATCTATGATGTGAGTAAGTAACGTGATTGTTCCAGCATTTAAAACCTATTTCAATCCTAACCACCTGATATACAGTATGCTAATTTACAATACTACTCACCGTAAATGTTGACAATACAACATGCAACTCCTGCTAACATTGTACATTTTCTAATACTAACTTCGATTGACCATCTTTAACCATTATTTATTTGTTCACATGGCACTGTTATTGAGTCACATTGCATATATGTAGACAGTTTTATGTTATAAATGAATTATAATATTAAATTTCCATAATAAAGTTGTCGGTATAATATTATTACACACCTATTTGTTGTGTTAAAACCCTTTCTGTGGTCGTATGTACAGACTGTATGTTGATAATAATATATTATGATTTCACTATTATTGGTAGACAAGGGAACGACTTTCCTGGGCTTGTCAATAGCAGATACACTCATTGACTTGCTTTGGGTAGCGCATAGGTACTATCGCCGTATACCGGCTTAAAGTTAATTAATATACGATTGTGCCGATGCTTGCTATGTGACACAGGTCTGGCTGAAGTCCGAGACAATTATTTAGCCAAAAAATAAAAACACAACAACAGCAAGTACACTAGAATTCCATGTCTATATATCGCTGTATGTAACGGTAGTGAAAGCCATATAGAGCTATGTTCTAGACTAGTTCGCCAACTACCTAACTGCTGCATACTATTGTAAGCAGAGTTACGAATCCTTCCATAGGCTTTCCAAGCATAGTAAGCGAATCAAATCTGATTCGCACTTTTGACTGTTAATTACAGCATATTTTCTATATGTTTCCACAAAATTTAAGGTCAGTATTATGTTAGAACCATATTACAACAGTTTTGTAATAAATTTAAAGAAATAGATGGCCTGGTGTGTAAAATTAACCTAGCATCTTAAAATGACCCGTCACCGGCAAGCACAATCTAAATGTCAAATATATATTGGGGTCCAGTTACTGAAAAGGCAATATTTAATCTTCAAGACATACCACAATTTTTGATTTTTCGGGGGGGTGGTGGAGTAGTATAGAGGGTGGAGAAATGATGCCACCGTTAGGTGGTATCATTTTGACTCCCTCTATACTACTGGTTCATGCAGCAGTCATGGACCATTACAACTAGTCTTATGGTTATTTTCTAATGTATGCACTAATGTCGCGAGTGAAATCGTATCTAAACTTACATTAAACACAACGAATAGCGCTGCACAATTTCTTCTATTTTCGCTATCGTGTGGGTTTGTTTACCCGCACCCTCGTTCTGGCGAAACCGGAAACAAGATGGCGCATGACCATATTTGGCAGACCGTGGCTTGGTGTATGACATGTTTACTTTGATATAGCAGTTTCCTTGCCGTGCGTAAAGCTTCAAGAAACACAATGACGTAACCGGAAGTTTACACCAGGTAAAGCGAAAGTAAGTCGCTCCAGAGTAATTTCACTGAAAATGTATAAACAGTTAGTTTGGAAGAAACAAACTCTGTGAATAATATGATGTATAATTATGTCCTCTATAACTGGAAAGAAGCTTGGTTCATAAATCACACCATGTCAATGAACACAGACGTCAATAATAACGCACGTGCTTCCGGCAGTAACGGATCATCCTAATTTGCGTACAAATCAGATTTGCGGGGATCGTCTCAAAATCAATATGACCTGCGAACAATATATCAAATGGGTTTGTTATGCCACCGGGGACGGGTGGCACACAGTGTTCGGACCGTCCGTCGATCCGTTCGTCCGTCTGTCCGTCCGTCTGTCCGTATGTCAGTCAGTCCGTCACACGTTTTGGTTAACCAGGTCGTAACAGTTTCTTAAACTGGCCATAGCATCTACATACGTTGCTTTTATTATTATACATGTATGTAGCTTCATTCTATCTTCATGAAAGAGGGGGTGTTTCATTGTAGAGAGATCAACACCACAGGGATTCAAAATTCTAATTGACATTGACAACTACAATTTTAAAATTTGTGAATATTTATTTTAAAGGCATTCATTTTCTAAATAAAAATAATACTGGTCAGGCCCGTAGCCAGGATGAGGCAGACGAGGCAGCCGCCTTGTCTCAGATTTTGCCGTTTTTTTATGATTTTTACACTCGATCGTTTTGCGGTATGTTTGAATTTCTGTAAAAAGTTGATGCGAACTGTCGGCGCATGCTGGGGTGTTGACTTTAGTGGGGTTTTTTCACTCGACGCCAATATACATTGTTGCTGGAAAAAATAACAATAGCACATGTGTGCCCACCTCCCCTCGCCATTTTTTTCTGGGGTGTTGACTTTTTTTCTTTTTTTTTTTTCACTTCCAACCCCGATGTTGCTGCAAAAAAGTAACAAAAGCACAGGTGTGCCAACCTCCCCTCGACATTTTTTTTCTGGGGTGACTGTTTTTTTGTTTACTTCCAACCCCAATGTTGCTGGAAAAAATAACAAAAGCTCATGTGTGCACATGCGCACCTCCTCTCGCCAATTTTTTTATGGGGTGTTGACTTTGTTTTTATTTCTCTTCCAGCCCGAATGTTGCTGGAAAAAATAACAAAAGCACAGGTGTTCCCACCTCCCTTCGCCAATTCTTTTTGGGGTGTTGACTAGGGGTGTTGATGGTGTTTTTTTCACTACGCCAATGCTGCTGGAAAAATAACAAAAGCACATGTGTGCCCACCTCACCTCGCCAATTTTTTTTCTGGGGTGTTGACTTTGTTTTATTTTCACTACGCCAATGTTGCTGGAAAAAAATATGCGATTTCAGGGCATTATATTTAATGCCGTATCCGGTGGTTCATGTTCATGATCAGTTTTATCAGATTTTGGCGCTAAACAAAAAATATGTGGCAAACAGTGCAGATCCTGGTGAGCCAGCTCGTTACGAGCCGGCTCATCTGGATGTACACTGTTTGTCAATACCACTATACATACATTTGAGGTTTAAATGGTTAATATTACATGTACATTCGTGAAGTTATAGTCTGATTTATTAATTACTAATTACAGGGTGATGGTGTATATTGATGGACCAGCCCGTCGGTGCCTCGCGGATTGACGGAATGATCGAGCCAATCTGATTGGTTCATTCCATCATTTAGTTTTGCGGGGGTCCGACGGGCGGGTCCATCAATGGACACCATCACCAATCACAGTTAATACACTCAGTAACACTGTTTACGGCCACCACCTCGGCCCAACCCTTCACAGGACTCGAATCATTGCCGGGACTCATAGAAAATGTGTGGCAAACAGTGCAGATCCTGATGAGACGTTTTGATCATTAAGAGCCGCCTCATCTGCATGTACACTGTTTGCCACTACCACTATACATGACTGTGAGGTTAAAAGGGTAATGTTACATGTACATTTGTGAAGTTATTCTCTATGATTTATTAATTAATAATTACAGTTAATACACGGTTTACCACCATGTCTGTATTCAGTATGTCTCGCCGGGAATCGGCGCACCACTGCCCCTCCCCACCCCCATCCCCACTGCCCCCCCCCCCCTCCCCACCCGCATCACTCTATGTTTTAATTCAGTCTCATAACGACATTTATTTGTTTTTATGGCACCACCCATCACATTGCTTCAAGAAAATATTGGGATGAAAAAAAAGTTTAAGCAGTGAAAATATTTTTTTTATTTTTATTTTTCAGTTACACATGTACACATGTACACATTACATGATGAAACAGATTTAATCAGTGTTAATGTGATATGCATGTAAGCATGCTTCCTAGTCATTTACAAAACAAATACATGATTTGGAATGTTTTGAGACACCCCCTCAGCAACTGTCGCACACGTATCCGATAAACACCAAAGCTATCCGTTACTGACTAATTCAGTGCGTTAGGTAAACAAGGAATTATGCAAGGAAAACATTGGAATAAACTAAACAAGTAACCCAATTTGGAAAGAAGACACTTTTTCCTGTTTATTGGTACCAGGTACTTGTCCAAATGTTCTACTTTAAAGACGTATGCAGCAATAATCTTCTTAGCTATCCGCTAAACACTAAATAACTGTATTCTTCACCATGTGTGACGCATTCGCGCGAATACACGTGTGATATATTCGTTGCTGTGACATGTAAGGTTCAACATACGTCTCCCAGCCAGTGGCGGGTAATTAGCGTCGAGCCGTAACAGCAGTAGAGCGCACAGGTGCCAGACACGGACCGGGAACTCTGAAAATAATGTCCCATGTGGGGTAATGCACTGATGCGATTCTCGGACCTAAGACCCAGTAAATGGCCTATTCGAGGCATGTTACCCCGCCAACCAATTTTTTGTTAGACTATATAGCGTTTGAAAACGCTATATAGTCAACATAAACGGGTGGATGGGATAACTTTGTTTCTAAGGCACCATTTTCTGGATTTTAGATCCGAGTCGTCCACTTGTGTGGGTAATAGGCCGTGTGCATGGTCGGTCCTAGGTACGAGTATTTCACCAGTGGGGCAATGAGCCATTTCTAGGGTCCTAGATACGAGCCTTCCACCTGTGGAGTAATGGGCCATTTCCATGGTCCTAGGTACGAGTATTTCACCAGTGGGGCAATGAGCCATTTATAGGGTCCTAGATACGAGCCTTCCACCTGTGGAGTAATGGGCCATTTCCATGGTCCTAGGTACGATTATTTCACCAGTGGGGCAATGAGCCATTTCTAGGGTCCTAGATACGAGCCTCACCTGTGGAGTAATAGGTCATTTCCATGGTCTTAGGTACGAGTATTTCACCAGTGGGGTAATGAGCCATTTCTAGGATCCTAGATACGAGCCTTCCACCTGTGGAGTAATGGGCCATTTCCATGGTCCTAGGTACGATTATTTCACCAGTGGGGCAATGAGCCATTTCTAGGGTCCTAGATACGAGCCTTCCACCTGTGGAGTAATGGGTCATTTCCATGGTCTTAGGTACGAGTATTTCACCAGTGGGGTAATGAGCCATTTCTAGCGTCCTAGATACGAGCCTTCCACCTGTGGAGTAATGGGCCATTTCCATGGTCCTAGGTACGATTATTTCACCAGTGGGGCAATGAGCCATTTCTAGGGTCCTAGATACGAGCCTTCCACCTGTGGAGTAATGGGCCATTCCACTGATTCTAGGTACGAGTATTTCACCAGTGGGGCAATGAGCCATTTCTAGGGTCCTAGATACGAGCCTTCCACATGTGGAGTAATGGGCCATTTCACTGATTCTAGGTACGAGTATTTCACCAGTGGGGCAATGAGCCATTTCTAGGGTCCTAGATACGAGCCTTCCACCTGTGGGGTAATAGGCCGTTTGCATGGTCCTAGGTACGAGTATTTCACCAGTGGGGCAATGAGCAATTTCTATGTTCCTAGATACGAGCCTTCCACATGTGGAGTAATGGGCCATTTCCATGATCCTGGACACGAGCCTTCCACCTGTGGAGTAATGGGCCATTTCCATGGTCCTTGATACGAGCAATCCACCTGTGGAGTAATGGGCCATTTCCGTGGTCCTAGACATGAGCCTTCCACATGTGGAGTAATGGGCCATTTCCATGGTCCTTGATACGAGCCTTCCACCTGTGGAGTAATGGGCCATTTCCGTGGTCCTAGATACGAGCCTTCCACCTGTGGAGTAATGGGCCATTGTCATGGTCCTAGATACGAGCCTTCCACCTGTGGAGTAATAGGCCATTTCCATGGTCCTAGATACGAGCCTTTCACCTGTGGAGTAATGGGCCATTTCCATGGTCCTTGATACGAGCCTTCCACCTGTGGAGTAATGGGCCATTTCCGTGGTCCTAGATACGAGCCTTCCACATGTGGAGTAATAGGCCATTTCCATGGTCCTAGATACGAGCCTTCCACCTGTGGGATAATGGGCCATTTTAATGGTCCTAGGTACGAGTCTTCCACCTGTGGGGTAATGGGCCATTTACTTTCACCTGTGAGGTAATAGACCATTTTGAGAATCGTAGGTACGAATTTCACCTGTGGTAGATCAACACTGCTGGCAGTAGAGCAGCTGTGTCCATCTAAATGTACCATGGTTTTAGGGCATATGAGGACCTTTGACAGAGAATATATTTCATTTCTGAAACCAACACCACGATGTTCGTACATGGTAGTAAGGTCGCCAGGTCGGACCGGTTTCCTCCCAGATGTAAGGCAATGCATACACTCCAACTGTGCCAACGAATGTATTTATATAAGACATCTTCGTAATGGTTTGTAATACTTTTACAATTAAGGTTAAATAAAAAAGGGTACACCGCCGAAGAACGACATAAGGAATTCACTGGTTGTATGGCGAACAGTGCAGTCCCTGATCATAATCCCCATTTCTCAACTTGCTTCAGCGACCTTGTAAAGATAAAAACGGTCAATGTCATATTAAAGGCCACGTGAGTGTGTCGCATATTCCACATGTATGAAGTGTGATAACGTCAAAGTAACACATGTAGTAATAATGAAGTCATGGCGTGATGGCGAAACTTTTATTAACATTTCGACGTAAGAAGAGTTATTAAGTGTCCCAACGACATTGTGATGGTACAGCGGTCAATGTCATGGTAATGGTCATGCGAGTGTGTCACATATGTCCACATGCATAGCGTGTGCAGGTGTTAAAGAAATGCACGTAGCAACAAACATTGAAGTTACGACATGATGGAGAAACTCTTACAGCATTTCGACGTAAATTAGCAGTAGGGGCGAACGTTCTGACAGAAGTTCAAGAGCAAAGCAATATGCTCCTACTGCTATCGCAACAGGGGTGGGCATAATACAATTTAATTAGTAACCATCGATTGTACAAACTGTAGTTTTGTTTTGTTTCACAAACCCCCAAATTATTGTTCAGGCGACTCATACAATGAAATACAATAAGTATCGGAAATAATATGCAGATCTGCAATTAAATTAGTGTGTTTCTATCTGTTTCCCCACGTTCCCAGGACATCCAGTGGCTTTAAGCCTTGAAGGCTTCATACTCCATGGCACGTCACAAATATGTATGTGGCTGTGACTGGAGAAATAAGGCTTATGGGATCTGTGTATGTTCAAACGTATGATCTTCCATCGCACTCATGAAGCTTGATAAGGATCAAAACTTTACTTTAGAAGCATTACAGGTGTTTCTTTGATTGAATTGCGAACAGTACAGGACCTGGGGCCCGTTTCATTAAACTTTGTACGACTAAAATGTTGGTAAGTGCACAATTATGATAGTCTGTACATTTCACATTAACAATGTTTTCTTGTAAGCAATTAGTGGATTAACATGTGTTGAGCATAGGCTGCATGTTCAATAAATGTAAATCCAACAATTGAAATTTTCAGACGATTCTAAATTTGCACTTACGAACATTTTAGTCGTACGAAGTTTAGTGAAACGAACCCCTGGTGAGACTGCGCGGATGCCCCATTTCTCCAGTCACAACCACATATCATCACAACAGCAACCGGATATAAGTCTACATCGCTGACAAAACAAAAGAGTAAATAAATGTTGTTTGTGTGCGGTTACTTATTTCTACATCCGGGAGGCATAATACATGTCGTCATGATCTACCAAAAACGGTCTTATCTGTGACTGTGACTACATAGTAAAATGAAGATTGTGCATTTATGACCCGTCTATACGGAGTCCGGCAGGGGACGTAGAATTATTTTATTTATTAATTCGTTCCCACGAAATAACAATTCGTTCCCTCAATTTAACAATTCGTTCCCTCGAATTAACAAAATTCGTTTCCACGATATAACAATTCGTTCCCATGAATTAACAATTCGTTCCCATGGGAACGAATTGTTAATTCGTGGGAATGAATTGTTAAATTGAGGGAACGAATTGTTATTTCGTGGGAACGAATTAATAAAGACAAGAAATGCGTCTGTCGAACGCGGATGTCAGCTGCAGCATATTTGAGAAACAAGTGCTTAACCGAAAAGTGTGACGGACGAAAAGTGTGACGGACGGACGGACAGACGGACAGACGGACGGTCCAAAAACAATATGCCACCCGGCTCTTCGAGACCGGTGGCATAAAAATCATTCATGTCCCCTGCCGGACTCCGTACGTCTATGACACTTGTCCGTACTTTCCAAATCTGTACTCGAACGCAGCCAGTTTGATTGGCTGAGACTGAGTACAGCCCGGTCTCGACGGATCAGTTCTGAAAAAGTGAACCTGAAACTAAATGCAGATCATATATTATTGTTTTGCTAAACATAGGCTCCCACACCCAGATTGTAATATAAGGAGACTTTTTCGTTTATTCCTTAGATACGACATTTTCTGTCAACGTAAACATTCGTGTACCATTACCAGGCGTGTTAATTGGCATTATTATACCATTTATAGCAAACGTGAATTGCCACTCTTTCATATCAGGGGTGATAACCATGGTTTCTTAAAAGACAAACGGAAACAACTTTTTAATTAATGTCTCTATTTCTTGTTTGATGTGAAATGGTCATACTTTATAATTTGTTGCTAAACTATGTATTCAGGTGAAACATTCAATTGATGTAAATAATTAAAAATGTCCTGCCTCGTTTCCATATTTATAATAGCATTTGCATAGTAAA
The DNA here is from genome assembly GCA_029237695.1 of Conchocele bisecta. Lineage (NCBI taxonomy): Eukaryota > Metazoa > Mollusca > Bivalvia > Lucinida > Thyasiridae > Conchocele > Conchocele bisecta. The sequence continues at coordinate 141,511,994 of CM055265.1, forward strand.
ATAGCCTGATACAAACACGCATCTCTATCAGTAATTAAAACATTAATAAATGATTATATCTTCATTGCGGGCACTCGTTATATTTAAAACTGATGGAATAGTACACAATTATACTCTAGTTTAATCCGTAGGCTATAAAACATATGTTGTTCCTAATAGACATGATAGAGATGCATGCGACTGTAACAGCATCAAGGGCGGATTCACGTAGGGGAAAACCCGGCGCCCGCCCCTACCCCCCCCCCCCCCCCTAAACGTTGGCGAGTAAAGATATTTTTGCTCGAAAATGCGCCATAACGCAGCAAAATGGGGTGTAGATATCAAAGATATTCCGGAGGGCATACCGCCAGACCCACCTAGCAGTCTCCCCAGCTCCACTTGGCCGTCGAACAAACGGCGCTAGTTCGAAAATATAGTAAACTATTTCTATTAAGAAGTCCCTCCCCCCCCCCCCCCCCTAACCTGAAATCCTGGATCCGCCCCTTAGCATGGCAAGTATTTAAATGACAACTAATTACGTACCATGATCAAATTGGGCGGATAGTATTCTAAAAAAACTACTCGTGTTACAGGGCCAATTCTTGCCGCTGGGTGAGACAATGCAGCATAGCCCCAGATCAGCATCCGCGCAGTCTGATCAGGGTATATGCTTTCCGCCATTCAGTCACTGAAGTGTCACTGAATGGTGCCTACTGAGTGGGCACGTAGAACGACAGTGTGATGGTGCCTACTGAGTGGGCACGTACAACGACGACAATGTGATGGTGCCTACTGAGTGGGCACGTACAACGACGACAGTGTGATGGTGCCTACTGAGTGGGCACGTACAACGACAGTGTGATGGTGCCTACTGAGTGGGCACGTACAACGACATTGTGATGGTGCCTACTGAGTGGGCATGTACAACGACATTGTGATGGTGCCTACTGAGTGGGCACGTACAACGACAGTGTGATGGTGCCTACTGAGTGGGCATGTACAAAGACATTGTGATGGTGCCTACTGAGTGGGCACGTACAACGACAGTGTGATGGTGCCTACTGAGTGGGCACGTACAACGACAGTGTGATGGTGCCTACTGAGTGGGCATGTACAACGACAGTGTGATGGTGCCTACTGAGTGGGCACGTACAACGACAGTGTGATGGTGCCTACTGAGTGGGCACGTACAACGACAGTGTGATGGTGCCTACTGAGTGGGCATGTACAACGACATTGTGATGGTGCCTACTGAGTGGGCATGTACAAAGACATTGTGATGGTGCCTACTGAGTGGGCACGTACAACGACAGTGTGATGGTGCCTACTGAGTGGGCATGTACAACGACAGTGTGATGGTGCCTACTGAGTGGGCATGTACAACGGCAGTGTGATGGTGCCTACTGAGTGGCACGTACAACGACAGTGTGATGGTGCCTACTGAGTGGGCATGTACAACGACATTGTGATGGTACAGCGCTCAATGTCATGGTAATTGTCAACCGTAGTGTATCGCATATGTACACATGCATAACCATGTAGTAACACATATTGAAGTTACAACATGATGGACAAACTCTTACAACATTTCGACGTAAATTATCAGTAGGGGCGAACGTACGGACAGAAGTTCAAAAGCAAAGCAATATGCTCCTCTTGCTATAACACAGGAATGTAGGGGGTGGGGGAGGGGGTCATAATTAGTAACCATCGATTGCACAAAATTTAGTGGGTTTTTGGCTCACCTGAGCGAAGCTCATGTGAGCTATTGTTACCGCAATGTGTCCGTCGTCGTCGTCCGTCGTCCGTCGTCCGTCGTCGTCCGTCGTCCGTGAACATTTTCAAACGTCTTCTCCTCGGTAACCATTGGGTCTATAGTCACCAAACTTCATGGTCATGGTCCTTAGGTAGGGAGATTACAAAATTGTTAAAATGACGTCATTACGTAATCCAAGATGGCCGCCGTCTAAAAATAGCACAAATTCTTAAAAAATCTTCTTCTCAAGAACCGCCAACCAGATTTCGACAAAACTTGGTAGGAATGATCGATGTACATTGCTCTTTCAAGGTTGTTAAAATGGTGACCCTGGGGTCAAAAATGGGCGTGGCCCGTGGGGTCAAATTGGGGTCAAATTTTATTTTTGACTGAATATGGTCATTTCATATATCAAATTGAAGGTATCAATGAGGCGATCATTCTGGTGCATCTTTTGTCGAAATCGGATTGTTATGTCATCCAAGATAGCCGCCGAAAGGTCAAAAGGTCGTCCTTTTATTAGAGATTTCAAAATTCTTCTTCACATGAACCGCTTGGCCCATGGTAGCCAAACTTAAAAGTTATGGTCCATGGGTGAAGCCTTTTCAGATTTGTTAAAATGGAGGTCATCGCTAATCCAAGATGGCAGCCGTCTAAAAAAATAGCATAAATTATTCTTAAAAAATCTTCTTCTCATGAACCGCATGCCGGATTTCGACGAAATCTTGGTAGAATGATCGATGTACATTGTCTCTTTGAAAGTTGTTAAAATGGTGACCCCAGGGGTCAAAAATGGGCGTGGCCCGTGGGGTCAAATTGGGGTCAAATTTTATTTTTGACGAATATGGTCATGTCATATATCAAATTGAAGGTATCAATTAGGCGATCACTCTGGTGCATTTTCTGTCGAAATCGGATTGTTATGTCATCCAAGATGGCCGCCGAAAGGTCAAAAGGTCGTTCTTTTATTAGAGATTTCAAAATTATTCTTCACATGAACCGCATTGGCCCATGGTAGCCAAACTTAAAAGTTTATGGTCATGTGTGAAGCCTTTTCAGATTTGTTTAAAATGGAGGTCATCGCTAATCCAAGATGGCGCCGTCTAAAAATAGCATAAATTCTAAAAAATTTCTTTCTCATGAACCGCTAGCAAGGATTTCGACGAAACTTGGTAGGAATGATCGATGTACAATGCTTTTCATTTCAGTTGTTAAAATGGTAGCCCCGGGAGGGTCAAAAATGGGCGTGGCCCGTGGGGTCAATTTTATTTTTGACCGAATATGGTCATGTTATATAGGAAATCGAAGGTATCAATGAGGCGATCACTCTGGTACATTTTTTGTCCAAATCGGATTGTTATGTCATCCAAGATGGCCGCCGAAATGTCAAAAGGTCGTTTCTTTTATTAGAGATTTCAAAATTCTTCTTCACATGAACCGCTTGGCCCATGGTAGCCAAACTTAAAAGTTATGGTCCATGGGTGAAGCCTTTTCAGATTTGTTAAATGGAGGTCATCGCTAATCCAAGATGGCCGCCGTCTAAAAAATAGCATAAATTCTTAAAAAATCTTCTTCTCATGAACCGCTAGCCGGATTTCGACGAAACTTGGTAGGAATGATCGATGTACATTGCTCTTTGAAAGTTGTTAAAATGGTGACCCCGAGGTCAAAAATGGGCGTGGCCCGTGGGGGGTCAAATTGGGTCAAATTTTATTTTTGACTGAATATGGTCATGTCATATATCAAATTGAAGGTATCAATGATTATGTCATCCATGATGGCCACCAAAAGGTCCATTTATTCAAGATTTTTAACGTCTTTTTCTCAGGAACCACATGGCCGATGCTGGGTGAAGCATTTTCAGATTTTGTAAAATGAGAGTCATCGCTTAATCCAAGATGACCGCCATCTAAAAATAGCACAATTTTTTTAAAACACATGAACTCAATGTCACATTCTTCTCTGGTGTTCATGGAGTCAGGTGAGCGAATTAGGGCCATCATGGCCCTCTTGTTTGTTTTATGTTTCAGGCGACTCATACAATAAGGTACAGTGGGGTCAGCGTGTAAGTGCACACACGGACGAACACGACAGGTTGGAACCAACCTGTCGTGTTCGTTCGTGTGTGCACTTACACGCTGATCTCACTGTACAATAAGGTTCAGAAATAAGATGCAAATCTGCAATTCAATTAGTGTGTTTCTATCTGTTTCCCAGTACATATAGGACACCCAGTGGCAAATATAAGTGGCTGCGATTGGAGAAATGGGGCTTATGGTATTTGGGTGTATTCACACTTCTGAACTTTTAGCGCAATCATGAATCTTGATAAGGATCAAAACTATACGTTCATTGACTGAATGGTGAACAGTGCAGGCCTTGATCCTTCTGCGGATGCACAGGCTGATCTGGTGCTACACTGGTCGCAAAACCATAAGCCCCATTTTTCCAGTCACAACCACATATCTTTAAAATCAAAACAGCAACCGTAAATAGCCTACATCGCTGAAAATAAAAAGGCTAAATAAATGTTGTTATTGTGCAGTCAATTAATTTAAATTACGTATATCGACTTCGTGAGGTTTAACATAATTATTCATATGTTGTCATTGTCTGACAAAAAGCGGCCTTATCTATGACAGACTACATATTAATATGAAGATTGTGTATGTATGACCCGTCTAGCAAATCTCCAAATTTCCAAATCTGTACTCGAACGGAGACAGTTTGATTGGCTGAGGCTGAGTACAGCCCAGCCTCGACGAATCAGTTCTGAAAATTTGAATCTGAAAACTAAATGCATGATCAGAAAATATTTTAATCTCGGGCACTGATTTGCCAACACACGCCACAGGTGGAAGACTCTGACTTATGACACCAAAAAAATGCCTATTAAAAAAATCCTATTACCCCACCCACTTGGTCTCGTACAGTACCATCTTCTATAGAAGATGGTACTGTACGAGACCAAGTGGGTGGGGTAATGGGATTTATTTTTAATAGGCATTTTTGTTGGTGTCATAGGTCCGAGTCTTCCACCAGTGGCACACGCTTGCAGTCTAGTATATGTTTAACATAGGCTACCATACCACGTTGTAATATAAGTAGGCATATGTTTTCGTCCATTCCTTACATATGACGTGTTTCTGGCAAAGTAAACATTCGTTTAATTACCATTACCGGGCGTGTTAATTGGCATTTTTATATTTTTTATATCAAACGTGAATTGCCACTCGTTGACACCAGGGGCGATAACCATGTGTTCTTGAAAGGTTGACGGAAACAACTATTTAATATATATCAGTATTTATTGTTTGATGTGCTATGATCATACTTTATAATATGTCGATAAAAATATGTATTCAGGTGAAACATTCAATTGATGTAGGCCTAAATAAATTAAAAAATGTCCTGCCTCGTTTGTATATTTATAATAGCATATTGCATAGTAAAATAGCCTGATACAAACACGCATCTCTGTTGATCAATGATTTAAACATAAATACATGATTATATCTTCATTGCGGGCACTCGTAATGTTTAAAACGGATGAAATAGTTACACAAGTATACACTTGTTTAATCCGTAGGCTATACAAAATATGTTGTACCTAATAGATGGGACTGTAACAGCATGGCAAATAGTTTGCTGATAACTGACAACTAATTCGCGGATAATATTCTAAAACATTAAAAAAACTCGTTTTACAAGGCCAATTCTGGCCGCTGTGTGAGACAATGCCCATTATGTTGATTGGGTCCAGCATAGCCCCAGATCAGCATCCGCGCAGTCTGATCAGGGTATATGCTTTCCGCCATTCAGTCACTGAAGTAACTGCGCTGTAACAGGCTAAGCTATTAGAGCATGAGCATAGTGTGTACTGTGCAATGTGATCAGGATCTACAGAATCGAGAAGTGTAGCAAGTGTCAGTGCAATGTGATCTGTAGCCTATTTCACCAACATTGCAAACTATACTTTTCTAGCAAAATATATATGGGCCGCGCCATACGAAAACCGGGCTTAATGACAACGTCATGACAAGCGGTAAACGACGATTCAAATTGTCTAACGTCGCCGTAAACGTTTGCATTTTGCCCTCCCATTTACATTTATTGGTGTCAGTTAACATAAAGAAAATGAAAAATGATAATTTACTGACACTTTCACTAATACGAGACGCGATGCCTCAGTACACATATTATGACGTCATGACGTGACATCACGCACTTGTGACGTTACTGAACGTGAATCCATGTTTGACGTTATGGCCATGGTGTCCTGACAAAATATTATAGCAAGGATACTTGCACGAGTTCCTAGCAGCATCAATGACTTACAAATGCTTGAGGCGCTGTACATTGTCGCCTACCTGTCGTTCTAGGACTTCGCTAGGAAACGTGTGTGGGGGGGGGGGGGGGGGGGGGGAGGGGGGGGGCTCATTTCTGAACATGACAAAGTTACTAAAATCTCTTGTTGCATCACAAAATAATTCCACATTTTGTAATTTAATTATGCTGATAAAATACAGTTTACACAAACAATTAAACAATAAAACAATACGATTAACAATAATACACATTATATTGATAGAGTGGACATTTTAAGCCACGCCCCCATGGCGCAATACTATCATTGAAATTTATTCTCGACATGGACAATGGCCGCCACTAAGCTTACTGTGATTAATTCCGTGTGAAGATTGAAGATCGTGTCGATCTGGATTTAGAATAATTGATAAACGAAAGTGACACGATTTACCAACAGGAATCTACTCATTATCAGTATCACTATACTGCAGCAGATTCGACCGTTTGTAAGGCAATTCGAGAAGCTGACCAGAATTCCCACTATCACGAAGGCTGAATAAACAAGCTGTCATTGTTTGATTTTGCGACGACTGTTCGTACATATAATGGTTAACAGTTGCCGTAAGATTAGGTAATCCACCTGTTAACGTCATATGCAATGGAGGCTAGAGTAGTCGTATTGCAGACCAAGAACAGAACATTTATTAATAATGGACTTGACAGCATCATCAGAACAGGTAAATATTTTAAATACGAACCCGAAATTATCTCCCTTGTCGCCATGACAAAGTAGGTTGGCTTGTAATGATATTTTTCATTAGTTAAAAAGCCATATTCCCACAGTTCAAACCCGTATTTATCACAGTTTCAAACATTGTAATATCAAGTGATATTTCACTAATAAATATCGGTAATGCACCGTTAGTCATAAAATAAATAAGTATATACAGGATTCCATTGAAACTGTTTTGCCGTATATTTCATATGTACGTAAACTCACACGATAAACGTTTAAACATGCTGTCTCATAAAAATGACCTTTCGACATATGCTATCAGCGTAATACAAGGTCAGACTACGCGGTTGGGATGAGCAGTCTGATCAGGTCTTACGCTGTTCGCCATTCAGTCACGGAAATTCCTAACCAACACGAATGATTCCTAACCACACCGTGACTGTGCAAGTGACCCGGTCCGTTTCACTAAACTTCGTACGACTAAAATGTTCGTAAGTGCAAAATTATGATAGTCTGTAAATTAACAACGTTTTCTTGGAAACAATTATTTGATTTACATTTATTGAGCATATGCTGCATATGCAGCCTATGCTCAATACATGTAAATCCATCAATTGATATTTCCAGGCGATCCTAAATTTGCACTTACGAACATTTTAGTCGTAATAAGTTTAGTGAAACGGCCCCCAGTAGCCGATTTCACCAAAATTGCAAAATATACATATCTTGCTAAATATACTTTGAAATATTCTAATGATATAAACTAGTGTCTAACTAAAACAAAAATGACTGTGATCATGTAACAAAGTCTGTCAAGCATAAATAGTCGTTAGTTCGACATGTATAAATTATGAAACAACACATTTCAGTAAAAATAAATAATTACTCCCTCAAAGTATACTTAGCTAGATAAGTGTGCTTAGCAATTTTGGTGAAATTGGCTACTGGAGCTACAATTTCTACAATAATCAAATGATCTCCTTTCTATGGAAGCGTCCTGGTGCTAATGATAAAATATATGTATCTCTTAATTATGAGATACTAACTCCTAATTATGAGATACTATCTCCTAATTAGGATTTAGTAAATTAGTAGATAAAAATATTTCAGCATTGGTACCAATATTTTCAGTCGTAAGCAGTGTAGGAGACAACCACAACGCGTGTGACCTTCTGGGCATGACGCACACGTCGATATACACCACCCAGACACAGGAAACCCGGCCAATGTTAGACATGGCCGCAATTCGACAAGGCACTTGCTCCAACGACCACGCCCACGGCCATTCAAGTTACAACAGAAAAAAGTAAGAATGGTTAGGTTTCTAGATCTCAGGTGATGTCTCCTATATACAATGTGTCTTCTTCGCTTCAAGCACGGTAACTGTATGGAACGCCAAATCTGCATAAACTCAAATAATTAATGCTACCTCTAAATATTTAGAGCTAGCTCCAAATCATTTGAAAAGAGCTCTCTAAATCATTTTGAGCTGGCTCTAAATATTTAATGCTAGCTCTAACAACTAGCAATAATTATTTGAGTTTTTGTAGATTCGGCGTTCCAGGAAATCTCAAATGAAAAGTCATGCAGAGCATGATGTTATTAGCCGATCAAATCAGGGTAAAGTGCATCGAACATATGTAGGTGTCTCTGGTAACATTGTCAATGGTAAACTATTTTCGACCACAGTTCTATACCCAGCGTTGACATTTTTCTCGATTTTGTGCAGGTTTTGGAAACCCGTTCCCAAATCCATCCAATAGCAGCAATGCCATAGCAGCAATGTTTTGTTGTCGCCATTATGTTGCGAAATATTCCAGCGTAACACCTGTACTGTATGCTCTATTTATCTACAAATTACACTCCGCAATACACAAAGTTGTAGTCACTGTGTGTGTGTTTGTCCGAATTCTGTGGCAGCATGCGAGTGGGCGGAGCTACCAGGGCTATATATATCTAGCGGTTACAGTGTCATCTAAAAATAGACGCAAGCTCCTGCGTATTCAGGCACATGCCCAGATTGGCCTAATGTGCCCCATCCGTGATTTTTTGTGCGATGTCGGGCGCAAGACAATCAATAATTTGCGGCATTGACAATAATTAAGGGGGATTGCCGCAATCGCGCGTGCTGGATGCATCCCTGCCATCCCTGCATGATACGTAAACAAATCAAAGTTGGCTATGAAGGGCAATTCTTCGTTTTGATTGGTGGAAAATTTTGTGAATATTAACTAGCGTCAAATGACGCGCATACGCGATCCAATGGGATAAACCCGAGATGCTGGGATAAACCCGAAAATGCTGGGGTTACTAGTAAGGAGATTTTGAGCAGAGGTCGATTATAAATTAGCCGAAATAAACACATTTTACGCGATTATACGTGGCTGAAACTTGTTCTGTTTAATAAATAAAAGCTTTAAATTAGCCCAATAATCGGCGTATGTTGGCGTATATGGCCATTAGAGCCAACTATGGACTTCAACAACAATAACTTCCGGGTTAAATCTCTTCAGGCGTTCAGCTCATTAAGTATTCAAAATTGTGTTATTTGGCTATAAGTAAAGTTTTAAACGGAGATAATTGCCAAAAATGCAAACTTTATCGGTTGATGCAATTTGGAAGTGATACAGAAAAATTCGCGTTCGTAGATTACCGAATAGCGGAGAAAAGGGTTGCTACAAACTTTTTCAGAATTCGATGGATAACCAACATATTAGCCGATCTATAAATAGATCGGCTAATAATAATTAATGCTAGCTCCAAATATTTAACGGCATCTCCAACAACCAGTAGCCTATTTCATAAAACATTGCAAAGTATACTTTCCTAGCAAAGTATACTTTGAGGGAGAAATTTTCAATTTTAGAATAAATTTATTAATTTTTATTATACTGAATTTATTACATTATCACTGCCAATTATGGCTGTGATAATGTAATAAATTCAGTATAATAATTCTGCATAGTTTTAATCATCAAATATATGCAATCGTTAGTTCTGCATGAAATAATGCATTTCGGAAAAATCAATGATTGCTCCCTCAAAGTATACTTTGCTAGGAAAGTATGCTTTGCAATTTTGATGAAATCGGCTACTGAGCTCCAGTTAAGGTGCGTAATTGGACCAAATGTTCCGGGTATTTTTCTTATTTCTTCACGAAAAATGGCAAGTTGGGATTGCTTTAGAATCGTCTCATCGAGAAGATTCTAAAGCACTCCCAACTTGCCAATTTTGGCGAAGAAATAACGAGTCTCCCCAAAGTTGATCAAATTACGCACCTTAACTAGAGCTCTGAAGAACACTTGTGTTAGCTTGTTTACATCTCCCACCTGGCATAAGTCAACATAGCCCACCCAGACACCCACCAAATCCATGTATCTGGACTTCGTAGGTTTAGATTCAATACAGTACGAGTGTTTTCAACATTTTTTGTCTCCGATTTTCAATCCATCGCCATATTCTCATTATAAAGAACTGCTTACAAACTCGAACTCGCCACAACTATGTAATACAGACTTGTCATATCGCCCTAGTTTGCTACACTAACAATGGCAAGAGAAGGAAATGTAGACCAAAAGGAAAGAAACATAGAGGCAGGACAAAGGGCGGCAGGGGTGGTAGGAAAGGAAATAAGAGGAGAATTGGGAGGAAGAACAGAAAAGGCAAATCCAAGAAGGGACAGAAACAAATAAAAACAGACAGTAATTGACGTACATAAAACGCGCAATGACAACTTGTAATTAACCAGCTGTGTGCCTGTTGAAAGATTAGCTTGAACCACAGATATAAAATGTTTCCCATGTCTTACATGCATACACCGAATGATAAATGATACCTTATGACGTGCATGCCAAATGTAAGCACATGTTAGCATGTGGCTGTGACTGGGGAAATGGAACTCATGGGTTTTGCGACCAGTTTATATCCAGTTCAGATTGTACATCCGCACAGTCCCATCGGGATCCGCACTGTTCAGTTTAATACAGATGGTTATCAGGCTGCTGGAGTGTGCTATTTGATCAGAAGCTACCCTGATCACAGATCCAATAGGCCCCATTTCTCCAGTCACAGCCACATATAAGTATGTCTCTGATTAAAGACGATTCTCTGTATTTATACCCAGATGATACATTGCCGTCTGTGGCTTTATAGCGCCGCCTGGTGGTTTTCTGACATACCCGACAAGGACGGGAATTGTCGACTATATATACCAACCAAGTACCATAACCCCATCTCGAAAAAGCGAGGCTTCCAAGAGTTATCGGGTTTACAAGTAACTCCTGTTGGACTCGAGGTAGCGATTCTTCCGAGTAGTCCTGATGGCAGGAATAACTCCTGTCGGACTCAAGATAGAGAGGCTTCCGAGTCCTGATGGCAGGAATTACATTACACAGATCTGTCCCCAACTGATTCGATTCGATTCGGCTTATATTTGAGGGTGGGAATTGGCTCGAACACCTTCCATAGCCGGCAATTAACATCAGTGGTGTGCAAATCATGTCGGCAAATTTGTTCATATTAATTATCTAACTAATAAGGCACGAACACTGACCCATGTACAACTTGGTATGCATATCTTTAGATTACAGTTGAAGCCTGGATGGCATTGTTTTCCCCGTAAAACATGAATTTGTATCCCACATATAAGCATAGCTTACAATAGTTACTTCCTCTCTATTCTCAATGACCTTAAATTCGCTATAATTATATGCGTATGTAAGAATGTTGTGTGCGAGAACATATTATGATAGTGAATTGCATGGGATATGGTGATTGAACAAGGAATCAATTAATTCATGTCCCAATGACAAGCTACCTTAGCCAGGACGAAATGTCGCCCTCGTCAGGTTCACTACATTATAAACTGCTGTACTAAATGTACCATTCACTAATTTCATGCACGACTATTCGTGTCCATATTGTACTGTTTCTATAATTGTTTTTACTGTTATGTTGCTACATGTGTTGTCTGTACTATCCAATTGAAGGACAAAAGGTATAATACTACTCAAGGTGCATGATCACGTGGTTACAACAACAACAACGTCACCCACTAAGTATTATTTTATATTTTCCTTAATATGCAACGGGTTTTGATGAAATATGGCGCAGCAAACGCGTCTTCATGAGCTGTATTTGGTGGTCCAGGGAGTTTGGCACAGACTTACGTATGTCGTACGATGACGTGGCTTGACAAAACTATTGTTCGGCCATGTAGCATCAGCATGTGTGTCGCCGCATGATTGCATAGCGCTTTGTCGGTCAACTGTCACTTTCCCAGCTCTTCTAACGAGCGTGTCTTGTCTGTATCAGGCGCAACCGGTCACAGTTTATGACCCAGGATTCATTCAAATTTTACCCCACCCACCCATCCTGATACATAATGTATACACTTGGGTGAATGGGCCATTTTACGAGTCGTAGGCTGGCTCATGGCGCCCCACACAATTCAGCTGTGGGGCAAACAAGAAATGGCGCCCCACATAATTCAGCTATGGGGAATAAGAAATGGCGCCCGTATAATTCAGCTGTGGGGAATAAGAAATGGCGCCCCACATAATTCAGCTGTGTGGCATAAGAAATGGCGCCCCACATAATTCAGCCTTGGGGAATAAGAAATGGCGCCATAAGTCAGCTATGGGGAATAAGAAATGGCGCCCGTATAATTCAGCTATGGGGAATAAGAAATGGCGCCCCACATAATTCAGCTGTGTGGCATAAAAAATGGCGCCCCACATAATTCAGCTATGGAGAATAAGAAATGGTGCCATAATTCCGCTATTGGGAATAAGAAATGGCGCCCATATAATTCAGCTATGGGGAATAAGAAATGGCGCCCACAAAATTCAGCTATGGGGGATAAGAAATGGCGCCCATATACTTCAGCTATGGGGAATAAGAAATGGCGCCCGTATAAGTCAGCTATGGGGCATAAGAAATGGCACCCCACATAAGAAATGGCGCCTAGATGTCAGCGTTTCTGGTCATCTATTGACCATTCAACTCGCAATCCAGCAGTTTGATTGGCTGAGCCTGAACTGTAGCACAGCTCTGGCTCATGTAATCAAGCTCTTGATTTCAAGGATAATATTCAAGTATTTTTATATAAAACAATTAGCAAATGAAAAGTCATGCAGAGCATGATGTTTATTAGCCGATCAAATCAGGGTTCAATATATGTCCACATTTTAGTAGTTACAGAATCTCAGGGAAAAGTGAGAGAAGTGTTGATTTCCTCCCCAACCAAATTCTCCCAGTTATATTTAGCTATCATTAATATCTGATCATAGCAATACTTATGGTAGTCAAATGTAAACAATATTATTCCAGTTGAAAGAATTAACCTTTGAATATAGGTGAAGGCCCTTAGCATTACACAAATATGTAGCAAGTCAACCGAAATCTCATAAATACCCGATTTATGGGCAGCCATCTTGAAAATATGATAATTATATACTGAATATTAGTGTAGTTTACGTAAATTCTTTAATATATCCATCAGAAATGTTTTTTAGCAACTTACACCAATTTCCAAGTTAAGGACCATGACCTATTGGCTCATCTATTGGCAATTTTCGACTTCCGTCAATCATAAAGTTCAATGACCTTGAAATGACATTGAACTTGGTTTAAAAAAAATGCACCCGGATATTTTGGAAACCTTATACATTCAAGTTTATAAAAACACCGGGTGCCATAAATTAACACGAGGAGCCGGAATATTATATATATACCTACAATTGCCCCTGGACTAGAAGGCAAACCGCCTAACTTTAGTTTACCGAACTCTTGTAGATAAAACGTTTATTTATAGCCAAATTTCAAACCGCCTAACTTTAGTTTACCGAACTCTTGTAGTTAAAACGTTTATTTATAGCCAAATTGCAAACCGCCTAACTTTAGTTTACCGAACTATTGTAGTGAAAACGTTTATTTAAATTGTGTTATTTCGCTATATTTAAAGTTTTCAACAGAAATAATGGCCAAAAATTAAAAATTATCCGGTTGATGTAATTTGGAAGTGATACAACAAATTTCGCGTTTGTAGATTAGAGAATATATGAGAAAAGGGTGGTTAAAAACTTTTTCACAAAAATCGCGGATAACCAATATATTAGCCGATCTATAAATAGATCGGCAAATAATAATCGGCAGACTCTGCCCATTATTTGCTAATTGTTTTATTTCAAAATATAGTGCAGGCAGTTGTGTATGTGCGGTACTAGAAATGCTGCGACAACTGTAGCTCTGTCATGGATATATTACAGTCGAACCTCCCCGAACGGTCACCTCTCTACAACAACACTCTCTCTGTAACAGCCGCTATTCTATCTTCCAAATGGATGATTTCCTCTATATCTAACCCTTAGACAGCTGAACACAACAATTGTCGTCTGCTGTTGCTTTTATATCTTGCCTGATTTATCAATAAAAACATGGTTTGACAGCACTTCAGAAGTGCTGTCAAAGCATGTTGTAAATTATTCTAAAGTGATGTCAAAGCATGTTTTTTATGATAAAAATGGAAAATAGAAAATAAATAGCAGACTAAAAAAATTAAGATAGCGGTCTAAGGGTTAATTGTATTATCCGTAGTAGTGGACATTGAGAGATACGGTAAACAAATATGATGGGGCTCCTGATCAAATAACACACCCATGTATCCTAATTGTGATCTATATTGCATGAAAGGTGTTTCATTGACGGAATGACGAACAGTGCAAATCCTGATCACACTGTTCGGATCTGCAGGCTTATCTGGGTCTACACTGGTTGCAAAACACATACGCCCCATTATTCCAGTCACAGCTAAAAGTATGTCGAAATTAAAAACATATATACTGTATATGAGTTCGTTGTCCTGACTTTTCTATGTATGATTAGCTTCATTGTATCATATGTTCTACTTCGCATTATCCGTTCTGTGTCAAACGCCAGAAGAGATGACATTGACAGATGGATTGAACACACACAGATGACCGAGTAGTTGGCCACTCCATGTGCCGTATAGGATACAGTAATGAGACAATGTTCACATAATTATGTTATACATATATTCTATCACATTTACAATTTACATTTAGCAATTATCTTTGAATCACATCATGATCAGATCCTTAACCCTTTCAACACCACAGGCCTGTATAGTGGTATTGGCAAAAAGTGTAGATCCAGATGAGCCGGCTGACGAGCCGTCTCATCAGGATCAATACTTTTTGCAAGTAATTTTCATATTTTTTTTAGAACAAAAACACCCCCTTTTCATAAGTGGACTAGTCTGAAAATTATTTGATGACGATTGGATTGGTCGGAAAATCAACGAATCAAAATCCATTCCAGTTACTTAGGTGTGAAAGGGTTATAATGTCTGATCATTAGCCAAGGACTAAAACGTCTTGTGGTGCGGGCATCCCGACCCTACCTATGTATATGCCGCCGACCCTGCATTGTGTTTAGCCATTTAAAGATAGTAATAAAAACAAGCATTGACATGTCTGTACGGACACAGATCATTCAACTTCAACGTTCAAACTGGTTTACTATTTGTTATGGGATACTGGCATGTACAACCTGTCTACCTGTCTGTTTCACGAAAACTGGCCAAATTGTCTGCTGTTTAGTAAAAAATGCAAAATGAATATTGTTTTCGATAATCTTAAATTTTATTAATTTAAGAATGAGCCTTCTTTTTATTTCGTGAAATGTGGTCAAATATAGCAAAATTATTTCTATATGGGAAGTTAGAACGGGGGAAAGAAGCTAATAAAGCATCAGTTCTGTCTCAACTATGTCAATGGGGATTAGCATGGGGAAATTTATTTTCGCAATAAAATCAATATTGGACACAATTTCACAATTTTGATATTGAATAATCTTTCCTTCCTTCTTTTCTTCTGCATTATCTCACCTTACTTTACGCTCTTCTAAAGACTACTTTCTAATACATTCTGTGTGTAATGTGTGTATTATAACTAGATACCATTGTGTTCAATTGTTATACGATGTACATGATGTATTGAAAAGTGTAAATAAAACAAAAATTTAATAACATCGAAAAAATCATGTTTATATAGCAGTAAAATTTGGGCAGGTTTCTTGAAACAGACAGTAGTATTTTTCTGAAAAGCCTACCCTTCCTACATGTACATTGTACCTATGTGTTTATGGATTTTTGTCCACACCACTGGTTGCAAGTGTAGTTTGTATAAGCACAGGCCCGTACTCAGGAATTATTTTAGGGGGGTGCGTTATCGACGGCGCGCAGGGTAAACAATTGTTTGCACATCCACGGACAGACCTCGGCAGATTAACAACCCTTCCACCTCTAAGTAACTGGAATTGATTTTGACATGTTAATTATTTTGCAGCCCAATCCAATCATCACAAAATGATTTTCAGACCAGTCCAATTATGAACATATGGTGTTTTTGTTCTTAAAATTATGAAAATTACTTGAAAAAGTGCAGAGCCTGATGAGACGGCTCATCATGAGCCGGCTCATCAGTATCTACACTTTTTGCAAATACCACTATACAGGCATGTGTTGTTGAAAGGGTTAAGGAGGTGCGTACGCACCCGCCGCACCCCCTCTGCGTTCGGGCCTGGGGGCCGTTTCCATAACCTTCGTACGACTAAAATGTTCGTAAGTGCAAATTTAGGATCGTCTGGAAATTTCAATAGATGAATTTACATTTATTGAACATAGGCTGCATATGCAGCCTTTGCGCAATACATGTGAATCCAATAATTGTTTACAAGAAAACATTGTTAATGTGAAATTTACAGACTATCATAAGTTTGCACTTACGAATATTTTAGTCGTACGAAGTTTAGTGAAACGCGCCCCTGAAGCCCCTTCACTTCGCAAACTTTGTAAATATGTAAATATATGTCAACGTAATAAATAATTCGCAGTAGATGCACTCAGAATCATGTAGTGGTGTTCATTGTTCTTTATAGGTAATCGCCCGGATGCTCTCTCAATCCGCTGCTGAAAATACACAACATAAACTTACGGAGTTCCGTTTAGGCCACCGTAATATCGCTATCGGGTCGATATTACGATATAATGATAACGATACGTACTATACGTACGGTACTACGATGACGATAGTACCATCATCGTGATATCTCGTTATCGTTATCGTAGTATCGTTATCGTAGTATCGTAATATCGTAGTATCATCATTGTGCTGTCCTACTATCACTATCGTGGCATCGTGGTATCGTCATCGTAGTATCGACCCAATACTGATATTACGATGGTCTTGACTCTACACAGTATAGTGGAACCTCTCTAAACCGGACATCATTTGCACCCATTTGAAGGGTTTTACTGTTATGTATCGCCGATGGCACTGTCTGTTCGTGATCGCTAAGCATTAACAGTTACTATGAAGTGGTCAAATGCCTGATTTGCATTGGAACATCTCTATACCGGACACCCTGGGGACCTCCCAGTGTGTCTGGTTAAGAAATGTTGCACTGCCAATTGAAAAAAATCAATTACTCCACTCACCGGTTGTCTTACTATACTCATGCATGTGACAAGAAAAGAAAAGCCAATTGAGAAAAAAGCATTTACTCCACGACCTGTTTTCGCACTGTATGTTAACGTATAACTTAACGCTAACGACACCAGGTGGGTAGGATAACAGGATATTTTTTAAATGCATATTTTTATGTAACAGGTCCCAGTCTTCCACCACGTACAGTACGATAACCGGCCGGTGGGGAAATGGAATATTTCAATTGGTAGTTTTTCTATGTCACAGGGGGCCGTTTCACTAAACTTTGTACAATAAAATGTTCTAAGTGCAAAATTATGATAGCCTGTACATTTCAAATTAGCAATGTTTTCTTGTAAACAATTAATGGATTTACATTTATTGAGCATATGCTAAATCCATCAATTGAAAGTTACAGACTATCATAATTTTACACTTACGAACATTTTAGTCGCACGAAGTTTAGTGAAACGGGTCCCAGGTCCGCGTCTAGGGGATATGGACTTCAATGGAAACTGTGGGATCAATCCTCACCCTATGAGTGAAAAATACTAACATATTATTTCCATCCCACTGGTCCGTTTGATGAGACTTTAAAAATGGTCCCGTCTCTATATGACTTTACCTGTTGCTGGGACGTTAGAACCCATTCACGTTCACTTACACATGTGTACTCGCTTTGTTTATCTTATTTAAGGGTAGGAATTGGCCCGCAGACCTTCCAAACCCATGTGTACTCACCGACTACCTATTTTTCGTAACAGACGTTGAAGGTGGCACGACAGCCTTTGTCCACCCACACCGACACGCCTGTCGTGCCGAAGCTCTCTCCGTGCGTGCAGGAAGATCTCGAGTGCTTCAAATGCACCCAGACATTCCGCACAGCGCTGGAGCCGCCGACCAGGCACGACTTGTACTTATAGCCGATGCTCGAACATTTCACCTGGCGATAGTTTGCACACTGCTCTGAAATAAATTGATTAACCCTTTCAACCAAACAGACCATGTAGTCAGCATCTTCAAACACTGTAGATCCAAATGAGTCGGCTCCTAATGAGCCGTCTCATCAGTATCTACAGCATTAGTCAGTACTGTCCAAAAATTAGTCTCCATGGAGAACCCAATTTTATATATGTATACATGGTTGAATGGTTGACGACTAGTCATCGTACGCCAAAACCACTATCCCCACCCCCGCACCCCCGTACTCCTGTGTACTGTTAGCGGACATATCATCGGGTCTGAGGCCGCGGATGTATCCCAAACATTAAATAGTATGTTGAGTACCCTGTGCTGTCATGTTGAGTTCAGATATAAGCATGTACCAATGTAGGTACATGCGACTTCCAATCCTGATTCTGACAGTCTTCCAGAGTACCCGTCATCTTCAAAAGTGTTTGGTTGAATCTTTCTACCATGGAATGGTATTGGGTGGTTCTTGACTTCCGCACCCCTGCTATATCGCATAGCCTTTGGATAACCTTCGACTCTAAATGTTGGTCACGGTCACTGTGTATTGTCGTTGAAACCCATAGTGCACGATACTGTGATCGGTGAGGACCCTCGCCATCGTTCGTGCGAGCGGGTTCTTCGTAGTGATTGCTTGCGCATACCGCGTAAAGTGATCCGTTATGACAAGAATGTTTTCGAATCCTCCTTTGGATGTTTCCAACGACAGGAAATCTATACATACCAGTTCCAGTGAAGCAGACGATGAAATGTGTACACGCTCGGCACTCCTGGTGGGCACAGTCTTCCACAGGATACAACGAGTGCAAGCCTTAACTTCTTCGCGGACGAAGCGGTCCATGCATGGCCAATATAATCGCTGTTTGAATAATGCGATCGTACGATCCCGACCTTGGTGACTCAAATCGTCGTGAAGGGATTTAAACAGCTCGTGTCGAAGTATCTCAGGAAGGACAAGCTGCTTAATTCCTTGATCTTGGAAGTGTGATTTCCTGTATAGGAGGACTTCGTTACAGGTGCAGAGCTGATCCCAGTGTCGCAAGTACAGGCTATCAAAACATTCAGTATCAACCCTCGTAGCAGTCGGTCGAATACCCTGCTTGATAAAGTCGATCACTTGATGGATCTGTGGATCAGCCATCTATGCTCTCTTCCAATCTGTGTCGCTAAGCGCAAACTTATCTAGCAGCTCCTCTGGCGGACTTGGAGTCTTTCCCTTAGGAATGTCTGGCAAAACTGTCACAGCTAAAGTATCGGCATATGGACAATATTCAGGGGCAATGGACTCCGCCTAGCAGATGGCTTTCAACAATGGTGGAGTGAGCTCCTCATCATCTCTCTTGACAGACCATCGGCGTCATTGTTGTATTTGCCACTTCTGTAGCAGATGGTAAAGTCATAATTCGCTAGTGCTGCTACCCAACGTTGCCCTGTCGCATCTAACTTGTCTGTAGTGAGGATGTATGTAAGAGGATTGTTGTCAGTCACTACCTTGAACTTGGTCCCATAGAGGTAGTTGTGCAGCTTTGTGCGCGAGGTAGTTTTTCTCTGATGGTTTCAGACTGCGACTGGCGTAGGCTACCACTCGATATTTTCCCTATTATTTTCTGGTACAGCACTGCTCAAAGAGCATGTAACGATGCGTCCATGTGCACGGTGAATGGAAGTGAGTAGTCGGCATGTGCTAATACAGGGGAGTTGTTGACGAGCTTGTTGACCAGTGTATCAAACGCCGCCTGCTGAGCCTCTTCCCATACAAAAGGAACTTTGGTTTTTTGGATCTTAGTGCCATGTTCGTACGAATCCTTACCAGCAGGTCGTCTGACGGTGTGGATATACTGGCAAATCCCCTAATGAAACGCCTGTAATAGCCGGTAAATCCCAAAAACTTCCCAACATCTCTGGTAGACATTTGTATAGGCCAGTGCTTCACCGCTCCACGTTAGTTTAAACATATTTTATTTGTATATTATTTACAAATAATGCATCAATCATAGTAAATACAGAATTATACAAATGGGATTGGATTGAAAGCAAGCTTATATAAATCCTCTCCCTGACATGTAACTTGGTATCACAGGCTGCAAGAACCAGGACATAACAAACATAATTAGTACTGCCATTAGCATACAATTGAGATTTTATTCTTACTTTATGCTCATAGTTTCTGCTTCCTGCGATACCCGGTAGATGTATTATAGATGACAATATGTAAATATACATGCATTAAACAATTTTAACAAGAAAAGGAGAGACAACAATTTTAGTTCGTTATTATAAAACAAAAATAGAGAGAAAAAAAATAAAGATTTCCACTGCGGCAGTTCGATAAAACAAAATATGTTCGCACACCAAACTACCCACGCCCACATTAAGTCTTGGTTGTCGTGATGATGTACAAAAGCAGCACATTGGAACCCCTCCAAACCGGACACCCTGGGAGCGTCCGGCATAGGGAAGTTCCACTGTAAATCAGTCATATGATCACTCCAACACCTCTTTCATGCTTTGAAATCACGAACAGACTGTACCATCAGAGATAGATACAAATAAAAATAAAACCCACCAGAATTACCCACAGTCATGTACAAGGTGTCCGGCTTACAGAGGTTTCACCGTATCATATAAAAGCGACTTGTATTCTCTATGTACATTCTTACAGCTGTAAATATTGTTTCGTTAGTAGGATCGTCCATATAGTATGGAGGGTCGGTTGACAATACGCTTGTATATCATCTATTAGTTGGTTTCTTGGACAGGAGAAAAAGGTAGTGAGTGGCATCTTCAACTTGACCACAGATACAATTTGGTGATTCAACAATATCTTTGCAATGAAGGTCATAGTTAAGAGCACGGAGTCGTGTATGTATTACTTGCATATGCCGTCGACCACTGTAATAATAACTTGGAACCTTGTCTGTGATTGTTTTAATTTTGGTTTTAAAACAACTAAGTGAAGGAGCATTCCGTGTGTTTTCTGACATAGAGTTCCAGTCTCGGACTGCAGAGGGAAGAAATGAGTTATAAAAGAGAGTTGTTCTGGATCGTATGGTCTGTAGGTTGTCAGCATTTCTTAAATTGTAACGAGTAGTGTCTGTTTGAGGCGGAATGATATCTACAAGGTAATTAGTTGAAATGCCGTTTTTCATTTTGTAAAAAAGCGACAGTTTATGTGAATGTCGTCTATTTTCTAATGTTTCCCAGCAAATTTCAGCATATAATGAATCGATTGAAATTAGCCGAGTTGCACCTGTAACTATACGGGCAGCTTCAATTTGGATTTTTTCCAATCCATCTTTCTCATATTGAGTACAATTATCCCAAACGATATCAGCATATTCTAACATATGTCTAATAAAGGAAAGGTAAATTATTTCGAGACATTTTCTATCTAGTATGTATTTTAGTTTTCTCATAATGTATATTCTACGCCATGCTTTCCCTGTTATATATTCTATATGTTGGTGCCATGTTCGTTCATTGTTAAAGTATATACCTAGGTGTTTGTGGCTCTCAACTTCTGAAACATTAACATTATTCATCAATATTGGGGAATGTGCTGGTCTGTTACGTTTCCGTGATATAAGTAGTGATTCTGTCTTCTTAGGGTTAAATGTTACAAGCCATTTATTAGACCAATTGGTAATAGTATTAAGATCGGATTGGGCGCCAATGTAGCCGGTCTGGCTCTAATTCACCCTTTACTTGGGAAACCTCCCCAAAAGGCCGGTAGTGATAATGGTTGTTCTCTATCGGCAGCGATTTCGACTAGTCACAATGGGATGGGCAGCTAAATGTACAATAGGCGATGTGAAAAGTATGGCGTCGAATGAAAAAGTGCCAACAAGACACGTCAATACGCGGTTCCCGATGTCTGAATGAATTTCCAGCGATATTTGCAAGATAATTCGATATTTATATTGCATATATCTCCTGAAATATTTACCCGTATAATTAATTGAATATAGTTTACATGTACAATGGGCGATGTAAAAAGTATGGATTCGAATGAAACAAGTGAGTCGTGCTGCATGCGCATACAACATGCATTCCAGTGTTAGTCACGTGACAAGAGAACAATAGTGCAGCCGATAAGTACTGCAATATAATAGTTCAGTATGCTACATAAAAGTATTATGTTCTACACTATTGACTAACTACAAGTTCGAATACACTATAAGTTCGCTTAAGGCAGATTACACTGATTATAGATTGGATGGGAATACACATAACAAACACACAGGTTTTTGTAATATTTATTCCATACAATAATTTCAACTGCCAAACACAAGTTATTGTTCTGTGCCAGTATTGTCATAGTACATCACACAAACGTCACCTAACACCTGTTCAGAGAACCAAGCGTAGCCATATAAACCGACAACCAACCATCACTAAAAGCCGAATACAATTAAAATAACGGGCTTTCCGCCTTAATAACTTATCAAAGTGCATGATCACATGGTTACCACAACAACAACAATATTTGAAAATGTTGAAAGCGCGCCCACTCCAAAGTAAATATTATTTATATTGTCCTTAATATGCAACAGATTTTGATGAAATACGGCGCAGCAAACGCGTCTTCAGGACCTGCATTTGGTAGTCTCGGAACTTCGGCATATACTTATGTCGATTTCCGTGTCAGTATTGACAGTAAACACGGAAATCGATTCTTCACAAAACGACCGATGTTTGGGCCAAAGTACCGAGACCACCAAATGCAGCTTAACAAGATGCGTTTGATGCGCCATATTTCATTAAAATCCGTTACATAATAAGGACAATATAACATAATACGTACCTTGAATCGGAGGCACTGCTGGAAGTTTCAGAACTTGTTGTTGTTGTTGTAACCACGTGATCATGCACCTTGAATATGTTGAACGATACTTCATTACTTCTCCAGTGGCATAATTATGCTCTACACTTATACTTACGAGTGGACTGGCATACGGAGAACTTGGCCCGGCATCCTTTGTCCACCCAGATCTGGTTTCGTGTTGCCCCGAAGCTGTAGGTAATAATACACCAATACTAGTCCAGTAAATAATCCCGTCGAGATTAGACCACACTGTTTGCTTTTCGAATCTAAGCAAGTGATGTACATATCGGCTTGAGAAACATGTTAACTCAATTTTTACTTCGTCTTCGTTCACATTTCTATGATATTTAGACATTCCTTGAACTAACCAGAATTTCCTGTCTGAAACAATAATAAAATACAAATACAGACAGAAATTTCGTGTTATACTTGAACATGATAGTACCGTGGTATAAACAGCGTTGGGTCCTGAAATCAGGATATTGTATATGATTTTCTTATGAGTAAGTGCACCTATATTTTATATGCATTATATCCAGTCCCGGCAGATTGCAGATTATGTAAAAGTAGATGCTACAACATCCATATGCAAATTGAAAGTTGCAGATAACTGTCTCTATATGGGATATTCAGTTATGCAGTAAAATTATTTGTATGTGTTTTCTAAATTGTAGCCGAGGGCGCATGGCGACTTCAAATATTTATCGTGTACGATTCAGTGTATTCTAACCTGTAGCCGAGGGCGCATGGCGACTTCGAGTATTTATCGTGTACCACGATCCGGGAAACAGACGTGAGGGAACTCGCTGGTCCGGGAACCGTACATCTCCGGTATTTATAGCCGTTACTCGAACATGACACTAACTTACAGCCGTCTGAAAGATACACATACGTCGTTTGGTCATGTTCATATTGATAACATTTATCAGGTGATGCTAGGCAACGCGTGGGTGTGCGCACAGGCATTCGGCGTGTTTCGGCTATCATCGGTATAACTATATGTATATGAACAAGGCTTCTAACTTTGGTCGGACACGACCTCGTATCATAACAAAATAAAATGTTTAAATTGGAATTTTCTATGCATTCTATGTATTTCTGCAGGATATCGATAATTATCAAATGATCATATGAACTTGCCACTCCAGTATTGACGTTAGAGCCTTAAGCACATTATTGCATTTGTTATGATACGAGGTTGTGTCCGACCAAGGAAAAAGAGCTGTAATTCGATATTCTTTGCATACATATGTTCTGACTATGTTATTTTAGCAAGATAACAATAAATCTCAAATGAACATTGCACTTTCCGCCAAAATCGTCACATTAGCGTTCATAAAATCGCGGAATATGTTATGATACGTGTCCGATCAAAGTGAGAAGCCTTGTATATATATAGTTATACCGTTGGAAGCCGAAACACGCCAAATGCCTGTGGGTGTGAGTACATACCTCTAATTACATTGGATTTACATTAGAGCGACATATTCGATTCGGCTTATATTTAAGGGTGGGAATTGGATCGAACGCCTTCCATATTCGGCGACATATTACACATGCCACAGTTATATCACGGTTCGTCCGCATGTACGAGGAGATAATCCGCGAGCTTTAACGAGTGGATTATCGATCATACATGCGGACGAACTAACTGTTATTATATCCTCATGTCCATGTGCTGTGTAATTGGAGAAACAAAACTCGAAAATGTCACATTCGGCGTGTTTCGGCTTTCATCGGTATAACTATATATATATGAACAAGACATATAGCTCATAGGCTTATAGCTGTGGTCGAACACGACCTCGTATCACAGCAAATTCCGCGATTTTATTAACGCTAATGTAAATATTTTGGCGGAATGTGCACATGTTCATTATTGTTATCTTGCTGAAATAGCATAATTAGAACATAATTATGCAAAGAATATCGAATTCCAACTGGTTTTCCTAAGTCGGACACGACAACGTATCATATCAAATGAAATAATGTGTTTATGGTTCTAACGTCAATATTGTAGTGGCAAGTTCATATGGTCGTTTGAAAAGTATCGTTATCCTGCAGAAATACATATAATACATAACAAAAATACAATTATAAACATGTTAGGAAGATGTGTGAATTTTTCATGAAAAATATTTACAGAAACTGTGAATATTTCTGCACGACAACGTATCATATCAAATGAAATAATGTGTTTATGGTTCTAACGTCAATATTGTAGTGGCAAGTTCATATGGTCGTTTGAAAAGTATCGTTATCCTGCAGAAATACATATAATACATAACAAAAATACAATTATAAACATGTTAGGAAGATGTGTGAATTTTTCATGAAAAATATTTACAGAAACTGTGAATATTTCTGTAAATAACTTGCTCTGAACATGTCGTCAACTTTCGACGTCATTTACGGATATTTTCACAGTTTCTGTAAATATTTTTCTTGAAAAATCACACATCTTCCTAGCTATCAAATCACATGGCTTGTCTAAGCCACAGTTAGATCACCGTTCGTCCGCATGTACGTAAATTTTGAATACAATTCTCATGAGATATGACACATGGTCTTAAAACAAAATCACATGGCTTGTCTCATATGTGACTGTGCCGACTGGAGAAATTGGGCTTATGAGTTTTGCGATCAGTGCAGATCCAGATCAGCCTGTGCATCCGCACAGTCTGATCAGGATCTGCACCGTTCGATTCCATCAGTGAAACACCCATCATGCTTCTAACACACACTATAGACCGTTATCAGGCTATATGAGTGTGCTATTTGATCAGGAGCTACGCTGGTCACAAATCTAAAATGCCCCATTTCTCCAGCCACAGCCACATAATGTGTTAGCAAACTATACTTACATGTACCACTGAAGTAAGCAACCAGTACAGCGAAGCAAAATAACCACTTCATGTTTTCAATCAGAGTTTACCTTCAAACAAGTTCCACCTTGTTCAATGTTCGCGAGAAGTGTTTCAACCCCGCCAGTGTCGGTTTATATATGCAACTTTCTACGCCTTGGGCAGACGACAAGATCCGGGACTGTCAATGTTTAGTTTAAACATAGTTTATTGCATATAAGTACAATGGGCTTGAACGAAACAGCGTCATAAAACGGGCCCAGATGCTTTCGTGACCGGCATAATGCCATAAAAAGAAAATCGCGCATGCGCGCAGATCGAGTAGGGACTACAGTAATGGAACTGTCATAGACGATACCGCATAAGAATCAGGGGCCCGTTTCACTAAACTTCTTACGACTAAAATGTTCGTAAGTGCAAATTTAGAATCGTCGGGAAATTTCAACTGATGTAGTTACATTTATTGAGAATAGGCTGCATATGCAGCCTATGCTCAATAAATGTAAATCCAATAATTGTTTACAAGAAAACGTTGTTAATGTGAAATTTACAGACTATCATACTTTTGCATTTACGAACATTTTAGTCGTGCGAAGTTTAGTGAAACGGCCCCCTGGAGCGTTATATTAGGCCGTGAGCCAGAAATGGAAACCCTCCCCCGGGGCCCGCCACTAGTGGATTTATGCACACATATATTTTCTGAAACTACATTCAATTACGAGTGTTATGCCGTATGTCTGTAACCCGCTGAATGAATATTTGGCATCATTCTGTAGTATACCACCCTAGACTTTTATGGTTTTTATCATTGAAACCATAGATATGGCAGTTTTATATATATCCGACGCTGCATGGCGTACTACCGATTTGACAATATGGAAATAATTGGAGGGGTCAGTGGAAGAAGGGGGCTAAGTCCCTTGGACTTAGACCCCTTCTTCCACTGACCCCTTTCAATAACGGGTCTAGTTGCGTATGAACTAGCACGTACGTCTCCCAGCCAGTAGCAGGTAATTAACGTCGAGCCGTAACAGCAGTAGAGCGCACAGGTGCCAGACTCGGACCGAGAACTCTGAAAATAATGTCCCATGCAATAATGTTGCCCCAAACTTCCATAGACTATACTTCATAGAAATGGGTGGGGTAATGCACTGATGCGATTCTCGGACCTAAGACCCAGTAAATGTCCTATTCGAGACATGTTACCCCGCCCACCAATTGTTTGTTAGACTATATAGCGTTTGAAAACGCTATATAGTCAACATAAGCAGGTGGATGGGATAACTTTGTTTCTAAGGCGCCATTTACTGGATCCTATATCCGATTCGTCCACTTGTGTGGGTAATAGGCCGTTTCCATGGTCCTAGGTACGAGTATTTCACCAGTGGGGCAATGAGCCATTTCTAGGGTCCTAGATACGAGCCTTCCACCTGTGGAGTAATGGGCCATTTCTAGGGTCCTATATATGAGCCTTCCACCTGTGGGGTAATGGGCCATTTCCATGGTCCTAGGTACGAGCCTTCCACCTGTGGAGTAATGGGCCATTTTAATGGTCCTAGGTCCGAGTCTTCCACCTGTGGGGTGATGGGCCATTTACTTTCACCTGTGAGGTAATAGACCATTTTGAGGATCCTAGGTACGAATTTCACCTGTGGTAGATCAACACTGCTGGCAGTAGAGCAGCTGTGTCCATTTAAATGTACCATGGTTTTAGGGCATATGCGGACCTTTGACAGAAAATATATTTCATTTCTGAAACTAACACCACGATGTTCTTACATGGTAGTAAGGTCGCCAGGTGGGACCGGTTTCCTCCCAGATTTAAGGCCAATTAATACGCTCCAACTGTGCCAACGCATGTATTTTACGATACTACGATACCACGATGACGATAACGCGATACCACGATAGTACGATGACGATACTACGATATTATATCGTACTATCGTCATCGTAGTATCGTACTATCGTCATCGTACTGTCGTGATCTCGTAGTATCGACCCGATAGCGATATTACGATGGCCTTAAACCATTGTTTATCGTAGCATCGTACTATCGTCATCGTGCTACCGTACTATCGTCATCGTAGTATCGTAATATCGTCATCGTAGTATCGTACTATCGTCATCGTAGTATCGCCTTCCGGATGGACATGCGCATTCGTATCAAAACAATGGATCACGAGGCAATTCGCCGGTATTTTGATACATATAATCATCATTAGATTGATTTAATTTCATTTAATAGGTATTTAATATAGATATTTGAACAATTAATCTTCTTTGCGCCGTTTGCGCCCAAAATTCTTGTTTGCGCTATTAACAAGGTGTGTGATCACGTGGTTTCCGAACCCGATTTTCCGACGTGACGTAATCTGTGACGTCATTTTTACATTCGATTTTCATTAAAATCTTCCTAACAAACGAATGGATTGTGATGATATGTAGCGCACCAAATACGATGGCATATGTGTTTTATGGGTGCTCTATGTGTTTTATGGGTGCTCTGAAAGTTCTTTACAATAACTTATAAATTTCACAAAGAATCTACTGTAAACACATCTAAAAAAACGTTACGTAATGCCGTTCGGAAACCACGTGATCCCCCACCTCGATTAAGGCGTACCGCCATTTTCGCAGACAACACAATGCGCATGCGCGTGTCCATCCGGAAGGCGATACCACGATGACGATAGTACGATACTATGATGACGATAGTACGATACTACGATGACGATAGTACGATACTACGATAAACAGTGTTCCGTTAAGGCCATCGTAATATCGCTATCGGGTCGATACTACGAGATCACGACAGTACGATGACGATAGTACGATACTACGATGACGATAGTATGATACTACGATGACGATAGTACCGATATAATATCGTAGTATCGTCATCGTACTATCGTGGTATCGCGTTATCGTCATCGTGGTATCGTTATATCGTACTATCGTACTATCGTACTATCGTAGTATCGACCCGATAGCGATATTATGAAGGCCTTAATGGAACACCGTAGATAACGTCAAAGTAACATATGTAGTAATAATGAAGTTATAGCGTTATGGCGAAACTTTTACAAACATTTCGACGTAAAAATAGTTATTAAGTGTCCCAACGACATTGTGATGGTACAGCGGTCAGTGCCATGGTAATGGTCATGCGAGTGTGTCACACATGTCCACATGCATAACGTGTGCAGGTGTTAAAGAAATGCATGTAGCAACAAACATTGAAGTCACAAATATGTATGTGGTTGTGACTGGATAAATAGGGCTTATGGGATCTGTGTATGTTCAAACTTATGATCTTCCGTCGCACTCATGAAGCTTGATAAGGATCAAAACTTTACTTTAGAAGCATTACAGGTGTTTCTTTGATTGAATGGCGAACAGTACAGGACCTGGGGCCCGTTTCACTAAACTTCGTACGACTAAAATGTTCGTAAGTGCAATATTATAAATTTCACATTAACAATGTTTTCTTGTAAACAATTAGTGGATTTACATTTATTGAGCATAGGCTGCATGTTCAATACATGTAAATCCAACAATTGAAATTTTCAGACGATCCTAAATTTGCACTTACGAACATTTTAGTCGTACGAAGTTTAGTGAAACGGGCACCTGGTGAGACTGCGCGGATGCCCCATTTCTCCAGTCACAACCACATATCATCAAAACAGCAACCGGATATAACCGGAGTAAATACATGTTGTTATTGTGAATTAATTTAAATTACTTATTTCTACATCCGGGAGGCATAATAAATGTCGTCATGATCTAACAAAAACGGTCTTATCTGTGACTGTGACTACATATTAAAATGAAGATTGTGCATTTATGACCCGTCTATACGGAGTCCGGCAGGAGACGTAGAATTCTTTTATTTATTAATTCGTTCCCACGAAATAACAATTCGTTCCCTCAATTTAACAATTCGTTCCCTCGTATTAACAATTCGTTTCCACGATATAGCAATTCGTTCCCATGAATGAACAATTCGTTCCCATTCGAGGGAACGAATTGTTAAATTGAGGGAACGAATTGTTATTTCATGGGAACGAATTAATAAAAGAAAACCTTTCATGTCCCCGGCTGGGCTCCGTACGTCTATGACACTTGTCCGTACTTTTCCAAATCTGTACTCGAACGCAGCCATTTTGATTTGCTGAGGCTGAGTACAGCCCGGCATCGACGGATCAGTTCTGAAAAAGTGAACCTGAAACTAAATGCAGATCATATATTTATTTTGCAATATAAGGAGACTATTTTTCGTCCATTCCCTAGATATGACATTTTCTGTCAACGTAAACATTCGTGTACCATTACCGGGCGTGTTAATTGGCATCATTATACCATTTATAGCAAACGTGAACTGCCATTCTTTGATACCAGGGGGGATAACCATGGTTTCTTAAAAGGTCAACGGAAACAACTTTTTAATTAATGTCTCTATTTATTGTTTGATGTGAAATGGTCATACTTTATAATTGGTCGATACACTATGTATTCAGGTGAAACATTCAATTGATGTAAACAATTAAAAATGTCCTGCCTTGTTTCCATATTTATAATAGCATTTGCATAGTAAATAGCCTGATACAAATACGCATCTCTCTCAGTAATTTAAACATTAATAAATGATTATATATTCATTGCGGGCACCCGTTATATTTAAAACTGATGGAATAGTACACAATTATACACTAGTTTAATCCGTAGGCTATAAAACATATGTTGTTCCTAATAGACATCATAGAGATGCATGCGACTGTAACAGCATCAAGGGCGGATTCACGTAGGGGAAAACCCGGCGCGCACCCCCCCTTCCCCTAAAATTTGGCGAGTAAAGATATTTTTGCTCGAAAATGCGCAATAACGCAGCAAAATAGTGTGTAGATATCAAAAATATTCCGGAGGGCATACCGCCAGACCCACCTAGCAGTCTCCACAGTTCCACTTGGCCGACGAACAAACGGTGCTAGTTCGAAAATATAGTAAACTATTTCAATTAAGAATTCCCGCCCCCCCCCCCCCCCCCCCAACTATGGGAACGAATTGTTAATTCGTGGGAATGAATTGTTAAATTGAGGGAACGAATTGTTATTTCGTGGGAACGAATTAATAAAGACAAGAAATGCGTCTGTCGAACGCGGATGCCACCTGCAACATATTTGAGAAACTGTGACAAAGTGGTTAACCGAAAAGTGTGACGGACGAAAAGTGTGACGGACAGACAGACAGACGGACAGACGGACGGTCCAAAAACAATATGCCACCCGGCTCTTCGAGACCGGTGGCATAAAAATCATTCATGTCCCCTGCCGGACTCCGTATGTCTATGACACTTGTCCGTACTTTCCAAATCTATACTCGAACGCAGCCAGTTTGATTGGCTGAGGCTGAGTACAGCCCGGTCTCGACGGATCAGTTCTGAAAAAGTGAACCTGAAACTAAATGCAGATCATATATTATTGTTTTGCTAAAAATAGGCTCCCACACCCAGATTGTAATATAAGGAGACTTTTTTTTCGTTTATTCCTTAGATACGACATTTTCTGTCAACGTAAACATTCGTGTACCATTACCAGGCGTGTTAATGGGCATTATTATACCATTTATAGCAAACGTGAATTGCCACTCTTTCATATCAGGGGTGATAACCATGGTTTCTTAAAAGACCAACGGAAACAACTTTTTAATTAATGTCTCTATTTCTTGTTTGATGTGAAATAGTCATACTTTATAATTTGTTGCTAAACTATGTATTCAGGTGAAACATTCAATTGATGTAAATAATTAAAAATGTCCTGCCTCGTTTCCATAACTATAATAGCATTTGCATCGTAAAATAGCCTGATACAAACACGCATCTCTATCAGTAATTTAAACATTAGTAAATGATTATATCTTCATTGCGGGCACTCGTTATATTTAAAACTGATGGAATAGTACACAATTATACTCTAGTTTAATCCGTAGGCTATACAACATATGTTGTTCCTAATAGTCATGATAGATGCATGCGACTGTAACAGCATCAAGGGCGGATTCACGTAGGGGAAAACCCGGCGCCCGCCCCTACCCCCCCCCCTCCCCCCCCCCTCCCCCCCCCCCTAAAAGTTGGCGAGTAAAGATATTTTTGCTCGAAAATGCGCCATAACGCAGCAAAATGGGGTGTAGATATCAAAGATATTCCGGAGGGCATACCGCCAGACCCACCTAGCAGTCTCCCCAGCTCCACTAGGCCGACGAACAAACGGCGCTAGTTCTAAAATATAGTAAACTATTTCTATTAAGAAGTCCCTCCCCCCCCAACCTGAAGTCCTGGATCCGCCCCTGAGCATGGCAAGTATTTAAATGACAACTAATTACGTACCATGATCAAATTGGGCGGATAATATTCAAAGTAACACATGCAGTAATAATGTTATGGTATAAGTTATGACCAGATGGAGAAACTTTTACAAACATTTCGACGTAAAAACGGTTATTCAGTGCCTACGGAGTGGGCATGTACAACAACAGTGTGATGGTGCCTACTGAGTGGGCATGTACAACGACAGTGTGATGGTGCCTACTGAGTAGGCACGTACAACGACATTGTGATGGTGCCTACTGAGTGGGCATGTACAACGACATGGTGATGGTGCTTACTGAGTAGGCATGTACAACGACATTTTGTTGGTACATCGGTCAATTTCATGGTAATTGCAATGCGAGTGTATCGCATATGTCCACGTGCTTAACCATGTAGAAACAAATATTGAAGTTACGACATGATGGACAAACTCTTACAACATTTCGACGTAAATTAGCAATAGGGGCGAACGTATGGACAGAAGTTCAAAAGCAAAGCAATATGCTCCTCTTGCTCTAACACATGGATGTTGTGGGGGGGGGGGGGTCATAATAACATTTAATTAGTAACCATCGATTGCACACAATTTAGTGGTTTGTTTGTTTCATAAACCTCCAATTTATGTTTCAGGCGACTTATGTTTCAGGCAATTTATGTTTCACCACTTTCCCAGTACATATAGGACACCCAGCGGCAAATATAAGTGGCTGCGATTGGAGAAATGGGGCGTATGGTATTTGTGTGTATTCACACTTCTGAACTTTTAGCGCACTCATGAATCTTGATAAGGATCAAAACTATGCGTTCATTGACTGAATGGTGAACAGTGCAGGCCTTGATCCTTCTGCGGATGCACAGGCTGATCTGGTGCTACACTGGTCGCAAAACCATAAGCCCCATTTTTCCAGTCACAACCACATATCATTAAAATCAAAACAGCAACCGGATATAGACACCAAAAAATATGCCTATTAAAAAAATCCTATTACCCCACCCACTTGGTCTCATACAGTACCATCTTCTATAGAATATGGTACTGTACGAGACCAAGTGGGTGGGGTAATGGGATTTTTTTTTAATAGGCATTTTTGTTGGTGTTATAGGTCCGAGTCTTCCACCAGTGGCACACGCTTGCAGTGTAGTATATGTTTAACATAGGCTACCATACCACATTGTAATATAAGGAGGCATATGTTTTCGTCCATTCCTTACATATGACATTTTTTTCTGGCAAAGTAAACATTCGTTTAATTACCATTACCGAGCGTGTTAATTGGCATTATTATATTTTTTTATATCAAACGTGAATTGCCACTCGTTGATATCAAGGGAGATAACCATGTTTTCTTGAAAGGTTAACGGAAACAACTATTTAATATATATCTCTATTTATTGTTTGATGTGCAATGATCATACTTTATAATATGCCGATACAAATATTTATTCAGGTGAAACATTCAATTGATGTAGGCCTAAGTAAATCAAAAAATGTCCTGCCTCGTTTGTATATTTATTTATAATAGCATATTGCATAGTAAAATAGCCTGATACAAACACGCATCTCTGTTGATCAATAATTTAAACATTAATACATGATTATATCTTCATTGCGGGCACTCGTAATGTTTAAAACGGATGAAATAGTTACACAAGTATACACTTGTTTAATCCGTAGGCTATACAAAATATGTTGTACCTAATAGATGGGACTGTAACAGCATGGCAAATAGTTTGCTGATAACTGACAACTAATTACACGTACCATACTCAAATTCGCGAATAATATTCTAAAACATTAAAAAAAACTCGTTTTACAAGGCCAATTCTGGCCGCTGGGTGAGACAATGCTCATTATGGCGATTGGGTCCAGCATAGCCCCAGATCAGCCTGCGCATCCGCGCAGTCTGATCAGGGTATATGCTTTCCGCCATTCAGTCACTGAAGTAACTGCGCTGTAACAGGCTAAGCTATTAGAGCATGAGCATAGTGTGTAACTGTGCAATGTGATCAGGATCTACAGAATCGAGAAGTGTAGCAAGTGTCAGTGCAATGTGATCAGTAGCCTATTTCACCAACATTGCAAAGTATACTTTTCTAGCAAAGTATATATGGGCCGCGCCATACGAAAACCGGGCTTAATGACAACGTCATGAAAAGCGGTAAACGACGATTAAAATTGTCTAACGTCGCCGTAATAGTAGGGGGGCAAGCACCCATAAAATGAATTCTGTTCAACCCGAGAGAGCAAAAGCAACGACTACTTTAACTCAATGCATTATATCATCCGGAACACGAATCCGGTGTCGGTCAATCAAATCAGGTGGGACAAGGTCATTTTTGGGGTCATTAAGTGCACATGGGTTAAATGAGAGCAAAACTCACTCTATTTTGATAATACAATATGTACTTGCATAACATTACAGAACAATCCGATAAAGTATGTTTTATTGGTGATTATTGTTTTATGGGCCATATACAAAGCATTTCGGTATGCTCGGACGGCTCTATCGTTGAGAGTATCAACATATTCAAGATGGCCGCCAAGCATCAATATTTAGCCTGAAATGTGTACTATTTGATGAATGAAAACAAATAGGCACTTGAATCTTCATCGGACGTACGTAGAAAAACCTTTGGATACCATGCATTACTTTTAAACATAGATGGAGGCTATGCAATCCCTATGAATCCAAGATGGACGCCAAATAATTCATCAAGATCAGGCAGTAGTATCTACACTGTGGTGGACCATATCTTGGTATTAAGCTAGATATGAACATATTAGTTTGATTTCCATCTGAGAAACGATATTAAAAATATCGATCAATATTTATGCTCTTCTTAAAGAGCGTGTTTAATTCAAAATGGCCGTCATATTTTCCAAAAACTCGAATATTATTGAATATAATGTTTACTTTTGCTTTACTTATGTATACTACTGTATTATCGGTTAAATCAGTAAGTTGGACACACTTGATTTTGAAGTCATTTGTAATTTTGTTTATTCAAAATGGTCGCCTCATTAAGGCTATTTTAATATAGTGTCGTACTGGCAATTGTGTGTTTCTTTTCATTTACTTTTAAATTTCTGTATATACCAGATTCACATGTGTTCGAACTAGTAGATCGCTGATAATAAACTTGGAGATGCCCGAATTAGGTTATACTCGTTGTAGAGTCACAATATTAAAATATATGTACTGTTTGTTTTACATATTGTATTTTATTTAGTATTACGTTATCATATACATTGTACTATAATGCCATATATGTATACACTATGTATTGCGATTGGTACATATGCTATAGTTCGGCCATGTTCGCATTCCAGTCAGATATTGAATTGTTACGTGCTGATGTGCGGCTAAGTATCAATGATATTTCAATCACTTTAGACTTAATTATAACCAAGATAAAACAATTCATGTAAAATACAACATTTATCAAATAGTATGTATTACAGTTTCTGTTTCCGTGAATATCCATACATTCACAAGTGGATATACCCATATGCATACATGTAAATTACACTGAAATAGTTATATGTGTCCCATATAACCATACGTCTGTACAAGTCAGATCAGCATATTTTATTTCAGCAAAACTTGAATAATTATCGCTGATAAATGGAAATATATTCTCAATCAACATTCATTCTCATCAACAAAAGTCCCGTCTCCTGAACTGAAATCAATATTGACAGCGTCTATGCGTACCACATATATACAACATAATATGCTGTAGCGAATGATCATGACTTAGAGGCCTCAGATCCAGTTACGGGAATTGCGGTTTTGTACTGAAAAGTGGTTGTTTGGTTGATTTGTGTACATTATTTATACATGAATCGCAATTTCAGCTACCCAAACACGTTCATGAGAAAATAAGTGTCTCTGTTTGGTCTCTTACGATCTTAATTATAGGTCGTATGTTGGTGTGTATAGACACGGACGATGGAACTTTCTGATATAATTATAGATTAGCATAGAATAATCAACCATGTTCATTTTAATGTTCATTTTAATGCATTTAAAGTACTATATATTATATTACACAAATGGTTGTGATATTATAATACACAGTTATGATACTTACACATACCATGTAAGGACATTATATGACTACAACATATATGATTACAGTGTATGGTATTCCACAGAAACAGTGCCCTTCATAACTGTGATACATATACATACATATGCATTCAATATAGATTGCATTATGACCGCATAATATATTTTTATAAACATTTTCTTTCTATGTACCAAACAATCTCATGAATGACATCAACATATAAAGTAAAGTGTGAATGGCTCACAAATACTGGTTATTAACTTATTCAACATTTACTTACATGACCTAGCACATGGCTACCGGCATATGACTACTTAAATGATACTTCATCCAAAAGTTACTTTGTTTTGGGCATTAACAACATCATATGTCGTATATAAACTGAGATTCGATGAACATGATCACACCATTGACTCTACATATATACGATATGTATATGTGGTATCATTCCCCAATTTTCAAGTAATTGATTATGTCTCTTGCTACACTGACAAGCACACTCGCAGTATCCATGTGCAGTGTTTCCAAGTTATTGGTATTCCACGTTCATGTTACTGTCGTCAAAATTACGACTTCGTTAAAATAATAAATGTGTCGATAAATACTTTTCAAGTATAAATGGTGGGAATATAACGTATGCAAATGCATATCATTGTCTTCTTGGTAGTTGTTACGCAGCCAGTCAAGTTCAGAATTCGTCAACTTCCCTTTGATATGTCAATCGCTGTGCCTACCTTGTCGTGTATCGCATTAATAAATTGATTATCGTTTTTCATAGATAGATAGTAGGCTTCGTTATAATGGAAAATGACACACTATCCGCATCCGCATGTAATGTACCTGTATCTCATGGAGTCTTTTCGAGGTATTGAATAGCCCGA
This sequence comes from Conchocele bisecta, assembly GCA_029237695.1. NCBI lineage: Eukaryota > Metazoa > Mollusca > Bivalvia > Lucinida > Thyasiridae > Conchocele > Conchocele bisecta. The sequence goes on from CM055265.1 coordinate 141,549,264, forward strand.
GGCAGCTATGGGGGTACGGGGCCATGCTCTCCCAGACAATTGTGAAATCCAGATGGTCTGAAATACCATTTGATATATTATCAGCAAAAACTGAGCACATACATGTAATACGACTATCCTGCTTGCATCAATATTATAAAATGACTACGTATTGACAATAATTATTATGCTAGTGCATGAAAGAATGGACATCAAGGCACGGCGAGGGAGGTTGGGGAGGGGGTTGTCCGACCGCACCGACCCCCTGGTTACGGACCTGTTGCAATAATAAAATGCAACATTGGTGTTCATGGTCGTGTTAAAGATAACATGCTAGAGTTCCGGTTTAATGTTTAATGGCTCTAAACAGACTATCAACAGCTCATTTCATCTGCATGGATGGGGGCGGGTAACTGAATATTTGCATACAATTTCCATCCAGCCCTTCTATTAGACAAACCGGATCTACTGTCAGGTCTTCACCACACTATGGTAACTTAGCCACCCCCCCCTCCCCATACACGTAGTAGGATTACCACTGATCGTATTACTCTTATAACGGGGTTAGCCGGATTCAACTCTCGCATACAAGAAAGCTGAACGTGCGAATAAGGGCCAAGCCATGGATATCGCGCTCCCAGGCAATTATCAACCCACCATGGTTAATTATATAATAAATTACCATTCACATGCTCCCAACTTGCCACTGTAATTTATTTCTATCCGAATACAGGTATTAGACACGGACACTATGTTGATTCACTCAAATGCATGAATATCTAGATGTAATTGTAAATATGTTCCTGTTTCCTTTGACATTGCCAACATGTATTCGTAATTATGTTCCACTTAAAATCGTGACTATGTAGTCGTTTACTAACCATTACCATTTTACATGTTATATTGTTATCCATGAGTTGCACAACTTCGCAATATAGTAGCCATCTTGTAACTAAAATGGCGGTCATAAAATAGTATGCTTTATGTTGTCTTCGGAAACACTAAAACATTGATTTTATGGTGTGGCATATGTCGTTGATGACTACCCTACTTAATATAGATGTGTCAGAATTGTATCCATGTTGGCGGCTATCTTTGATTTACCTTTATTTGCGGCGACAGATAATTCGATACAGTTTGGAACACAAGCCTCGCACTTTTAAAATATTACAAATATGATTTCCAGTTATGTTTCATTTCTTTACTACTTTGTCGATCAACATCGCCTAAGAGATTAAGCGATACTTAGCGGCCATCTTGAATATTACAACATGGTCAAATAATAGGTATATTAGATTGACTCATTCATTTTTGCAAAGAACACATTCAATAATAACAAAAAATGCAAACAACTGAAATATAAATGTGCATGAAAGTGTAGCTATATTTTTGTTATTCCACATACATTTACTGCACGTCTGTGTGAATATTTGGCGGCCATCTTATATGTATATGTATTTGTCAGTGGTGAATTGTTTTTTATAAGTTATCAAAACGTATTTCTATGTATGTAAACGCATAATGTAAGTACCAAACGCCATATACTAATCAAGTCAGAATATATTTAAGACAAAATGTTGATACCTGGCGGCCATCATGAAAATCGCAAAATTTGAACCACCATGAATTAGAATCGTTTCATATATGTCCTAAGGAAGAATATTCAACCATTTAAACAACTTTATCTGATATTTGAAGCATGATATGCACGTACATGTCCATCTACTGATATAAAATATGTTTTTGAACTCATTTGACCTCTTTGTACTTAATGACCTCAAAAGTGACCTTGTCCCACCTAATTTGATTGACCGACACCGGATTCATGTTAAGAAATGTATGAAGTACAATCTAGCATATTCGTTGCTTTTGCTCTCTTGTGTTGAACAATTAAACATGCTGTCGCATAAAAATGACCTTTCGACATATGCTATCAGCGTAATACCAGGTCAGACTACGCGGTTGGGATGAGCAGTCTGATCAGGTCTTACGCTGTTCGACATTCAGTCACGGAAATTCCAAACCAACACGAATGATTCCTAACCACACCGTGACTGTGCAAGTGACCCGGGCCCGTTTCACTAAACTTCGTACAACTAAAATGTTCGTAAGTGCAAAATTATGATAGTCTGTAAATTTCACATTAACAATGTTGTCTTGTAAACACTTATTGGATTTACATTTATTGAGCATAGGCTGCATATGCAGCCTATGCTCAATAAATGTAAATCCATCAATTGATATTTCCAGGCGATCCTAAATTTGCACATTTTAGTAGTAATAAGTTTAGTAAAACGGCCCCCAGTAGCCGATTTCACCAAAATTGCAAAATATACATATCTTGCTAAATATACTTTGAAATATTCTAACTAGTTTCTAACTAAAACAAAATGACTGTGATAATGTAACAAAGTCTGTCAAGCATAAATAGTCTTTAGTTCGACATGTATAAATTATGAAACAACACATTTCAGTAAAAATAAATAATTACTCCCTCAAAATATACTTAGCTAGATAAGTGTACTTAGCAATGGTGAAATTTGCTACTGGAGCTACATTTTCTACAATAATCAAACGATCTCCTTTCTATGGAAGCGTCCTGGTGCTAATGATAAAATATATGTATCTCCTAATTAGGAGATACTAATTCCTAATTAGGAGATACTATCTCATAATTAGGAGACAGTAACTCCTAATTAGTAGATATTGTTAGGAGTTAGTTGGAGTTACTATCTCCTAATTAGCAGACAGTATCTACTAAGTCCTAATTACGAGTTTCTATCTCCTAATTAGGACTTAGTCAATTAGGAGATACGAATATTTCAGCATTGGCATCAGGACTCTTCCATACCTTTCTCAGTCAGTGGTATATTTTCGGTCGTAAACCGTGTAGGAGACAACCACAACGCGTGCGACCTTCTGGGCATGACGCACTCGTCGATATACACCACACATACACAGGAAACCCGGCCAATGAATGTTAGACATGGCCGCAATCGACAAGGCACTTGCTCCAACGACCACGCCCACGGCCATTCAAGTTACAACAGAAAAGAGTAAGAATGGTTAGGTTTGTAGATCTCAGGTGATGTCTCCTATATCCAATGTGTCTTTTTCGCTTCAAGCACGGTAACTGTATGGAACGCCAAATATACATAAACTCAAATAATTAATGCTAGCTCTAAATATTTAGAGCTAGCTCCAAATCATTTGAAAAGAGCTCTCTAAATCATTTCGAGCTGGCTCTAAATATTTAATGCTACCTCTAACAACTAGCAATAATTATTTGAGTTTGTGTAGATTTGGCGTTCCAGGAAATCTACATAAACTAAAATAAGTAATACTAGCTCCAAATATTTAACGGCAGCTCCAACAACCAGAGCTCCAGTTAAGATGCGTAATTGGACCAAATGTTCCGGGTATTTTGCTTATTTCTTCACGAACAACTGCAAGTTGTGGTTGCTTTTGAATCGTCCCATCGAGACGATTCTAAAGCACTCCCAACTTGCCAATTTTGGCGAAGAAATAACGAAAGTCTCCCCAAAGTTGATCAAATTACGCACCTTAACTGGAGCTCTGAATAACACTTGTGTTAGCTTGTTTACATCTCCCACCTGGCATCAGTCAACATAGCACACCCAGACACCCACCAAATCCGTGTGTCTGGACTTCTTAGTTTTAGATCCAATACAGTACGAGTGTTTCCAACATTTTTTGTATCCGATTGTCAATCCATCGCCATATGCTCATTATAAAAAAACTGCTTGCAAACCCGAACTCGCCAGAACTATGTAATACAGACTTGTCATATCGCCCTAGTTTGCTACACAAAGAATGGCAAGAGAAGGAAATGCAGACCAAAAGGAAAGAAACATAGAGGCAGGACAAAGGGCGGCAGGGGTGGTAGGAAAGGAAATAAGAGGAGAATTGGGAGGAAGAACAGAAAAGGCAAATCCAAGAAGGGACAGAAACAAGCAAAACAGACAGTAATTGACGTACATAAAACGCGCAATGTCAACTTGTAATTAACCAGCTGTGTGCCAGCTGAAAGATTAGCTTGAACCATAGATATAAGATGTTTCCCACTTCTTACATGCATACACCGAATGATAAATGATACCTTATGACGTGTATGCCAAATGTAAACACATGTTAGCATGTCGCTGTGACTGGGGAAATGGAACTCATGGGTTTTGCGACCAGTTTATATCCAGTTCAGATTGTACATCCGCACAGTCTCATCGGGATCCGCACTGTTCAGTTTAATACAGATGGTTATCAGGCTGCTGAAGTGTGCTATTTGATCAGAAGCTACCCTGGTCACAGATCCAATAGGCCCCATTTCTCCAGTCACAGCCACATATAAGTATGCCTATGATTAAAGACGATTCTCTGTATTTATACCCAGATGATACATCGCCGTCTGTGGCTTTATAGCGCCGCCTGGTGGTTTCCTGACATACCCGACAAGGACGGGAATTGTCGACTATTTAGACCAACCAAGTACCATAACCCCATCTCGAGAAAGCGAGGCTTCCAAGAGTTATCGGGTTTACCAGTAACTCCTGTTGGACTCGAGGTAGCGAAGCTTCCGAGTAGTCCTGATGGCAGGAATTACATTACACAGGTCCGTCCCCAACTGATTCGAATCCATTCGGCTTATATTTAAGGGTGGGAATTGGCTCGAACACCTTCCATTATCGGCAATTAACATCAGTTAGCATTAATTATTAGCTTACAATAGTTACTTCCTCTCTAACAGTTGAAGGCTGGATGGCATTGTTTTCCCCGTAAAACATGAATTTGTATCCCACAGATAAGCATTCATTATTAGCTTACAATAGTTACTTCCCCTCTATTCTCAATGACCTTAAATTCGCTATAATTATATGCGTATGTAAGAAGGTTGTGTGCGAGAACAGATTCTGATAGTGAATTGCATGGGATATGGTGACTGAAGAAGGAATCAATTGATTCAGGTCCCAATGACAAGCTACCTTAGCCAGGGCGAAATGTCGCCCTTGTCAATTTCGCTAAATTATAAACTGCTGTACTAAATGTACCATTCACTAATTTCATGCACGACTATTCGTGTCCATATTTTACTGTTGCTATACTTGTTTTTACTATTATGTTGCTACATTTGTTGCCTGTACTATCCAATTGGAGGAAAAAAGGTATAATACTACTCAAGGTGCATGATCACGTGGTTACAACAACAACAACGTCGCCCACTAAGTATTATTTGCTATTTTCCTTAATATGCAACGGATTTTGATGAAATATGGCGCAGCAAACGCGACTTCATGAGCTGCATTTGGTGGTCCAGGGAGTTTGGCACAGACTTATGTCGTTTTTTCGAAGGATCGATTTCCGTGTTGGTATACACGAAAATCGATTCTTCGCAAAAACGACATAAGTTTGGGCGGAACTACAGAGACCACCAAATGCAGCTTAACAAGACGCGTTTGATGATCCATATTTCATCAAAATCCGTTACGTAATAAGGACACTATAAAAGAATACGTACTTTGAATCAGATAGATTCTGGAAATTTCAGTACTTGTTGTTGTTGTTGTTGTTGTTGTTGTTGTTAGTACCACGTGATCATACACCTTGCTACTACTACTTCCATAATATGAGACACGCCATATTATTTTGTACTTAAGAACATGTACGATGACGCGGCTTGAAAAAACTAGTGTTCGGCCATGTAGCCACAGATCAGCATGTGTGTCGTCGCATGATTGCATAGCGCTTTGTCGGTCAACTGTCACTTTCCCGGCTCTTCTAACGAGCGCGCCTTGTCTGTATCAGGCGCAACAGTTTTTGACCCAAGATTCATTCAAATTTTACCCCACCCACCCATCCTGATACGTAATGTATACACTTGGGTGAATTGGCCATTTTGCGAGTCCTAGGCTGGCTCATGGCGCCCCACATAATTCAGCTGTGGGGCAAATAAGAAATGGCGCCCCACATAATTCAGCTATGGGGAATAAGAAATGGCGCCATAATTCAGCTATGGGGAATAAGAAATGGCGCCCATATAATAGGCATAAGAAATGGCGCCCACATAATTCAGCTATGGGGACCCCACATAAGAAATGGCGCCTAGATGTCAGCGTTTCTGGTCATCTATTGACCATTCAACTCGCAATCCAGCAAGTTTGATTGGCTGAGCCTGAACTGTAGCACAGCTCTGGCTCATGTAATCAAGCTCTTGATTTCAAGGATAATATTCAAGTATTTTGATATAAAACAATTAGCAAATAATGGGCAGACTCTGCCCATTATTTGCTAATTGTTTTATATCAAAATATAGTGCAGGCAGTTGTGCATGTGCGGTACTAGAAATGCTGCGACAACTGTAGCTCTGCCATGGATATAATACAGTCGAACCTCCCCGAACGGCCACCTCTCTACAACAACACTCTCTCTGTAACAGCCGCTATTTTATCTTCCAAATGGATGATTTCCTCTATATCTAACCCTTAGACAGCTGAACACAACAATTGTCGTCTGCTGTTGCTTTTATATCTTGCCTGATTTCTCAATAAAATCATGGTTTGACAGTACTTCAGAATCATTTCCAATGGAAATGATTCTAAAGTGCTGTGAAAGCATGTTGTAAATTATTCTAAAGTGCTGTCAAAGCATGTTTTTCATGACAAAAATGGAAAATAGAAAGTAAATAGCAGACGACAAAAAAGTAAGATAGCGGTCTAAGGGTTCATTGTATTATCCGTAGTAGTGGACATTGAGAGATATGGTAAACAAATATGATGGGGCTGGAGAAATAGGGCTATGGGTTTTTTGGCCAGTGTAGTATCTCCTGATCAAACAACACACTCATGTATCCTAATTGTGATCTATATTGCATGAAAGGTGTTTCATTGATGGAATGACGAACATGCAAATCCTGATCACACTGTTCGGATCTGGGTCTACACTGGTTGAAAAACACATACGCCCCATTATTCCAGTCACAGCCAAAAGTATGTCGAAATTAAAAAACAATATACTGTATAGGAGTTCGTTGTCCTGGCTTTTCTATATGATTAGCTTCAATGTATCATATGTTCTACTTCGCATTCTCCGTTCTGTGTCAAACGCCAGAAGAGTTGACATTGACTGATGGATTGAACACACACAGATGACCGAGTAGTTGGCCACTCCATGTGCCGTATAGGATACAGTAACGAGGCAATGTTCACAGAACTATGTTATACATATATTCTATCACATTTACAATTTACATTTAGCAATTATGTTTGAATCACATCATGATCAGATCCTTAACCCTTTCAACACCACAGGCCTGTATAGTGGTATAGGCAAAAAGTGCAGATCCAGATGAGCCGGCTCGTGACGAGCCGTCTCATCAGGATCTGCACTTTTTGTAAGCAAACAATTTCATATTTTTGAGAAGAAAAATACCTCCTTTTCATAAATGGACTAGCCGTCTCATCAGGATCTATAAGTAATTTTCATATTTTTTTTAAAAAACAAAAACACCCCTTTTTCATAAATGGACTAGTCTGAAAATTATTTTATGACGATTAGATTGGTCGGAAAATCAACATCAAAATCCATTCCAGTTACCTAGGTGTGAAAGGGTTAATAACGTCTGATCATTAGCCAAGGACTAAAACGTCTTGTGTTGAGGGCACCCCGACCCTACCTTATGGATATGCCGCCGACCCTGCATTTTGTTTAGCCATTTAAAAAAAACGAAAAAAAACAAGCATTGACATGTCTGTACGGACGTAGTTCATTCAACTTCAACGTTCAAACTGGTTTACTATTTGTTATGGGATACTGGCATGTACAACACTCTACAGTCTGTTTCACGAAAACTCGCAAAATTCTGCGGCTTTTTAGTAAACAATGCAAAATTAATATATTTTTCGATAATATTAAATTGTATCAACATTTAACAACGCGCCTTCTTTTTATTTCGTGAAATTTGGTGAAATATAGATTTTATTACGCAAAATGATTTCTATATGAGAAGTTAGAATGGGGGAAAGAAGCTAAAGCATCAGTTCTGCAGGAGTCGAAAAACGAAAATAAATGGAAATTGTCAATGGGGATTAGCATGGGGAAATTTATTGTCGCAATAAAATCAATATTGGACCAAATTTCACAGAGTAAAAAGAAGGCTCATTCTTAAATTTTGATACAATTTAATAATCTTTCCTTCCTTCTTTTCTTCTGCATTATCTTCCGTTACATTACGCTCTTCTAAACACTACTTTCCAATACATACAACTTGTATATTATAACTAGATACCATTGTGTTCAATTGCTATACGATGTACATGATGTATTGAAAAGTGTAAATAAAACCAAAATTTAATAATAACGAAAAAATAAATATGTTTGCATTGTTTATATAGCAGTAACATTTGGGCAGGTTTCGTGAAACAGACAGTAGTAGTATTTAACATTTTATAAAGCCTACCCTTCCTACATGTACCCACAGGTGGAAGACTCGGACCTATGACACAAAAAAATGCCTATTAAAAAAAATCCCATTACCCCACCCACTTGGTCTCGTACAGTACCATATGCTAATATAAAGGTGAGCATAAATAGCGCTATTATAGAAAGAGCCCTCTCTTTTCCGGCTCGCACAAACACAATAAACATCGATTAAATGTATGAAATATGTCTCTGGCAATCGATAAAGGTATTAGGTGTGTGAATATACTCACTTCAAATCGCTGTTTCAAGTATTTATTGAGTTATTCGCGTTTTGATTACCCCATCCAAAGCGAAAGTTGCGTGTACGAAAGAATCTCACACAGAATCGGAGGCCGTCCGGCTGGATTATCGGTCATATTTGGCCGATAGCTGATCGCCAGCTCAAACTAAAGTCGTGCACCACGATCATATACATTAGAGACTCCAACCATACAAAGTTCGTCCAATTGTGATCGTTCGCCGATCTAAAAAACACTTTTTTCTATAATTTCGTTCATTATCTGGAACTGGGTCAATGCACTATCTTCCATAATACAACCACCGAAGCGTCTATGTAAGAACATCTCTGATTGGTTAAACCTAAAAATAGACGCGAGGACTTTCCCTTTTCAGGGTTTCCGGAAGACATAATCTGATAGTACGCGAATCATGAATGAAAGTCAATAAAATTAGAAAAAAGTGTTTTTTAGATCGGCGAACGATCACAATTGGACGAACTTTGTATGGTTGGAGTCTCTAATGTATATGATCATGGTGCACGACTTTAGTTTGAGCTGGCGATCAGCTATCGGCCAAATATGACCGATAATCCAGCCGGACGGCCTCCGATTCTGTGTGAGATTCTTTCGTACACGCAAATTTCGCTTTGGATGGGGTATACAAAATGCGAATAACTGAATAAATGCTGGAAACAGCGATTTGAAGTGAGTATATTCACACACCTAATACCTTTATCGATTGCCAGAGACAGAAGTCATACATTTAATCGATGTTTATTGTGTTTGTGCGAGCCGGAAAAGAGAGGGCTTTTTCAATAATGGCCCTATTTATACTCACCTTTATATAGCATATGGTACTGTACGAGACCAAGTGGGTGGGGTAATGGGATTTTTTTAATAGGCATTTTTTTTTTGTGTCATAGGTCCGAGTCTTCCACCTGTGCATGTACCTGTGTGTCACTGTGTATGGACTGTTGTCCACTACATGTACCTGTGTGTCACTGTGTATGGACTGTTGTCCACTATATGTACCTGTGTGTCACTGTGTATGGACTGTTGTCCACTACATGTACCTGTGTGCCACTGTGTATGGACTGTTGTCCACTACATGTACCTGTGTGTCACTGTGTATGGACTGTTGTCCACTACATGTACCTGTGTGTCACTGTGTATGGACTGTTGTCCACTACATGTACCTGTGTGTCACTGTGTATGAGTCCACTACATGTACATGTGTGTCACTGTGTATGGACTGTTGTCCACTACATGTACCTGTGTGTCACCGTGTATGCACTGTTGTCCACTACATGTACCTGTGTGCCACTGTGTATGCACTGTTGTCCACACCACACCATAGTTATTTATGCCGAACCTATAATCGGCTTCGCTGGTTGCAAGTGTAGTTTGTATAAGCACAGGCCCGTACTCAGGAATTAATTTAGGGGGGTGCGTTATCGACGGCGCGAAGGGCTAAACATTTGTTTTGCACATTCACGGACAGACCTCGGCAGATTAACCATTTCACCTCTAAGTAACTGGAATGGATTTTGAAATGTTAATTATTTTGCAACCCAATTCAATAATCACAAAATGATTTTCAGACCAGTCCAATTATGAACATGTGGTATTTTTGTTCTTAAAATTATGAAAATTACTTGAAAAAATTGCAGAGCCTGATGTGACGGCTGGTCACGAGCCGGCTCATCAGTATCTACACTTTTTGTAAATACCACTGTACAGGCATGTATTGTTGAAAGGGTTAAGGAGGTGCGTACGCACCAGTCGCACCCCCTCTGCGTACAGGCCTGGGGGCCGTTTCACTAACCTTCGTACGACTAAAATGTTCCTAAGTGCAAATTTAGGATCGTCTGAAAATTTCAACAGATGGATTTACATTTATTGAACATAATTGTTTACAAGAAAACATTGTTAATGTGAAATTTACAGACTATCATAAGTTTGCACTTACGAATATTTTAATCGTACGAAGTTTAGTGAAACGCGCCCCTGAAGCCCCTTCACTTCGCAAACTTTGTAAATATGTAAATATATGTCAATGTATAATAAATAATTCGCAGTAGATGCAATCATGTAGTGGTGTTCATTATTCTTTATAGATAATCGCCCGGATGGTCTCTCTCAATTCGCTGCTGAAAATACACAATATAATACTTACGGTGTTCCGTTTAGGCCATCGTAATATCGCTATCGGGTCGATACTACGATAGAACGATAACGATACGTACGATACGTACGATACTACGATGACGATAGTACCATCATCGTGTATCGTAATATCGTAGTATCATCATTGTGCTGTCGTACTATCACTATCGTGCATCGTGGTATCGTCATCGTAGTATCGACCCGATACTGATATTACGATGGTCTTGACTGAACACCGCAACAGTACAGTGGAACCTCTCTAAACCGGACATCATTTACACCCATGTGTGGGTAATTTTGAAGGGTTTTACTGTTATTTATCGCCCATGGCACTGTCTGATCGCGATCGCTAAGCATTAACACTTACTGTGGAGTGGTCAAATGCCTGATTTGCAGTGGAACATCTCTATACCGGTCTGGTTTAGAAAGGTTGCACTTCCAATTGAAAACAAAATGCAATTACTCCACTAACCGATTGTCTTACTATACGTGGTGGAAGCCTCATGCATGTGACAAGAAAGGAAAGCCAATTGAAAACAAAATCCAATTACTCCACCACCTAGTTTTGCACTGTATGTTAACTTATAACTAAACGCTAACGACAACAGGTGGGTAGGTTAACAGGATATTTTTTAAATGCATATTTTTATGTCACATGTCAAAGTCTTCCACCACGTACAGTACGACAACGGGTGGGGAAATGGAATATTTCCATTGGTATGTTTTTATGTCACATTTCCGCGTCTAACCCGAATGTTCTGTCTGTAACGCAGGGCAAGTCGCCCTGCGTTACAGACATACACGTCGGGTTCGTCCGCGTCTTACACGTGTGGAAGGATGGGCCGTGGCCTAGTGGATATGGCATTGGACTTCAATGGAAACTGTGGGATCAATCCTCACCCTATGCGTGAAAATTACTAACATAGTATTTCCATCCCACTGGTCTGTTTGGTGAGACTTTAAAATGGTCCCTTCTCTATATGACTTTACCTGTTGCTGGGACGTTAGAACCCATTCACGTTCACTTACACGTGTGTATTGACTTTGTTTATCTTATATTTAATGGTAGGAATTGGCCCGCAGAACTTCCAAACCCATGTGTACTCACCGACTACCTAGTTTTCGTAATAGACGTTGAAGGTGGCACGACAGCCTTTGTCCACCCACACCGACACGCCTGTCGTACCGAAGCTCTCTCCGTGCGTGCATGAAGATTTCGAGTGCTTGATGTGCACCCAGACATTCCGCAGAGCGCTGGAGTCGACGACCAGGCACGACTCGTACTTAAAGCCGATGCTCGAACATGTCACCTGGCGATAGTTTGCACACATCTCTGAAATAAATTGGTTAACCCTTTCAACCAAACAAACCATGTAGTCAGCTTGTGCAAACACTGTAGATCCAAATGAGTCTCGTCAGGATCTACAGCATTAGTCAGCACTGTCCAAAAATTAGTCTCCATGGAGAACCCAATTTTAGATATGTATGGGTTAAATGGTTGAATGGTTGACGACTGGTCATGCCTGGCCAATAAAATCGCTGTTCGAATAATGCGATCGTACGATCCAGACCTTGGTGACCCAAATCGTCGTGAAGGGATTTAAACAGCTCGTGCCGAAGTATCTCAGGAAGGACAAGCTGCTTAATTCCTTAATCTTGGAAGCTTGATTTCCTATACAGGACTTCTTTGCAGATGCAGAGCTGATCCTAATGTCGCAAGTACCGTCTGTCAAAACGTTCAGTATCAATCCTCGTAGAGTCGGTCGATTACCCTGCTTGATCAAGTCGATCACATGATGGATCTGTGTATTAGCCATCTGTGCTCTCTTCCAATCTTTGTCGCTAAGCGCAAACTTACCTAGCAGCTCCTCTAGCGGACTTGCAGTCTTTCCCTTAGGAATGTCTGGCAAAACTGTCAAAACTAAAGTATCGGCATATGGACAATCTTCAGGGGCAATGGACTCCGCCTGGCAGATGGCTTTCAACAATGGTGGAGTGAGCTCCTCATCTCTGGATGGACGTCTTGACAAACCATCGGCGTCATTGTTGTATTTGCCCCTTCGGTAGCAGATGGTAAAGTCATAATTCGCTAGTGCTGCTACCCAACGTTGCCCTGTCGCATCTAACTTGTCTGTAGTGAGGATGTATGTAAGAAGATTGTTGTCAGTCACTACCTTGAACTTGGTCCCATAGAGGTAGTTGTGCAGCTTGTCTGTGATTGCGCATTTCAGTGCCAGAAACTCGAGTTTGTGAGCGAGGTAGTTTTTCTCTGATGGTTTCAGACTGCGACTGGCGTAGGCTATCACTCGATCTTTTCCCTCTTGTTTCTAGTACAGCACTGCTCCTAGAGCCTTTAACGCTGCGTCCGTTTGCACGGTGAATGGGAGTGAGTAGTCTGCATATGCTAATAAAGGGGGGTTCACGAGCTTGTTGACCAGTGTATCAAACGCCGCCTCACATTTTCCAATACGAAAGGGACCTTTGTTGTTTTTTTTTCAATCTTGGTGCAATGTTCGTAGGAATCCCTACCAGCAGGTCGTTTGACGCCTGTAATAGCCGGTCAATCCCAAAAACTTCCTAACATCTCTGGTAGACTTTGGAATAGGCCAGTGCTTCACCGCCCCACGTTGGGCGCCAATGTAGCCGGTCTGGCTCTAATTCCCCCTTTACTTGGGAAACCTCCCCAAAAAAAACCCTCCCCATTTTTTTCTAACTTTGAATGGGAATTCCCAGCAATGTAGGTCATTGGACAATTATTCTAATATTCAAGGTAGTGTTGAACCATATATAAAATAATCATTGGTGGATGATAAAGAATATATAGATGAAATAAAAGTTTGTAAATGAACACAATTCTTCATTAGTTTACGTACTTGTTTTGCACTATTTGTTTTCGTGTACTATGTTTATGGCAGTTGTCACGGTTGCAGACAAGGCGTAAATCGGCCAATAGTGTGAGGGTTGTAATGGGTATGCCCATATTGGTTGGTATTTGGTTCAGAAATCGGGAAAATGAGTCAGAAATGATGGTCGTACATTAGAATAGAGATAACTGTATTGAAATTTGTAATTTGGGGAGATACTCGGTGTATTTACGGTTGGAAACTTCGATTTACGTCTCCGCCTGCGGCGTCGCTGTAAATCGAAGTTTCCAACCGTAAATCCACCGAGTATCTCCCCAAACTACAAATTTCAATACAGTTATCTCCTAATTTACCCGTATAATTAATTTAATATAGTTTACATGTACAATGGGCGATGTGAAAAGTATGGCGTCGAATGAAACAAGTGAGTCCTGCTGCGTGCGCATACAACATGCATTCCAGTGTTAGTCACGTGACAGGAGAACAATAGTTCAGCCGATAAGTACTGAAATATAATAGTTCAGTATGCTACATAAAAGTATTACTTTCTACACTATTGACTAACTACAAGTACGACTACACTATAAGTTCGCTTAAGGCAGATGACACTAGTTATAAATTGGATGGTAATACACATAACAAACACACAGGTTTTTGTAATATATTTCCATACAATAATTTCAACTGCCACACAAGTTATTGTTCTGTGCCAGTATTGTCATAATACATCACACAAACGTCACCTAGCACCTGTCCAGAGAAACAAGCATAGCCATGAAAACCAACAACCAATCATCACTAAAAGCCGAATACAATTACAATAACGAGCTTCCCGCATTTATACGATATCAAGGTGTATAATCACGTGGTTACCACAATAACCGAAATGTCTGAAAGTGTTGAAAGCGAGCCCACTCCAAAGTTAATAGTATTGATATTTTCCTTAATATGCAACATATTTTGATGAAATATGGCGCAGCAAACGCGACTTCATGATCTGCATTTGGTAGTCTCGGGACTTCGGCATATACTAATGTTTTTTTTTGTGCAAAGAATCGATTTCCATGTCAGTATTGGCAGTAAACACGGAACTCGATTCTTCGCAAAACGACAGATGTATGGGCCAAAGTACCGAGACCACCAAATCCCGGTATTTCCCGCCCCGGGAAATACTCTCAAAAGTGGGAAATACCGGGAAATATGATTTTTCACATTACTTTTTCAAGCTGTTTTAACAATTTTCAGCCTAATTCTGTTTTAAGGACAATATTGGTTATTTAAATAGTTGACAGTTTGATAATAACATGTAGTTTTAATAAGAAAGGATAAACTGTTTCGTCACTCCCTGCTGTGTGCATTGTGTAATTAAAGAAATGTCAAGTGTCAAATAGTGTGTTGTCTCTTTGTTGGCTTAGAGGCTGTAAAACAATTACACCCTTACCTGGATTACCATTCAGCAGGGATCATCTCAAAAGATAATATTAATAACATATTACCTAGGTAATGAAGGGGGGTTCTCAAAATATTAGCTTGTAGTAGACAATTTTATTATAGAATTGTATACACATTTTTGGTCTTAGAATTTACAGATATTTTGTATTAACATTGATTTCTAGTATTGCATAGGCAGAATTTCTACCAGTAGAAAGTACAATGTAATAAAAAAAACATATTAAAAACCAGCTGATAGGGGATTAGCTACCAAGCATGACATTTGTTATATCACCGTCCAATACAAATCATATTTGCCGGTATTTCCCAGTATTTCCCGGTATTTCCCGCCGTCCCGAGTATTTCCCGGGAAATTGCCAACACTGCACCAAATGCTGCTTAACAAGACGCATTTGATGAGCCATATTTCATTAAACTCCGTTACATAATAAGGACAATATAACAGAATACGTACCTTGAATCTGAGGCGCTGCTGAAAGTTTCAGTAAGTGCTGTTGTTGTTGTAACCACGTGATCATGCACATTGGATATGTTGAACGATACTTCATTACTTCTCCAGTGGCATAATTAGGGCCTACACTTATCATGCTTATACTTACGATCGCACTGGCATACGGAGAACTTGGCGCTGCAACCTTCGTCCACCCAGATCTCGTTTCGTGTTGCCCCGAAGCTGTAGGTAATAATACACCAAGAATAGTCAAGTAAATAATCCCGTCGAGATTAGACCACACTTTTTGCTTTTCGAATCTAAGCAAGTGATGTAGATATCAACTTGATAAACATGTTAACTCATTTTTTACTTCGTCTTCGTTCACATTTCTATGATATTTAGACATTACTAGAACTAACCCGAATTTCCTGTTCAAACAATAATAAAATACAAATACAGACAGAAATTTCGGTTATACTTGAACATGATAGTACCGTGGTATAAATAGCATTGGGTCCGGAAATCATGCTTTTATTATGAGAAAGTGCACCTATATTTTATTTTCATTAGATGCAGTGCCGGCAGGTTGCAGATTATGTAAAAGTAGATTCTGCAACATCCATATGAAAATTGAAAGTTGCAGATAACAATGTAACTATAGCGGATATCCAGTTAAGTTATGCAGTAAAACTATGGTTGTGTTTTCTAACCTATAGACGAGGGCGCATGGCGACTTCGGGTATTTATCGTCTAGGATTTATTGTTTTCTAACCTGTAGCCGAGGGCGCATGGCGACTTGGAGTATTTATCGCGCACCACGATCTGGGAAACAGGTGTGAGGGAAGTCCCTGCTCCGGGAACCGTACATCTCCGGTATTTATAGCCGACACTCGAACATGAAACGTCCGTACAGCCGTCTGAAAGATACACATGCGTATTTTGGTCATGTTCATATCGATAACATTTATCAGGTAAGGCTAAGCAACGCGTGGATGTGAGTAAATACCTCTAATTACATTACATTAGAGCAACATATTACATATGCCACGGTTATATCACGGTTTATCCGCATGTACGAGGAGATAATCCGCGAGCTTTAGCGAGTGGATTATCGATCGTACATGCGGACGAACTAACTGTTGTTTCATCCTCATGTCCATACATTTCCCATGTGCTGTGTAAATGCAGAAATAAAACTCGAAAATGTCACAAATATGTGACAAGAAGAGGAAAATGTGAAGCTAAGAAACGCGTAGGAATTCGTCGTTTATTTATCAGGTGAGATAAACACCGCGTAGGACTTCCCATAGGCATTCGGCGTGTTTCGGCTTTCATCGGTATGACTATGGTCGAGACGCCAGTTTCGGGGTAGTCATGAGTTTTCGGGGTATTCACATATTTCGTAATTTATGGACATGTGTGCAGCCGCGATGTGCATTACGTCAGGTGATTAATATAAGCATGACTTGACGTACATTAAGTCCTTTAAAATACCACCAAATCCAGTGTTTGGACTAAATACTGGTAATTTTTGCCATTTTAGGCATTTATGTCATTTTGTTCACGAACCTACCGTGATTTTTTGCGTCCGCCATTAATCTGCTCTTTAATATTGTTAAAAGCAGAAACAATAGAAACGTTTCTAGTTTTCATTCACGGTGCCTCATTAATCTGTGAAATGATCACCAGCCAATGAAACTCGGGACGAATTAGCAGAGTTATTAACACTTTCGGAATATGCCCCGAAAACACCAACCATACGTCAAGATTCAAGATGGCCGACTCCTGTGTTGCTAAACGCGAATTTTAATGTAACAACAATCTTATTTTGAAGGCAAGAAACATTGAAAGAAATGTTTACCATTGTTTTGAACTGATAAGTTAGCTCATATGGTATGTTTTATAAAAACCGCTAGTTGTTGAACTTGTTAATACCCCAAAAACTAGACCCACCATAATATATATATGAAAAAGGCTTATAGCTTTGGTTGGACACGACCTCGTATCACAGCAAATTCCGCGATTTTATTAACGCTAATGTAAATACTTTGGCGGAATGTGCACATGCTCATTATTGTTATCTTGCTGAAATAGAATAATTAGAACATAATTATGCAAAGAATATCGAATTACAACTGTTTTTCCTAGGTCGGACACGACCACGTATCATAATGAGATCGCATAGCTGCCGCAGGACCACATCAGTCTTTAGAGCATCAGCAGATAGCTGGACACACGTCCGTGCGTCCATGATCTGCTGCACAGTGAATGAAGAATCAAACCCGCTCCCTAGGGTGGGTAGGGCGGGTGTGTGACCCCCAAAGTGGTTTGCAGTTGATAAAATCAGGATCAAACTTCACCTTCCCTAAGGTAGGCTTCGTTTAATCATTCAATTTTATCAACTGCATAACCCCTTTTGGGGCCCCACAGAGACATTACAGTTGATTCTTCAGACACATGAGCTCTATGAATGAATTATGAATGAATCACAGCTACGCTCCGCCCGGAAAGTTTGAATCAGTTGTCAGTTGAGTACATTGTATTACTTCAAAAGCACATTTACATTTGTTTTCTTAAATCCAAATTTTTCTAAACCTTTCATAGTTGTATTATCTATGTTTGTGTGAAATCGTGTAATTATTTGTTCAGTGATATTGCTAAAATATCTGAAAATGTGTCCCTGAAGTGAAGCATGCATAAACTTATCAAAAAGCCTGCCCAGCGCCATCTGGTGGCTTTTATATCCCAGTTGAGCCTTTAACCTTTTGGTTTGTTATTTATGACACGTTTGTGCTATGAAATGTTACAATATTTGCACTGTCTTTGACAGAAATGAATAAGTGTAACAAAACCGCATCTTTTTGGGTAGTCGTGTTAGGTGAAAATCTAACTTCTCTTAACTTTGTTTTGTAATGTTTGATAACAAATGTATCGGGTGAACATAGGAAACCCTGGGAATTCCTCGTATAGTCGAGGATTTCCGACCGAGTTGAGCTGATCCTGATAAAAGGACACCAAAAGACCACAGGTCAATAACCCGTAGTATGGCTGGTAACATATGTACAATTCGACTATTTATGTTTTAGAAACAAGCAAAACATCAGAAAACTACACCTAGCTATGAAAAAAAAACAAACAGTCACGAAACGTCATAACTGCACCTAGCTCTGAAAACCAAAAATGAAACGCCACTAAAGTCCGTGTATTTATCTAATATAGGTTTTTCTGGTACAACTATATTTGTCAGTAAGCGAGGCTTACGAAATATCCCCCCCCCCTCGCGTGGGCCCAGGTACCCCTAAATATGTACATTTCTGCCAAGTCTGTGGGCCTGTGACCCTGACCGTTGGATCAGCGGGGGTCGGACGGTCATGGATTTGTCACACCATGATAGTTGACCCTTCGAGGAATGCATGCATGAAATATTAAGAATTTTGATGAATGAAATAGAATTTATAACATATTTCTCTGATGTTAAGTTTTGTCACGGTAAAGAGACTAAGTATGTGACCTAGTAGTATATGAGGATTAAAATGATACCACCTCCATCTGGAAGTCCCCCCGCTACGCGCGGCGACTCCCAGGGGGAGGTGCTATCAGTATTGACACCTCATATACTACTGGGATTTTTCCCCACTGTTATCACGGTATGTATGAGAAAAGTGGAAAATATTTTTCGTCAACCATTATAATTCCTCGACTGGATGAGAAGTTATCAACGAGATTACACCCTATTAGAGATAATAAATCCCTATGTTATACTCAGTATATACAACCATCTGCCATACATAGTGTATACATAGATCTGTCATACATATCAAGTCACAACAACTTACACCCTATTAGAGATAATAATCCATTGGTTATACTCAGTATAATACAGCAATCTGTGATACATATCAACAACTGGCAATCCTATTAGAGATAAGAATCCATTGGTCATACTCAGTATATACAATAATCTGTCATACATTTATTAAAAATAAAATAACAACTTACACCCTATTAGAGATAAGTTATCCATTGATTATACTCACTGTATAATGCCTACCATAAAGCAAATGAGAGAGCAAGCTCAGAGTTGGGGAATTTCCCTAAGAGGTTTGAGACTCAAGAAAGCTATAGCAGATAGGATAAGTGAAGCGCGAGCCGTCGTTCGCGAGTAGATGCTGTGGCGTGCGGTTTTGACCGGACGACTGCCTGCCGACCCCGAAAAACGCTCCGAGAAATTGGAGAACGAGACGACGGCCAGTCTGCGTGCCACCGCTTACGCGCAGCGTGTAAAAGACTATCGCAGCGCACGCAGAACAGCACTATGCAAGGCGTACTACAATAAGATTTATCAAGGGCTGGTGGGGAGACCTCCTAAGAGGAGGAGATAGCTCGTCAGAGATTTGGTGGAGGAGGGTGCCAGGGTTCTCGCCGAATATGCCGAAGCTAGGAAAACTGTTGATAGGGATAGGAGGAAGATAGTATGGACTTTCAAGAGGTGGGTAGACGGGGATATCAACAATCGCATAATGAATAATATTCGCCAAGAGATGACCACGTCATGTTATCTGAGGTATTCGTGCTCGTATCGTATTAGGAACATGGAGACCGACGAAACGATGATCTATCACAAACAATCAAAGGATAGTCCGTGGATAAACAAGATCGCCAAACCTGAGAGTTGGATATCCGATAGAGAGAGAGAGAGAGGTCGAATGGACATCGACAAAGTCGATAGACCAAACACAAAATGGACCTTCGTTCGTTGGATATCGGTTGAGGTGAAGCTGATCATCGATGCACAACAACTTCTCATGGGAGCGGGAAAACTCCCCGATTGGTTAAGACAGAAAAAGGGAATGTATTCCGTCGACACGTACGCCGACTACTTGTGTCTGTTTAGGTGCATAGCCATCCACCGTGGAGGGAGACCCGACCGTTGTTGTGAGAAGGCACGAGCTCTAGCTCGCGAATACCTCGGTCACGATAACGGACCGGATAGTAAGGGAATCCCCCTGGAAGATATTAAGAAGGTCGAAGAGCGGTTCAAGTTAGGCATTCGCGTTTACGAGCCCACCGCCGACGGAATGTGGTACCTCATGAAGTCTCCGGCAAATTACGACGCGGTTGGGGTGAAGACCATGACGATATGAATGTTTGGAGGTCACTCGTTCCTCATAACGAACCTCCGCAAGATGACGAACGAGTACGGGTGCTCCGGATGTCAACAACGGAACGGTTCACACAGTCGTGTCACATGCACAGGCACGCGACCACCTGCAGGGGTGGGAAGACCGTGGTGATATGTCCAGGTAAGAGGGTAGAGAGACCGCAGTCAGCCTACGAGAAGGCGTTCTATCCCAAGGGGTCAGCGAGCGCGATGTCGATTCAATGGTTGAGCAGAGAAGAGGAGAGGGTGGGAAAGCACATACATCACGCGAGATGCGGTCACGGGGGTGAGAGGTGGGTGGCCGGCGACCCGGTCGACGGCTACTGTCACGAAATCAAGACCGTGTTTCAGTTTCAAGGATGCTACTGGCACGGGTGTCCGACACATTGCAGAAGAGGTAACGCGGTAGAGCTGTACAGGAGGACGAAAAGGCAAGACGCCAAGATAAGGGAGGTGGGTTGCGATCTGGTGTTGATGTGGGAGTGCGCGTGGTTGAATGAGGTGAATACCCACTATCAACTACCGCCGCGCGAGGAGGATACTACTCTGTACCCGCGCCAGATAGTCTACGACTTCGAGGCGTATCTCGACAAGTCGAAAACCACGCGCCCCACCAAAGACCTGACCTTCGAGACCGAGCACGTCCCTATATCGGTGTCGTTGGGGGATACGATGCACGAGGGGATCACCCACATCTGCGAACGAGACTCCGGCACTCTGGTCGAGAAGTTCGTGACCGAGCTGCATAGGAGAGGTAATGACATCAGGGAGGGGGTTAGGAAGAAGTATCTGCCGACCGACCGGCCAGCACGACGATGTTTCTGTTTACCCCGGAGTTCAGATTTCTCGATATCATCCAATATCTGGGACCCGGTACCACGTACGACCAGTGGGTTAAGGCGTACGACTTTAAAACGGTAAAGTCCCACTTCCCGTACGAGTGGTTCTATTCCCCAGAAAATCTCGACCTTCCGGGGCTGCACGACTATCCCGAGAGGTACTCGAAGTTGAAGGGTGAGTTCCTACTGTCGTCCGAGTGGAAAGAGTGCAAGAAGGTCTTCCGAGAAAAGGGGATGAAGACGTTCCAGGAATGGTTGCGACATTACAACGACTTGGACGTCGGACCGTTCCTAGAGGCACTGATTAAAATGACGGAGTTCTACAGGTGGAGAGGCGTGGACATACTCAAGGACGCTGTGTCTCTGCCCGGTGTTTCCCTTCAGTACCTGCTCCACGTGTGGATCGATGGGAAAGCGGACACGCCCGAGCTGTGGTCGCCGAAGGATGAGACTTACGCGATGATGAAGGAGGGGTTGGTCGGTGGTCCGTCCATAGTGTTCTCCAGATACGCCGAGGCTGGCAGGTCGACGATCAGGGGTAAGGTAGGGAGTAGGGAGGAGAAGGTGTGCAAGGCGGTGGTGGGTTACGACTCCAATGCGCTGTACCTGTCTACCCTATCGAAAGACATGCCGTGCGGGGAGGAGAAGATATGGACGTGTGACGACCCGGAAAGACAGTCGTATATAAAAAGTTTAGTGAGGAAGGTCAGGCGCGACGATTGGTTCGGATTTGTGGAGTTGGATATAGAGGTCTCGGAAACGTTGCGATACAAGTTCTCGGTAATGTCGCCGCTGTTCGTTAATCGAGAATTCGACGAGACCGAGGTTCCTCAGCACATGAAGGACTATCTGACCAGGACTGGGAGGAATAGGGTTGAAGGACAGAGAAAGCTCGTTGGGGCACTGTCCACCAAGAAGATGATCATATACTCCCCGCTGCTAAAGTGGTATCTGGAGCACGGTCTGGTCGTCAAGGCGGTGCATAGGTTGATATACTACATACCCGGCAAACCGTTCCAATGGTTCGTGGAAGAGGTCACCGCCGCCAGACGGACGGGGGACGTCGACAAGAGCAAGGCGGTGTTGGCGGAGATATTCAAACTGGTTCGAAACGCGTGTTGTGGCAAGCTGATAGCGGCTCAAGAGAGACATATGAACATCACTTATACAAAGGATGAGAAGACTGTCGACCGGGCACTGAGGTCGGCGTGGTTCGAAGACCTGGAGGAGATTGGGGAGGCTTACGAGATATCGAGCAGGAAGACTCGAGTGGTGATCAACAGACCATTTCAGTGTGGCATAGCGGTCTACCAGTTGGCCAAGCTCCGCATGCTGGAGTTCTACTACGACTTCTTGGACAATTACGTGGATCGCGGAGATTTCGAACTTATACAGATGGACACTGACAGCATGTACTTCGCGCTGTCGGAGAAGACGCTGGCGGCGGTAGTGAGAAAGAAGATAGAGGGAGATAGAGCCATCGTGCTGTGAAGCAAGTGTTACTACGTGAGCGGTGACGAACAAACTAAGCACTCCGCCAAGGGGATGTCGAGGAGATCTAACGATCTGACTTGGGGGAGGTACAATAGCGCTCTCGAGGGTGGTTGGGACATGGCGGAGAACAGGGGATTCCAAATGGTTAACGGTGTGATGAAGACATAAAATCAGGAGAAGTTTGGGTTGTCGGCGTACTACGACAAGAGGAGAGTGATGGAAGACGGGGTACACACCGAGACTCTAACATAGGACACTAAAAAAAGGGGAGAATACTAAAGGCCTGACCGACTATGACGACGGACGGACCAGGGGTAGCTGGGTGTCAGAAGGCACCGCAAGAAGTTCTTCGCGAACAAACCCGCGCAATGGATAATCATCCAAATAGTAGAGCATGGGCTCATCGGGTTTGGTAATAGATCGATCCAGATAATATACATTGAGAGACGACACGGGATCAATCGAGCGGCGGCGGCCACCTTCGAGCTCTCCCGGTTGATAGAGGTACCGGACGGCAACATCCGATGGAAGCCGTTTCTCCGCTAAACCAACGGGTCGCCCGCGCGAGACGGCGGATGATTTGTGCGAAACCTTTTTTGCCGCCGCGAGGTTCTTGATGGCTGCGAGTCCCTTCCAGTAGCCGCGGGGGCTGTAGTACATGTTCGCTAACTTGCGCGCTAGGCGAACCGATATTTTGCTATCAAGCTTGCGCGTGTCCATCGTATGCGAGGTATTATAGTAGATCGAACAGTCTCCAACATGTCCTCCTCGCCAGATCGTTCGGTAACTGCGTCGTCAATACTAAACCGTTGTTGGAATTTTCGCTGCATCTGCCGTTCAATCTCCGATTGCTCTGGAGGAACTCGGGGGAATCTAACATCCGCTTTGCGAAAAGGGTGGCCGCTTTTTCGTCCTCGCGCCACGTCTCTAGAGAGTATTGGGCCAGACTGATCAGACCCTTTGCGCCAGCTAAACGGTATTTATGGGCCGTATCGCCTACATCGATCGAAGCGTAATAAAGCTCGTCAACTAACATCGTTCTATATACATATATTTAAAAACATTTTTTAAAATAAGTATTGCTTATTGCTTTTGCTTATTGCTTTTCCAATATAGTAGCTGACGAGACCCGTCGCAACCATCCCCACGACGATGAACGCGATTTCGCGGTCTTTTTGGGCCTCTGACGGTACATAGAAATCTGAAAGTTGGGGCTAGGGATCCAGCGCCGCGAGAATTTTCTGCGGATATGCCAGCGCGTACTCGCGGTTGGCTTCTTCAACGTTCCGGAAAGTTTGCGCGGCGTGATTCTCGCGGCGAAGCTCTTCGTTGACCCAGCCCAGATGAGCGGTTCGTTTTTTCGACCATGCTGCGTATGCGCTCTTGAATTGTTCTGCAGCTAAGTCGTGACGCTTGCGCTCCTCATCTGCGTCCGATTTTCCTATAAACGAGAATAAATAGTTGCTACCGCCGAACGCCACTGCGCTCACGATTGCACCAAATAGTATTAGTCCGATCGAAGCAATTATTTCCATATATTAGCAGGTATAATTCCAGCTTTAATTAGATAATCTCGAGTCCCAACTGCGGACGCTACATTCAAGGTCACGAGCTCTACGTCTCGCGCGGTCATGTCCAATTTGGGAGAGGGCCCTCCGGAGGTCATCTTTAATAGTCGAGCCCACCCGATACTGAGGCCCGATATTACCACGGCGTGTTAAAGCGCATTCACTATCATTTTACCATCGTTTTCAGCCATTACATATAGTGATTATTGCATATAAAAGGGATCGCGATCAATGTTTAAATGGGGCGCAATCGGTTTCGGAACTGCGGCTGATTGTTTCGAAAGGTAGTTCCACACACACACGGTGCCCACAACTGCCAGACCATCACCAACAACCCACGGGATGATCCAGGTAGGAACTACAGCAATCCACGATTGCTCCGCAGGAGATTGGACCGCAGTTGCCTTCGGATGTTTTGCTGTTGTGCAATCGGAGATTGCTGCCCCCCAACTGTCGCCCCTGAGCTGGAACAAATAACGACTGTTTGGCCTCTCGAAACTCGGCGAGTATTTTATCTTGTTTAACTTTTCAGGTGGCAGCCGCTGCCCGCCCAGCTGCCTGTCTGTTTGGGTTTTTGTGTCGTGCAATCGGAGATAGTTCCCCCAACGCCGTTGGAGGAGCAATCGGGGATAGTTCCCCCAACGTGCTCGGGAGCGGAGTTGGAAGTGCAATCGGGGATTGCTGTTCCGTCACTCTCGCAGGTGCTTGCACAGGTGCGTTTTGTGTCATCATTTTCTGAGCTTATATTTCGTGGGCATATATGTCCAAATTGACAGTGCTTAGCCGTGGTCAACCCGTTTTTCAGCCGAGCTAAGTACATTCCAAACTTGTGATAAATTGAGCAGCATGATGTTCTAAGAGTGTGTCCTACAAAAGGGTCAGTCTCTAGATCACCAATCAACCCCGCGGTGTTTGGTATAGGGAGAAGTGTACTAACAGCGGTAGCGTACAGATGGAGAACCGCCGATCTAAGAGTTTTCGTCATCTCCGCACCTAACCTAGATTCGTATCGCGCATACATTTTATCGACCTCCGCATCTGACATCTTGTCCACCTGACAAACTGAGAGACGCCTACCGAAATACCGCCCCGATTGTCCCCCAGCAACCAGCGCAGCTAGCCGCTCGCGCCGCGTTGCGTTTTCATTTTCTTTCAGTAAAGATACCGTATCGGCAGTCGTGCCATCTTTCAGGAAAGATATCGTGTCGGCAGTCGTTCCTACAGGTCCAGTCATGTCGGCAGTCGACACGACTGTCTCTGCCATTAGCTGATCGAGAAGTTCGTCACAGTTAATTATTTTATTTTTAATAATTAGTACGATTCTGACTCGCCTGATAAGTCTAACATATTGCCAAGCGCGCCACCCGTTACTTATGATCACCGTTATGCTCGCAACAAAGCTCGCAGCGGAGCAACACATTCTTAACATTGTTAACCATTGTTCAGCATGTGTTCAACATTTGTTCATCATTGTTAAGCATTGTTAAGCATTTGTTAAGCATTGTTAAGCATTGTTAAGTATTTGTTAAGCATTGTTCAGCAATTGCTCAGCATTGTTAAGCATTTGCTAAGCAGTTACTAACGAGCGTTAAGCTGCGCTTATTACTTTGTAAGCAGTTGGGATAACGTCGTTCTCTCGAAGACAGTCATCGAATGTGTCTCGGTCCTTGCAGTGAAAGAGGGCGACCCATTTCGTTTGCTCGCGCAGATCCTTGAGGACGGCGTTGTACTTCTGAGTGGAGATCCATACGCTTTGCCCCGCATGGCGGCCCGAAAATGCGAGCTCGGAGAGCATGTCCTTCTTTTTGGTCATCGCCGCCTTGGCCGAGCAGTCGTCAATCACGTATAGGGTGGGCTCGCCCTGAAAGACGTGGTAGAAGCCACGCAGCCAATCGTGAAGCCTGTCGCCGGGGTCAAAGACGTATACCTCAGGGTCGGCCCATATCCACGGGCGCCGCTGATAAGTCTCGTTGTGCCGCACAGTGGGACACAGGATCACAATGTGTCGAAAGGCATCGCGGTAGGACCCCTCGAGCAAGTCGAGGATGAAAACCGTTTTTCCGCATCCTGTCTGCCCACATATTATGGCATAGTGGACATCACAAACTTTATTTTCAGTAGAGTGCTGATACGTATCGTCCATCTTCGATGTTGAGTTGTGCATCTGTGATTATATATAAGTACACGTTCAATGGCCCAGCTCCATCCGCCTCTTTGGTTATCTGGATCGTCACACCATCGCTAGCGTTCTCAACTTGGCGTCCACTACCGTGCATTTGGTCGTCGTCGCTGGCTCGCATGTCTAGCCATAACGCGTATTGGGTAGTCAGAAACTGCGCGAGGGAGACGTCCGATAGCTGCAGGTCTTTGGCAACCGCGGCAACCTCCGGGGAGCACTTAGAGCCGGCAGCAAACTGCTTTCTGGCTTCGTCCCACTGCTGGTGCGCGCGAAGGCCCTGGCTGTAGAGTTGATTGGGAACTCCTTCGATCGTCACCTCGAGCTTTGTGATTTTGGGGTTATAAAATGTGTCGCTTGTTCTAACCCCGAGCGCGAACCGACCCTCCTCGAACAGCATCAGTATACCTTTCATCGAGTGGGCGGGTGCGTTGACATTAATATTCCACAATGTGTCGCTTTTGTCTTTCGTCATCTTGCGGTGGCGAAGAAATCGGTCGTAAAGTATGACAACGCGCCGGCGTACTGGGATCTGATCAATCGCGCGAGTTTGGGCATCGTGACCATGTCGTACTCCAGCGAAACAGTATCGATCGTATACGTCGATACCATGTCGGTGGCTATGAGAACTCGGCGGTAGTCGTTGAACGTTAGTTCGTATTCGAGGCGGTCAGCCAAAGCGCTCTGATAGTAGGGCATTTGACTCTCCAGCAACTCAAAGTCGAGCGGGATGTAGAAGCGGTTGTCGTAAGCGGCCGCGATCGCGTTGTCACTCGCGTTGTTATCTGTCTTCTTACCAGTGTCAATACCCTGATAGACGGCATTTTCGCGCTGGCGCCGTCTTCCACATGTCCTGATAGCTGTCGTCGATCGATATCACCTCATTACCAGCAATCTTTATCATGGTCTTCTTGACGATGGCGCGACCCATGTTCTGAACGACGGTTCGGTCCACGTCTGTCGACGTCAGCGAAATAGTGAAAGCGAGGCGAACAGTCCCCGGCACAATGACGTCGCTAGCTCCGAGGTTTGGGAATCGGGCCAAGAGCTGCTGGTTCTGGTCGATCGTCGATGGGTTGTTCGTAATAACGACGCTCTGTCTCACGCCTTTCGCCCCGAGGGGCTCACGCAGTCTGCGGTATGGATTGAGTTTGCAGCCGTTTTCACTCGAAGACATATTTAGTAACTCTATTAAACCCGTATGTTTTTTTCTATAATACATCGTTAATGATGGCTGATTACGACATGGAAGAATTCGATCGCGGCCGCAACGATGACACCGACGACGATGACATCGATGATGATGATGACTTCAATGACTTCCTCGCGACATATGACGAAACGACCTTCATAGAGACTCCACCCGGCGAGGAAATAGGTGGCGCTACCGTTAGTCTAACCCAGGACTTAGTCAAGTCAGCTGTAGACGACTACTACAACAGTTTGGCAGAAAAAGGTACGGTCCCATCTGTCGGCCGCGATTACTCCAAGTTCGAATTGGATCGGGGCGGCAGGTTGCGACTAAAAGCATCAAATGTCCCAATCATCAACATGAAGACCGGAAAACCCCTAGAGCTGAGCACCATTGCCGGAAACCGGGGCGGTGGCCAAATCGTAAGGAGCGAACTAGGATTCCCAGATTGGAAGAGGGGTAAAACAATTATGCCGGCCCGCGCTGTAGAGGCCCTACATTCTACCGACGAAACGATGGCGAAGACGGCCACCGCGATAGAAACTGTCGAGCTCAGCGATGTCCCTCGAGTAGCCACCGACGCTATTCGCACAATGGAGATCAGCGAAAGCGAGCTAGACGAAATACTCAACCTCGACCAATGGTCGAACGATGACCCACCGTTACCTCTTCGCGAACTCTGGGGACTCGATAAGGCTATGCAAACGGTCAGGGCGAATTGGTCCATAACCTCTCCAAACTCACGGCGCTGGATGAACATATCGCGCTAGAAGAAAGAAAACTTGGGGAAGCCTGTGGCGATAGAGAATCTACCGATGCTTCTGTGAGCCGAGGATGGCCCAGACGTATGTGCGAATGGAGTCGTTGAGGTGAGTAACCCCGGCCTGCGTGAACCCGAGACCCTTATCTAACATAAATGTACCCCACGCGTCCTGGACATCAGCAGCCTGCTGTATGTAATCGACGTGAGCTCGTTTCGGAGGTAACCAATTGCAGGATGAGACGCCGCAGTGCCGACCTCCAGACACTTCCGGCCCGAAGGTCATCGTCGCGGGGTCAAATTTCCCGGCGTTCCGACTGACGATGTGGTCGCCGGAGTGATCGTGTCTAAAATTAGTCTGCGTCCAATTCCCGGACTGGCCCCGAATGAGAACGTCCCCGAGGCCAGTGCTGGTAGGAAATTCTTTCTGTCTCCAGTCCGCGTCTTTTGAAATGTTAAATTCGTTACACAGTCTTTCGAACGCCCTACGGTCGTATGCGTTGGAAATGGGATTCCAGGCGTCGTCTTGAGGTAGTGGAGTAACTAGTTCTTTGAGAATCCTCCTAATAGTGTAATACGCGTGAAAGTTGTAAGC
Organism: Conchocele bisecta; assembly: GCA_029237695.1. Taxonomy (NCBI): domain Eukaryota; kingdom Metazoa; phylum Mollusca; class Bivalvia; order Lucinida; family Thyasiridae; genus Conchocele; species Conchocele bisecta. The sequence continues at coordinate 141,578,651 of CM055265.1, forward strand.
GGCCCTCAAGAAGGGATCCTTCACGGCCAGATGGTCCTGAGAGGAAACCCCGCATCCGGCTGTTGCGCACCATACGGCGAAGTTGAGCTGATTCTGCTAAAACTGCATCGGTGTTGCTTTCCACCCGTTCACGGCCTCCATGGTAGTAATCTTGGGCAGCCTATATTGTTCAAAGATGTCGGGGAAGTTGGTTTGAAAGCTTTTTCCGGCGCTAACTTGGATAGTGAGGTGCACCATCCGGGGAGCGCTAGCCTTAGTGTCATAGATTCCACCAGCCGCGTACTTTGCATTATAATTAAAGCTAAATGCCTTGGTATCCATAGAAAGATATTATTATGTTTGCTACTATCACTAATGTTCAAAAAGAGTGTTGTGAACTTCAGACGTCAATCGACGACTGCTGCGGAAAACGCCGGGTAGGCCTCAGATCAATCACCTTCACGGTTGGGTGGCGAAACTTGGGGGAGCGCGAAGGTCCTTCGTTTTACTATGTGAAGGATGGACGCCAAGCAAGTGTAAAGCTGCCTCCCGGACTGTGGGGAGCAAGACCGTTCATATACTTTGTTTCCACAGAGCTTGGCGACGAAGCCAACCTCACAGTATCGAAGGCTACCGGACTTGCAACATTAACTGCCACCGAAGGCGCTGTGATAACTATATCAGGCCCATTAGGCATTCTCCTCGGTTTGAGAGGTCCCCTTAAAAAGATTGTTTCCCCTCGGGGCCAATAATTTGTTGCAGATGTGCCTGTGGATCTAGCCTTTACCAAAACCCTCAAAATACATTTGAACCAGTTGAACACGTCGTACAACTTGTTGGATGGAGCCCCCAGCACACTACTTAAAACAGTGCACGCCAGCGATTGTTACTTTGGGGAGACTGTGACCTTAGACTTCCCAGCCCCCGAGATGAAAGTTTTGGAATCTGGACACATCCACGAATTTACGGTCTCTATCCTCGACGACCGAGCGAGAGAGTTGAAGAACTATTATCCGATATCGGTCGTTCTCGAACTTTCGAAGAATTAGACACAAGCTACCCAAATTTATATCCATATAAAAATGAGTATATACGGGCCAGATAGTTCTTCCAATTTATTATCCCCACCGAAATACAAATATGATTCAGGTGGTGGATTCACCCCCACAGAGAGAGATTGTTTAACTACCGGGAAAACTGGTTGATGACACAGTGACTTCAGCTACAAAGTACATTCGTAGAAGTATAACACATCTGAGAACTGACGTCCTAACATCTATAGCACAAGTTCACGAAGAGGCCCGGACGGGGATTCAGGACGTACGGACGGGTATTGAGAAAGTCCGATCAGATACACAGACGGACCTTACGGAAGCCTATGGGATGTTGCGCTTTGAGGACCAGACAACACTTACTGAACTAGGCGGAAAAAATAGTTTCCGATAAACTAAATCGAGTTCGTAGAGACGCTCATAAAGCCCTTGAGGAGACTTCTGAAAAGGTTCGTGTTCAGGCCCATACCGCTATCGAGAAGCTTGCCGCATTGTTGGACACATCTGTAGAGCGGTTTAAGTTATTACACCGCAGAAAAGCCATCATCACAGTGTTGGCAGAGGAGAGGGGGGCGTTGGAAGGCGGAGCCTATGAATATTCATTTGGCGCCAACACGAGTAATAGATATAGGAGATACGTCATGATAACTCCCCGTACACTTCTCCGAATGGCGGTCTGCTCGGTTAATTTTAAAGGTAATTCTGTGGCCGCGGTCACCGTAAATCTCGTACTGGATGGGAAAGAACGTGCGATTGGAGTCACTTAACTCGCTAGACAGAGGTCAGCGTTGGTTTTGTTCGCCGGTGACAATCCAATTAGAGTTCTTGAAGGTAGTGTTATTAACTTTGCTACGAAAATCGCTGACCCAGCGAGTTCTTCCACTGTTGTAACATTGTTAATTGAACTTGATTTATGACGAGTGAACATTTAATACCGTTTAACCTACAACCAAAACATGCCGATCCAGTTTCAACACCTAATACCAACAATTGAAATTGGGGGATAGGACCCCGTCAAACTTCAGGTTGGAAAATATCGTCGAGATACAGCAGATTCTAAAACAAGAGGCGGAAACTCGGAGGGTAAATGTTAAAAAATATAGAAGAGCTGCAAATATAGTGGAGGGGGTGAGCACCGTGTTATCGTCCGTTTCTATACTAGGTGGGGCCGGAACCGCTGCATTGTTATCTACAGTCGTGGCAATTCCTATTGCCGCGGGTTTGAGTGGTGTAGCCGCTGGGGCAGGACTGCTGTGTATAGCGTTTAGAGTAGTGGGGAGAAAATTCGAAAATAAAAGTAGAAAGCACGACAGAATATCGGTTCTCGCGAGGTCTAAGAAAAATAGCATCGACGTTATCGTGTCCAAATCGTTGGCCGATAACAATATATCAGACGCTGAATTTGAGTTGGTGGTGGAGGAGATGTCTCGATATGAGGATTTAAAAAATACTATTAGTACTAAGGCGCGCGCCACCCTTCCCAAGATTGAGAATACTGATTGGGATAAAATTAGGTTAAAACTGGGAGATAAAGAGTTACAACACCCACTGACCACCATACATTTCTATAACCGCAACTGTCCATACCAGGCAGTCATCGTGTTACCATGTGCCGCAGTCAACACTCCCATATATAGTGTCTCTCGATAGATTGGTGCATATGGTTAAACCAATACACAAAACAAATACACCGGAGGTTTGTGAACAGGTAATGTTTATCTCCAGGTTTATGTTTCATAACTGTCTTGGTGGTTGTGTGTGTGTCTTAAAATTAAATCTATACACGAAACAAGTACACCACCGTGGCCTCGATACGGCGAAATACACTCGGCTATAAATACACATAACCGTGTAATTGGATTATTGTCGTCTGCTGATAGATAAAAAAAAAAGGTGTTCCATTTAGACATGCCCAGCATATTATATTTTTTGGGGTGCCCGATATAGACAAGCAGCGGTCGGGTAGGAACACCATTGATAAGGTAAACAACCGGCATGACAACGGTGGTCGGATGGGAACGCTGTTTAACATTGAGAACATATCGGGCGTGTTTATTCACTGAGCGCTCTGTTAAACTGTATAGGTAAGCAGCGGTCGGATAGGAACGCTGTTTAACGTTGATAAAATATCGGGCGTGTTTATTCACTGAGCGCTCTGTTAAACTTTATAGGCAAGCAGCGGTCGGATAGAAACGCTGTTTAACATTGATAAAATATCGGTTATATCTTTATAACTGACTTTCTGGTTTGAATTATTACTAAACAATAATGCTTGCGAGCACGTAATTCCTTGCTAACCAGTCGATGCGTAGCCTGAGTGCCACCGCATGGTGGACATAGCAGTGACTCAGATCTGGTCCCTACCCCGCAATGCCGACATGGGCGAGGCGAAACGGACCCTCTTCTCATCCATGCCCGGTGATGTTTGCAATAACCATTATGTGATGTATATAAACTGAGTATAACATACTAGTGATTTCTTATCTATAATAGGTTGTAATCTCGTTGATATATGAGCCGCGTCGGGAGAAAACCTGTCTTCGGGAGTCTGGCGACGTCACAAAATATGACGTCGTTAACTTAGCTGACGTAATTTCCGCTGAGATTTGCACACTTACTTCGAAGTTCAGTTGCTTGTTTCAGAACAATAGGCTACGATACTCGCTCACTGCAAGGCGAGTTGACTCTCCAAAGGACAAAATGCTACCGTAACACTCCCAAACAAACACAAGGCGTTGTAACAAGCTGACATTGCGGTAACAAATTATGTCTTCAAAAATGTTAGAGCGGGGACGGGTATGACCGGCCGTCGGCACTAACCGGCCCCATATCAGTAAACACGTTTAAACCTAAGTTGATATCTTATATTGCGCATGTGCCGAAAGTTCATTTTCCCGTGAGTTTTAAATGTGTGACAAACAGTGCAGAGAGTATTGTCACTACGAATTAAATCGTTTTCCATAGAACAACATATGTAAACCAAGACTTGCATAAATTTGATACAATATGCACATGTATGTAACACATTGTTGTATACTTTAATGCAGATTTATCTGAGTGTGTCTACATATTGGATTACCGATATTGTAAGTTAAGGCTTGTCACATTCAAATGAAAGTTAGCACAGCAAACATACAGGTGGCCGAGTACAGCCGACATGAAAAATACCTAGTCGGCTCATAGGCGTCGCCAGGATTTTCGAAAGGGGTTGCGAGTGCCGAAGTGACACGGCGGGGAGAGCACGAGAGGGGTGTCCCCTCTTTTTTAGCGGGTGGTCCGGGAAATTGTTTGGATAGTAGATGCACTAAACCGAGTTATCCTGGTTATTTCATAGGCATCGAATCTTATTTAGGCGCGTTGTGAATTACACATATTTGCAAAATCTGAAGTGATAAATATACGGGATTGTCGATATGAAGACAAAAAGATGTGGTAATAGGTGCACTAATGTAATCTAAACTAGGATACCCTGATCGGTGTTAGGCGCCCATACCACACCATTAAACTCATTTAGCCCATCCTCTATAAGGGATATAACCTAATTCAACTCCAATGGATAATAATCCATCAGGGTCAAATCAGGTGAAATGGGATTCCGGAAAGGATGATTCCTGTTAATTACGCGTTACTCTCCCAGCTTTCAAGTTCTAACGTATGAGTATGATAAGTTTGTCTACACGTCTGATTGTTAAACAACACATTAACCATGTTAACTCCACACCGGTGCATCAGTTGTAACCCACGTCTTCTCCACTTTGCTAACATTATATTAGACGGTGAAAAGTTGGTAAACAAACTTTCGAGTGGTATGGGGGGGGGGCGTAGCTTATTGTGATAGGGTATGCCTGTGAATCACAGTGTGTTGTTTACGGAGCATAATTATTCACTTGCTCATGAGATAACGACGAAAATATATATATTAAAACAAAGTGACAAAATGAAAATGGGTTGCTTTCGCACCTCCCACAACCCCCCTGGCGACGCCTATGCGGTTGTATTCGGCCGACAAACCCAACCCATATTTTCTTTTAATTTGAATAAGAATTTGTCAGATAAACGGTTTTCCGGAGAAAAACAATACATTCAATTACATTCTATGGCGCGCCATCGACTGTTTACTAGTTTTGATGTAATTAAAGTAACATGCCCACTCAGTAGGCACAAAGTATTATTTATAGGAATTAAATAAGTGTATAATTGTGTCACCATTCCACTAGTTCTAAAACACTAGGAGTGCCCGCTATACAGATATAAAAATTTAGTAATATTTATTTTACTCATAGTGACTCGCGGTAGTATTCGGCTATTATCATATGCAAATGAGGTATGATATGTTTTAATTATTTATACTAATTAAATGCGTTACCTGAAAAAATAATATTATGGTCTCGGCGTTGATGAAAAATATTTTCCACTCTTCTCATACATACCGTGATAACAGTGGGGAAAAATCTAAGTAGTATATGAGGAGTCAATACTGATATACCTCTCTCTGGGAGTCGCCGCGCGTAGCGGGGGGACTTCCAGATGGAGGTGGTATCATTTTAATCCTCATATACTACTGACCTTGACCATGGGATCAGCGGGGCTTGGTCGGTTGTGGATTTGTCACACCATAATAGTATAACTTTAGAGGATGCACGTGTGAAATATTAAGAATGTTGTATGAAGGAAATAGAAGTTATAAGAAGTAATATTTCTCTGATGTTAAGTTTATGGACGGAATGACGGACGGACGGACTCCAGTATACCCCCACCCCACGAAATAAAAAGGGGGGTATAAAAATACGGTTTTATGGATTTATGCAGCCTATGCTCAATAAATGAAAATCCAACAACCAAAAGTAATTGTCAGCACGATATGTACATCTGAGACAAAAATATTTAAGGTAACCGTGATATTTATGTAAATGACAGCGAAAGATGACGAAATTTTAATAGCAAATGCGGAATAGAATTTCCTATTCGCTATGAAATGTTCGTCATTTACGGAAAATATAGTAAATTAGAGAACTATTTTTTTACTCTTTTTTTTTTCGTTTCGTTTATTCACTCAGGTCACATAGTTATGACAACATGAGGTAAATACAATACAACATCATGAAATGAAACAATGGCTACTCAAGATAAATTACTATTCAAATGTATAAATATAACGACTAGCTGACCATGTAACGGTGAACTTATATCAAATATCTGAAAACATAAACATTGGTTTCGAAATATATGTTTTATGTGTAGTTACGATTTAATATCTTTAGGAGGACAACATTCTTAGATGGTTTTCTCAAGAACATATTCGACCCAGTGGACATCTTAAACATAAATGTACATGGTCTACCTATATAGTATTATTATAGATATGTGTATTGAGGATGATATGTTGCTGGCAGTTTAAGCAATACATTTATCAGTAGTCTACACACAGGCCATTTCGTTTCCACCCCCGACCTCGGTCGGAAATAGAGTTGTGGCAGATGGTGTATAATGGATGTAGATTCCGAATATGTTGTTACTATCAGGATACCATCTTTGTGAAGCACATAATGATAATATTGCACGAGCAGGGTTATCCATACACGTGTTATACATGGCATTCAATACATGAGACAGTAATGTCATTAAATACATGTTGGCATCAATGCAATAGATACAGATTATTTGAACTTACTATTCGAACATGTTTACATGTGGGTCGCCGGCCGCCAAAAGGGAGCACACAGCATTGAATATTGGGGAAATAATTCGTCCAGCACATTCACACCCTACAACTTAAATATCTAAATGGTGAACAGCGTATGCTCTGATCAGACTGCGGGGCGCACAGTATGATCTGTGAGTATACCGGTCGCAATGTCGTGAGGTCCCTTTTCTCGAACGGCGGCCCATGTACATGTATAATTCACACAATCCAATATTAATAAAATTACACTTCCATATAATGTCCTTTCTGATCATAAATATACTACTAACTAACTTAACATGAACAATAGTGTTTCATTATAAGAGATACAAATTTCGAGAGATTCCTTAATTCTTTCAAATTTTTCGTATTCATTAGTTGGTGAAACTTTTGTACATTTGGTCTTTTATAATAATACGGTTTCAAAAGTGTTGTTCTTGCATGTTTTAGTTCTTTACAGCAAAGCAAGTGATGATATTCGTTCCCAAAATCGTGTTTGCACAGTTTACAAAATCGCTGCTGTCTATCTGTTCTAGTCCACCTTCCAGTTTCAACTGGTAACTTATGATTTCGAGTGCGAAATAATAAAATTGGTTTATATACGTTTTCGCCTAGTTTTAATAAATAGTTTTCTGTACTGATATCCTCTTTAAAAAGTCTGTATGTTTTATCTTCCTGTATTGCAGATCTCCATTTTGATATATACAAATCGTTCAGTTTTTGTTTAATACTACACATGTGCCATTTTCCATTAGGTACTTTTTGTGATGTCCAGAAACCAGACATGCCACAGTCAATACAAATCTGCTTTATATATGTAATCCATTGAAAATCAATTTTCCCATAGGTGTGTAAACTAAGTAACATAGAATACATATTACTCGATAATTTCATATTGTCTGGCTGCATTAGTTTTGTCCAAAAGCTGGTCATTCGTGTAAGTATATCGACCTGCACTGGGAATATACCTAATTCACAGCCACATAATGTATTATTATAACTGCAAAATTATACTTACATGTGCCGCTGAAGTAAGCAACTAGCACAGCAAAGCAAACTAACCACTTCATGTTTTCGATCAGAGGTTACCTTGAAACAAGTTCTACCTTGTACAAAGTTAGCGACAAATATTTCAACCCAGCCAGTGTCCGTTTATATGCTACTTTCTACGCCATGTGCAGACGACAAGATCCGGGACTGTCAATGAACGAAACAGCGTCATAAAACGGGCACAAATGCTTTGGCGACCGGCATAATGCCATATCAAACGACTAAAATGTTCGTAAGTGCAAATTTAGGATCGTCTGTAAATTTCAATTGATTGATTTACATTTATAGAGCATATGCTGTATATGCATCCTATGCTCAATAAATGTAAATCCAATAATTGTTTACAAGAAAACATGGTTAATGTGCAATTTACATTTTAGTAGTACGAAGTTTAGTGAAACGGCCCCCTGGAGTGTTATATTAGGCCGTAAGCCAGAAATGGAAACCCTCCCCCGGGGCCCACCCCTAGGGTATTTATGCACACATATATTTTCTGAAACTACAGTCAATTACGTGTGTTATGCCGTATGTCTGTAACCCGCTGAATGAATATTTGGTACCATTCTGTAATATACCTCCCTAGACTTTTCGCAATCGTGAAATTAGACTGTTTTTATCATTGAAAGGTATCACGGTGCGGGTATCACACGGTGCGGGTATCACGTGACATTTTGCTAAGAAGGGGCACGAAAAACAATGGCGGATCGACCCGATTCAGGTAAGATTTATTATCATAACTTTGAGTAAGCCTATTAAAATAACATAAATCGTGTACGAGAGCCTTGTCATTTGAAAAACCCGAACTCTGCTCATTGTTCTACTGCTAAAGACAGCCTTATTTCGTCTAAAAGTGAAACCGCGTACGTGTGGGACCGAAAACCCAGTAGCTAAGAAGGGGTCACATTTTACAATTCCTTGGAAAACTGCCATTATAGCTGGGCGGATATGGTGCACGAATGGCACGCAGTCATAGTACAATGCTAAAAGATGTTGAGAACAAAAAATAAAACAAAAACGAAAATGCGAATGAGGGGAAAGTACAGTGATACCAACACAAATCTATAATTTTACCATCGGAAATATTTCAAAATACATGTACACATGTATTTATAATTTTATCTAACCTTGCATTCCTTTTGTCGACTCAGCACTGTTAATGTGTTTGTTTTTTCTCAGTATTATAAACATTTATTTTCACCAAAACATTAGGGCATTCAGGTTCATAAATACGGTATAAATCTAAACTTAAATCGATTTTTTTTTTGGCTAATCTGTTTCATCACTTTAGACGGATATCTGAGACACAGTATCTTTAGTGTTGTATAACAGTATGCTACTCAAATAATTTAGCAAAGCATTGTCGAGAATTAGCAAAGAAATATGAAACAATCTTGTAGTGTATGGAAATGGGTGGGTGGGATAATGTTTTCCAAATGAGCCAAGTATATTGGGTCCTAGGTCCGAGTCTCCCACCTGTGACCTTAGAGACGATTATAATGTAGGAGTGAGTCTGGGTATCACGGCGGGTTGTCGTTCATACCACAAAGTGCCTGTGGTGTTGCCCTGGTGCCAGTGGTCGCGGTTTGTGTAGTTTATTTCCAGTACGAAAAGTACTTAATATTCATAAATATTAGTTCCATTACATGAACTGTTGATACTATTCCAATATTATATCATAAGGATGTGTACGGAATTAACTTTGTGACAAAACACGACGTCGGGCAAATTTTGTAGCGTGATATCTTATAATTGTCGCAGTGTGTCTTTCGTGAGGATCACATTACCATCGCCTGATCCAGACATACATTGTTATGCAGTCATGTGATAAACTGATGATTTGATACTGCAAATCGTATGAAAAGCAAGTTTATGACCATCAAATTTCCAATTAATTTCAAGACTTTTCGAAAACTCCACCGACCTCACTGTGTGTTTTGTGTATTATGTATTGCTTATACACAAACAATCAAGGAGCTGCATTGAAATCACTGATTCTGAATCTATTAGAGAGATTGTGATGCATTTATTTTGCCAAATTCAATACAAACCCCGGATATATATATTAGTATATAGCTGCGTGTCTACCTCCGGTTATGATAAAGATACATACCCACGCAGTAGACACAAAATGTGCTTTATATCAGAGACATCATCTGAGACATTTTCTGACAAATAAACATTCATTCATCATTACCCCACCTATGGATTGTCAGTATTATACATTTTATATTAGAAGAAAATTTCCACACTGATATCAGGGGCGGTAACCGTGTTTCCTTAAAATGTTAACGGACATTACTATTTATTCTCTGTATTTATTTTTCGATGTGCAATGATCATACCTTATAGTCTGTCGTAAATATTAGTTTTTCAGGTAGCGCATTTAATTAGTATAAATATTTAAAAAAATGTCATGCCTCATTTGCATATGAAAATAGCCTGATACCACCGCGCGTCACTATCTGTAAGATAAATATTACTAAATGATTATATCTGTATAGCGGGCACTCGTAAATTTTAGAACTGGTGGAATAGTGACACAATTATACACTTATTTAAATCATATAAAGAACAGTTTGTGCCTACTAAGTGGGCATGTACCTTTAAATGGCATATCATTCGCTAAGTACTGGCTAGAATTGTTCAAAAGTCTAAATTTACCAAGATAATAGATGGTAATATCGTTGATATACACTAGGTTGTTCATATTTAAGATTATTTAGGAATCAAAGTGCAGTGTAAGCGAATACTTCGCTGATATGTAGCCAGTTCAATTATGCGTTCACCATTTTGAATTCATAAGGACAACCGACCAAAAAGAGAGACAATGTCAAAGAACGACAGTTAGGCGACAATGTACAGCACCTCAAGCATTTCTAAGTCATTTATGCTGCGAGGAACTCGTGCAAGTATCCTTGCTATACTATTTTGTCACGACACCATGGCCATAACGTCAAACAAGGATTCACGTTCAGTGACGTCACGTCATGATGTCATAATATGTGTACCGAGGTACAAGGCATCGCATCTCATATTAGTGAACGTTTCAGTAAGTTATCATTTTCCGTTTTCTGTTCACACTTAATGTTTACTGACACCAGTAAACGTATATGGGCGTGCAAAATGTGAAATTTTACGGCCACGTTAGACAATTTGAATCGTCGTTTTTCCGACGTCGTTTACCGCTTTTCATGACGTTGTCATTAAGCCCGGTTTTCGTATGGCGCGGCCCATATTATATATCAACAAATGGTTTGTAGAAGTTTGTATAGTTTGCATAGCAAATTACGGAACAAGCAGACTTACTCCCCTTGATGAAAGGTTACTCTTCCCAATACCAAAATCAAAGGACTGAAAGTCCTGAAATCCTTCGCAGTTGCGACAAAAAGTATTCTCTCAAAGAGTCGTCACAGACTGGAATGCACTCCCTAGTGATTGTGTAAATTCGAACACACTAAATAGTTTCAAAAGTTCACTCAACTCCGCCTGGAAGAAGAGACCCAGCAAATTCAACACGTGAAAATATTGTACAGACATTTTAACCATGATTTAGTTGCCTCTCCCCCCAGTTTCAAAGACAATTATCCAATTTGACGTCGCTAAAATAGGCCAGTACAAGCCTAGCTTACAAGAAACGGCCTTCAACCAAGGTAGAACCAAGGTAGGTAGAAAATAAAAAAAAGTACTTGCCCAGGTCAAAAAGTTACTTTCCCATTTTTTTTAAAAAATAAATTGCTATTTCCAGTTTTTGTAATGTTGCATCTTATTTATGAAAAAAAGCTTTTACAGATGATCATTACCAAAACGTATGAGACATATTCACTATTATTGTTATTTATATTTTAAGTATTAAATGAACATAAACAAACAAATAGCAGCGAATTTGCTCAGAGGCTTGCACACTTCTTATTTTCTATAAGCGTTGAGTGACATAGATTTAGTTTAATTTATAGTGGCTATGTTTGCATGCGCTGCGTGCTGCCTTAATTACTAAATTCAATGGTTTCGGACCCGGCGCCGTCCCAAGCCGTTATGTTCGGCGTCTGAAATGCCCGTTAACCCAACTGTATACGAGACGATATATGTGGCCGCGTATACACTAGTCTATACTCGCAGTCCTATTATTTGTTAGCCCGGCCGCGTAAAGCCGACAAATAATCCGTGAATTAAACTTGCCCGATATGGACCGTGTTCAAAATCGCTAGAGATTCTACCCGTAACCGTGTACATAGACACTGCTTGAATCTTACTTCCCGCAAATTGACGTAAACTGTAAACAACAAATGGTCGCTGAATTAATACCATTTGTTGGCCGTTATCGATGGAATTAATTGGCAATTTCTTCCAAAAAAAAAATCCTGACCAAATCTTTCACTCGCCAAACTGGGCGAGTGCCTGTAGAAAGTACTCGACCGCCACAAAAAGCACTCACCATGGCGAGCTGGGCGAGTGAAATTTCAACCCGTGATTATTGTATCGATTCAGGTGCGCGAAATGACCTTGTCAATTTGCATAAACTGAAGCCATCACAGGCGCTCAGATTGTTCAACAAAAATAATAGAGAGTCGCATTTCATCACACTATCGGATTATTTAATGATTAGGATGCATGTTTTGTTGAACGGGTGTATAATAAATAGGTTTTTGGATTTGTACGGAAATATATTTCGGCGTACTCGTTCGTTCGGCGGAACCTAAAATTATTCAAACTCTAAGACAATGTTTCCTTTGTGAAGTGTATCGTACTGCATTTTCTGTGTAACGTCATTATAGATTAGTTGATGTTTTAAGTAAAATGGACACTGATTAATAATATCGATGGCTCCAGATGATTATTTAAAGCATGCGGTATGTAACTGTCCAAAAACAATGTTTCTGTTTTAAATCATCATCATTTCACTGTCCAATGTTGGATTTTATTGAGCCATTGACCTATGACTATGTAAACGATTCTGTAATTTGTCGGCGGAAACTACTTTTCATGAGACACGAGGTTAATTGTATCATTGCGCGTGAAAAATAATATACTCAAATTAATACATGTCAGTTTATATTATATTGAATCAGATAAACATTTTGTAATATAAATGTCGTACAGAAAAATTAACAACACATGTATTACACTACACAATATAATGTCAGCTCACTATCAGAACTATTTTTCATGGCGTATAACTACGTATAAATTACATGTGGAGCGGTCGATCATTGCGCTAAAAATATAACCTTCCTAACAAAATATTTATTATGAAACACGACAGTTAATATTTTATAAAATCACAAACTGTTTTTAAAAATATAACTGTAGCTGAAAAAAAATGTAGCTGGCCAAAAATGTGAGTGACACGTTCATAATGCACCGCTCGCTTTGGAACTCTCTCACGTGGCGTAGCTAGAATCATGAAGCATGAAGTACGTTCGTTGGTCGACTACTCATTTGCATAAAACATGTGAGGTCTCAAAAACCGTATAAGGACTATATCCAAGCAAATATGCTTGGATAAAAACGCTACCCATACGTACGAGGTACACGTGATTTTATTTGCTCTTTCTTTGATTTTATTAGGAAATCATCGTCTGAAACCTCTCATGCTGGCCGAGGGGGGCGATGTTTTAAGTATAATACAATGTAGTACATGTATAATAAAAAATTACTTGAAATTTGCCAAACCCAGACATTTAGGATAACAAGGAAGTTTGGGGCCTAAATGTTATATATTGATGTCCTGAAACTTAAAGCTGTAAAAAAAAAATCCAACAAAATCACCCTTGAGGAAAGTTATAATTTGCATACTTCCAATATGGCCGCCAAAATACAATGTACATGTATTAAGAATTGTTTTTTTCTGAGTAATAGCTCATCAATACGCAGTATTTTAATCCAACAACTTGCTTGTTAACCTGAATGTCTGAGTCATCGTCAATTTTTACTGTACTATAATCCCAACAGTTTGTTTAACGGTCTTAGCCACCATTGACACAGATTGAGAAATCAGTACAGCTTCACATTTTCAGGATGCAGACCACATGAAAAGGCACAGGGCGGCACAGCATGGTGGATAAAAAGAGTATGTTTGCCCGTCATGTGGGAAATCCTTCGCCACACAGCATCAACTGAATAGACACATGAGGGTCGAGCGGCGAGAAAATGTTATGTCGTTTATGATTTTCACTGCCACATTTCCAAGCCGATTCACGATGCAGGAAAACTCGGCCAGCCACACTGAGGAACGGAAACATGTTTGTGTGTGTGGAAAGACATTTAGACAGAAATCAAGCCTGTCAAGACATAAGCGAACCCACAAGAAACAGTGAATATTTTTTAAGGTTTTGAATAAACACAATAATTCCGCCAGGGAAGCGGTGTGGCGCATGCCGAGGCATTTTACCGTAACATGATCATGGGTATCTGCTAAAGTAAGCATCACAACAACCGTCAGAGAAGTGCATGCTTAAAACACGAAAAATGTCAAGGTTGAATAATTTTTTGACAAAAAAATGGCTAAGTGTTTCCACAATCATGTGAAGGTCAGAATGTCAAGGTCATGTTAATGGCGGCACGAGCGTTGTTCTAAATGCTTACATGTATCAAGTATCCAAATATTGAAGCAATATATCAAGTATTATTAATGTAATATGATGAAGAAAAAACTTGTACAAACTTTCTGACTCAAAAAAGGGCTGAGTGTTTCCGCAAAAATGTGAAGGTAAACAAGTCAAGGTGAGGTTAATGGTAACATGAGTATGTTCCAAATCATCACATGTATCACTTGTACAAAGATTTTGACGCAAACAGTGTTTGCACAGAAAATGTGAAGGTGACATGGGTCAAGGTCATGTTAATGGCGCCGCCGTGTGACTCCCCCACCCAGCTTCGTGATCCCCGCTGTGTGACTCCCCCACCCAGCATTATTTCCCACGCCCAGCTTCGTGATCCCCGCTGTGTGACTCCCCCACCCAGCATTATTTCCCACCCCAGCTTCGTGATACCCCACCATGACTCGGGTTTGCGTTAGTGTGATTTTCCGCCAGAGTTTAGCATAAATCTAGTCCGTGTTTACATGCGCTAATATCCTTTCTTGAGTCTGCTTACTCCCACAGTCGCCTGTTGTGCTTTTGTATCTTGCCATATGTACATCTCATATTAGTCATTATCTGTCCATAATCAGATCACCCTCATCGTTGTTATCATAGTTTGTCACCACTCTTTAATTGTACACGTCGAGTAATACTGCATGTTAGAACTATTATCAAAATATCAGATGTTACTAAAATCTCGTCACTGTCGTCTTTTCATTGCCAAGTAGATATAGTCGTTAAATTTCCCTACCACGATTTACGAGGGCCCGCTACCATTCCCTTGCGTGAACAGGAAATATCTGGTTTATACCGTATTGCTGAGCGTCCCAAAGATTGGGATAAATACATTAACGCGTTGTTGTTCGCTTATCGCGAGATTCCACAGGATAGACTAGCATTCTCCCCATTCGAACTACTCTATGTGAGAACAGTCAGAGATCCTATGAGTGTTCTCAAGGATTTGTGGTCTGAGAAGGAACATGATGAAAACGTTAAAACTACATACCAGTACGTACTCGATCTCAGACAGAATCTCAAGAAATCGAGCAAGCGGTACGCGAAATATTATGACAGAAAAGCGCGTATAAGGAAAGTGACCAGGTGTTAGTACTACTCCCCACTGATAAGAACAAATTGTTTATCCAATGGAAAAGTCCATACCCTATAGTGGAAGTACTAAATGACTGGGATTATAGGATCGACATGAAGGGGAAACAGAAAACATTCCATGTCAACATGTCGAAGCGATATGAAGAGCCTCAAAGCCCAGGGAAGGGGATACTAGCCGTCATAAACACGGCGGTAATTGACGACATACTTGACGGGAACTCGGGTACAGGGAAGTGTAGTGCTGATGAGCACATGACGTGTCCTATGGGGACACAGTAATCGATTGACAGGGTGGACTTAGCCCCAGGGTTGTCCAAGGTCCAAAAAGTAGAAGTACAAAGGGTGCTAAAGGAATTTAAGCACGTACTGACAGATAGACCAGGGCGCACCCATGTAGAGATTCATGACATTAAATTGTCCACCTCAGACCCATTACGGATAAAAGGTTATCCCATCCCTTACAAAGTTCGAGTCTTAGTCAAAGATGAGGTCGAAGAAATGTTGAAGCTAGGAGTTATCGAACCTTCTAGGTCCCCATACTCGTCATTTTTGTATAGATTTTCGTCAGGTGACTATTTTTGACGCTGAGCCGATGTCTGAAATTGAGGAAATGTTCTCTAAATTAGCCAAATATATTTATTTCTCGAAACTGGACTTAAGTAAGGGGTATTGGCAGGTCCCATTCTCAAAGAACGCAAAGCCCTATTCTTCTTTTAAAGCACCCCAAGGCCTTTTCCAATTCAAAGTCATGCCATTAGGAATGGTGACGGCACAAGCTACCTTCTGTATGCTTATGAGGAAAGTCCTGAACGGTGTCCCGAAGGCAAACAGACTTCGTGGATGATATCCTCATTTTCACCATCACATGGGATGATCACGTTAGGGCCCTGAGGCAGGTTTTGTCCCGATTATCCAGTGCTAATCTGACCGCGAAACCATCGAAGTGCAGCATTGGCTTCAGCGAACTAGAGTGTGTATGCCATACCATAAGCAGCAATAAAGAGCACAGAGCTCACCCAGAGAATATTACAGCTGTACACATGGTACAGGAAGCGAAAGTCCCCGAAACTAAGAAAGGGGTGAGGGCATTTTTGGGGTTAACGGGGTTCTATCGTAAATTCATCCCCAATTTTGGAGAAATAGCTGTCCCACTAACAGATCTCACGAAAAAGGGTCAACCAAACAAGATTGAATGGGGAAACTCCCAAGACAAGGCTTTCAACAGCCAGAAATCAGCGCTGACTAACGATCCCATCCTCAAACTACCAGAGCTAGACAAGCCTTTCATATTGAGAACAGACGCATCCGACGTAGGATTAGGGGCCATTTTGTTACAGGAACAAACCGGGGCACAACTACCAATTGCATATACGCTAGCAAAAAACTACTTCCAATGGAGAAAAACTACTCAGTCGTAGAAAGAGAGTGCTTAGCAGTAGTCTGGGGTGTGGGGAAATTCCACAAGTATTTGTTCGGTAAAGAGTTCGAACTAGAGACAGATCATCAACCACTTACGTACCTGAATAAGGCAAAAGTAGCAAACTCCAGGCTGATGAGATGGGCGCTGCTGTTGCAACCCTATCGCATGATGATCAGAGGCATCATGGGGCTCAGGCAATGTGGGTGCAGATGATTTGAGTAGGATCTAAGTTGTAGACCACACACCACAGCCGAGATCCTGGGGCACAAAAAGTAAAAGTTGTGCAGGATTTGTGTATATGTATATCATGTATATAGGTAATAAATGTCGGTGATTACCGCTAAGTGTTTCACACTTTTATTTAGGGGGAGTATTTTCACGAATTGTAGCCGGCTGTCTTCTTTATCATCCATTATTTGTAACACGGGTTACACAATACTCGAATACAATACTCGAATAGCCTTGTAACGACTATCGAATAGGTCTTCGTGTGTGAAATATCGCTCCCGTGGAATACACCGCTGGAGAGAATAGCGCTTTATCCGAACCGTGCATTTACCACCAGTATTGGATTTTGCACCGGTCATATACGAGTGATTTACACTGTTTATGCAGACTTGGATGCTAGCCTGAATACCGAGTAGGTCATATCTACTGATGACTGAATTATTTCAGATTAATTCGCCATATATCTCATGAGCTAGACTGACTGTTAGAACATTAGTCCACTTATGCAGAATTGTAAACCAAATGTCGGCACGGAGTTCATATATTGATAAGCGGACAATCGTAGGAATCGTATGCACTAGAGTATGTATATAAACTATCGTATACATATTCTAGGAGTCGGACATTCAACCATTCTTGTGATCACTTTGTGACACAAGCGTTTACTGGGAATTCTGTCCCAGCCAGTCAGCCAGCCAGCCAGCCAGCCAGCCAGCCAGCCAACCAGCGACGGCACGTCTATCTGCTGTTATTGCGTAGAACAAGTACGCTGCACCGATCCTATTCTGGGGTCCACTACACGATTCCGTGTACCAGCGAGGACTTTGCTCCGTGTGGACCAGGGCGTAACGAGCTGGGTTTTTATTCCGGTGACGTCATTCTGTACAAGGACGAGATGAATCTCAAAGGACGTCCACCCATGTGTCGATAATAGTTAAATGTAACTGAACGACGTGCTATAACGCCACCGACATCATGGCGGAAACCTGAGTTAGATAACAGAAACTCTAAGTTCGTATCTTGAATGTGATGAACATTGTTATACGATACTTACCTGTTCCAGAATCGTGACTGTGCCTTGGTTGTGTGACTGTGCCTTGGTGAACCCTCGAGAGGACGTTTTCCGTACTGTCTTCAACATTCATTATGTGTGTATATCTCATTTTGTAAATACATCATCATTGTAACTGTATACATTGTTGTCTCTTTCCACAACGTGCTTGGTGTTCCGCCCAGCAATAAACTATCACAGTGTCACCCTGGCGTGACAGGGACCGTGACTGATATATATATATACTACCCAAAATGTACCAAAAATATGGAAGTCAGAAACGAATTAAATATAGAATTCGGGACGAATTCCAATTTGGCGGGGAAGTATGTCACTGTACGTAACTCACTGTGGGGATGAAGTGTATATTTGTGCCCGGCTAGCTCAGTTTGTTAGAGCGATGTTACGAGTTCCCGGGTTCCAGCCCCGGGCAGGAGCACATTTTTCTCGCCCTGTGACATTTGGCGCCCAACGTGGGGCAGTGAGTTAATTACCGTGACATATATATGAGGCCAAGTGATCTTGGTGTTGTGTACTTGTGCATTCCCGTCTTTGTTAAAGGTTAAACGGACGTAGATCTCCATTCAAAATCAATATAATGGAGGATGGAAGGGCAGGCGCAATTGTGAAGTCGAACCTTATCGGGATTCACACATGGTCTCATACGCTGGGATTTTTCTCTCTGAAAATTAGATCCGTGATATATGGCACCAGATAAGGATATTCTGTTTTCAATGCTGAATGGATATTGTATTATCGGTGCAAACCAGTGATGTCCCCCACCTCCTCCCCCATGCACGTGCATTACTTGGCTAAAACTAAAACGGATGTAGTAATCAATTGCTTCTGATAACATTTGTGAGAAGTGTATTGTGATAAAAAGTAGGCTGGAAGCATCCTGTTGTGGTCTCCAAAGCTCCAGAAGCTGTGCAAGATATATCTGTACATCATTGTACTAATAGCTAGGCAACTCCTACCCACATCTTTTTAAGAACGGTTCATATTTCCGTGTTTTATAGGTTATTTCGGTATCTCTGGTGGTTTGGGCACAGGTGATTATAGCGTGTCTTGGATGGTCAATTATTGTTTGTATATACATAAAACACCTTTCTAAACAATTTACAAAACAATTCAAATGTGCCAGGGTGTAAATATAATAGAAAGGTACAAAACTCCCATTCGCCACCATTCAAACAAAAACCACGCCTATGGAACTCGCCTATACAACGCATTACAGCGTGTCGAAACCGCTGCTTGTGGTGGGTTTTCGGCATAGAGTTTACAGTTGCTAATACATTAACATAAGTCGCAAATATTTCGAGTGTAAACTGCACTAAAAACGCGTCTCACTAACCTAAATAAGCTTTTTAAAATCAAACACGTTCACTTCCGCATTGTCAATGACTATTAGCCGCCATCTTTGAAAATATTTCAATCACGTGCACGCAGTGGTTTGGTTGGTTACTGGAGACTGACGTCATTTCCATTAGCCAACCAAATCAGTGCGTGTCACGTGATTCGATATTTTCAAAGATGGCGGCTAACATTCATTTTTAATCACGAAGCGAAGGTGTATGCTTTTAGAAAGCGAATTTAGGTTAGTGAGACGCGTTTTTAGTGCAGTTGACACTCGAAATCTTTGAGATTTATGTTAATGTATTAGCAACTGTAAAATCTATGCTGAAAACCCACCCCCAGCAGCGGTTTCGACACGCTGTAATGCGTTGCATAGGCGAGTTCCAGATGTCTACATCGTGTGTGGTTTTGTTTCAATGGTGGCGAATGGGAGTTTTGTACCATTCTAAGTACTATTATATTTACACGCGGGCACATTTGAATTGTCTTGTACACTGTTTACAAGGTGTTTTATGTATATACAAACAATAATTGACCATCCAAGACACGCTAGAATCAACTGTGGGTTTGGATGCATTGTTACCAACATACAATTTACGTCACATCCCGCGAATTTACAAGGTGAGAAACGGAGCTTCTACCCTCGTACGTCTTTAACCAATACAACCATTATGTGTTAACCGATAGCAATGAAATCGAAATGTTTGTTTAGATTAATGCAATGGACCTGAACCGCCAATGCAAGTTAAATATTTATATATCGTCTGAAAATCGTCAAATATTCTCGGATAGATGATCGAGCTGTGAAAGTATAAGAAAGCTGATTACACTTCCTTGCATAGACATGTAAACCTATTTACATCGCTACGCTCATTGGCTGACATCTAATAATAGCGTGAGGGGTGATATCATAGTGGATTTTGACACATCGGGGGGAAATAGCTATCCAATCAAATGGCGCGCCACGCGTGCATCTCCGGTTTCATGGCTTGTTGGAAAATCTCACAATAGTATGGCGTTTAATGCCTTAAATGTAGGAACAGATCAACTCAGTTCACGTATTCTATCGGCATCGGAAAATTTATATATGTCTCCTGAATCGATAGAACCCGAATTTTGAGTTTGTGGTTGAAAATTGATGATATAATCTGTCTGAAAGCAAATTTTATTGGCCAAATATTGAAAAGCTTTCTTCCCTTTGTGTATTTTGACAGTAAGAAAGGGGTCCGAACGTTCGGAACGGCGAATGTGTAGATAGTTGTCGATTTCTGTCCTGTTTAATGATTGAGCATTTGTAGTTGCACAAAACTATGTAAATTATCCAAGAGTTTAACCTACGAAATCCACCCAAATCTACCGAAAATCCACCCAAATACCCATACGACACCAACAGTCTGACCATCTGTTCAAACACATGTGCTCCTACCCTGGCGACTTCTCAAGTTTGTCACATTGACACTATGGGCTTCTTTTGATGTTTATTTAGTGACAACTTTACATACCAATATGTGCTGGATTTGTACGACATTGCACATATGAGCGATATAGGGCCATCATGGCCCTCTTGTTTTTTGGTGGAACGGCGAACTGTTAATTCAGACTGCGGATGTACTAGCCGATCTGGATCTAAACTGGTAGCGCAACGCCGTTTCTCCAGTCACAGCCAGTGGCGGATTCAGAGTGGGTAGGGGGTGGCCCATGCGCCCCCACCCCCCCCCCCCCCCCACACACACACACTTTCAGGATTCAAGATTATTTTTTTGCAATCTGTACAAAAAAATAACAAGCACTACGGACGGTACGCGAGTAGATTGCAAGAGTCACAATGTGCCTTATCACATGAGCATTATGTACTGAAAATAAGTCGTTCAAATTTTGACTGCCCCCCACCCACCCCCAATTTCGGGCATGCTTGTCTCTAGCACAGAGCAACAATGGACGGTGTATCGATGTAGGCGATGGCGAAGCAGCTACCACCAAATACCAATTGACATGCGGCCCGTCTGAGAAAATAGTTTCAGTCAACGTCACTTCCGCTAAAGGAAGCTGCGCATATCCTGGTAATCTTGTATTTATTGTTGTTGTTGTTGTATGTCTGTAATTCATGCGCTTGTTTTTCGCCTCAATCTCTCTAGAGCGAGAGCATTGTTCCGGCATACTTCATTGCAGTTGAGATGTACCTGTTATATGTTGTTGTAGATGATTTGCATTGTTGTCTGTCACACCGGGGCATGGCTCAGATCTAGGACCATGACATTAGCCGATTACTAACATAGTTACCCACCCGCCCATTTCTATAGGCTATACAGGGTGGTTGGGTAACAAAATGAACCGGAAATTAATTCATAGCCTTATTATCGTTCTCCAAAATCCTACTCGAAATCACACATATCGATTGGTAAAGACTGAGCACAACTCGCCTCGACCAATCAACCTTCCTATATATACTAAAATCATGATATTGTGCTACAGTGTGACTGAAACCACAGGTCAACCAAAATACAATTCATTGAAGGCCATTTATAGAAAATGGCATTTAGTGACGTTTTTTTTTGTTTTTCAGAGCTAGGTGTATTTTTCTGACTTTTTGCTTGTTTCTAAACATAAATATGTGAATGGTACACATTATACCATCCCTTCTATGGGTTATTGACCCGTGACTAAAACCAGACATGTAAACATGTCTGTTACTATGAAAATGTCCTAGTGCCAATGATAAAATAGTTTATCTCCTAATTAGGAGATAATAAATAACTCCTAATTAAGAGATGCTAAGTCCTAATTAGGAGATTGTATCTCCTAGTTCGGTGTTAGCATATCCTAATTATGAGATAAATATAGTTTAGCATTGGCACCAGGACGCTTCTATATACTACACCTAGCAATCTTAATCGCAGAGTGTTTTGGCGCGCCGTCCCAGTTGCTGGTAGACACGAACAACTGTTACTGGAAGAGCGGCTGTCCCATTGCCTTGTCTACGGGAGTCATTATCAAGCCGGAGACTGACCTCAGTGACTGTATGTCTCACACTTCCCGCTCTCTCCACATCAATGGCTACACGTGGTCGAAAACAGGTACGTAGTTTAACCCTTAAAAGTCGGGAACCGCAAACTGGCGTCTGCTGTTGTTGCATATGTCTGCTTCTTCAATAAAAGTATGGGTTGACAACATTTTAGAATTATTTCCATTAGAACTGCTGCAAACCCATGTTTTTGTGTTGAGAAATGTGCGGAAGAAAAATCAGCAGACGACACAATTTAATTCCACATGATTGTAAGGGTTAATATTATAATGTCACCCCTAATGAAAGGGCCAGCATGTAGGCAATCGGTACCATTTATTTGACTATATGTCGGCTCACCAACGGGCCATAGCGGCCCGAGTGGAGACTCGAACTTTCGACCCCATTCACCCCCCCCCCCCACACCCCCCCCCCCCCCCACCCCCCCCCCGCCAGTTGCGATTTTCAACTCAACTCCAGACCAGAACAGCTTATTTTGGACCGTGACTGGTCGCAAAGCCCATAAGCAAATTTCTGCAGTCATGTCCACATGTTTAATGTAGCCAAAATACCTATGGGATTAACCAGCCGCCACCCTGATCGTATGTCCTTCGTCTGCCCTGTCCGTTCGTCTACACGTTTGTTCGTCTGTAAAGTTTTCGGCTACCTACGCTCTCTATTACCGTAAGTAGGGTTGGTTTGAAGCTTCATATACTGATTTGTCATGTTCCATATTTTCATTATATGTGGATGTGACTGAAGAAATGGGGCTTATGGGATTTGTGAAATGTGTAGCTCCTGATCAAATAGCACACTCATGTGGCCTATATAAAAGTCTATGTTATTTGTTAGAAGCATGTCGAGTATTTCGTTGATGGAATGGTGAACAGTGCAGATCCAGATCATACTGTGCGGATGTACAGCATGATCGGGATCTACACTGGTCGCAAAACCCATAAGCCCCATGTATCCAGTCACATCCACATATAGAACACGCATATGTGGCCACTGTTCTCAAGGTCAAATTACTAATAATTGCTCGTTAAGGTATTATATCATAGATTGATACATTTGGCTTCAATGATAATTGCTTCATAAGAGTGATGTGATATATGAATATAACATATGTGAATATTGTCTTGTTACTGTATACTATATGGAGCACTGAGTTGCCATCTCCAACATCTTCGTATGTACAAGCCATCGTACAGTTTCACCACTTCGTGCGTTTGACACATACAGCAAATAATATGACAGTAAACCAAATAACATTAATATTTGGTGCAATACATAATAGACAGATATGACAACGTCAAGCTATACATATCATGCCAGCAAACTATACAAAAGACGAGATATCGGAGCATTTCTCCCATCAATCGCAAAATAAATGTTGATGTGTATTTTTTTCAATCAGTAGTATATGAGGATTAAAATGATACCACCTCCCACTGGAAGCCCCCCCCCCCCCCCCCCCCCCCCCCCACGCGCGGCGACTCCCAGAGGAAGGTGGTATCATTATTGACTCTTCATATACTCTTCATATACTACTTGGATTTTCCCCCACTGTTATCACGGTAGGTATGAGAAGAAATATGTGTCATCAACCGCGAGAGTACACCCTATTAAAGATAATAAATCCATTGGTTATTCTCAGTATATATACATCTCATAAACATATGTCGAAACGTCCAGGACGGAAATTGTATGAAACGGCGTCGGCCAAACAAAAGGCGAAATGTCTGAGGGACAGGCACTACAGAGAGAGAGAGTGGTTCATATTGGCGACCAGATCACCAAATGGAAAGAGTTACGTGGAGATTTAGATTTGGACTCAAACAGAGATTTTTCCTCTCAACTTCCGATACTTCACTGCGCATGTCACAGATGTGATATGATTGACCGTGTCACGTGACGCGTGTTGGTAAAAATAGCACGAGGTCGGAAAAATACCCTTTCTGGTCGCGGCATATAAAATGCGATTTAACACCAATTAACACGCGCCGTAATCAAAAATAACTCGTTAGTGGGTAGACAAATGGCTCATATAAGGCATGACAGAAAATGAAAAGTAGTAGTACTGTGTAACCTGCTGCGTGGGCATGTACCTTTAAGTGTGCGTGGTGTAAGACAGGTAGTCACGAGAGATGTCATCGTACCGGTATTTACGAGTATTGCAAGCATCACCGGTCATGGATGAGAAGAGGGTCAGTTTCGCCTCGCCCATGTCGGCATTGCGGGGTAGGGACCAGATCCGAGTCACTGCTATGTCCACCATGCGGTGGCACTCGGGCTACGCATCGACTGATTAGCAAAGAATTACGTGCTCGCAAGCATTATCGTTTAGTAATAATTCAAATCAGAATTTGTTTCCTCACACGCACCACAAAACCAAGCAGACGACAATGTTACAATTACACGGGTTGCGAACATGCACAATTAGGTGTACAATTTAGAGAGGTTCCACTGTACAAGCATATTCGGTGTCCAATTTATAGAGGTTACACTGTACAAGCATATTCGGTGTCCAATTTAGAATTCGGTGTCCAATTTAGAGATGT
Organism: Conchocele bisecta; assembly: GCA_029237695.1. Taxonomy (NCBI): domain Eukaryota; kingdom Metazoa; phylum Mollusca; class Bivalvia; order Lucinida; family Thyasiridae; genus Conchocele; species Conchocele bisecta. The sequence goes on from CM055265.1 coordinate 141,603,720, forward strand.
TCCACCTTAAATGTATATTAAGTGTCCAATTTAGAGAGGTTCAACTGTACAAGCATATTCGGTGTACGCATCACAAACACCAAGCAGATGACAATGTTCCAATTACACGGGTTATGAACATGTGTGTATAGCCGGGTTATCGATTTACACAGCAGGGTTATCAATTTACACAGACACGGGTTATTTATAAACACTTAGCGAGGTTATATAGTTCACAGTGAGTGATGATGAGTAGGAAATGTGGGTTCTGCGTCAGCGGGTCGGCGGGTCGGCGCATTCGTTGACCCCGTTAGAATCCCCGTGACTAAAAATATAATTGTGGAGGGATTTCCCAGTGATGAATAGGTTTTGAGACTTCTGCGCAAAAATCCCTCACTATATATTTTATATAAATCCCTCACTGAACGTGAGGGATTATTTCCAGTATCTATTTCTAGAATACCTGTATGTACAATATATGTATGTATTGCACAACACATCGCAATCGACAAGTTTAATCACGAAATAAACAGCTGGTTAAATCTTATATCGCCGAAAGCTGTTTTTCTCTTTTTTTTATCGCCGGAGTATGCCGGCGTGAGTTCGTTTCTCGGCTGGACCCAAAACCTTTTTTTATTTTTTATCGCCGGAGTATGCCGGCGCGAGTTCGAATCTCGGCTGGACCCAAAACTATTTTTTTTTATCACCGGAGTATGCCGGCGCGAGATTCGAATCTCGACTGGACCCAAAACTTGCTACCTTCCCCAATTCAACGCTTTATATAAGGAACTAACCCCCCCCCCCCTCCCCCCCCCACCCTCCCAGTTTTAATCTAAATTTATCCCAATCAGTATTCTCAATCTTGGGAAGGGTGGCGCGCGCCTTAGTTAAAAATAGTATTTTTTAAATCCTCATATCGAGACATCTCCTCCACCACCAACTCAAGTTCAGCGTCCGATATATTGTTATCGGCCAACGCTTTGGACACGATAACGTCGATGCTATTTTGCTTAGACCTCGCGAGAACCGATATTCTGTCGTGCTTTCTACTTTTATTTTCGAATTTTCTTCCCACTACTCTGAACGCCATACTCAGCAGTCCTGCCCCAGCGGCTACCCCGCTCAAACCCCAATGGGAATTGCCACGACTGTGGACAATAATGCGGCTGTTCCGGCCCCACCCATTATAGAATTTGCTGCCAGCACGGCGCTCGCCCCCTCCACTATGTTTGCCGCGCGTCTATATTTTTTAGCATCATTTTCCGAGTTTCACCCTCTTGTTTTAGAATATCCTGCATCTCTACGATATTTTCCAAAATAAAATCTGAACTTCTTTCGCCAAAACCAATATCATCCAATCCGCGATTGGGGTTGAAAATTGCAAGCGTGCTCGGAAGCGGTGATGCGTTCATATATCGAGTTCAATTAACAATGTCACAACAGTGGAAGAACTCGATGGGTTATCGATTTTCGTAACAAAGTTAATAACACTACCTTCGGAAAGTCTAATTGGATCGTCACCGGCGAACAAAACCACCGCTGGACTCTGTCCAGCGAGCTTAGTGACTCCAACCGCCCGTTCTTCCCCATCCAGTACGAGATTTACGATGACCGCGCCCACAGGTTTACCCTTAGCATTAACCGAACAGACCGCCATTCGTCGAACTGTACCTGGAGATATCATGACGTATCCCCCATATATATTGCTCGCTTTGGCACCAAATGAATATTCATAGATCCCCTCATTCAATGCGCCAAACTGCGGCGTAATAACTTAAACTGCTCTACAGATGTGTCCAACAATGCGACAAGCTTCTCGATAGCGGTATGGGCCTCAACACGAACCTTTTCAGAGGTATCCTCAAGGGCTTTATGAGCGTCTCTACGAACTCGATTTAGTTTATGGGAAACTTCCATAAGCTCTGTATGGGCCTCTTCCCGAAATTCGGTTATTGTTCCGCCTAGTTCGTTTAGTTCTGTATGTGTTTCTTCACGACTTTGTGTAGTCACAGCCAGTGCCTCTAGTCTAAGTTGTGATAGTAGACTCTTGTGTATTTCGTTCACTACCACCGCCATATTTGTCTTGATTAGTGATACGATTTTCCCGGTAGTTAATAAATCACTCTCTGTGGGGGTGAATCCACCACCTGAACCATCCTTGTATTTCGATGGGGATAATGAATTGGAAGAACCATCTGGCCCGTATATACTCATAATGTTGGTTGTTATAAATTTGGGTAGCTTGTGGCTAATTCTTCGAAATTTCTAGAACGACCGAACTCGGATAATAGTTATTCAACTCTTTACCTCGGTCGTCGAGAATAGAGACCGTAAATTCGTGGGTGTGTCCAGATTCCAAAACTTTCATCTCGGGGGATGGGAAGTCTAATGTCACAGTCTCCCCAAAATAACAATCACTGGCGGGCACTGTTTTAAGTAGTGTGCTGGGGGCCCCATTTAGCAAGTTGTACGACGTGTTCAACGGGTTCAAATGTATTTTGAGGGTTTTGGTAAAGGCTAGATCCACAGGCACATTTCCAACAACTTTTTGGCCCCGAGGGGAAACAATCTTTTTATGTGGGCGACTGAAACCAAGGCGAATGCCTAATGGGTCTGATATAGTTATCACAGCGCTGTCGGGTGCTGTTAATGTTGCGAGTCCGGTAGCCTTCGATACTGTGAGGTTGGCTTCGTCGCCAAGCTCTGTGGAAACAAAGTCTATGAACTGTCTTTCTCCCCACAGTCCGGGAGGCAGCTTTACACTTACTTATTGTCCATCCTTCACATAGTAAAACCCTTCGCGGCGTTTTCCGCAACAGTTGTCGATTGACTTCTGAAGTTCACAACTCTCTTTTTGAACATTAGTGATAGTAGCAAACATAATAAACTCCGATTAAAATGTCATTGGATACCAAATCATTTAGCTTCAATTCAAAGACAAAGTACGCTGGGGGAGGTGTGTACTACTTAACGGTAGGAATACACTACTTAATTAGAAAGCTAATAAACCTAACAATAAGAGTAAACGAAGGCACCGGATTTGATACAACTTTTTCAAACATATTTGATAATCATAGGCTGCCCAAAATTACATATTCTTCACGTCTACTACACTATTAGGAGGATTCTCAAAGAGATGCAAGTGAAAACACCCGCAGAGGATAAGTGGGACACTCTATACAACCCGTACGACAACAAAGCCTACGAAAGAATATGTGCCGAATTTCAGATTTCTAAAAATACCGACTGGAAACAGAAAACAGTTACTAAAAGTGGTGGGTAAGGCGATGTATTTCTAAACAACAATATCGTAACCCGCAATGGGGAGAGTTTCGATTCATGACTTTCTGCAGATCCACCAACAGACTATAATTTTGCCAGGTGTATATACATTCCATCTGAAGCTGACATAATCCATAGAACAAAGCGAACACGTCGAGATCGGCTGGAGGACTTTCATTTTGGATAGGGGGAAGGTGTTCACCACGGCTGGGGTTACTCACCTCAACGACTCCATTCGCACATACGTCTGGGCCATCCTCGGCGCACAGGCGCTAGTCCGCAGTTCTATAATAGGAGACGGGACGGCGTTTGACGTGCACAAACAGTTCTTGGCAATTGTCAAGGACGCCATCTCATCTCCGGTGGACATCCCGGCGGCGATCAAACGGTATCAAGACGTTTTGCAGAATGCCAGCACCCCAGTAGACTATGTATTTGGAATAGGTCTTTATATGGCGCCGAGCAATATGATACTACGAGGCGACCCGGTTGACGGTTCCAATAATCAGATCGTAATCGTCACCGCCAATCAAAAAATCGGCCACAACGGTAACGTGAACACGGATATCATCAAGCGCACCACCAAGACGGTCGGGAGTGGAGCTGTAATTGGAACCGATTTCATAAAACACCCAATTCACGAATTGGATACACCCTCCCCCGTACCCCCAATTCACGAATTGGATGCACCATCAAGTTCCACCAGTTCACCCAATCCAATCGCGATTGGAAGAATTGGAACAGGAGCGGGAACTACAACCCACGAGGAGGAGAAATTAGAATTCATCGTCGCCCTCATGGTGATCGGACTACTCGCGCTTTGGCTTTAGGAACTCTCGGGCGGAGAATAGTAGAAGACCGGCGATCGCCACGATTAAAGCCCAAGCATTATCGGCGAGCCATCCGGCCGTTTTTGATAATATAGATAGCACGTAGGCGACGACACTCACGATCAGCCCAGGCAGCGCGGCAGCCGCCTTTCCGGCTAATTTAGCCAGGAGATTAGCGAGGGCTTTTAGATGCGTTTTTGCCCACTTTGGCTCCACCGGATGGTGCGGGTGCTGGTGCGGGTGCATCAGCGGCACCGTCAGTGAAAGCTAGAACTATGGCCGATATAAACATGCCGAGAGCTGCGAGGATGCTTACTATCGTGACGCCCTGCTCTCTGAACAGAGTGCGAAGACGCTCACCGAGTGTCACCTCCTCGTGCAGAACCCTCGAGATTGATTCGCGGATCCGACTTGTTTGTGTGCGGAGAGCCTCACGGATAGCCGATGCAGCCTCCAAGCGACCTTCTCTTTCATCCCGCAACGACCGCAGTCGTTCGGTGATCCGCTCGGTAGATTCTCTATCGCCACAGGCTTCCTCCAATTTTCTTTCTTCTAGCGCGATATGTTCATCCAGCGCCGTGAGTTTGGAGAGGTTAAGGACCAGTTCACCCCGGACCTTTTGTAGAGCCTTATCGAGTCCCCGGAGTTCGCGAAGAGGTAACGGTGGGTCACCGTTCGACCCTTGGTCGAGGTTGAGTATTCCGTCTATTTCGCTTTCACTGCTTTCCATTGTGCGAATAGCGTCGGTGGCTACTAGAGGGAGCTCGCTGATATCGGCAGTTTCTATCGCGGCGGCCGTCTTCGCCATCGTTTCGTCGATAGACTGTAGGGTCTTTACAGCGCGGGCCGGCATAATTTGTTTACCAGGCTTCCAATCCGTGAATCCTAGTTCGCTCCTTACGATTTGGCCATCGCCCCGGTTTCCGGCAATGGTTCTCAGCGCTAGGGGTTTTCCGGTCCTCATGTTGATGATTGGGACATTTGATGATTTTAGTCGCAACCTACCACGCAGATCCAATTCGAACTTGGAGTAGTCGCGGCCGACAGACGGGACCTCACCTTTTTCTTTCCAAGAGTTGTAGTAGTCGTCTACAGCTGACTCGAGTAATTTCTGACTTAGACTAATGGTGCTGATAGCGCCACCCATTTCCTCGCCGGCTGGAGTCTCTATGAAGGGTGTTTCGTCGAAGGTCGTGAGGGAATCCTCGAAGTCATCATCATCGATGTCATCATCGAGGGCATCGTCTCGGTCGCGGCCGAATTCTTCCATATCGTAATCAGCCATCTTTAACGATGTATTAAATAAAAAACATACGGGTTTAATAGAGTATTTAGTTTCAATAATGTCTTCGAGTCAATACGGCCGCAACTCGATCCATAACGCAGACTGCGCGAGCCCCTCGGGGCGAAAGGTGTGAGACAGGGCGTCGTTATTACGAACAACCCATCGACGATCGACCAGAACCAGCAGCTCTTAGCCCGCTTCCCGAACCTCGGAGCTAGCGACGTCATTGTGCCGAGGACTGTTCGTCTCGCTTTCACTATTTAGCTGACGTCGACAGACGCGGACCGAACCGTCGTTCATAACCTGGGTCGCGCCATCGTCAAAAGACCATGATAAAGATTTCTCGTAATGAGGTGATGTCGATCGACGACAGCGACGTCTACCATTGCTACCAGGACCTATGGAAGACGGCGCAAGAGCGCAAAAATGCGGTCTATCAGGGTATGGACACCAGCAAAAATAAGAACGTAACCAAACTTAGAATCGGGGCTGGTAACAAGGCAGATAACAACGCGAGCGACAACGCGATCGCGACCGCTAACGGCAACCGCTTCTACATCCCGCTCGACTTGGAGTTGCTGGAGAGTCACATGCCCTACTATCAGAGCGCTTTGACTGACGGCCTCAAATACGAACTAATGTTCAACGACTACGGCCGAGTTCTCATAGCCACCGACATCGCATCGACGTATACGATCGACAATGTTTCGTTGGAATACGACATGGTCACGACGCCCGAACTCGCGCGATTGATCAGATCCCAATACGTCGGGCGCGTTACCATACTTTACGACCGAGTTCTTCGCCACCGCAAGATGACGAAAGACAAAAGCGACACATTGTGGAATATTGATGTCAACGTACCCGCCCGCTCGATGAAAGGTATACTGATGCTGTTCGAGGAGGGTCGGTTCGCGCTCGGGGTTAGAAAAACCGACAAATTCTATAACCCCAAAATCACGAAGGTCGAGATGACGATCGAGGTAGTCCCCAATCAGCTCTACAGCCAGGGCCTTCGTGCACACCAGCAGTGGGACGAAGTCAGAAAGCAGTTTGCTGCCGGCTCTAAACGCTCCCCAGAGGTTGCCGCGGTTCCTGACTACCAAATACGCGTTATGGCTAGACATGCGAGCCAGCGACGACGACCAAATGCACGGTAGTGGACGCCAAGTTGAGAACGCTAGCGAGTGTGTAACGATCCAGATAACCAAAGAGGCGGATGGAGCTGGCGCATTGAACGTGTACTTATATATAATCACAGACGCACAACTCAACATCGAAGATGGCCGATACATCTCAGCACTCTACTGAAAATAAAAATAAAGTTTGTGATGCCCACTCTGCCATAATATGTGGGCAGACAGGATGCGGAAAAACGGTTTTCATCCTCGACTTGCTCGAGGGATCCTACCGCGATGCCTTTCGTCACATTGTGATCCTATGTCCCACTGTGCGGCACAAGGCGACTTATCAGCGGCGCCCGTGGATATTGACCGACCCTGAGGTATACGTCGTTGAACCCGGCGACAGGCTTCACGATTGGCTGTGCTGCTTCTACCAAAGATCCCAGGGCGAGCCCATCCTGATTGACGTCTGCTCGGCCAAGGCGGCGATGACCAAAAAGAAGGACATGCTCTCCGAGCTCGCATTTTCTGGCCGCCATGCGGGTCAAAGCGTATGGATATCCACTCAGAAGTACAACGCCGTCCTCAAAGATCTGCGCGAGCAAACGAAATGGGTCGCCCTCTTTCACTGCAAGGACCGAGACTCATTCGATGACTGTCTTCGAGAGAACGACGTTATCCCAAAACGCGCGAGGAGCGCCTGGAGATTCGACAGATGCATTCGGAAACTAAGCACGCCAAGCTTCTGCTAAAGACTGATCAACCAACTGCTTACAAAGTAATAAGCAATTATTAAGCAATTGCTTAACGCTCGTTAGTAACTGCGGAGCAAATTCTTAACAATGCTGAGCAATTGCTGAACAATGCTTAACAAATACTTAACAATGCTTAACAATGCTTAACAAATGCTGAACAATGCTTAACAAAATGCTGAACAATGCTTAACAAATGTTGAACAAATGTTGAACAATGCTGAACAATGTTAAGAATGTGTTGCTCCGCTGCGAGCTTTGTTGCGAGCATAACGGTGATCATAAGTATCGGATTGTGCGCTTGGCAATATGTTAGACTTATGAGACTAGTCAGAATAATACTAATTATTAAAAATAAAATAATGAACTGCGACGAACTTCTCGATCAGCTAATGGAAGAGACAGTCGTGTCGACTGCAGACACGACTGGACCTGTAGGAACATCCACCGGGACCAGGGGATCGTGGAGCCGTTCAATCGAACCCTGGCTGAGAGGCTGTTCGGACACCAATACGCCAAAGAGCTTGTAGACCCTCATTGGCGATCGACCGAGTGGCTGACCAGGCTGGCCGCCGTAGTCTCCGCACTGAATGGCGAGGTCACCAGATTGATCGGTAAAAAGCCCGTAGAGGCCATGAAGTCTAAAAAGGTGTCGCACAAACCATCCACCGTCTCGCGCGGGCGACCCGTTGGTTTAGCGGAGAAACGAGTTCCATCGGATGTTGACGTCCGGTACCTCTATCAACCGGGAGAGCTCGAAGGTGGTCGCCGTCGCGCGACTGATTCCGTGTGGTCTCTCAATGTATATAATCTGGATCGATCTATTACCAAACCCGATGAGCCCGTTCTCTACTATTTGGATGATGGTCCATCTTTTTTTCAGAGTTCTTTTTTTTTTTTGCCCATCTATAGGCTCGGTGTGTACCCCGTCTTCCATCACTCTCCTCTTGTCGTAGTATGCCGACAACCCCAACTTCTCCTAATTGTACGTCTGCATCACACCGTTAACCATTCGGAATCCCCTGTTCTCCGCCATGTCCCTTCTTCCTCCGAGAGTGCTCTTGTACCTCCACCAAGTCAGATCGTTAGACCTCATCGACATCCCCTTGGCCGAGTGCTTAGTTTGTTCGTCACCGCTCACGTAGTAACACTTGCTGCACAGTGCGATGGCTCTATCCCCCTCGAATTCCAGCTTAAACAGTCCCGGAGTTCTGTTGCTCCACACGTCCCACGCCAACCACTCGGCCTTCTCCTTGTTAAACTTTCTCTTCATCTTCTTTCTCACCACCTTCGCCAGCGTCTTTTCCGACAGCGCGAAGTACATGCTATCAGTGTCCATCTGTATAAGTTCGAAATACGTACTTGTCCAAGAAGTCGTAGTAGAACTCCAGCATCCGGAGCTTGGCCAACTGGTAGACCGCCTTCTCTTGTCGACGTCCCCCGTCCGTCTGGCGGCGGTGACCTCTTTAACGAACCATTGGAACGGTTTGCCGGGTGTCTAGTATATCACCCTATGCACCGCCTTGACTTCCAGACCGTGCTCCATATACCACTTTAGCAGCGGGGAGTATATGATCATCTTCTTGGCGGACAGTGCCCCCACGAGCTTTCTCTGTTCTTCGACCCTATTCCTCCTGGTCCTGGTCAGATAGTCATTCATGTGCTGAGGAACCTCGGTCTCACCGACTTCTCGATTAACGAACAGCGGCGACATTTCAGAGAACTTGTCTCGCAACGTTTCCTGAACCTCTATATCCAACTCTGCAAATCCGAACCACTCGTCGCGTCTGGCCTTCCTCACGAAACGCTCTATATGCGACTGTCTTTCCGGGTCGTCCCACGTCCATATCTTCTCCTCCCCGCACAGCATGTCCTTCGACAGAGTAGACAGATACAGCGCATTGGCGTCGTAACCCAGCACCGACTTGCACATCTTCTCCTCCCGACTCCCCACCTGACCCCTGATCGTCGACCTGCCAGCCTCTGCGTATCTGGAGAACACTATGGACGGACCACCGACCAACCCCTCCTTCATCATCGCGTAAGTCTCATCCTTCGGTGACCACAGCTCGGGGTGTGCTCCTTCCCATCGATCGTCCCGCGAAGCAGGTACTGAAGGGAAACACCGGGCAGAGACACAGCGTCCTTGAGTATGTCCACACTTCTCCCCCTGTAGAACTCCGTCATTTTAGTCAGTGCCTCCAGGAACGGTCCGACGTCCAAGTCGTTGTAGTGTCGCAACTATTCCTGGAACGTCTTCATCCCCTTTTCTCGGAAGACCTTCTTACACGCTTTCCACTCGGACAACGACAGTAGGAACTCCCCCTTCAACGTCGAGTACCACTCGGGATAGTCGGGCAGCCTCGGATGGTCGAGTTTTTCTGGGGAATCGAACCACACGTACGGGAAGTGAGACTTTACCGTTTTACAGTCGTACGCCTTAACCCACTGGTCGTACGTGGTACTGGGTCCCAGAAATTGGATGATATCGAGAAATCTAAACCCCGGGTAAACAGAAACATCGTCGTGTTGGCCCTCTTTCCGACCATCACCTTATTCACGGTGACCCCCCTCTCGAAAGTCCATACTAGCTTCAGCATATTCGGCCAGAACCCTGGGACCCTCCTCCACCAAATCTCTGGCGAGCTCTCCCTGATCTCTTAGGAGGTCTCCCCACCAGGCCTTGATAAATCTTATTGTAGTACGCCTTGTATAGTGGTTTTCTACGTGCCTTGGGATCGTCTTTTACACGCTGCGCGTAAGCGGTGGCACGCAGACTGGCCGTCGTCTCGTTCTCCAATTTCTCGGAGCGTTTTTCGGGGTCGGCAGGCAGTCGTCCGGTCAAAACCGCATGCCGCAGCCTCTCCTCGCGAACGACGGCTCGCGCGTCACTTATCCTATCTGCTATAGCTTTCTTGAGTCTCAAACCTCTTAGGGAAATTCCCCAACTCTTAGCATGCTCTCTCATTTGCTTTATGGTAGGCATTATACTGAGTATAACCTATGGATTTTTATCTCTAATAGGGTGTAAGTTGTTATTTTATTTTTAATAAATGTATGACAAATTGTTGTAATATTCTGAGTATAACTTATGGATTTCTTATCTCTAATAGGGTGTAAATTGTTGGTAGGTATGACAGATTACTGTATATACTGAGTATAACCAATGGATTTCTTATCTCTAATAGGGTGTAATCTCGCGGTTGATGAAAAATATTTCTCCTCACCGTGATAACAGTGGAGGAAAATCCAAGTAGTATATGAGGAGTCAATAATGATACCACCTTCCTCTGGGAGTCGCCGCGCGTAGCGGGGGGGGGGGGGCTCCAGTGGGAGGTGGTATCATTTTAATCCTCATGTACTACTCAATATGATGCACAGCCTATGTTAGTGTACACGTTACCATATGTAAAGCCATATTTACCCGCATAGTATGTGACTAGACATAAGGGACAATACACTCAGGTAACTGCTTACATGTCACTGAATTTGATAGCTAATAACAGAGTACAGTAGTGGGTATATATGGTATGTGTTGTGTGGTTGGCCAGGTAAAAGTGATACACCGCGAGTACGACTCTATTTATAATGGTGGTTCATGGTGTTAAAACACAGGCACAATCCTGTCCAGAAAACTGACATATTTTACAGTTTGGTGTAATATAATTGATAGGAGTCCGTTCTCATGGCTTTTCTACATGTGATTAGCAACATTATATCATATTTTCTACTTCACATTTTGAGTTCTTTGTCAAACGGCAGAACAGGTGAAACTGGCTGATGGATGGAACACACAAAGATGGCCGACTTGGCCACTCCATGTACCGTATAGGATACAGTAATGAGGCAGTGTTCACATATATGTTATAGATATATCACATTTACGAAGCAATTATCTTTGAATCAAACGATGATCAGGTATAGAACGGGTCCTTAAATTATTTGTTTTCAATTGACGTTAACGTTTTTGAGAGGTACATCCATCAATGTTATTGATTTATTGTTTTTATTGTTGTGAAAAAATGTTGCGGGGAAATACTGAAAAGTTTTCATTATACATTTGTTCCGAGCTATGTTCTGCTTTCATTCATATTTTTATTTTGACATTAATTGTTCATATGGAACGCAATAAAAATGCAAAGGATCAATAACGTGATTAAGTATGAAGATATTTATAAAACTTTTATTTTGCAAAATGGTATGAATTAGCTTTCAGTCAACGCTAGATGCCACCTTTTCCCGCTTCCAGCATTACATGGTCATATGCAAATGATGCAGTATTTTTAAATTATTTATATCAACTAAACGGTGAATAAATATTTTTATCGACATATCATAAAGTATGATATTGCACATCAAAAAATGGAATAAATAGTTGCTTCCGTTATCATTTTAAGGAAACCCGGTTATCGCCCCTGATATTAAACTACCATTTCGCGTTTGATATAAAAAGTATATTAATGTCAATTAGTACGTCTGGTAATGGTAAATCATTGTTCATTTTGCCAGAAAAATGTCAGATTGAAAGAATAAAGAAAAACATGTCTCCCTATATTATAACCTGGCATGTAGCACTCTATGTTTAAGGTTAGAGAAATTTAGTATGCAAAAGTAGTCCGGCATAAAAAATAGTCCGGGTGTTTTAAGGTCACAGACACAGTTTGCTTGCAAATCTTGATCCATTGCTACCCAGTTTCACTTGAGGAACATGTTGGTGTGTTTTTAACACCAGTTTTCAGCATATTTGAAGCATTTAAAAGAAAAGAATGAGCCTGTTGGTCACGTGATGTAAACAGAGTTTCCGTGGCCAAATAATGTAAACAATATTGGGGGAGGGCATGACGAGGTTGTTCCCACAACATCCATACGAATAGTGAAAGTAGGAAAGACTGGCTGGGATTCGGTTAAATTATACAGTAAAACTAGTTGGTGTCTTTTAACCTAAACATGGCGCAACTGATAAGGCGGCATTAATCTACATCAACACCGTTAGGGACATGTAACCAATGTAGAGAGCAACGCATTGTAGGACGGGTACCAGCATATTACATCATTTTAGGGAGAACTATTTTAAATTTCAGCAGCGCACCTGGCGTCATAATGGTTGTTCCCAAATTACTGTTGCAATTATTGTTGTCAAGGGGTGTGGCTTAGCGAGGTAACAAAACGTATGGCAAAACAGCGATGCAATAATCAATAATGGAACTCCGGATGTCACTAAGAATGAAGCATCAAGCTACTTACAATGTAATCAACACAAACGCATTGAAACAGTGCGAATGAATAAAGCATCAAGCCAAATGCATATGCAATTTAGACTACAACCAAGAAGATTTCAAATGTCATAAACACGAATGACGAATAAAATAACATGAAAGTAAGTTGTAATGGCACCAGTCAGCAAGTATCAAACCACATAGAATTGTACTAAGACGGATATAACTTAGAATGTCATCAGCAAGCAAGCATCAAGCCTAATAGAATTATGGCGGATATTACCTTCCATACATATATAGAGGATATTTGTTGTTTTCAGTGTACGATCGAATTATTGTTCATCGAGTGAACACCAACCGTTGTATGTTCACGACTGGCGAAGCCACAGAGTGAAAATATAAAGTTTGGTGTTCACGAGAAATGTTCTATTTATTTAATAACCATGTAACAGTATTTACGCTCTTTGCTGATTTAGTATTTACATTAGCACCCGCATCGTACCTCTAGGACTTCGCTAGGAAACATGTGGGGTTGGGGTGGGGGGCTCATTTCTCAACATGACCAATTTACTCAAATCTCTTGTTGCATCAAAAATAATTACACATTTCGTAATTTATTATGCTGATATTCGTCTCATAATATTAAAATATAATAGATAAAATACAGTTTCATTATCAGTATCACTATACTGCAGCAGATTCGACCGTTTGTAAGGCAATTCGAGAAGCTGACCAGAATTCCCACTGTCACGAAGCTTGAATAAACAGGCTGTCATTGTTTGATTTTGCGACGACTGTTCGTACATACAATGGTTAACAGTTGCCGTAAGATTAGGTAATTCACATGTTAACGTCATATCCAATGGAGGCTAGAGTAGTCGTATTGCAGACCAAGAACAGAACATTTATTAATAATGGACTTGACAGTATCATCAGAACAGGTAAATATTTTAAATTCGAGCCCGACTCTGAAATTAGCTCCCTTGTCGCCATGACAAAGTAGTTCGGCTTGTAATGATATTTTTTAATAGTTGAAAAGCCATATTCCCACAGTTCAAACCCGTATTTATCACAGTTTCAAACATTGTAATATCAAGTGATATTTCACTAATAAATATCTGTAATTCACCGTTAGTCATAAAATAAATAAGTATATACAGGATTCCATTGAAACTGATTTGCCGTATATTTCATATGTACGTAAACTCACACGGTAAACATCTAAGCATGCTGTCTCATAAAAATGACCTTTCGACATATGCTATCAGCGTAATACCAGGTCAGACTACGCGGTTGTGATGAGCAGTCTGATCAGGTCTTACGCTGTTCGACATTCAGTCACGGAAATTCCTAACCTACACGAATGATTCCTAACCACACCGTGACTGTGCAAGTGACCCGGGGCCCGTTTCACTAAACTTCGTACGACTAAAATGTTCGTTAGTGCAGAATTATGATAGTCTGTCAATTTTACATTAACAATGTTTTCTTGTAAACACTTATTGGATTTACATTTATTAGCATAGCTGCATATGCAGCCTATGCTCAATAAATGTAAATCCATCAATTGATATTTCCAGGCGATCCTAAAGTTGCACTTACGAACATTTTAGTCGTAATAAGTTTTGTGAAACGGCCCCCAGTAGCCGATTTCACCAAAATTGCAAAATATACATATCTTGCTAAATATACTTTGAAATATTCTAATGATATAAACTAGTGTCTAACTAAAACAAAATGACTGTGATAATGTAACTGTCAAGCATAAATAGTCGTTAGTTCGACATGTATAAATTATGAAACAACACATTTCAGTAAAAATAAATAATTTCTCCCTCAAAGTATACTTAGCTAGATAAGTGTACTTAGCAATGTTGGTGAAATTTGCTACTGGAGCTACATTTTCTACAATAATCAAACGATCTCCTTTCTATGGAAGCGTCCTGGTGCTAATGATAAAATATATGTATCTCCTAATTAGGAGATACTAACTCCTAATTAGGAGATACTATCTCATAATTAGGAGACAGTAACTCCTAATTAGTAGATACTGTTAGGAGTTAGTTGGAGTTACTATCTCCTAATTAGCAGATAGTATCTACTAAGTCCTAATTACGAGCTTCTATCTCCAAATTAGGACTTAGTCAATTAGGAGATACGAATATTTCAGCATTGGCAGCAGGACTCTTCCATACCTTTCTCAGTCAGTGGTATATTTTCAGTCGTACGCAGTGTAGGAGACAACCACAACGCGTGCGACCTTCTGGGCATGACGCACACGTCGATATACACCACACAGACACAGGAAACCCGGCCAATGTTAGACATGGCCGCAATCGACAAGGCACTTGCTCCAACGACCACGCCCACGGCCATTCAAGTTACAACAGAAAAAAAGTAAGAATGGTTAGGTTTCTAGATCTCAGGTGATGTCTCCTATATCCAATGAGTCTTTTTCGCTTCTAGCACGGTAACTGTATGGAACGCCAAATCTACATAAACTCAAATAATTAATGCTAGCTCTAAATATTTAGAGCTAGCTCCAAATCATTTGAAAAGAGCTCTCTAAATAATTTCGAGCTGGCTCTAAATATTTAATGCTACCTCTAACAACTAGCAATAATTATTTGAGTTTGTGTAGATTTGGCGTTCCAGGAAATTTACATAAACTCAAATAAGTAATGCTAGCTCCAAATATTTAACGACAGCTCCAACAACCAGAGCTCCAGTTAAGGTGCGTAATTGGACCAAATGTTCCGGGTATTTTTCTTATTTCTTCACGAACAATGGCAAGTTGTGATTGATTTTGAATCGTCCCATCGAGACGATTCTAAAGCACTCCCAACTTGCCAATTTTGGCGAAGAAATAACGAAAGTCACCCCAAAGTTGATCAAATTACGCACCTTAACTGGAGATCTGAATAACACTTGTGTTAGCTTGTTTACATCTCCCACCTGGCATCAGTCAACATAGCACACCCAGACACCCACCAAATCCGTGTGTCTGGACTTCGTAGTTTTAGATTCAATACAGTACGAGTGTTTCCAACATTTTTTGTATCCGATTGTCAATCCATCGCCATATGCTCATTATAAAAAAACTGCTTGCAAACCCGAACTCGCCAGAACTATATAACACAGACTTGTCATATCGCCCTAGTTTGCTACACAAAGAATGGCAAGAGAAGGAAATGTAGACCAAAAGGAAAGAAACATAGAGGCAGGAAAAAGGACAGAAACAAGCAAAACAGACAGTAATTGACGTACATAAAACGCGCAATGTCAACTTGTAATTAACCAGCTGTGTGCCAGCTGAAAGATTAGCTTGAACCACAGATATAAGATGTTTCCTACGTCTTACATGCATACACCGAATGATAAATGATACCTTATGACGTGTATGCCAAATGTAAACACATGTTAGCATGTCGCTGTGACTGGGGAAATGGAACTCATGGGTTTTGAGACCAGTTTATATCCAGTTCAGATTGTACATCCGCACAGTCTCATCGGGATCCGCACTGTTCAGTTTAATACAGATGGTTATCAGGCTGCTGGAGTGCGCTATTTGATCAGAAGCTACCCTGGTCACATATACAATAGGCCCCATTTCTCCAGTCACAGCCACATATAAGTATGCCTCTGATTAAAGACGATTCTCTGTATTTATACCCAGATGATACATCGCCGTCTGTGGCTTTATAGCGCCGCCTGGTGGTTTCCTGACATACCCGACAAGGATGGGAATTGTCGACTATTTAGACCAACCAAGTACCATAACCCCATCTCGAGAAAGCGTGGCTTCCAAGAGTTATCGGGTTTACCAGTAACTCCTGTTGGACTCGAGGTAGCGAAGCTTCCGAGTAGTCCTGATGGCAGGAATTACATTACACAGGTCCGTCCCCAACTGATTCGATTCGATTCGGCTTATATTTAAGGGTGGGAATTGGCTCGAACACCTTCCATTACCGGCAATTAACATCAGTGGTGTGCAAATCATGTCGGCAAATTTGTTCATATTAATTATCTAACTAATAATGCACGATAACTGACCCATGTACAACTTGGTATGCATATCTTTAAATAAAAGTTGAAGCCTGGATGGCATTGTTTTCCCCGTAAATCATGAATTTGTATCCCACATATAAGCATTAATTATTAGCTTACAATAGTTACCTCCCCTCTATGCTCAATGACCTTAAATTCCCTATAAGTATATGCGTATGTAAGAAGGTTGTGTGCGAGAACAGATTATGATAGTGAATTTCATGGGATATGGTGACTGAACAAGGAATCAATTGATTCATGTCCCAATGACAAGCTACCTTAGCCAGGACGAAATGTCACCCTTGTCAATTTCGCTACATTATAAACTGCTGTACTAAATGTACCATTCACTAATTTCATGCACGACTATTCGTGTCCATATTGTACTGTTGCTATACTTGTTTTTACTATTATGTTGCTACATTTGTTGCCTGTACTATCCAATTGGAGGAAAAAAGGTATAATACTACTCAAGGTGCATGATCACGTGGTTACAACAACAACAACGTCGCCCACTAAGTATTATTTGATATTTTCCTTAATATGCAACGGATTTTGATGAAATATGGCGCAGCAAACGCGACTTCATGAGCTGCATTTGGTGGTCCAGGGACTTTGGCACAGACTTATGTCGTTTTTGCGAAGAATCGATTTCCGTGTCGGTATACACGAAAATCGATTCTTCGCAAAAACGACATACGTTTGTGCGGAAATACAGAGACCACCAAATGCAGCTTAACGCGTTTGATGATCCATATGTCATCAAAATCCGTTATCGACACTATAAAAGAATACGTACTTTGAATCAGATGGATTTTGGAAATTTCAGTACTTGTTGTTGTTGTTGTTGTTGTTGTTGTTAGTACCACGTGATCATACACCTTGCTACTACTACTTCCATAATATGAGACACGCCATATTATTTTGTACTTAAGAACATGTACGATGACGCGGCTTGACAAAACTATTGTTCTGCCATGTAGCCACAGATCAGTATGTGTGTCGCCGCATGATTGCATAGCGCTTTGTCGGTCAACTGTCACTTTCCCGGCTCTTCTGACGAGCGTATCTTGTCTGTATCAGGCGCAACAGGTCACAGTTTTTGACCCAGGATTCATTCAAATTTTACCCCACCCACCCATCCTGATACATAATGTATACACTTGGGTGAATGGGCCATTTTACGAGTCCTGGGCTGGGTCATGGCGCCCCACATAATTTAGCTGTGGGGCAAATAAGAAATGGCGCCCCACATAATTCAGCTATGGGGAATACGAAATGGCGCCATAATTCAGCTATGGGGAATAAGAAATGGCGCCCGTATAATTGGCATAAGAAATGGCGCCCACATAATTCAGCTATGGGGACCCCACATAATAAATGGCGCCTAGATGTCAGCGTTTCTGGTCATCTATTGACCATTCAACTCGCAATCCAGCAGTTTGATTGGCTGAGCCTGAACTGCAGCACAGCTCTGGCTCATGTAATCAAGCTCTTGATTTCAAGGATAATATTCAAGTATTTTTATATAAAACAATTAGCAAATAATGGGCAGACTCTGCCCATTATTTGCTAATTGTTTTATTTCAAAATATAGTGCAGGCAGTTGTGTATGTGCGGTGCTAGAAATGCTGCGACAACTGTAGCTCTGTCATGGATATATTACAGTCGAACCTCCCCGAACGGCCACCTCTCTACAACAACACTCTCTCTGTAACAGCCGCTATTTTATCTTCCAAATGGATGATTTCCTCTATATCTAACACTTAGACTGCTGAACACAACAATTGTCGTCTGCTGTTGCTTTTATATCTTGCCTGATTTCTCAATAAAATCATGGTTTGACAGTATTTCAGAATCATTTCCAATGGAAATGATTCTGAAGTGCTGTGAAAGCATGTTGTAAATTATTCTAAAGTGCTGTCAAAGCATGTTTTTCATGATAAAAATGGAAAATAGAAAATAAATAGCAGACGACAAAAAAGTAAAATAGCGGTCTCAGGGTTAATTGTATTATCCGTAGTAGTGGACATTGAGAGATATGGTAAACAAATATGATGGGGCTGGAGAAATAGGGCTTATGGGTTTTTTGGCCAGTGTAGTATCTCCTGATCAAACAACACACTCATGTATCCTAATTGTGCTCTATATTGCATGAAAGGTGTTTCATTGATGGAATGACGAACAGCGCAAATCCTGATCACACTGTTCGGATCTGCAGGCTTAGCTGGGTCTACACTGGTTGAAAAACATATACGCCCCATTATTCCAGTCACAATATACTGTATAGGAGTTCGTTGTCCTGGCTTTTCTATATGATTAGCTTCAATGTATCATATGTTCTACTTCGCATTCTCCGTTCTGTGTAAAACACCAGAAGAGATGACATTGACTGATGGATTGAACACACACAGATGACCGAGTAGTTGGCCACTCCATGTGCCGTATAGGATACAGTAACGAGGCAATGTTCACAGAACTATGTTATACATATATTATATCACATTTACAATTTACATTTAGCAATTATGTTTGAATCACATCATGATCGGATCCTTAACCCTTTCAACACCACAGGCCTGTATAGTGGTATTGGCAAAAAGTGTAGATCCAGATGAGCCGGCTCGTGACGAGCCGTCTCATCAGGATCTATACTTTTTGCAAGTAATTTTCATATTATTTTTTTTAGAAGAAAAACACCCCCTTTTCATAAATGGACTAGTCTGAAAATTATTTGATGACGATTGGATTGGTCAGAAAATCAACATATTAAAATCCATTCCAGTTACTTAGGTGTGAAAGGGTTAATAACGTCTGGACCCGGTTGTACGAACTTTCCATTAATTAATGTATCATTAGCCTAATGACACATTAACTTTCCATTAGTTAATGAGTCATTAAAAACTGGTTGTACGAAACGTCATTAAGTCCTCATTAACTAATGACGTTTTAATGGCATATTAACTAATGACGTGCTGTCATTAACCTGTAAACAGACAAATAAACCAGTCAAATTCCAGTTTTTTGGTTCCGGTTTCTGTAATATGACAATATGACAGGCGCGCTTTTCCTGCTGCAACCGAACGATTCAACAGAAACTCACACAGGCATGATGCCTTTAACTATATTGTAGCAACGTCATGTCTACGTCATGTAAGTAGGATAAAATTAGAAATCACCGTGTCAATCTAATCTGAGTTATTTCTTTGACCCCCAACCCCCATAATTATTTATTACCAAAATTGTTTTAAATATATTGCCAATATATTGGAAAATGGAAAGTGCGATTATTATTAGAGCTAATTAGAAATCGTATCGGTCCCGTATTCCTTGATTATATGACCGACCTCCGTTTCACCCTTCGACCAACTCGTCCGTCAGACAACTCAAAATAATACACAATAGCGACATGTTCAATGCTCATCAGATGAGAGTCGACGTGTTACGGCAGGTCCGTATGTAGCGGGGGGGGGGGGGGGTGTTATATATATATTTATTTTTCTCAACAACAAAACATGAGAATCGTCTCGAGGTTTCGTGATCTTGCCTTCCGCTTTTGAAAATAAGTTTGGCTCCAACCCTATTGTTCTGTCTGTAACTTAGGGCGACTATCTCGGCGTTACAGACAGAAAATTCGGGTTTGTTTTGCTCATACATGTGTCGAAAGCATGTCGCGTTTTCGCGATCTCAACCTATGCGAGAAATCGCGAAAAAGCGAGGTTGTCACATTTCATGAACAGGACACGTACCCGTTGTTTTAGGAGACGTTTATCGTGTGCTGCCAAAACGTGTTTTTATTAAGAAATAGAGCAAATGTGGACAATCTTCAGTATTTCTTGAGACTTGACAACTAAAACATAATTTGACAAAATATGATAATCGTCTCATGTACTGCCATGCCAATACATGTTTATTGAAAAAAAAACATATATGATACCATATGACAGGGGCTTAGTTAGCCAATTTTAATCTGCAGGCCCGGTTGACGACTTCGAGCACCTTTGGTGCGAGTATGCTAGGGTGGGGGTGGGTTTGGGGGGATGCCCCCCACCCCCACCCCGAAAAAAATTCGAAACTAGAAGGTAAATGATGTACTCTGGCACATTATTTTTTCCATTTTCTCGAAAATTCTGCAGTGCCTTAATGCAGCTGCGCGCCTGTATGATATATGGTTACTGGCAGTCTGCATCGCATCGTCGACCTATACACAAGATGGCGAAAACGGGAGACCAAATGGCCAGACTGCGAAATCATCTGTCGGTAATCCAGTTTCACGTGCAAAGTGTGACTGTAGAATTCGGCGGGGGGACAAACGTATGTAAACCACACTATGTAGTCGCTCACGTCATCGCATCGCCAATAAATAGATATTTTCATAATTATGTGTTTGATCTCTTGATATTAAAGCAAGATTTGGCAGCACATGAGACCAATGTATTTATGTTTTCTTTTCACATTTGTTGATTTCTTAATAAAATAGGTTTGAAAACACATGCGAATCGTCTCCTTAGATGATTCTAATGTTTTGTAAACAAGACATATTGATGCTTTTTGTCACAAACGTTTGACACATTCAGAAATAAACGATTTAATTTGTGTTTCTCGAGTCGGGTGGAGAGGAAATACGATCGATTACACACCGTGAAAATCTTGTTGGAACGTAAATGGACGTTTTCGAATGGTAAGTTTCGTTGACTATGTTTATGCTGTTAAGCACATTGTTTATTCGACTGACCAATTTTGTTTTTTTACGTAGAGCAGATTCAGTGTTCCTACTCAACGGAAAAATCTCGCCGTTAAATTAGTCACGTGATCAAACAAGATGTACTGGGGATGTAGCGTTCGTTCTTGAGACTGTGACTGGAGAAATGAGGCTTATGGGATTTATAACCAGTGCCGCTCCTGATCAACATTCAAATATAGCCTGATAACGATCTATATTCTTTGTTAGAAGCATGAAAAAGAATTTCATTGGTGAAATGGCGAACAGTGCAGATCCTGATCAGACTTGCGGATGCACAGGCTGATCTGGATCTACACTGGTTGCAGAACGCATAAACCCCATTTCTTCCAGTCGCAGCCACATGTTATGTATGTACGATCGCCATATGTATCATATCGTCCCAATGGGTGGTTGGTTGGGAGCATGCGAATGGTAAAATGAACGGTAGGATTCATCCTTTCCGGAATACCGATCTACCTGGTTTGGCCCTCAGGTACGTTTTTGGCCTTCTGGTACTCGAGTTGAATCCGGTTATATCCCATTTTAAGAGTAGTGGAATTATTACTAATCCTATTACTTTTAGGGGCCAGGGCTAAGTGACTCTGGTGTGTTTAGGACCTGGCAACAGGTAAGGGTATTCTAATTTCAGGACTGAATATATATTATTGTAAATATTCAGTTCTGATTTTGGTATCCCCCCCCTCCCCCCCCCCCCCCGATATCACAACAGGTGAGATACGAGACTTGACCCCGTTGACCCGGCCTAAAATGACCTTGGCTGTTGTCAGGCCGTTACACAGCATTACTCAATCAATCAATATATTGTTTTGGTCTTAATGATGAAACTGTCATGGTTGCGTTCTGAGGTAAATCTTATATTTCTTCCTTTTAATGATGGCCATGTTTCAGCCATTAACGCTAGGAATCCGACAATACCAAAGTTAGCTAAATTACTTCTGTAGTTTGTCTGAACACCATTTCAGTTTACCGCCGTTACATCAGCTGTTATTCTAAGTATGTATGGTCGCTCGTTAGGGGCATTTCTTTAATTCATTTATAAGTGATGGGTTGTGGCCTATGCGTAGAATATCTGACTCCCAATCTGGAGGTTGTGGGTTCAAACATCGCCTTATGCATTAAAAATATACTTTCATAGTATATTCACCCCACTGGTCTGTCGGATGAGACTGTGTTCCCGTCTCTATATGACCTTAGCTGTTGCTGGACGTTAAACTCATTCACTTTCACTTTTTTCTTCGCTATACGTAGAAAGAAACGATAATTAAGAACCTTAAAGTTATTTTACACCCCGTGAATTTATTCCTCTAAATATTCGTTTCTTGGCATGTTGACGCGATAAGACGAAAACGTTAATTTACATAAAATAAATCATAAACCATCGATTGCAAAACGTGATTATAATACCGTATTATACACATTTTTTTACACAGTGACTTCAAGTGTTTTTCGCCCTGGAGCCGTAGACCAGAAGAAACGGAATTCGTTTCTGCACTGCGTATGCGAAGAAACGAAAATTATTCTTCATCTAAATTGCTTGGCCCTAAATGATACTCTTTGTGTTGATGGGCCGTTAAGCACAATTCAATTCAATTACATGCATGTATGTACAGTAGATATGTGCTAGTATATGGATAAAATGTTATGTAACGCTAGTGTGAAAGTTCAAAAACGTACATGTACATGTAGTCGTAAACGTTACAGTACATGTTACATAGCGTCTCCCTTGCTTTATACGCGTATCTGTTTCTGATTTAATTTCATTTATGTGTGTCAGATTGCATTTAGTGAATACAATTTCGTATTTGGTAAAGTCGTGCATGTATCAATAACGAGGGAATTGTATTACACACCATGTCATAACCGCCGTGACTCATCAAAACTGTGAACATAATATGTGACGCGCCAAGCGAAAACCTCCTTTATGGATCAATGAATTGGTATCAACGTATTTGTCGTTCCACCGTGTGACCGTAGTGGAGGGTAGAACATTGGGTGTGTCAATGCCTACGATGTGATACAGTTTAAAATTATATCTAAAATCGATTGTCGGTTCGCCCCTCCCAACTTGAACCCCAGAAAATGTCGCTGCCCTAGACATGCAGTGGGCCCACTATCGTCAGAACAAGCTGTGCCCGAGAGTCGTCCGCCGCACATACAGCGTGGATACATAAATAATATTCCCGTTTTTAAACGAGCGTATAAAACATATGCCGTCGTACACTAGCACACTTGCGACATATCATGTTCGGTCTAGGTGCACACCTGATGGTGTTTACAATCATCTGTCGGTAATCCAGTTTCACGTGCAAAGTGTGACTGTAGAATTCGGCGGGGAACAAACGTATGTAAACCACACGATGTAGTCGCTCACGTCATCGCATCGCCAATAAATTGATATTTACCATTAGCTTGTCATAGTATCATAATTATGTGTTTGATCTCTTGATAAAGCAAGATTTGGCAGCACATGAGAATCGTCTCCAAAGACGATTTTCCTATTTTGTCAAAATATGGTTTTGTAAAGAAATACCAATGTATTCATGTTTTCTTTTCACATTTGTTGATTTCTTAATAAAATAGGTTTGGAAACACATGAGAATCGTCTCCTTAGATGATTCTAATGTTTGTAAAAAAACACACATTGATGCTTTTTTGACACAAACGTTTGACACATTCAGAAATAAACGATTTAATTTGTGTTTCTCGAGTCGGGTGGAGAGGAAATACGATCGATTACACACCGTGAAAATCTTGTTGGAACGTAAATGTCAATTGTCACGTACACCATTTCAGTTTACCGCCGTTACATCAGCTGTTATTCTAAGTATGTATGGTGGCATTTCATTTATAAGTGACGAACTTTCCCTATTCGAGCCACCATAGGAACGACCCCTCTACCAATTAGCACGTTTAACATACATCATTTAGTGTCTTGCTATACACCTGCCGATGTTTACAATTATCAGTCGATAATCCCGTTTCACGTGCAAAGTGTGACTGACATTTAGAATTCGGCGGAAACAACCTTACCATAACCACGCTATGTAGTCGCTCGCAAGTCGCTCTCGTCAATAATGTCTGATCATTAGAAATTGACTAGTTAAACCTGGTTTAATAGATAGCTTGGAATGATCTAGCTAAGAAAAAAAGTTATTTTTTGAAATTCGGTCCACTGTGTCTCAAATACATCAATGGGGACATTTATTTTCGCAACAAAATCAATATTGGACCATATTTCACATAATAAAAAGAAAGCTCATTCTTAAATTTTGATATTGAATAATCTTTCCTTCCTTCTTTTCTTCTGCATTATCTCACCTTACTTTACGCTCTTCTAAAGACTACTTTCTAATACATTCTGTGTGTAATGTGTGTATTATAACTAGATATCATTGTGTTCAATTGTTATACGATGTACATGATGTATTGAAAAGTGTAAATAAAACAAAAAATGAATAATATCGAAAAAATAAATATGTTTACATGGTTTATATAGCAGTAAGATTTGGGCAGGTTTCGTGAAACAGACAGTAGTAGTATTTAACATTTTATAAAGCCTACCCTTCTTACATGTACCTGTGTGTCACTGTGTATGGACTGTTGTTCACTACATGTACCTGTGTGTCACTGTGTATGGACTGTTGTCCACTACATGTACCTGTGTGCCACTGTGTATGGACTGTTGTCCACTTGTCACTACATGTACATGTGTGTCATTGTCACTGTGTATGGACTGTTGTCCACTACATGTCCTGTGTGTCATGTGTATGCATGTTGTCCACTACATGTACCTGTGTGTCACTGTGTATGCCACTGTTGTACACTACATGTACATGTGTGTCCCGTGTATGCATGTTGTCCACTACAGTGTAGCACTGTTGTCCATACATGTACTGTGTGTCCACTGTGTATGGACTGTTGTCCGAACCTATAATCAGCTTCGCTGGCTGCAAGTGTAGTTTGTATAAGCACAGGCCCGTACTCAGGAATTAATTTAGAGGGGTGCGTTATCGACGGCGCGAAGGGCTAAACAATGTTTTGCACATCCACGGACAGACCTCAGCAGATAAACAACCCTTCCACCTCTAAGTAACTGGAATGGACATTGATATGTTAATTTTGCAACCCAACCCAATCATCACAAAATGATTTTCAGACCAGTCCAATTATGAACATATGGTGTTTTTGTTCTTAAAATTATGAAAATTACTTGAAAAAAGTGCAGAGCCTTGAACAGGTATCTACACCTTTTGCAAATACCACTATACAGGCATGTGTTGTTGAAAGGGTTAAGGAGGTACGTACGCACCCGTCGCACCCCCTCTGCGTTCGGGCCTGGGGGCGGTTTCACTAACCTTCGTACGACTAAAATGTTCGTAAGTGCAAATTTAGGATCGTCTGGAAATTTCAATAGATGGATTTACATTTATTGAACATAGGCTGCCTATGCTCAATAAATGTGAATCCAATAATTGTTTACAAGAAAACATTGTTAATGTGAAATTTACAGACTATCATAAGTTTGCACTTACGAATATATTAGTCGTACGAAGTTTAGTGAAACGCGCCCCTGAAGCCCCCTCACTTTGTAAATATGTAAATATATGTCAACGTATAATAAATAATTCGCAGTAGATGCACTCAGAATCATGTAGTGGTGTTCATTGTTCTTTATAGGTAATCGCCCTGATGGTCTCTCTCAAACCGCTGCTGAAAATACACAACATAATACTTACGGAGTTCCGTTTAGGCCACCGTAATATCGCTATCGGATCGATACTACGATAGAACGATAACGATACGTACGATACTACGATGACGATAGTACCATCATCGTGATATAGTATCGTTATCGTAGTATCGTAATATCGTAGTATAATCATTGTGCTGTCGTACTATCACTATCGTGACATCGTGGTATCGTCATCGTAGTATTGACCCGATACTGATATTACGATGGTCTTGACTGAGCACCGTAACAGTACAGTGGAACCTCTCTAAAGCGGACATCATTTACACCCATGTGTGGGTAATTATGAAGGGTTTTACTGTTATTTATCGCCGATGGCACTGTCTGTTCGTGATCGCTTTAAGCCTTAACACTTGCTGTGGAGTGGTCAAATGTCTGATTGCAGTGGAACATCTCTATACCGGACACCCTGGGACCTCCCAGTGTGTCTGGTTAAGAAAGGTTGCACTGCCAATTGAAAAGAAAATGCAATTACTCCACTCACCGGTTGTCTTGCTATACGTGGTGGAAGACTCATGCATGTGACAAGAAAAAAATCCAATTGCTCCACCACCTAGTTTGGCACTGTATGTTAACTTATAACTTAACCCTAACGACAACAGGTTGGTAGGGTATATTTTAAATCCATATGTATATGTCACAGGTTATAGAGTCTTCCACCATGTACAGTACGACAACCGGCGTGTGGGGAAATGAAATATTTCAATTGGTATTTGTTTATGTCACAGGTCCGCGTCTAACCCGAATGTTCTGTCTGTAACGCATGGCAAGTCGCCCTTCGTTGCAGACATAAAAGTGGGGTTCGTCCGCGTGTTACACGTGTGGAAGAATGGGCCGTGGCATAGGGGATATGGCATTTGACTTCAATGGAAACTGTTGGATCAATTCTCGCCCTATGCGTGAAAAATACTAACATAGTATTTCCATCCCACTGGTCCATTTGATGAGACTTTAAACATGGACCCGTCTCTATATGACTTTACCTGTTGCTGAGACGTTAGAACCCATTCACGTTCACTTACACATGTGTATTGACTTTGTTTATCTTATATTTAAAGGTAGGAATTGGCCCGCAGACCTTCCAAACCCACATGTACTCACCGACTACCTTTCTTTCATAACAAACGTTGAAGGTGGCACGACAGCCTTTGTCCACCCACACCGACCCGCCTGTCGTACCGAAGCTCTCTCCATGCGTGCAGGAAGAACTCGAGTGCTTGAGATGTACCCAGACATTCCGCACAGTCATGGAGCCGCCGACCAGGCACGACTTGTACTTATAGTCGATGCTCGAACATTCCACCTGGCGATATTTTGCACACTGCTCTGAAATAATTGATTAACCCTTTCAACCAAACGGACCATGTAGTCAGCATGTGCTAAAACTGTAGATCCTAATGAGTCGGCTCCTAATGAGCCGTCTCATCAGGATCTACAGCATTAGTCAGTACTGTCCAAAAATTAGTCTCCATGGATAACCCAATTTTAGATAGTTATGGGTTAAATGGTTGAATGGTTGACTACTGCTCATGCCTGGCAAATAGAATCGCTGTTTGAATAATGCGATCGTACGATCCAGACCTTGGTGACCCAAATCGTCGTGAAGGTATTTAAACAGCTCGTGCCGAAGTATCTCAGGAAGGACAAGCTGCTTAATTCCTTAATCTTGGAAGTGTGATTTCCTGTACAGGACTTCGTTGCAGATAGAGAGCTGATCTCAGTGTCGCAAGTACCGGCTATCAAAACGTTCAGTATCAACCCTCGTAGCAGTCGGTCAAATACCCTGCTTGTTAAAGTCGATCACTTGATGGATCTGTGGATCAGCCATCTGTGCTCTCTTCCAATCTTTGTCGCTAAGCGCAAACTTATCTAGCAACTCCTCTGGCGGACTTGGAGTCTTTCCCTTAGGAATGTCTGGCAAAATTGTCGCAGCTAAAGTATCGGCATATGGACAATCTTCAGGGACAATGGACTCGGCCTGACAGATGGCTTCAACAATGGTGGAGTGAGCTCCTCATCTCTGGATGGACGTCTTAACAAACCATCGGAGTCATTGTTGTATTTGCCCCTTCGGTAGCAGATGGTAAAGTCATAATTCGCTAGTGCTGCTACCCAACGTTGCCCTGTCGCATCTAACTTGTCCGTAGTGAGGATGTATGTAAGAGGATTGTTGTCAGTCACTACCTTGAACTTGGTCCCATAGAGGTAGTTGTGCAGCTTGTCTGTGATTGCGAATTTCAGTGCCAGAAAATCGAGTTTGTGCGCGAGGTAGTTTTTCTCTGATGGTTTCAGACTGCGACTGGCGTAGGCTACCACTCGATTTTTCACTCTTGTTTCTGGTACTGGCACTGCTCCAAAAGCCTGTAACGATGCGTCCGTGCGCACGGTGAATGGGAGTGAGTATCCGGCATGTGCTAATACAGGGTGGTTGACGAGCTTGTTGACCAGTGTATCAAACGCCGCCTGCTGAGCATCTTCCCATACGAAAGGGACCTTTGTGTTTTTTTTTATCTTGGTGCCATGTTCGTAGGAATCCCTACCAGCAGGTCGTTTGACGGTCTGGCTATACTGGCAAATCCCCTAGTGAATTGCCTGTACATCCCAAAAACTTCCTAACATCTCTGGTAGACTTTAGAATAGGCCAGTGATTCCCCGCCCCACGTTGGGCGCCAATGTAGCCGGTCTGGCTCTAATTCCCCCTTTACTTGGGAAACCTCCCCAAAAGGTCGGTAGTATATAATGGTTGTTCTCTATCGGGAGCGATTTCAAAACTAGTCACAATGTGATGGGAAGATAAATGTACAATGGGCGATATGAAAAGTATGGCGTCGAATGAAAAAGTGCCAACAAGACAAGTCAATACGCGGTTCCCGATTTCTGAATGAATTTTCAGCGATATTTGCAATATAATTCGATATTTATATTGCATCTATCTCTATAAACAAGATAATACAGCATTACACAATAGTATACCGAAGCTTTACTTGTAAATACAATATGTACCCGTATAATTAATTTAATATAGTTTACATGTACAAAAGGCGATGTGAAAAGTATGGCGTCGAAGGAAACAAGTGAGTCGTGCTGCGTGCGCATACAACATGCATTCCAGTGTTAGTCACGTGACAGGAAAACAATAGTGCAGCCGATAAGTACTGAAATATAAGGTGACAAAAATGGCGGTCGGTAGTATTTTGCTTTACATTCAGGGACTAAAAATCGAAAATAATATTAAATTCTGTATAATCTTTGGAGGTCAACAATGTGTATATTGAATTTAAGGTATATTTAATACGGACGTACTCCATAATTATGGCTACAGCAATGGATTACTCAGTTCTAACTGAAAATCAGTTCGCGCCAATCGGTGAACTACAAAGTGACGCGGAAAATGGCGCCGAATTTCAGGTGGTGAGAAATAAACGCAAGTGTACACACCTCAGTCCTTGTGATAAACAATCGTTTGCAGAAAGTTCAGTGGATGACAAACTAATTGCGATATTTGGTGAACTTCAAATTCTTAAGGATAACCAGGGTACGATGCAAAGAGGTATGGATTTATTATTTGAAAATCAAAGCAATATGGGCCAAAATATACAGCGTGTGTATAATGCAACAAACAAAAACATTGACATGCTCATGTTGTTGTCTTACAAATCGATTGACATAGAGGCCCGATCCAGGAGAAATAACCTGATCTTCAGAAACATTTTGTATAAAAGGGGTGACAATTGCTTTGATTTGGTACGTGGCTTCCTTGAAACAATGCTTGATATTGATGCTAATGATATCTACTTGGAACGGGCTCATTTGTTCGGTCCATACAATCGCAGAGATCCAAGTAAACGTGACATCATCGCATGTTTTCGCGACTACCATGACACAACGCGTATTATGAGCAGGGTGAAGGACACACCATATTTTATAGACAGGGACTATCCGAGGGAAATCGTTGATGCTAGGAAACGTTTATGGCCCAGATATAAAGCAGCTAGGGCAGCCAATAGTCAAACGGGGGCAGATGTAAAAATTCAATTCCCAGCGAAGTTAGTCGTTAATGGAAGCGTTGTACATGATGAATTTCCCAATTGGAATGACATTATGAGGTGCTCGCGTGATCGCAGTTTCAGACATATACACTATGATGACAATCAAAGCGATGCTAGTGTATTGGGAACTGTTGTGAATTCTGGCCAGGCCCATCGTCCCGCCATAAATACTGACGGACAAACGCGACCCACATTGCCAACTACCCCTCATTCCACCCAGTATCAGCGATCACCAAACACACGCTACGTCACAGAGGACAGATTGTTTACCTCGGTGGTCAACGAACGCGAGGCGCATACAGGACTACACGACGGTCAGCAGCGTGGAAATGCAGTCACACATGGACCGCAATACCCCTCTGGTACCTCATCCATCCAGGCGTTTCCGTCCAGCCCACTAGCATTCACACAGAAAGAGGGCCCATCACGCGAGGCACATATGGTTACCCAGGCTACAACTGTCAACCATGATATCGGTGTCCCGCGCCAGTCAGCCCCTCCGAAGGCCTCTCGACATGATAAGCAGTTGACGGCTCCTAGCTTATTGCCTGGCAACCGACGCGTAACCAGCAGCGGCGTGTGTGATAGTACGGCACATCCTTCCACGCCCATTGTCATACAACCCTCCATATTCCGATCGACAGCGCCGGCAAATATTCCCAAGAATGTCGCAAACACACCCAGTAATCCTGTGAGAGAAAACACTACACTCGCCAACACACAGTGCAGTAACGGAACCAGTCAACCACGTGATCCGGACAGGCCGTCTCGGTCACCGACGAGGAGACACAACACTAGACATTCGCAGTCTACAACACGTGCTCCGCGGTCAAGTGGAGTCTCCGGTAACGGTCGCGATCATAGATCAGCCAGCCAGCGCAGACAAAACGTGCAGAGTGACAAATCGCCACCGAATAGCCAGTCAGCTACATAGGACAGTCGGGAGAAGGCGCCATTTACATTCACGTTATTAAATGTGCAAGGTCTTGTGACTAAACGTGTAAATAAACTTGTGTCGGAGGAACTCAATGGCATTTTTGTTCATTCACATATAGTAATGTTGACGGAAACATGGGCAAATGACATGGTTGATTTAAATGTTACTGGATTTACACATTTTCATGTGAATCGCCGTGAAAAGAAAGTTGGTTCTAAGCGTGACTCGGGAGGCAATTATTAGTTTAATGTTCGCAAAACTTCGTACATTACGCCAGATATACTGTTCAAAAAAGATGAGGATGATATTATCTGGCTTAAAATTAACGGAAACTTGTTAAATCTACAATATGACCTATATTTATGTTTATGCTATGTATTACCTGCAGGCACCAGTAGAAGTACTATGTTGCAAACCAATATTTTTGATCGTATCTTGAATTGTATGGCAGAAATTGATAGCAATACCAATGGCATGTGTAATTTTATGCTTTGTGGCGATTTTAATGCACGTACATCAGATGAATCTGATTTTGTATTATTTGATACTGCAGACCACATAAATGTACTACCCGATGACTATATTATTGATATACCATTGCCACGTTCTTCAAAAGACAAAGTGCGTCCGAATGATAACGGTATTTCATTGCTTAACTTATGCAAACAGACCGGACTACGTATTTTAAATGGACGAATTGGCAATGATGCAAATGTCGGTGAGTACACGTATGTGGCAAGCAATGGCAAGAGTGTTATAGACTATATCATCACGTCTCCTGATATGTTTAGCAATATTACTACTTTCGACGTATGTGAACCAAATATTGTATCCGATCATTGCGCAATACAGTTCTCTTTGAGATTTGAAAACATAATGACACGTGAACAAGATATAGGTAACGATAACTGCTTACCTATTCAATCGAAGTATATATGGA
Source organism: Conchocele bisecta (assembly GCA_029237695.1). Lineage (NCBI taxonomy): Eukaryota > Metazoa > Mollusca > Bivalvia > Lucinida > Thyasiridae > Conchocele > Conchocele bisecta. The sequence goes on from CM055265.1 coordinate 141,635,655, forward strand.
GTACCGAACACGTAGGTGTATATCAGGCAAGGTTGGGTTCGGAAGATATATGTAACAAATTTCAGGAACTGTCGAATATTATACAGCAATGTCATGACAATGAGGATATTAATAGCTGTCTTCTAAGTTTCGGAAGTATTTTTGAAGATATTTGCTCTGATATTAAACGTAATGTTAAGGCTAAATCAAATCCACCACCGATGACAAATCATACAGACAATCAGTGGTTCACTACAGAATGTGATGATAAGAAACATACGTTTTACAGAAAATCTAAATAATTATAGGCATGCTCCATCGGATACTAATAGACAAGAAATGGTTACAGCTAGGTCAGAATATAAATCACTAATTAGAAAATGCAAATATCAACATGACTTGCAGAAAACTATTAAATTAGAACAAGCTCGCTCCAAAAACGCAAAAATATATTTGAACATGCTAAAAGAAACCTCGGGTATACCGACATCGAATATTTCTCTGGATAATTTTGCTGCTTATTTTAAAGCTGTCAATAACCCAAGTGATCCATTTTTTTCACCAGATGAAGATGTTATACATTTCAACGAAAGATATTTAAATAATGAATTGCATGTAATGTTTTCTGAACTTGATTCTCCCATTACTTGCGATGAAGTCAGTATAGCTATCAAGCAATTGAAAGCTGGTCGGTGTGGTGGACCAGACATGTTACTGAATGAATTCTTTATACATGGGCACCAGTCGTTGTTACCAATACTTACACAATTGTTTGATAAAACGTTTAATATAGGATATTATCCCAATACATGGTCGGAAGGTTATATTATACCATACATAAAAAGGGGAATATAAACGAGGTGGATAATTACAGAGGTATACCCTATTGAGCACACTTGGGAAATTATTCTCACGCGTTTTAAATAATAGACTATCTAGCTGGGCTGAAAAATATCATGTGTATGTTGAAGCACAAGCAGGGTTCAGGAAGGGAATGGGTACACGGGATAACATATTTATTTTGCATGGCCTCATTACACATATGTTAAATAAGGGTAAGAAATTATATTGTGCTTTTGTGGATTTTTCAAAGGCTTTTGATTATGTGGTGCGTGATAATCTATGGTTAAAATTAATAAAACTGGGAGTGCGAGGGAAAATGTTAAATATAATCAAATCCATGTATACTAATGTGACATCGCGCGTAAAGCACAACACCATGCTAAGCGGTGAATTTTCTTGCTTATTAGGCGTACGTCAGGGTGACTGCCTATCTCCATTCCTGTTTAGCATGTTTGTAAATGACCTTGAGGCTGAATTTGAAACTAAGGGTATTGAAGGAATTGATATCGGATTGATAAAATTATTTATTTTACTATATGCCGATGACATTGTTATTTTCTCAGAATCGGAACACGGGATGCAAACAGGACTTAATCTACTTTCAGAATATTGTGAGAAATGGAAATTAACTGTCAATACGGGAAAAACAAAAATACTTGTATTTCGAAAAGGAGGTAGATTGCCAAGAAACATAGAATTCTATTATGGCAATTATATTATCGAAATAGTAAGTAAATTCACGTATCTAGGCATAGTCTTTACAACGGGTGGTTCTTTCATGGAAACACAATCTATTTATCGGGTCAAGCACAAAAAGCTATTTTCAAGCTTAACAAATACCTGTATAAATTTACAGACATAACACCCACACATAGATTACAATTATTTGATAAACTAGTACAACCGATTCTCAACTACGGTGCTGAAATATGGGGATTTGTGCAGGGAAATCAAATAGAAAAAGTTCATTTGCAGTTTTGCAAAAGTTTACTAGGTGTTAAGAGAAATACGCAAAATGATTTTATCTATGGAGAACTTGGTCGTACCCACTTGTTCATCGACGCTATCTAAATATAATTAAATTCTGGTTCAAAATATCTGCGTCAGATGATCACAAATACATGAAACATATATACAACATGATGTTAGCAGACTTGCAAAGCACACCAAGTAAAACAAATTGGGCGTCACTAGTCCAAAAAGTGTTATCGACCCACGGATTTCTTGATGTTTGATTGAATCAAGGGGTCGGAAATATTGAAGAGTTTCTGATAGTTTTCAAACAAAGATTGACCGATAACTTTATGCAGGATTGGCAAGCCAGAATTAACGGATCTAGCAGAGCATTATTTTATAGAAATGTGTGCGACTTCAAAATGCAATATTACTTAAAGGACATCACACTCACGAAATTTAGGTACGCATTTGCTAGACTAAAAGTTTCGTCCCATCGCCTAGAAGTAGAATCAGGCAGATGGAACAGAACTCCAATTGAAAACCGGAAATGTACATTGTGTGGACATTTGGAAGACGAATACCATTTTATTTTAGAATGCACAATGTATATGGATCTCAGGAAAACATATATAAACCGTTATTATTGGAACAGGCCAAGTATGGTTAAATTCATAGAGTTGATTAAATCGGAACATTCACAAACTGTAAGAAAGTTGGGCCAATACATATACCAAGCGTTTCAGATCAGAAATGAACATTTATATATACATCAATGAGGACACCTTCTCCCAATACATACATAAAGAAATACAGCATGCATATATATTTGCAAATATTAACTTGACATTATTGCATGATATCTTACGTGTTCAGTTTTTTAGTACATGTGTAATGCACTACCCTATAGACTAATGCTGCAACGCCATAACTTAATGTATGTTTATAGATTAACCAAAACATTTTGTATGTGCTTATTGGGCATGCTATTCCACCGCAGGATATTCTCCATGTCATATGGCCAATGGTCGACGGTGGCATAGCTGCACCAAATACAATACATAGTAGCTGCATTCTTAAAGTTACGGTTTATGCACCGGCTGTTGTCTTTGTCACCCATAAGTGTATGTTGTTACATGTGTATTGCTTCAGGGGCCATATGGCTTAAAGCGTTAATCTTTATCTGAATAAACATACGTATGTCCTATAAAAGTTCAGTATGCTACATAAAAGTATTACTTTCTACACTATTGACTAACTACAGGAACGACTACACTATAAGTTCGTTTAAGGCAGATGACACTGGTTATAAATTGGATGGTAATACACATAACAAACACACAGGTTTTTGTAATATTTATTTCCATACAATAATTTCAACTGCCACACAAGTTATTGTTCTGTGCCAGTATTGTCATAATACATCACACAAACGTCACCTAACACCTGTCCAGAGAAACAAGCATAGCCATGAAAACCAACAACCAATCATCTCTAAAAGCCGAATACAATTACAATAACGAGCTTTCCGCATTAATACGATATCAAGGTGTATAATCACGTGCTTACCACAATAACAGCAATGTCTGAAAGTGTTGAAAGCGCGCCCATTCCAAAGTAAAAGTATTGATTCATGCTACAGAGTTTGATGAAATATGGCGCAGCAAACGCGACTTCATGACCTGCATTTGGTAGTCTCGGGACTTCGGCATAATACTTATGTCGTTTTTGCGAAGAATCGATTTCCGTGTCAGTATTGATTGTAAACACGGAAATCGATTCTTCGCAAAACGACAGATGTTTGGGCCAAAGTACCGAGACCACCAAATGCAGCTTAACCAGACAAAGTACCGAGACCACCAAATGCAGCTTAACCAGACGCATTTGATGCGCCATATTTCATTAAAATCCGTTAAATAATAAGGACAATATAACAGAATACGTACCTTGAATCGGAGGCGCTGCTGGAAGTTTCAGTAATTGCTGTTGTTGTTGTAACCATGTGATTATGCACTTTGGATATGTTGAACGATACGTCATTACTTCTCCAGTGGCATACTTATGGCATACACTTATACTTACGATTGGACTGGCATACGGAAAACTTGGCCCGGCAACCTTCGTCCACCCAGATCTCGTTTCGTGTTGCCCCGAAACTGTAGGTAATAATACACCAAGAATAGTCAAGTAAATAATCCCGTCGAGATTAGACCACACTGTTTGCTTTAGGAATCTAAGCAAGTGATGTAGATATCAGCTTGAGAAACATGTTAACTCATTTGTTACTTCGTCTTCGTTCACATTTCTACGATATTTAGACATTTCTCGAACTAACCCGAATTTCCTGTCTGAAACAATAATAAAATACAAATACAGACAGCAATTTCGATTAGACTGATAGGACTGTGGTATAAACAGTGTTGGGTCCGGAAATCAGGATATTTGATATGCTTTTCTTATGAGTAGGTGCACCCATATTATTTGCATTAGATGCAGTGCCGGCAGATTGCAGATTATGTAAAAGTAGATTCTGCAACATCCATATGAAAATTGAAAGTTGAAAATAACAGTGTATCTATAGGGGATATTCAGTTAAGTTATGCAGTAAAGCTATGATTGTGTTTTCTAACCTGTAGCCGAGGGCGCATGGCGAGTATTTATCGTGTACGATTTAGTGTTTTTTAACCTGTAGCCGAGGGCACATGGCGACTTCTAGTGTTTATGTTCTAACCTGTAGACGAGGGCGAATGGCGACTTCTAATGTTTATGTTCTAACCTGTAGACGTGGGTGCATGGCGACTTCGAGTATTTATCGTGTACTATTTAGTGTTTTCTAACCTGTAGACGAGGGCGAATGGCGACTTCTAATAGTTATAGGTTTAACCACACTAAATCATCAGCTATTCATGCGCGGTGTGTTGTCGCATTATGTCTTGAAACCTTCAAAGTTGTCTATCTGTTCGAGTTGGCGAGAATTGCAACAAGTCACTGGCTGGAGTTGAACGGTCATTATACTAAAACTGCTGATTACCTTGGACCCAAACTTCATACTATCTTAGGGAATATGACATAGCTGTCAATAGTGGGCAAATTTGCCAGATCTATAAACATAAGTTGTCCATATAGGTTTAACCACACTAAGTCATCAGCTATTCATGCGCGGTGTAGTCAAAAGTAGTATGTTAAAACAATAAGCCAGATGTGTTATGCCATAGACACTCTTTACTTGCAGAAACCAGTCAATTGATCCACTAATCTACTTCACATGCATGTTAATGTATCATTTACATCAGTTTCAAGCATATGCTTTGGAATATTGTGTAAGTCGCATCATGTTTGTCATGTGAGGCGGTTTCAATTCCAGCCGGTGACTGTTTGCGCCACCACCAGGGTGGTCACAGGAGATTTATCTTTCTAAACAATAATTAAACCTATATTTTCAGGGGCGGATCCAGGACTTAAGGTTAGGGGGGATTTCTTAATTGAAATAGTTCTGGCGCATTTTAGAGCAAACATATCTTTACTCGCCAAATTTTACGGGGGGGGGGGGGTGGGGTGGGCGCGCGCCGGGTTTTCCCCTACGTGAATCCGCCCTTGATTTGAATTAGTGAATATCCAGAGCAGAATGGATGCAGGTTATGGGACAATAGGTCCCACAACATCCATACGAAAAACGAAAGCATCAAAGAATAGCAAAATGTGTGGTCATTGGTTAGTTTATATAGGAAAACTATTCGCTGATGGAGGACCTATATGCTAACCTGTAGACGAGGGCGCATGACGACTTCGGGTATTTATCGTCTAGGATTTAGTGTTTTCTAACCTGTAGCCGAGGGCACATGGCGACTTCGAGTATTTATAGTGTACGATTTAGTGTTTTCTAACCTGTAGCCGAGGTGGCATGGCGACTGCGAGTATTTATCGTGTACCACGATCCGGGAAACATATGTGAGGGAAGTCGATGCTCCGGGAACCGTACATCTCTGGTATTTATAGCCGTCACTCGAACATGACACAAACTTACAGCCGTCTGAAAGATACACATGCGTCTTCTGGTTATGTTCTTATCGATAACATGTTCCAGGTGAGGCTAGGCAACGCGTGGGTGAGTACATACCTCTAATTACATTACATTAGAGCAACATATTACATATGCGACGGTTATATTACGGTTCGTCCGCATGTACGAGGAGATAATCCGCGAGCTTTAGCGAGTGGATTATCGATCGTACATGCGGAAGAACTAACTGTTGCTACATGCTCATGTCCATACATTGCCCATGTGATGTGTAAATGCAGAAATAAAACTCGAAAATATCACAAATATTTGAAAAAACGTGAAGCTAGGAAACGCGTAGGAATGCCTCGTTTATTTATCAGGTAGGATAAACAACGCGTAGGATTTCCCATAGGCATTCGGCGTGTTTCGGCTTTCATCGGTATAACTATGTATATGAACAAGGCTTATAGCTTAATTTGGTCGGACACGACCTCTTATGACAGCAAATTCCGCGATTTTATTAACGCTAATGTAAATATTTTGGCGGAATGTGCACATGCTCATTATTTTTTATATTGCTGAAATAGAATAATTAGAACATAATAAATTATTATGCAAAGAATATCGAATAACACCTGTTTTTCCTAGGTCGGACACGACCACGGATAATGAAATAATGTGTTTAAGGCTCATTCTAACCAGGGCCGGATCCAGGATTTGAATAAATGGGGGGGGGGGTTCGTAGGTGAGGGGGGTCTGGGGGTCCTCCCCCATAAAATTTAGAAAATTGAAGTGCCTCAGATGCATTTTCCTGGCATTTGAGAACAAAATACTCTAACATTTACCCAAGTAAAAATACAACTTTTCTAATCTGAGTAAAAAAATCATTGCTTCGTCAAAAATAGGGGGAGGGGGGCGTACGCAAATGGTGTCATTTAATCTCAAGGGAAGTAATCATTGTAATGTATTCAGTATTACCAACGCCGTTTAATTATAGAAGTACCGACGAAAGCCGAAACACGCCGAATGCCTGTGGGATTTCCTGGTCAATTCATCAGTCAGCGAGCCGAGGAATTCCTATGGTCTGATAAACTTGATAGCAACACACGTTTGGTGGTTTGTTATTTATGACACGTTTGTTCTATGGAATGTTACAATATTTGCACTGTCTTTGACAGAAATGAATAAGTGTAACAAAACCGCATTTTTTTCTGGTATTCGTGTTAGGCGAAAATCTAACTTCTCTTAACTTTGTTTTGTAATGTTTGATATCAAATGTATCAGGTGAACATAGGAAACCCTGGGAATTCCTCGTCCAGTCGAGGATTTCCGACCGAGTCGAGCTGATCCTGATAAAAGGACACCAAAAGACCACTGGTCAATAACCCGTAGTATGGCCGGTAACTAGAGCAAGGTATTCCACGGTTTCAGTTCGCTTACTGGGTAGCTCCTTTCAACATCGTACGTAGCGGTTAGCGTCGTATTTATTTGACTAGGCTGGTAACATACGTACAATTAGACAATTTATTTTTAAAAATCAAAGTACTGAAAGTACTGACTGGCGGGAGACAAGTAGCCACTTGTGAATTTGCATACTCAGAAATTCCTTGTTAGAAATATATTCGATGTTGATTATTGGATGTACAATCTGCAAATTTGGAGAACTTGATCAGTTACTGGTGTTTGTAAAATACAGCCTGCTCTAAACACAAATAGGTTGATGAAGCAAAGGTGCTTTATGTCCGACTAATAAACCGTTTTACGAGGTATATTGCAGACGTATTTATTGGGGTAGAACCCAGAATTGAAGTGGTGATATACGCCTTTATACGGATATGGTGAGAGGTGCCCTCTGCCAAAAAGTTTGTACGTTCAAAAAATATTTTTGGCAGCATAGGTTTTTCGTAATGTGAAGAAAAAAAACGGGGAAATTTTCATATTTTTAGTATGTTTATTTGGCCAAAATCAATCGACACTTTGCAGAATAGGGATACAAACCGAGTAATCCAAATTGCATACCCAACAGGAACTCTGGAGGTGTGACATAATAGTATGTGAAATCTTTTCAAAATTATGACTGGGCGTAGGCCTACATACGTGTATGCTGCATGAACCGCAAAATGTTTTCATGAATTTTGTTTCGCTCACCCAGAGGGTAATTTTTCGAAAATCGCCCGTAAACCACAATATGAAAAAGAAATGGGGGCCTTCGACGTCGCATTGCGACTGCGTGGTACACGATACGGGGGGCGTCTCAATAACAGCAATGTGTTCTCTTCAAAAGTAAAGTTGGGCATGCCAACTATTTTACACATAATGTTGAGCATTGCCGTTGCTATTAATAACTTGCTTTCAGTTCACTCGCTGACTTTAAATTTCACCTGACAGTTGTTAATTGCGAACGCAAATTGAGCCTATTGAGACGTCCGCGGATGAACATGCGACTGCGTGGTACACGATACGGGAGGCGTCTCGATAACAGCAATTTGTTCTCTTCAAAAGTAAAGTTGGGCATACCAACTATTTTACACATAATGTTGAGCATTGCCGTTGCTATTAATAACTTGCTTTCAGTTCACTCGCTGACTTTAAATGTCACCTGACTGTTGTTAATTGCGAACGCAAATTGAGCCTATTGAGACGTCCCCCGATGAACAGAGAGCCACTTCCGAAAGTAGACCCGTGCAAACGGCCAGAATCACGATCCCAATAGCGTGGAGACAGTATGTCTCCCGCCAACAAGCAAAAAGTCAGAAAACTACACCTGGCTATTAAAACAAACAATTAAACAGTCACTAAACGTCATATATGCACTTAGCTCTGAAAACCAAAAATAAAACGCCACTAAAGTCCCCCCCCCCCCCCTCCCCCCGCGTGGGCCCAGGTACCCCTAAATATGTTCATGTTTGCCAAGTATGTGGGACTGTGACCTTGAACGTTGGATCAGCGGGGGTTGGACGGTCATGGATTTGTCACACCATGATAGTAGACCCGTAGAGGAATGCATGCATGAAATATTAAGAATGTTTGCTGAATGAAATAGAAGTTATAACATATTTCTCTGATGTTAAGTTTTGTAAAGATACTAAGTATGTGACCTTGACCATGGGATCGACGGGGCTTGGACGGTTGTGGATTTGTCACACCATGATAGTATAACTTTAGAGGAAAGCATGTATGAAATATTAAGAATGTTGTATGAAGGAAATAGAAGTTATATAGAAGTCATATTTCTCTGACGTTATCGAGCTGACACTTAATTTTGGTTCTTGGATTTTCATGTATTGAGCATAGGCTGCATAAATACACGAAACCCGTATTTGTAACCCCCCGTTTTGTTGTTTTTTTTCTTCAGATCTGAGACAAAAATATTTAAGGTAACTGTGATATTTTCTGTAAATGACAGCGAAAGATGACAAATTTTAATAGCAAATAGAATTCCCTATTCGCTATTAAATTTTCGTCATTTACGGAAAATATCGTAAGACGATGAAATGTTCATAGCAAATGCGTTTGCTCTGAACGTTTCGACAATTTTCGACGTATTTTAATGAAAATATCATAAATTTTGTAAATATTCATCACGAGATATGAGACATCGTCTTAAGCAAAATAGCATGGCTTGTCTCATATGTGGCTGTGACCGGAGAAATGGGCCTTATGAGTTTTGCGATCAGTGCAGATCCAGATCAGCCTGTGCATCCGCACAGTCTGATCAGGATCTGCACTGTTCGACATTCCATCAATGGAACACCCTTCATGCTTCTAACACATAATATAGATCGTTATCAGGCTATAGGAGTATGCCATTTGATCAGGAGCTACTCTGGTCACACATCCAATAAGCCCCATTTCTCCAGTCACAGCCACATAATGTATGATTATAACTGCAAAATTATACTTACAGGTGCCACTGAAGTAAGCAACTAGCACAGCAAAGCAAAATAACCACTTCATGTTTTCGATCAGAGGTTACCTGAAACAAGTTCTACCTTGCACAAAGTTAGCGACAAATGTTTCAACCCAGCCAGTGTCCATTTATATGCAACTTTCTACGCCTTGGGCAGACGACAAGATCCAGGACTATCAATGAACGAAACATGGTCATAAAACGGGCCCAAATGCTTTCGTGACCGGCATAATGCCATATTTTTCTCTGCATTATCTTCCCTTACTTTACGCTCTTCTACGCACTACTTTGTAATACATTTTGTATGTAACGTGTGTAGTATAATTAGATACCATTATGTTCAAGTGCAATACGATGTACGTGGAAATAAAACATTTAATCACAAACAAATTAATTAGTGTAAATAATTAAAACATAACACGCCTCATTTGCATATGAAAATAGCCTGATACCATCGCGAGTCACTATCAGTAAACTAAATATATCAAAATGATTCTGTATAGCGGGCACTCGTAATTTTTAGAACTGGTGGAATAGTGACACAAGTACACACTTATTTAATTCCTATAAATAACATGGTGTGCCTACTGAGTGGGCATGTACCTTTAATATGCAGTCACAGTCACAGATAATACCGTTTTTGTCAGATCATGACGACATGCATTATGCCTCGCGCATGTAGACATACGTAATTTAAATTAATTCAGTTTGCACAATAACAACATTTATTTACTTTTTTTGGTCAGTGATGTAGACTTATATCCGGCTACTGTTTTGATGATATGGTGGTTGTGACTGGAGAAATGGGGCTTATGGATTGTTTGCGACCGGTGTAGCCACAAATCAGCATGCGCATCCGCGCAGTCTCACTAGGGGCCCGTTTCACTAAACTTCGTACGACTAAAATGTTCGTAAGTGCAAATTTAGGATCGTCTGAAAATTTCACTTGTTGGATTTACATTTATGCTCAATAAATGTAAAGCCACTAATTGTTTACAAGAAAATATTGTTAATGTGAAATTTACAGACTATCATAATTTTGCACTTACGAACATTTTAGTCGTACGAAGTTTAGTGAAGCGGGCCTCAGGTCATGTACTGTTCGCCATTCAGTCAATGAAACACCTGTAATGGCATATGCGCCTAACGTATAGTTTTGATCCTTATCAAGCTTCATGAGTGCGATGGAAGATCAGAAGTTTGAACATACACAAATCCCATAATTAAGCCCTATTTCTCCAGTCACAGACACATATATTTGTGAGTTGCCATGGAGAATGAAGCCTGTGTTACTTTCACGTTCGCACACTTCATATATGTGGAATATGCGATACACTCACGTGGCCTTTAAGGTCGCTGAAGCAAGTTGAGAAATGGGGATTATGATCAGGGACTACACTGTTCGCCATACAAGCCACTGAATTCCTTATGTCGTTCTTGGGCGGTGTACCATTTTTTATTTAACCTTAATTGTATAAGTATTACAAACAATTACGAGATGTCTTATATAAATACATTCGTTGGCACAGTTGGAAGCGTATGATTGGCCTTAAATCTGGTAGGAAACCGGACCTCCCGGTGAAAACATTTGTCCGACCTGGCGACCCTACCACCATTTACGAACATCGTGGTGTTGGTATCGGAAATGAAATATAGTTTCTGTCAGAGGTCCTCATATGCCCTGAAACCATGGCACATTTAGATGGAAACAGCTGCTCTACTAGCCAGTAGTGTTGATCTACCACAGGTGAAATTCGTACATAGGATCCTCAAAATGCTCCATTATCTCACAGGTGAAATAAAATGGCCCATTACCCCACAGGTGAAAGACTCGTACCTAGGACCATGGAACTGGCCCATTACCCTACATGTGAAAGACTCGTACCTAGGACCATGCAACTGGCCCATTACCCCACAGATGAAAGACTCGTACCTAGGACCATGCAACTGGCCCATTACCCCACAGGTGAAAGACTCGTACCTAGGACCATGGAACTGGCCCATTACCCTACAAGTGAAAAACTCGTACATAGGACCATGGGACTGGCCCATTACCCCACAGGTGAAAGCCTCGTACCTAGGACCATAGAACTGGCCCATTACCCCACATGTGAAAGAATCGTACCTATGACCCAGTAACTGGCCCATTGCCCTACATGTGAAAGACTCGTACCTAGGACCCTGGACATGTAACTGGCCCATTACCCCACAGGTGAAAGACTCGTACGTAGGACCATGGAACTGGCCCATTACCACACAGGTGAAAGACTCGTACCTAGGACCATGAACTGGCCCATTAACCTACAGGTGAAAGACTCGTAACTAGGACCATGGAACTGGCCCATTACCCTACAGATGAAAGACTCGGACCTAGGACCATGGAACTGGACCATTACCCTGCAGATGAAAGAATCGCACCTATGACTCCGGTACTGACCCATTATCCCACATGTGAAAGACTCGTACCTAGGACCATGGAACTGGCCCATTACCCTACCGGTGAAAGACACGTACCTAGGACCATGGAACTGGCCCATTACCCCACATGTGAAAAGACTCGTACCTAGGACCATAGAACTGGCCTATTACCCCACAGGTGAGAGACTCGTACCTAGGACCATGGACCATGGACCATTGACCATGGAACTGGCCCATTACCATTAGACTCGTAACTAGAACCATGAAAACGGCTTTTTACCCCCACAGGTGAAAGACTCGGATTTAGGACCCAGTTATAAAATGGCCCATTATCCCACAGGTGAAAGACTCGTATCTAGGACCATGGAACTGGCCCATTACCCTACAGATGAAAGACTCGTACCTAGGACCCTGGACCATGGAACTAGCCCATTACCCTACATGTGAAAGACTCGTACCTAGGACCCTGGACCATGGGACTGGCCCATTACCCCACATGTGAAACACTCGTACCTAGGACCATAGAACTTGCCCATTACCCCACAGGTGAATGACTCGTACCTAGGACCCTAGAACTTGCCCATTACCCCACAGGTGAATGACTCGTACCTAGGACCATGGAACTGGCCCATTACCCTACAGGTGAAAGACTCGTAGCTAGGACCCTGGAACTGGCCATGGAACTGGCCATATGACCATGGAACTTGCCCATTACCCTCATGTGAAAGACTCGTACCTAGGACCATGGAACTGGCCCATTACCCTACAGGTGAAAGACTCGTACCGAGGACCCTGGAACTGGCCCATTACCCTACAGGTGAAAGACTCGTACCTGGGACCCTGGAACTGGCCCATTACCCTACATGTGAAAGACTCGTACCTAGGACCATGGAACTGGCCCATTACCCCACAGGTGAAAGACTCGTACCTAGGACCATGGAACTGGCCCATTATCCTACATGTGAAAGACTCGTACCTGGGACCCTGGAACTGGCCCATTACCCTACATGTGAAATACTCCTACCTAGGACCATGGAACTGGCCCATTACCATACATGTGAAAGACTCGTACCTGGGACCCTGGAACTGGCCCATTACCCTACAGATGAAAGACTCGTACCTAGGACCATGGAACTGGCACATTACCTTACAGGTGAAAGACTCCTACCTAGGACCCTGGAAAAGGCCCATTACCCCACAGATGAAAGACTCGTACCTAGGACCATGGAAATGGCCAATTACCCCACAGGTGAAAGACTCGTACCTAGGACCATGGAACTGGCCCATTACCTCACAGGTGAAAGACTCGTACATGGGACCATGGAACTGGCCCATTATCCAACAGGTGAAAAACTCATACATATGACCATGGAACTGGCCCATTACCCTACAGGTGAAAGACTCGTACCTACTACCCAGGAACTGGCCCATTACGCCACATGTGAAAGACTCGTACCTAGGACCATGGAACTGACCCATTACCCTACAGGTGAAAGACTCGTACCTAGGATCATGGAAGTGGCCCATTACCTTGCAGGTGAAAGACTCTTACCTAGGACCATGGAACTGGCTCATTACCCTACAGGTGAAAGACTCGTACCTAGGTCCCAGAAACTGGCTCATTACCCCACAGGTGAAACACTCGTACCTAGGACCATAGAACTGGCCCATTACCCATCAGGTGAAAGACTCGTTCCTAGGACCAAGGAACTGGCCCATTACCTTACAGATGAAAGACTCGTACCTAGGACCTAGCACCATGGAACTGACCCATTAGCGTACATGTGAAAGACACGTACCTAGGCACAGGAACTGGCCAATTACTCCACAGGTGAAAGACTCGTACCTAGGACCATGGAACTGGCCCATTATCCTACAGGTGAAAGACTTGTACCTAGGACCATGGAACTGGCCCATTATCCTACAGGTGAAAGACTCGTACCTAGGACCCTGCAACTGGCCCATTACCTTACAGGTGAAAGACTCGTACCTAGGACATAGGACCATGGAACTGGCCAATTGCCCTACATGTGAATGACTCGTACTTAGGACTCTGGAACTGGCCCATTACCCCACAGGTGAAAGACTCGCACCTTGGACCATGGAACTGGCCCATTACCCTACAGGTGAAAGACTCGTACGTAGGACCATGGAACTGGCCCATTACCCCACAGGTGAAAGACTTGTACCTAGGACCATATAACTGGCCCGTTACCCCACAGATGAATGACGCGTACCTAAGACCATGGAACTGGCCCATTACCCTACATGTGAAAGACTCGTACTTAGGACCATGGCACTGGCCCATTACCCTACAGGTGAAAGACTCGTACCTAGAACCATATAACTGGAACATTTCCCAACAGGTGAAAGACTCATACCTTGGGCCATGGAACTGGCCCATTACCCCACAAGTGAAAGACTCGTACCTAGGACCATATAACTGGCACATTGCCCCGCAGGTGAAAGACTCGTACCTTGGACCATGGAACTGGCCCATCATCCCACAGGTGAAAGACTCGTACCTTGGACCATGGAACTGGCCCATTACCTTACAGGTGAAAGACTCGTACCTAGGACCCCGGAAATGACCCATTACCCCAGAGAACTCATTACCCCATAGAACTGCCCCATTACCCTACAGGTGAAAGACTCGTACCTAGGACCATGGAACTGGACCATTACCCTACAGGTGAAAGACTCGTACCTAGGACCCCGGAAATGGCCCATTACCCCATATAACTCATTACCCCATAGAACTGCCCCATTACCCTACAGGTGAAAGACTCGTACCTAGGACCTTCAAAATGGCCCATTACCCCATAGGTGAAAGACTCGTACCTACGATCATACAACTGGACCATTACCCTACATGTGAAAGACTCATACCTACAGGTGAAAGACTCGTACATATGGCCAATTACCCTACATGTGAAAGACTCGTACCTAGGATCATGGAACAGACCCATTACCCCACAGGTGAAAGACTCGTACCTAGGACCTAGGACCATGGAAATGGCCCATTACCCTACATGTGAAAGACTCGTACCTAGGACCATGGAACTGGCCCATTACCCCAAAGGTAAAAGACTCGTACCTAGGACCCTGGAACTGGCCCATTGCCCACATGTGAAAGACTCGTACCTAGGACCCTGGAACTTGCCCATTGCCCCACAGGTGAAAGACTCGTACCTAGGACCTAGGACCATGGAACTGGTCCATTGCCCTACATGTGAAAGACTCGTACTTATGACCCTGGAACTGGCACATTACCCCACATGTGAAAGACTCGTACCTAGGACATTGGAACTGGCCCATTACCCAACAGGTGAAAGACTCGTACCTAGGACCATGGAACTGGCCCATTGCCCCACATGTGAAAGACTAGTACCTAGGACATATGACCATGGAACTGGCCCAATACCCCACAGGTGAAAGACTCGTACCTATGACCATAGAACTGGCCCATTATCCTACAGGTGAAAGACTCGTACCTAGGACCCTGGAACTGGCCCATTACCTTACAGGTGAAAGACTCGTACCTAGGACATAGGACCATGGAACTGGCCAATTGCCCTACATGTGAATGACTCGTACTTAGGACCCTGGAACTGGCCCATTACCCCACAGGTGAAAGACTCGCACCTTGGACCATGGAACTGGCCCATTACCCTACAGGTGAAAGACTCGTACGTAGGACCATGGAACTGACCCATTACCCCACAGGTGAAAGACTTGTACCTAGGACCATATAACTGGCCCGTTACCCCACAGATGAATGACGCGTACCTAAGACCATGGAACTGGCCCATTACCCTACAGGTGAAAGACTCGTACTTAGGACCATGGCACTGGCCCATTACCCTACAGGTGAAAGACTCGTACCTAGAACCATATAACTGGAACACAGGTGAAAGACTCGCACCTTGGACCATGGAACTGGCCCATTACCCTACAGGTGAAAGACTCGTACGTAGGACCATGGAACTGGCCCATTATCCCACAGGTGAAAGACTTGTACCTAGGACCATATAACTGGCCCGTTACCCCACAGATGAATGACGCGTACCTAAGACCATGGAACTGGCCCATTACCATACAGGTGAAAGACTCGTACTTAGGACCATTGCACTGGCCCATTACCCTACAGGTGAAAGACTCGTACCTAGGACCATATAACTGGAACATTTCCCAACAGGTGAAAGACTCATACCTTGGGCCATGGAACTGGCCCATTACCCCACAAGTGAAAGACTCGTACCTAGGACCATATAACTGGCACATTGCCCCGCAGGTGAAAGACTCGTACCTTGGACCATGGAACTGGCCCATCATCCCACAGGTGAAAGACTCGTACCTTGGACCATGGAACTGGCCCATTACCCTACAGGTGAAAGACTCGTACCTAGGGCCATTACCCCAGAGAACTCATTACCCCATAGAACTGCCCCATTACCCTACAGGTGAAAGACTCGTACCTAGGACCATGGAACTGGCCCATTACCCTACAGGTGAAAGACTCGTACCTAGGACCCCGGAAATGGCCCATTACCCCATAGAACTCATTACCCCATAGAACTGCCCCATTACCCTACAGGTGAAAGACTCGTACCTAGGACCTTGAAAATGGCCCATTACCCCATAGGTGAAAGACTCGTACCTACGATCATACAACTGGCCCATTACCCTACATGTGAAAGACTCATACCTACAGGTGAAAGACTCGTACATATGGCCCATTACCCTACATGTGAAAGACTCGTACCTAGGATCATGGAACAGACCCATTACCCCACAGGTGAAAGACTCGTACCTAGGACCTACGACCATGGAAATGGCCCATTACCCTACATGTGAAAGACTCGTACCTAGGACCATGGAACTGGCCCATTACCCCAAAGGTAAAAGACTCGTACCTAGGACCCTGGAACTGACCCATTGCCCACAGGTGAAAGACTCGTACCTAGGACCCTGGAACTTGCCCATTGCCCCACAGGTGAAAGACTCGTACCTAGGACCTAGGACCATGGAACTGGTCCATAGCCCTACATGTGAAAGACTCGTACTTAGGACCCTGGAACTGGCCCATTACCCCACATGTGAAAGACTCGTACCTAGGACATTGGAACTGGCCCATTACCCCACAGGTGAAATACTCGTACCTAGGACCATGGAACTGGCCCATTGCCCCACATGTGAAAGACTAGTACCTAGGACATATGACCATGGAACTGGCCCAATACCCCACAGGTGAAAGACTCGTACCTATGACCATAGAACTGGCCCATTACCCTACAGGTGAAAGACTCGTACCTATGACCTAGGACCATGGAACTGGCCCATTACCCTACATGTTAAAGACTCGTACCTAGGACCATGGAACTAGCCCATTGCCCTACAGGTGAAATACTCGTACATATGACCCTGGAACTGGCCCATTACCCCACAGGTGAAAGACTCGTACCTAGGACCATGGAACTGGCCCATTACCCCACAGGTGAAAGACTCGTACCTATGACCTAGGACCATGGAACTGGCCCATTACCCTACATGTTAAAGACTCGTACCTAGGACCATGGAACTGGCCCATTGCCCTACAGGTGAAATACTCGTACTTAGGACCCTGGAACTGGCCCATTACCACACAGGTGAAAGACTCATACCTAGGGCCATATAACTGGCACATTACCCCGCAGGTGAAAGACTCGTACCTTGGACCATGGAACTGGCCCATTACTCCACAGGTGAAAGACTCGTACATAGGACTACGGAACTGGCCCATTTCCCAGCAGGTGAAAGACTCGTACCTAGGACCCTGGAAATGGCCCATTACCCCACAGGTGAAAAACTCGTACCTAGGACCATGGAACTGGCCCATTACCCTACAGGTGAAAAACTCGTACCTAGGACCATACAACTGGCCAATTACCCTACATGTGAAAGACTCGTATGGTCATACCATACAACTGGTCCATTACCCAACAGGTGAAAGACTTGTATCTAGGACCATGGAACTAACCCATTACACTACAGGCGAAAGACTTACCTAGGACCATGGAACTGGCCCATTACCCCACAGGTTAAAGATTCGTACATAGGACCATGGTACTGGCCCATTACCCCACAGCTGAAAGACTCGTACCTCGGATCATAGAACTGGCACATTACCCTACAGGTGAATGACTCGTACCTAGGACCATGGAACTGGCACATAATCCTAAGGGTCAAAGACTCGTACCTAGGACCTTGAAAATGGCACATTATCCTACAGATGAAAGACTCGTACCTAGGACCCTGGAAATGGCCCATTACCCCACATGTGAAAGACTCGCACCTAGGACCATTGGCCCATTACCCACAGGTGAAAGACTCGTACCTAGGACCATGAAACTGGTACATTACCCCACAGGTGAAAGACTCGTACATAGGACCATAGAACTGGCCCATTACGCCACAGGTGAAATATTCGTATCTAGGACCATGGAACTGGTACATTACCCCACAGGTGAAAGACTCGTACATAGGACCATAGAACTGGCCCATTACGCCACAGGTGAAATATTCGTATCTAGGACCAGGGAACTGGCCCATTACCCCACAGGTGAAAGACTCGTACCTAGGACATTGGAACTGGCCATTACCCCATGTGAAACAGACTCCCGTAAACCTAGGACCATGGAACTGGCCCATTGCCCCACATGTGAAAGACTAGTACCTAGGACCTATGACCATGGAACTGGCCCATTTCCCTACAGGTGAAAGACTCGTACCTAGGACCTATGACCATGGAACTGGCCCATTACCCTACATGTTATAAAGACTCGTACTTGAGGACATGGAACTGGCCCATTACCCTACAGGTGAAAGACTCGTACTAGGACCATAGGAACTGGCCCAATTACCCACAGGTGATGAACTCCGGTACAGGTGAAAGGACTCCGTATAGGAAAAGGAAACTGGCCCATTACTACAGGTGTGAAATGACTCGTACTGGACATGAAACCTGGCCCTGGGGCCCATTACCCTACAGGTGAAAGACTCGTACCTAGGACCATGGAACTGGCCCATTACCCCACATGTGAAAGACTCGTACCTAGGACCATATAACTGGCCCATTACCCCACATGTGAATGACTCGTACCTAGGACCATAGAACTGGCCCATTACCCTACAGGTGAAAGGCTCGTACCTAGGACCATGGAACTGGCCCATTACCCCACATGTGAAAGACTCGTACCTACTAGGACCATGGAACTGGCCCATTACCCTACAGGATAAAGACTCGTACCGAAGACCATGGAACTGGCCCATTACCCCACATGTGAAAGATTCATACCTAGAACATTGGAACTGGCCCATTACCTCACAGGTGAAAGACTCGTACCTAGGACCATGGAACTAGCACATTATCGTACAGGTGAAAGACTCGTACCTAGGACCATGGAACTAGCACATTATCCTACAGGTGAAAGACTCGTACCTAGGACCATGGAACTTGCACATTATCCTACAGGTGAAAGACTCGTACCTAGGACACTGGAACTGGCCCATTATCCCACAGGTGAAAGACTCGTACCTAGGACCATATAACTGGCCCATTACGCCACAGGTGAAATACTCGTATCTAGGACCATGCCCATTACGCCACAGGTGAAAGACTCGTACATAGGACCATAGAACTGGCCCATTACGCCACAGGTGAAATACTCGTATATAGGACCATGGAACTGGCCCATTATCCCACAGGTGAAAGACTCGTACCTAGGACCATAGAACTGGCCCATTACGCCACAGGTGAAATACTCGTATATAGGACCATGGAACTGACCCATTACCCCACATGTGAAAGACTCGTACCTAGCACCCGAGAACTGGCCCATTACCCTACATGTGAAAGACTCCTACCTAGGACCATGGAACTGGCACATTACCCTACAGGTTAAAGATTCGTACCTAGGACCATGGAACTGACACATTATCCTACAGGTGAAAGACTCGTACCTAGGAGCATGGAAATGGCACATTATCATACAGGTGAAAGACTCGTACCTAGGACCTTGGAAATGGTCCGTTACCCCATAGGTGAAAGACTCGTACCTAGGACACTGGAACTGGCCTGTTATCCCACAGGTGAAAGACTCGTACCTAGGACCATAGAACTGGCCCATTACGCCACAGGTGAAATACTCGTATCTAGGACCATGGAACTGATATGCTTATATTATACCTTTGGTCTTAAAAAGTTAATCAAGCACATTTCTACAACTTAAATTCATTGATCCCGAGGCCTATCAAATATGAACACAAAGTGATGTGGAATGGAGGTAATTAAGTGACAATTGCATCAGTAATGAATTGTAAATGAGGGTCACCAAGTTAAATTATATATAATACTCTTGAAATAAATACATGTAGATGCGTATACGTTCAAATTGTGTCTGCCTCCGATCTATGTCCGCGTGATATATAATGTATTGCTATGTTTAGTCTGATAGTATCGTTGATGTCAAAACCATTCAAGCTGCAATGAGATTTGATCCATGATACTATATTAGTTATTGTATCCCCCGGACTCAGTCGGGGGATACTATGGATTTGACAGCGGGCCGCGTCCGCGTCCGCGTCCGCGCAGACACTTCTTGTCCGGAGCATAACTCGAACACCCTTTGGAATATTTTCATGAAACTTCACACATGCATAGACCACGACCCGAAGGTGTGTCGCGCACAAGAATGACAACTCTTGCATAGCTAATTTTTTAGTTATCTCCCTTTTTTGTTTCTCGCACTGATTTCGTGTCCGGAGCATAACTCCACCACCCTTTGGAATATTTTCATGAAACTTCACACATGCATATACCACGACCCGAAGGTGTGTCGCGCACAAGAATGACAACTCTTGCATAGCTAATTTTTTAGTTATCTCCCTTTTTTGTTTCGCGCACTGATTGACCATAACTCGACCACCCTTTGGAATATTTTTATGAAACTTCACACATTCAATTAGACCACGAACCGAAGGTGTGTTGTGCACAAGAATTACAACTCTTGCATAGCTAATCTTTGAGTTATCTCCCTTTTTTGTTTTCACACACTGATTTCCTGTCCGGAGTATAACTCGACCACCCTTTGGAATATTTTCATGAAACTTCACACATGCATAGACCACGACCCGGAGGTGTGTCGCGCACAAGAATGACAACTCTTGCGTAGCTAATTTTTGAGTTATCTCCTTTTTTTGTTTTGCGCACTCTACAAACTGGACAATAATGCATGAACACCCGTTTTCTCGTCTGCTCTGTACACCTTTTCTCGTGTGCTCTGTACACCTTACCTGTAGAGAGAACAATAGAGACTGGGAGAACCATTCACCTGTGCATGTGCTAGCATGTGCAAATGTCCAGTCTTGACCAGTCTGACCACAGGTAATTTATACAGGTAAATTACTACATTGGATATTACATTTCCGTAAACTGTGTTGAAAATATTGTGGCATTATGTGGACCTGTGCAGATATATGTAGATAAACATAGGACTATTAAAACAAAATTCTGGGCTCCAGTAGCAAGCATTATTATTTTTAATTTTTAAACTTTTTTTTCCATTTTATTTTCTCATATTTTTTTTTCAAATTCTTTTTCAATTTTTGTCTAGTAGCATAAGGTCGTAAGTGCTATATACAGACTATTATCATATAATAAAACAATTATTGACTAGTTAGCCATAGAATATAATCTGATATTCTATGGCTCACTAGTCAATAATTGTATAATATGTTCGGGCCAGTGAAAATTGCTTTCGGGCCCAGGCTCGAGGTCAAGGCGGGACAAGGCGAGGCATTTGATTCCGCGGAATTCTTGTTTACTTATCTCCCTTTGTTGTTCCGTGCTCTGATTTTGTATCCAGAGCATAACTCGAACACCCTTTGGAATATTGTTATGCCCCACCACGATAGTGGAGGGGGCATTTAGTGTTACCCTTGTCCGTCCGTCCGTCCGTCCGTCCGCACACACGAATGGGTACTTGTTGTAAGCGTACGGGGATCTTATTGGGTAGGGTTAGAATAGTGTTGGGTACTCTTGTTGTGTATTTGTATAGAGTAAAAACCCAACAAGTATTCATTCGTAGGAACGTGCGTCCCGTCCTCCCGTCGTCCCGTCCGTCCGTCCGTCACAAAACTTTAACACTCGGGTAAATGTATCATAATTTCTTCATCCTTCGACCGATCTCCTTCATATTTCATATACACATTGCTATAATGGTCCTCTACCGCCCTATGCCAAATCCACGTTCGTCTGCGCCCCCCCCCCCCCCCCCCCCCCCCCCCCCCGCCTGGCACAGGGTTAAGATCACATACTTAGTGCTTCAAAAACTTTAACGCTCAGGTAAATATCTTATAATTTCTGTTTTCTTTCACGGATCAGCTTCATATTTCATATATGCATTGCTCTAATGGTCCTCTACCGCCCTGTGCCAAATCCACGTTCGTCCTGCCCCCGCCAAGCACAGGGTTAAGATCACATACTTAGTGCTTCAAAAACTTTAACGCTCAGGTAAATATCTTATAATTTCTGTTTTCTTTCACAGATCAGCTTATCATATATGCATTGCTCTAATGATCCTCTACCGCCCTGTGCCAAATCCACGTTCGTCCTGCCCCCGCCAAGCCCAGGGTCAAGGTCACATACTTGGTGCTTCAAAAACGTTAACGCTCAGGTAATTTTGACTTGGAATTTGGTCTCATTTATTATCAAAGCGATATGTGAGACATCCGTGTTCTATGAACACATTTTCTAGTTTATTAAACTTCACACATGCATAGAAGACGACCCAAAGGTGTGTCGGACGTAAGAATGACAACTCTTGCGTCGTTAACTTCTTAGTTATCTCCCTTTGTTGTTTCGTGCATTGATTTCGTGTCCGGAGCATAACTCGAACACCCTTTGGAATATTTTCATGAAACTTCACACATGCATAGACCACGACCCTAAAGGTGTGTCACGCAAGAATGACAACTCTTGCATCACTAATTTTTTAGTTATCTCCCTTTGTTTTTCCGTCACTGATTTTGTCTCCGGAGCATAACTCGAACACCCTTTTTTAAAACTACTTGTGTATCTGGGGAGGGGGATACACATGCACTTGTCGACAAGCGTCCAATTCTAGTGTTCTACTATTTCTGTTGTGACAAAAAAAGTAACTACGTGGTAAGAAGGGATGAGAGGCAAACACGTCCGTACCCACATGTCAACATGTTATATTGTTAGACTGTGTTCACAAACATATGACATTAAAAAGACACGGAGTTGAGGAAATGTGCCCCACGATACCTGCGATAAAACGTAGCCCCATATCAGCATGTTCATTATTGAAGTCTGACCAGGGCCTACGTTGTTCGCGATGAATGAACTGTTGGTAATGTCCGCCAAATGATTAGGTCCCAATCCGACTATTTGATTGTGCAAATGGATCAGTATATACGATTTGTGTAAATGCTGTAAGGCACAGACTTTCTTATAAATATGCATATTCATTTGTATAGTGCACAAGCAATATTTTATTCTAAGATTTCACTGTAGATATGACTTAAATTACAATATGTTGCAGTCTAAACTAATAATCCGGATACAAGACTCGGGAAATCGGGTGATGTGATATAAAATAGTTATTACAGCTATTAAATGCCGCTTATGATCTATAATGGTCGCAAGACCCGTGTCATGTGCGACTAATTTGATCAGGGTCTGCACTGTTCGCGAGATTCGATTCCAACATGTCTTGGTTATGTTAACAGCGAAAATCGTGCAACCCGATAGTAGTATATATATATTTACGTTGTTTGCTATACGAGTATAATGTTTCCCTAATCGAATAGCAAGTAATGAGTGAATACCTTGACCAGGCAATGCCAGAGGGTGTACATGCTGATTCGCGTCTAGACTTGTCACAAACACAATGAACCCACTTTTGTCTGCCGCTCGCGTAAATTTAAAATTATTATTCTCCCCGCGGGCAACTTTCAGATACCATCCGATTTTACTGACAACTTGTATTGTATTGTAGTGTAGTGTAGCCCAGCGAAGTCGATTCCGACAAATGTAGACCCAGATCACTGTCCAATCGCAGCCAAAACTGTCCAATTCTGACGGATATAGATTGTGTTGTCATTATGCACCTATCAGAGTTTGTCTGGAGAAATGGGGCTTATGGGATTTATGAGCAGTGTAGCTCCTGGTAAAATAACACCCTTCTGTAGCCCGATAGAGATATAGGCCCTATTGCTTGTTAGCAGCATGGCGCGTGTTTTGTTATCTGATCAAGAGCTGCACTGTTTGCCATCATACAATGGCATACCCGGCATTCCTGTAGCAATCACTATAGATCGTTATGATATGTTTACCCCCATCCTATCCCCTAAACCTGAGTCAACTCTGCCAAGACTCGATATATATACACTGAAATAGAGCACGATCGCCGGTGCAGGTCTCAGATTCCGGATAAATTCGGACCGAAATACCCAACAATGCCTGAAATATCCATTTCAGTAAATGGCATCATCAAACCACTTGCCAATCTCCAACCAGACAAGGCTTCTGGCCCAGATGGTATAAAACCACTTGTGCTTCGTAACTTGAAAGTCCAGTGTAGCCTATTTCACCAACATTTCAAAGTATACTTATCTAGCAAAGTATACTTTGAGGGAGAAATTTTCAATTTAAGGATAAATTTATTAATTTTTATTATACTGAATGTATTATATTATCACAGCCATTTTGGCTATGATAATGTAATAAATTCAGTATAATAATTCTGCATACGTTTAATCATCAAATATATGCAGTCGTATAGTTCTATATGAAATAATGCATTTCGGGGAAAATAAATGACTACTCCCTCAAAGTATACTTTGCTAGATAAGAATACTTTGCAATTTTGATGAAATCGGCTACAGATTTCACCCATACTTCAAATCCTGTTTTCCAGATCATTGTCCTCTGGCGAGATCCCCTCGGATTGGTCCACTGCCACCGTATGCCCCCTATTCAAGAAAGTAGTCCGTAGCAACCCAGCCAAATTATAAACCAATTTCCCTAACCTGTGTGTTATGTAATGTAATGGAGCATGTAGTCGCCTCCAGTCTCACAAAACATTTCACTATGCATAATATCTTGTACGACCTCCAGCATGGCTTTCGTGAAAAGCGATCATGCGAGACTCAACTAATTGAACAAATAGAGGAACTATCCCGTAACCTATCACAAGACAAGGAATCAGAACTCGTTCTGCTAGATTGTAGCAAGGCCTTTGATATGGTTAGTCACCTGAAACTGTTGTACAAGCTGCACCAAAGTGGAGTCGACAGCAACACAGTTAAATGGATTAGATCATTCCTCCTGGGTCGCTCACAGACAGTCGTCTTAGAAGGTGAGTCATCTTCAGTAGTACAGCTAGGTCACCTCGGGAGTTCCGCAGGGGTCTGTCCTTGGTCCAATTATTTTCCTGCTATACATTAATGACCTTTCAGCTGAAATTGAGTCCCAAGTCCGACTATTCGCAGACGACACGGCATTGTATCTCATTGTTAACAGAACCTCAGATTGTGAAAAAATCCAAGCAGATCTAGACTGTTTGAAACTTTGGGGAAAAATTCTGGGAGATGGAATTCAATCCAAGAAAATGCCAAGTAATACATATCTCCCGGTCTAGAAAACCAATTTGTCACAATTAAATTATGCATAATGAGGTGCTGGAGTCGGTGGATCAAGCCAAGTACCTGGGTGTAGATATTAGACCGGACCTTACATGGAACAACCATATAACCAGAATTTTCAATAAAAGCAACAGCACACTTGGGTTCCTGAGACGAAATATTAAGACAAAACATCAAGGCATTCGGGAAACTGCATATAAAACCATGGTCATGCAGACCCCTTGCGAAATATGCCTCGACTGTCTGGAGTTCCCATACCAAGACAAACATCCGCAAAGTCGAGCTAGTACAACGAAGGGCGGCCGCGCTGGGTATCATATAGCTACTCCCCATATGATAGCGTAACCACCATGGTAAACAGACTTAATTGGTTGGCGGACGTTGGAGAACAGGCGTGCAGATGCGCGTCTGATAATGTTCTATACAATTGTCAATACCATAGTCGCTATTCCACTCCCATCGTACCTCAGGCACCCCACGAGAATAACCAGGCACATGCACCCATTGACTTACATACTCCAGCTACTACCAGTACTCGTTCTGAAGATATCCATGGACAGTTGTGCAGTGGAACAGTCTTCCGCGCACTGTTGTCGTGCAGTCCAGTATTGAAGCAGGCTGTACGAGGGGTGCACCACTCCAGTCCTTAGAGTTGGACCCATTGTTTTTAATCTGATCTTAATTTATTTCTATCCTAATTAACACACATAACACTGTATGCTTTTATTCCAGTCTACTGTCACTCTTTACCATCTCTCGTCACTCTACTAACATGCATATAGACGCGCAGCTGCACATAATCCTCGCAAGAGGGTGATGCAGGATGAATAGATAGATAGATAGATAGATCTACACTGGTCACAAATCACTCAAGCCCCGTTTCTCCAGTCACAGCCAAATATGATAATGGTCGTCCAGTAGCCATTCATTCATTCATCCATTCCACACAATTTAAACTTCAAATATATAAATTGTGTAACTATATATACTTGCCGTTGTTATATTGTGTTGTAGTATTGTGTCCTTGACAATCAAGTCGTGGATGTCTCAAGTAAGAGCAAGATGTTCTCTCTAATACTATGTAATATGGTGTGTGGCTTCAGCCGCTGTGAGAGCTATATATACATACAGGATAGATTACATGGTATAGAATGGCTACATGTCTAAGCAAATACAATATGTTACATCTCCCTCGTTTTGACAATAACGAAATATCATTAAGTCATTTTGAACACAACTAGTGTGGTAGTGGCTTAAAACAAATTATTATTTTCATTCACCAGACAGTCCCTTTAACCATGTTAACAGTTTACATTTCAACGCTGTAATGAACTAGCGGAGAATGAGAGTATCTTGTAATCTGTCATTGTCTGTGTTCATGTTTTGTTTCAACAACATGCCACAATCTATTTCCACCAATTATCACCAGCAAACAATTTATTTTGCTTCACCTCTCTGCCTGATCTTGTTACATATCTCCTAGTGGGTGTTGCCGGACTTGAGCGAGTTATGGCCGGGCCTTGTTCACGAGAATTGTGAACTTGCGGGGAGGTATGTGCAATTGGTTGGCTGTCTTGTGCACACGGTGGTTGTGTGTGGTGCAAAATATTTGCTGATATATCCTCACTGTCAATATGTCTGTTCATTTGTTTGTCGGCCGTCTTGTTTATGAAACGCCGGTTTCGTCGGTATGTGCCACCGTCGGACGTTTCTAGGAAATACGAACGATTGTTGTGTTTACGTGTAATAACGGCTGGTTGCCAAACTTTCCCCATTTGTACATAAACGCGATCTCGTACGTCTAATGGGTCAAGTGGTTTCGACGTTTTATCGTAATACTGTTTCTGTTTTACATGAGCTTTCTGCATTTTCTCACGCGCAACCTTGTGGCTGACCGGCTTTGGCTGTAATTGCTCATTTGTTGTCGGCAATACTGATCGTAATCGTCTTGACATTAGAAGCTGACTGGGCGAATAACCACAACTTTGCAAAGGCGTATTTCTGTATTCCAAAATCGCCAAATACGGATCACGATTGTCGGCTTTGCATTTCTCGAAAATGCGCTTTACAGTTTGAACAGTCTTTTCGGCTAGTCCATTCGATTGGCTATATAATGGTGAGCTCGTTTCGTGCTTAAAGTTCCACTCACGCGCAAACTCGGCAAATTGCTCTGATGCATACTGCGGGCCGTTGTCACTCTTGACAACTCGAGCTTGACCGTGTCGTGCAAGGTGCGTTTTCATTTTCCGTATGACGTCTATACTCTTGGTGCCTTGGAGCAAGTCTACCTCAAAGAATTTCGAATAGTAATCACGCACACGAGATATGTTTGGTTGTCCCACGTAAACAAATCTGTTCCAATTACTTCCCACGGTCGCCGGGGGACGTCATGGGAAAACATGGGCTCTTTCTAGTTTGATCTGCTAAACTTTTGACATATTTTACAGCGCAGAACATACTGTGTTATTTCGTTTATCATTTTCGGCCAGAACATAATATCACGAGCGCGGCTTGTGCATTTTCCCACGCCCATGTGACCGATATGGACGGAACTTATCATGTCTTCTCGCATAGATTTCGGGATCAGGAGGTTCTGTCCGCGATATATGATACCGTTATACACGCATAGCTCGTCTCTGTGGTTCCAATAGTCAGTGATCGCCTGCGGGCAATCATTGCGTTTATCAGGCCAACCGTCTAATATCACCCTGATAAGTGTCTGGAATTGCGCATCACAACTTGTAGCTTGTCGGATTTCGTCTAATTTATTGTCTCCTACAACCAGACTTGTTCTGACTGTGTGAACATGCAAGTCCAAGCCAGCATCTATGTCGGACTGTGTGTCGCTCAAGCACTGTCGCGAAAGTGCGTCTGCCACAGGCACGTCCTTGCCAGGCACGTGTTGCACGTCCATGTCATACTGTTGTAACGTCAGTCGCATGCGCTGCAGCCTAGCTGGCGACGCAATCAGTGGTTTCTTCATGATTGCGGCAAGCGGTTTATGGTCATTCTGTACGTGCACATGTCTGCCATACACGTAGTGGTGGAAATGTTTGAACCCTACCACAATGCTCAGCAATTCTTTCTCGATTTGTGCATATGCCATCTGGGTTTGCGTTAACGATTTTGATGCGTACGCTATTGGCCTGCCATCCTGTAGCAATGTACAACCAATACCATGCTTTGAAGCGTCAGTTTGAAGTGTCAGCGGTTTCTTTGGATCAAAGAAGGCTAATACTGGACTACGCGTAATTACCGATTTTACCTTGTCCAGTGCTTCGTCCTCCGGTCTGTCCCATGAGAACTCTACATCCTGCTTCAGCAAGTCTCGTAATGGAGCTGTGATTTCCGACAGATTTGGCGCAAACTTGGTAAGGTAGTTCACCATACCAAGAATGGTCTCTAGTTCTTTGCGGTTATGTGGTGCTGGCATCATTTCGATGGCCTTGACCTTGCATGTGTCAGGTTTCAAACCCTCGACGCTTATGACATGACCGAAATACGGTACTTCAGTCAGTCCGAACTTACATTTCTCTGCGTTCATTTTAATGCCACTTGCCCGTGCTCGGGTCAGAACATTGCGTAAGTTTCTGTCATGTTCTGCTTTATCCTTACCAAATACAAGAATGTCGTCCACTATCACGAGAACTCCATTAAGACCCTCAAATGTTTCGTCCATTTTCATTTGAAACTCGTATTGTGCCACTTTGATACTAAATGGCATGCGTAAGAAACGGTAGCGACCGAATGGTGAGTTAAACACCGTGTAATATGACGACTCGTCGTCAAGGCGAATACTCCAATATCCTGATTTTGCGTCAAGGACGCTGAAAACTGACGCACCCGAAAGTTGAGAAACGACGTCATCCAATGTTCGAGTCGGATAATGTGGACGTAACAGTGCCTCGTTTAGCATTTTCGGGTCTAGGCATATTCTCAAGTGGCCAGATCTCGGTTTCTCGACCACAACGAGCGAATTAACCCACTCTGTAGGTCGTGTGACCTTGGAGATAATTGCCTGTTTCTCCATGTTCTGGAGCTCGGATTTCAAACGAGATTTCATTGCAAATGGCACGCGCCGCGGTGGATTGATAACAGGTACAGCGTCCGGCTTCAAGTGTAGTTTACATGTACCGGGAAATAAGCCAACTCGCTGGAAAACGTCCTTAAACTCTGTAATGACGTCCGCTGTACGGTCCGTCTCAGTCTGTGCGTCAGTCCGGGCATTGTCGGCTGTGTCAAGTGAGTATATCAGCTTGATGAGACCTAGCTCTATGGACGTGTTAAGACTGAGGAGTGGTGGTGCGTTTGTGTCTACCACATAGAACACGGGCTTGGCTGACTTTGCATTGTGCGAGCAATGTAGTGTAATACTGCCAATGACATGCAGTTGATTACCCGTATATGATGATAACTGTTTACGAGGGGCTGCTAATGGGTGTTTGATATTCAAATCATAGAACATTTGTTTTGGTATGATGTTGACTTGCGACCCAGTGCCGATCTTAAATTTCATTTGCTTATTGGATGGACCAAGGGTAACATGTGCAAACGCTTGATCAGGCTTAGAGGTAGAAACAAAAGAAGTTGTTACCGTGTCAATGTAGAAGTTTGAGCCTTCTTCGCCAGATGAACATGAATCGTCTTGGTCAACATTAACTCCGTATACGTTTTGTCCCGATCTGCACATGTCTTTAAAGTAGTTAAGTTTGCCACATTTGTAACATGTTTTTCCTCTTGCAGGGCACTGTTCGCGTGAATGTTTATCACCACCACAGTTCTTACACTGATTTCGTCCTCGCGGGTTGGTCTTTTTCTTCTGTGACGGCATCCGTGGCGTCATGCGTCTTCCTGTGCCCCCCTGATATTGTGCGCTGCTTTTTCCTGTGGCGTCCCGGGTTTGTGCGTATCCCGACGGCTGGTTATTATGCGCAGTGTATATCTTTTTGTTGTGACGTGCGTTCGTCGGCCTTCCACCTTTTATATAACTGACGTCTGGTGGGTCTCTTGGAGACATCGTCTGTAGTTGCGTCACGGCGTATTCGTGACTCTGCGCGATTTGTATCGTGTTTTCAAAGGTTAGTTCCGCACCCACGTTAACTAATTTTTCTCGCACTCGCTTCGAGCTGGTGCCGAATACGATATCCTATCCCTGATCATTTCATCTGCATTCGCAAAATTGCAGTCCCTTGCAGCTATGCGCAATTTTGTGAGAAAAGTCTCAATGTTGGCATCGTCTTGTGTGATGTTGTAAAACTTATAACGCGCAAATATTGGATTGAGCTTTGGCTGCACGTGCGATCTGTATCGATCGTAGTAGGTCTTCAGCAGTTTTTTGTCAGCGTCTGATATGCCTGTCCATGTGCTATGAATTTATCTACCTTGGTCGCCAACCCAAAGCAGGAGATATGACACCTGTTCTTCTTCGGATTTCGATTTGAGCGGTCCCGTAAACACCAGTTTGCAGTTTGACGTGCTGCTCAAATTTGTCCCATGCATCCGGTAGGTTTGTATCGTCCCAGCGCATCACAGGCGGTGGAATGCCAGCTAACTCCATGTTTGGTAATCACTTTGTGACGTGTATGAATCCTTTTTGAGTTAAACTGTGACTAAATTCTTTAAAATCCCTTTTTCTGACACCATGTTGTATTGTGTTGTAGTATTGTGTCCTTGACAATCAAGTCGTCTATGTCTCAAGTAAGAGCAAGATGTTCTCTCTAATACTATTTAATATGGTGTGTGGCTTCAGCCGCTGTGAGAGCTATATATACATACAGGATATATTACATGGTATAGAATGGCTACATGTCTAAGCAAATACAATATGTTACAGCCGTAACTACAATTAACAAGATTTATGGGTACGTTCTGACAAAAAAACATGGGTACGTTTTGACTTGGGTACGTTTTGACCAGCACCCGAAATGCCTATCGACACCAGTGTAAACAATATGGCGTCGAATGATGGTAAACATGTTTGTTTTTGCCTTTTCTACTTATTTTATGATAAACCTTGTTAATGTGGTACAGGGAATGTCTTGCATTTATGGTACATATTCTGCATCATTAATAAAGTTAATTAGTCCCTATTATCATGGATCCGTGCCCCTAAGCACATAGCATAATAATATTTCATATTTGTCACTGACACTGTGTGTTATATTCTGATTAATTCCTGAAAATGTATACCTTAGGATACCTTAGGATCTTCTGGATGCTGGCATCTCTGCCACTATATCCACATCTAATTGCTCTTCTAATATCAATACTAGAAAAAATACATCAACATAAAGTTCGAACACTTGACTATGAGTGCACATAAGGAATTCACCAACATTATTGTTTATGATGCAAGTCTTAGAGCCCATAGAAATAACCCACCCAAGTCACCTAATTCATCTTGAAACTTCTCATCAGGTTCGTGCCCTAAAACCTTTTTCACATTTGAATTACCTTCCTTGATCACTCGTACAATAAAGAAGTGTTGCTGCCTATAGATGAATCAAATTTAAATATGGTGAAGTCCAGGTTCACCTAGAAATCAACATATAGTCCCTATTCTCATGGATCCGTGCCTCTAAGCACATACGTTCATATTGTGTGTTATATTCTGATTAATTCCTGAAAATGTATACATCAACATAAAGTTCAAACACTTGACTATGAGTGCACATAAGGAATTCACCAAAATTGTTGTTTATGCGAGTCTTAGAGTCCCTAGAAATAACCCACCCAAGTCACCTAATTGATCTTGAAACTTCTCATCAGGTTCGTGCCCTACAACTTTCTGCACATTTGAGTGACATTCCATGATCACTCGTACAATATAGAAGTGTTGCTGCCTAGATACATCAAATGTAAATATGGTGAAGTCCAGATTCATCTAGAAATCAACATATATCACATTGTATGCATCATTTGCGAACAGACCCTCTTCAGAAGTACGTAGAAAAATCACAAAATAGGTGGTAAATCACAATTGTATGTAACTGTAACTTATAAAACAGTGGGAAACAATTTAAAATACCTTTTTAAGATCATTTTCAATTAACACTATTCTTGGAATATGCTTATTCACTTGTTTTCTAGGGGCACGAATCAATGAGAAGGCACGAATCCATGAGAATTGGGGCTATCACATTTTATGCATCATTTGCGAAAAGACCCTCTTCAGATTAAGGAAATATGTAGAAAAGTCATAAAATAGGTGGTAAATCACAATTGTATGTAACTACATAACTTAGAAAACCGTGGGATACAACTTAAAATACCTTTTTAAAATAATTTTCAATTAACACTATTCTTAGAATATGCTTATTCACTTGTTTTCTAGGGGCACGAATCAATGAGAAGGCACGAATCCATGAGAATTGGGGCTATATGCCGAATTTTGTTATTATTATTATTTTTTGTAAACATCGTGACGCCAGTTTTCGGAGTAGTCGGAGTTTTCGGAGTATTCACATATTTTGTAATTTGTAGACATGTGTGCAGCCACGATGTGCTTTACGTCAGGTGATTAAAATAAATAAGCATGACATTACCTATAATAAGTTCTTAAAAATGCCACTAAATCCAGTGTTTGGACTAAATACTGGTACTTTTTGCCATTTAGATCATTTTGTTCACGAACCTACTGACACTGTACTGTGAGTTTCGTGATTTTCTGCGTCCGCCATTAATCTGCTCTTTAATAGTGTTAAAATCATAATCAATAGAAACGTTTCAAGTATTCCTTCACTGTGCCTCATTCATCTCGGGACGAATTAGCAAATTTATTGACACTTTCGGAACATACCCCGAAAACTCCAACCATAAGTCAAGATTCAAGATGGCTGACTCATGTGTTGCTAAACGCGCTAACGTGAATTTTAATCTAACAACAATCTTATTTTGAAGGCAAGAAACATTGAAAGAAATGTTTATCATTCTATTGAACTGACAATTTAGCTCATGTGTTATGTTTTCTAAAAACCGCTAGTTGATGAATTTGTTAGTACCCCAAAAACTAGACCCACCATCATATATCTAAAAATTAAAAAAGGCAGATTATGGCTTTCAGGTCTACCACCACCATTGATTTTCCTATATAACCTAACCAATGACCACACATTTCACTTTTCTCTGCTACTTTCATTTTTCGTATGGATGTTATGGGACTTATTTTCCCATAACCTGCACCCATTCTACTCTGGATATTCACTAATTAAAATGGAGGTGTAATTATTGTTAAGAAAGATAAATTCAATCCCCTGGTGGTGGCGCAAAAAGTCAGCGGCTGATGATTTAACGTGGTTAAACCAATAGCTGTGGACTGATAACAAGTTGTATTCTGTTTTAACTAGATTGTATATCTGGGTACCAATTATATATTTTTGTTTCATTGCGCAAACGGCATGACATGACAATGACGTTAGTGTAATGACGCAAAATAAATAAATAAAAACCCTGTTATATTTGCCCATTCTCTAACATAAAATGCTACCTGATAAATAGGATTACATCATTGTGTCTTTTGATATCAAGTTTAAGACTCAGAAATTGTAGGAATTCCTTCAATTGTCGGCAAGCTTGGAAATTCGTCCACATTAAATACAAACCATGTTGTAGTTGTCAATCCTCTAACCTAAAACATTACAATGGTGTCGGCTAATTCTGTGCATCTAAGGCTTTCCAAACAAATTTAAATGTCATTAACATTCCCATATTCAGTCAAAATTCCCTGAATATAATATATTCAACAAAGTTCAAAGAAGTCTATGCAGGTAAAATGTTGTAACGTTCTGACGTAAAGTGTGTGAAGTATGACATCACATTCGTGTTTGTAATGTCACATTTTTTTCGGCTAATTATGCACATCTGGTAGTGTAAACAAAAATGGCGAACAGCATACTGGGTCAGCTTAGCAAAATTGGTATTAAACTTGAAGCAGAACTATCCAGTGACATCATGACAAGTTAGTTTCTTAGTTGAACAGTTAATTTAGTAAATAAGACAGCTATTCCATCAGTAGGGTCTGAGAATTTTACACATTTGACTATATTCTGAAGAACTATCGGAATGTGATAAAATTGTGCCACAGTGTAGCAATTAAGCAGCTTGTTTATTCCAAAATTAACATATTTTATTATGACATACACTAGGCTAAATTTTGCGTGAATTACGCATTAGCCAATGCGCAGAATTAGCCGAAATGACAGTACCTGATAAATAAAATATCATGCCAGAGTGTCTTTTGATAAATGTTTTATCATGGTCCACTCCGAAACAGTAGGAATTCCTGGATGTGCCTCTGAATTCCTACGCATTTCCTAGCCTCTCTGATAAGCTTGATGTATCAAAAGACACTGGCCTGGAATTCACTATGACTGTGTTTACCTTGTAGATGTGCCTCCATTGGAGGATATGTCAGAGCTCATTGAGCATGTTGAGGCCCTCAGAGAGCTGAAGAAAACCAAGGAAAATCATACACAGGTAAATGTGGCTGTCATTGGAGAAATGGGGCTTATTGGATTTGTGACCAGTGTAGCTCTTGATGAATAGCACTCTCCTGTAGTATGATAATTGCTTGTTAAAAGCAGGACAGGTATTTCACTTTTTTTTTTCAGGTTTGAAAATATTTATTTTCCCCGTAATAGGTTTGTGGTGGGTCGGGCCATCCCCCACAAACCGTACATAATATACATGTAATAGTCAGATACAAATACAATTACAGATACATGTATTCACCCACAATGTCACTCTCCAGCATTGCAAGAGCCAAAGTTTGATTTAGCATATGTAATACATGTACATGTAATTGATTATATATTATCATTCATATTAACCATGATCCAACTGAAGTTCAATCCTACTGTGCATGTACATGTTTAAATCGTGTGTTAACCCTTTCAACACTACAGCCATTTATATAGGTGTTTTTAAACAGTGTAGATCCAGACGAGCCGGCTCATGATGAGCTGTATCATCAGGATTTGCACTCTTTGCAAGTAATTTTCATATTTGTTAAAAAAAAATAAAAACATGACAGGTATTTCATTGATGGCATTGTGTACTGTGCAGATCCTGATCAGACTGTGCGGATTCACATGCTGATCTGGATCGACACCGGTCGCAAATGCCATAAGCCCCATTTCTCGAGACACAGCAACATATATGGGTTTTCCAAAGCAAATTGTATCCAAATACATTGTTATTGTGATAAACCAGTACCACGTTACTAACCCTAAATATTGAGACATTCTTTGTTGTGGGAAACGATACATTTATATACATTTCGCAGAATAAATGGTGTCTGAATAGGCTAGCAGACCATAGTTGCAAACATGCCAGGAACCATCGAGGAATTTGTTGTGTAAATGATGCAATGTAACTGAATGCGAGCAAAACGATTCTACCATACGCCCATAGGGTTATTACGATATTCTATTTCTTTTTAGACGCATGTGAACAAAAGTCCGAATGGTGTAGCACCTGCAGAAACCACACAGCAGGAAATGAGGCCACCAGAACATACGTTGAAACCAACAATCACAACAGATACAGCTGGAAAAGTGGACCTTTTAAAGTCACATACCACACAAGCAGGCAATACACAGAAAAAGCCAGTATTTGGTGGAATGAAAAAAGGATTTTTGTCAGGAGGGGCAGCTAAACCTAAGACAGTAACATGTACAGAAAATAAATCAAGTAGAACAAACAATAGTAGTGGACTAGGTGCAAAGCGGACATTGGAAGATATTCCTTTCATAAAGAAGCAAGATGGTGCCGGGAGTGAGAGATTTCAGTTTTCTGAAGTTCAGGAAGCAATGGAGAAAACAACAGAACAGTTGACACGTAACAAAGGTAACGCCAGGCATAATGATATGGAACAGTGCAAGTTTCTTGTCTGGAGAACACAAATAGATGATTTATCGAGATTTATGAACTGACAGCTTCATCCAATTGCAATTTGAAAGCATCTAGTTTGAGATGTAAACCGCATATGAGACATGCCATGTGATTGTGTACCTATTCTATTTTCCGTAAATGACGTCGAAAGTCGACAAAATTGTTGTATCGAATTGATTTGCTATGAACATTTCATCATCTTTCAACGTCCATTTACACAAAAAATTAATTAACTAGAAAATGTGTCGTAGAACACAGATGCCCCACATATCGCTTTTTGATAATAAACAAATCAAAAGTCCAAAAGGGGAGATAATCGATGACCGAGGGGGTCAAATCAAAATAAACTTTGCACATCTACTCATCAAAAGGAAGCTACATACCAAGTTTCAGGTGTGTAACTATTACGGTTTAAAAGTTTTACGAGTCACAAGGCAAAATTGCCAAATTCTAAGTCGAAAAGGGGGATATAATCCATGACCGGGGGTTGAATAAATAATCAAAATAAACTTTGCGCATCTACTCATCATAAGGAAGCTACATACCAAGTTTCAGGTTTGTAGCTATTACGGTTTAAAATACTTACGAGTCACAAGGCAAAATTGCCAAATTCTAAGTCGAAAAGGGGGAGATAATCCATGACCGGGGGTCGAATCAAAAATCAAAATAAACTTTGCGCATCTACTCATCATAAGGAAGCTACATACCAAGTTTCAGGTCTGTAGCTATTATGGTTTAAAATGTTTACTACCGGTAGTCACAAGGCAAAATTGCCAAATTCTAAGTCGAAAATGGGGAGATAATCCATGACCGGGAGTCGAATCAAAATAAACTTTGCGCATCTACTCATCATAAAGAAGCTACATACCAAGTTTCAGGTCTGTAGCTAGTACTGTTTAAAAGTCTTACGACTTACAAGGTTGGTGACGGAATTCACTCTCGTATATACACACTTTAGTGCAGTACAAAAACAAGAAGCAGCTTTGAATGTTGCAATTTTGATTTTTACACTCCGTTCCCATATCATGCTTTTTCATTTCAGGTTTATATATTTATTAAAACAAAATAATTTTAAATCTCTTCATTATCATGACTAT
Source organism: Conchocele bisecta (assembly GCA_029237695.1). NCBI lineage: Eukaryota > Metazoa > Mollusca > Bivalvia > Lucinida > Thyasiridae > Conchocele > Conchocele bisecta. Next base: position 141,673,456 of record CM055265.1, read on the forward strand.
GTTCAACTTCATGCATTTTTATTTATTCTTTGAATTTTTATTTAATGTTTCATATTTGAACTTGTAGAATGGGTGACTGATGATCTGCTAACGAAGCTTGAGAAAAATGAAAAGTTATCCAGAAGATTACAAGTAAGGATAAAGTTTTTTTTCTAGTACGTCTTACTTTTATATGGTCCACAAGCTGATAAAAGGTATCGGTACTTACGACATTTGCGACCAGCGTAGTCCCAGACCAGACTGTGCATCTGTAGCCTATTTCACCAACATTGCAAAGTATACTTTTCTAGCAAAGTATACTTTGAGGGAGAAATTTTAAATTTTTTGATAAATTTATAATTTTTTATTATGCTGAAATTATTACATTATCACAGCCATTTTGGCTGTGATAATGTAATAAATTCAGTATAATGATTCTGCATAGTTTTAATTATCAAATATATGCAATCGTTAGTTCTGTATGAAATAATGCATTTCGTAAAAATCAATGATTACTCCCTCAAAGTATACTTTGCTAGATAAGTATACTTGGCAATTTTGATGAAATCGGCTACTGGGCAGTCTGGTTTGGGCCTACACTGTCATTCAGTCACTGAATTAAGTTTGCTGCCATCAACAAAACATTTATATCATATTATATCAGACTGATCAGGATTGATCTACAATTGATGGAAATGTCGTAAGGTACATTTTCTGAACCAACTCTTATGTGCTGAATATTACTAATTTCTCTCCGTAAATATGTCTTGGAATTTCATTAGAATTCCGTCTCCTGAGGACGAAATTCTAATGAAATTCTAAGACATATTCGTCATATTTATTGGGAGAAATAAAATAAATATAATGAATTGTCATGTGCTATTTTTGAACTATTTATAGCCCACACATTAGCCATCATGCAAAGAATTAAATATTACAGTAAGTGCAGAATAGGAGTAATTGGTGGCAAGGTTCGTTACTTACCAGGAGCCAATTTCATCAACATTGCAAAGTATACTTTAGTAGCAAAGTATACTTTGAGGGAGAAATTTTCAATTTTATGATAAATTTATTAATTTTTATTATACTGAATTTATTACATTATCACAGCCAATGTGGCTGTGATAATGTAATAAATTGAGTATAATAATTCTGCATACTTTTAATCAGGAAATATATGCATTTGTTAGTTCTATATGAAATAATGCATTTCAGGAAAAATAAATGATTACTCCCTCAAAGTATACTTTGCTAGTAAAGTATACTTTGCAATGTTGATGAAATAGGCTACAGCTCATCAGGTTTGCCATATAGAAATTGAGGTCTGTAGTGTTGTTCAGGTTAATATCAAGTCACCTAAAGTGTCCCCAGCAGTACTTGACATTGCATACTCACAGAGCTGCAGTAGCCTATTTCATCAACATTGCAAAGTATACTTTACTAGCAAAGTATACTTTGAGGGAGTAATCATTTATTTTTCCTGAAATGCATTATTTCATATAGAACTAACAAATGCATATATTTTATGATTAAAAGTATGCAGAATTATTATACTGAATTTATTACATTATCACAGCCAAATTGGCTGTGATAATGTAATAAATTCATTATAATAACAATTAATAAATTTATCATAAAATTGAAAATTTCTCCCTCAAAGTATACTTTGCTACTAAAGTATACTTTGCAATGTTGATGAAATGGGCTACAGATAAGGTGCGTATCGGCGTATTTTGCACACTTATTTTAGCTGAATACCCATTGATTATCAACAGTGGGAGTACAAAATACTCGAAGCAATGTGAAAATATGCATCGAGTTTCAAATTGAGTAGTGGAAATACTGTAATAAAGTTGAGCTGCAAAAAGCAAACACACTATTAAAGTAAATTTTCAACTGTATTAGTACTATTACAGTATATTAAATATTAAGTGAATAAGTAATACTACACTCAAATAAGTATTTAAATTTGTTTTATGTTTTGATCATTTGATCCCTAGTTAATAATGAAGAAAATCATTTGTAAAATAAATTTAATTTGAAATCAGGGTAAGATCTATGCTTGTTGCAATTTTTTATTAACAATATTTATGCAAGCATTTGCAACGCGCATAGATACGGGTCCGCTTTCATACCAAGCGTGTACATTTGTACTCCAAGCATAATGAATACTACCTACTGTCTGTTCCAGATTTTTCTGCCGACAAACATTTGGCTATTAAACACATTAGGTTAAAAAATATTTATATGTACATTTCATACACTTTTTCATCAATAACCAAAAAATCACCCTCCCAAATTTTGTTTATTTAATGAAATTCCATCAATTATTGATTTCACTGTGAAAAAAACATTTATCCTATGGTGCCTTGGACATGGGTGAGACGCTCGCCAGAGATCAACTTGTTTTCATGGTTAGTTATGTGTGTTTTCCATTATGCTGGATTGTTCTGTTGCAGGATCCAACATTTGTCCAAGCGATCGGCGAGTTCCAGAAGAATCCCCAACAAGCCTTGCTGAAGTACCAGAATAATGCGGAAGTCCAGGAGTTCTTTAAGGAATTCTGTGGATTGATGGGTAAGTGGGTTGCTGGGTGAGAAAAGAGATCTTGTGACGTTTGCGAACAGCGTAGCCACATCCGCATCCGCGCAGTCTGATCAGGGCCTACTTTGTTTGTCATTCAGCCACTGAAGTTGTGTATGTGATCAGTAGCCTATTTCACCAAAATTGCAAAGTATACTTATCTTGCTTTTAAAGTACACTTTGAGGGAGAAATTTTCAATTTAAGGATAATTTTATTAGCCAGGTTTTTTGGAAAAAAATCCAGGCTATTGGATTGGCGAAAGCCGGGCGGGCGGGCGGCATCCACAATCAATGTTAAGTTTTCGTGTTTGAGTCCATTTCTTTTTTACTGTACCACCTAGGACCACCAAACTTTCACAGCTTCATAATCAAGGGGTTAAAGTTTAATCTGGTTAAAGTTTTTTGGTTAAAAGTTTTTTGTTATACTATATCTCTGCAACTGCTTCGCCCATTACCTTGAAACTTCACATGGGTGTTTATCATCATCCAAACCCCCAACTGTGCGGACCCTATGCCCAATGTCAAGGTCAAATTACTTTGAATTTTTTTGTTAAAGTTTTTTTGTGTACTATATCTCTGCAACTGCTTCACCCATTACCTTGATACTTCACATGGGTGTTTATCATCATTGTCAGCGCGATATCGTCGGCATTTTGGCATTCGTCCGTCCGTACGTCCGTGTGTCCGGTTAAAGTTTTTTGGTTAAAGTTTTTCCGTCTACTATATCTATTTTTTTAGTGTCCATGCCTTGCCCCAAGGCGCGACATGCAGGCCACGGCCATCTAGTCTACAGAAAGTGGGTATAATTATGTTATCCAAGTGTCTATGCTTGGAAAAAACCTGGCCTTCGTGGCTTTGCCTCGTTCCTTGTTAATTTTTAGCCAGGTTTTTTTTTTAAAAATCCAAGCTATTGAATTGGCGAAAGCCGGGCGGGCGGTTGGCGGCGGGTGGCGTCCACAATCAATGTTAAGTTTTCGTGTTTAAGTCCATTTCTTTGTTACTGTACCATCTAGGACCACCAAACTTTCACAGCTTCATAATCAAGGGGTGCCCACCACATATCACTATCCAACATCTTACCTTTTTTTGAACTTGACCCATTTTTTCCGCGCAGTCGACTTAGCCATTTTCAATGTTAATTTTTCGCGTTTACAATGTTAAGTTTTCGTGTTGAAGTCCATTTCTTTGTTACTGTACCATGACAGCCATTTTGGCTGTGATAATGTAATAAATTCAGTATAATAATTGTGCATACTTTTAATCCTCAAATATATGCAGTCGTTAGTTAGTTAATAATGCATTTTGGGAAAAATAAATGATTACTCCCTCAAAGTATACGAGCTAGATAAGTATGCTTAGCAATTTTGGTGAAATTGGCTACTGGTGTAGTATTTAAAGGTAGCCTTGCACCGAATCAGGACACTGCATTTCACTGCTGAAAGTTTATATTGTAATTTTAATTCAGGTGCATTTGTGTATATATACGACCTTGCTCAAGCACTCATAGTGCGACTGGGGAAATATCTAAAATGCTCAAGAGCTACAAATTTTGCAAACGTCATAGGTTTCTTTTCTCAACATGTCCCTGAAATATAGTAGCGTAATGTATCAAATGTCATTTAGCCCTTAAAACGCAGGAACTGAAAATTATCATCTGCTGTTGTTTGATATTTTGTTCTCAATAAAATCATGGTTTGACAACACTTTAGAATCATTTCCAACGGTATTCCAGGACAGAAATTATCACTTACACATTCCCGTCCTCTATACCATATATTCTGAATGGCAATTTCACATTTCAGTACGGAATTAATAAACTTATTGAAGTGGGCAAATATTAGTACATGTAATTGTACCATGTATACTAACTATGCTACATTGTACACTCCAAATTTCAGGCGATCATTTTTCAAACCTTGAAGGAGATGCTACTAATAGTCCCACTCCACAGAATGCTGCCCCATCGCCACCCCAAATTACGCCTGTAGATAAGTCTGCCGGTGCTGACATCAGTGTACGAAGCAGCACCAATCCCAATCAGGCAACATCAGAGGATGAACGACGGATGCAAGAAATCTTGTCCGACCCCGAAATCCGCGTCATCTTAATGGATCCCAAGATACAGGATTTGTTTGAGTTCCTTAGAAACGACCCTGTGAAAGGTCAAAGGTCAGTATGCAGAATATGGATAGCTTGATATTTGAGGGGTAAAGCATTGGACTTTTTTACCTGCTGAAGGTTGTCTGTACAGTTCCCAATGTAGACATGAAAACATACGCCCAAGGTATTTCCATCTCAATGGTCATTCGGATGAGACTTGTGTAATAAATTCAGTATAATAAAAATTTATAAATTTACCCTAAAATTGAAAAATTCTCCCTCAAAGTATACTTTGCAATTTTGATGAAATAGGCTACTTGTCTCTATATGACCTTAGATGTTGCTGGGATGTTGAACCCTGTGCAGACTGATCAGTGCCTATGCTGGTCTCAAACATCTATTACATTAGATCTTCCTTCATTAGTCTGTGGCCCAATTACCAGTAATGTATCACCAATTGTAGTCGGACTGGTCTGGATCCAGGCGTGGATCCAGGCGGGGGCGTGTCCACGATCCCTCTAAAATTTGCCAAGTTTAGATTTTAACCCATTTTTTTCATGGAAATGTCTCATTATTTTCCTTTTTCTCACCCAAAGTGCATGTTGTTACCACTCAACTGCAGAACAAAAATTATCTTAGGAAAGTTGACGATCATGTGTCGTTTACAATTGTGAATCCATGCTCTCTGTAGACCTAAATCCTGGATTCGCCCCTGGAGTCAACACTAGGACCTCGGCTATTGTTTGTTCATGGATTTGTATTTCAGGCTCTTAAAAAATGCTGATACGGACCTGAAGAAGAAAATTCACAAGCTGACCAGTGTAGGACTTCTTCAGTTTCAAACCGGATGATGCCCACCATAATAACCGGCAGAGAACCTCAGACAAATCCTTCAAGCGGAACACAGCTGTTGACTTTTCTGACCAACATCATGACATCATGTAAAAATAGTCAGGACGTATGCTTTTGACATGATTTGAGTACATACTCGAATCTGATGTGTGGAAACAATTTAATTAACATCAGGATTCAGGATTTCTAGTTTGGGACGTGGGGGTGGAACGTGATGAATGTACCGGAATTACTTTAATATGCTATCAAATGAGCATCACTTGTTTGTCAAACGAGAGTATATAGGTGGTTCGGGGGCATGCCCCACTGGGAAATTAATTATATCAACATCGCATTTCCTGTGTTTTGGCATATTTTATAGCAATGCATACTGGTGCATACCCCGCAACCTTCCCCCTAAATCGGGATGGATTGTGGTCTAGAGGTTAGAACACCGGACTTCAAATCCGGAGGTTGTGGGTTCCAACTTTGCCTTAGGCATCAAAAATACTTTCATAGTATTTCCATCCCACTGGTCTGTCGGATGAGACTTTAAAACTGTGGTCCCATCTCTGTATACCCATAGCTGTTGCTGGAACGTTAAACCCATTCACTTTTTCCCCCTGAATCCGCCACTTAACATTGGGGTAAATTCCTGTTATAAATTTTGTTTCCTTTTAGGGAATGTCTTGATGGTCCTCTATCATCCTGTGACCTTCAGCCCCAACTAACACCAAGAAAAGTTGGTGTCATGGACCACTCAGAGGGGTATTCCATAAACTCTTGATTACTGACAAATCTATTTACATCTAATTTAATATCTAAATTTACAAACGATGCTCTTGTAACATCAGCCACTCCTGGCTGCCAACAGGCGAGCTTTGTTGTCTTCTGACAACTCTTGTTACTGGCAAGGGATCTTCAGGCATGACAGCACTTCCATGGCGGAATTTGCTGTTGCATTGGGAAAAAACAACTTATATACAGTGTAACCTCTCTAAACCGGACACCAAGAAAGCATCTGTGACCTTATTTGTACGGGGTTCTCGGTCAATTATCTCAGGTGGCAACGCCTGTTCATGATCGCATAACACACACACATACCTCAGAATGGTCAGGTGCCTGATTTACAGCTAAACATATATAAATCTCCCAGGGTGTCAGGTTTCGAGAGGTTTCACTGTACCCCTATGTCCATTGGTGATCTAAATCATGTGTGCTCAGTCGTGTGCATTCTACTTGTGTTGTGAATAAATTACAAAATAAAATGACGGTTTCCTCTTTTATTAAATTATAAATACAAATGTATGTCTTAACACATGACATTACAGAGGGGACGTAGAATTCTTTTTTTTATTAATTCGTTCCCACAAATAACAATTTGTTCCCTCAATTTAACAATTTGTTCCCACAAATTAACATTTGTTCCCACAAATTAACAATTTGTTCCCTAAATGTAACAATTTGTTCCCACAAAATAACAATTTGTTCCCACGAAATAACAATTTGTTCCTACAGGAACAAATTGTGTATTTGTGGGAACAAATTGTTAATTCGTGGAAACGAATTGTTATATCGTGGGAACAAATTGTTAATTCTGTGATCGCATATCCCCTGTCCCCTGCGGGGCTCCGTTGCTGAAATTGTTTTAGAAAAAAATAGGTGTGGCATAGGGAAGTATGAAATTGATGTTATAATTTAATTAGGTGCTGTTTCCTGTGAAGTTTAGCTGTCAAAAAATAAAAGACTGTATATCTTATACATGTACCGTATTCATTCTAATAAACACCCATACTCTAATAAACGCCCACATGAAAATGAACATTTTCTGCCCGATTTTACAAAAATTGGGACCTCTAATAAACGCCCATGGCCTCCTCTGGAAAGAAAAATGGACATACCTGTCAAACTGTAATTTTCCGTATTTCCCTTTTTAGTAACGCGCGGACATGTGCCTTTTGTTCTTTGCGTCCAAATATTCTGTAGGAACATGGAATTTCAAGGCCACCTCCCCTTGCAAATGTCCCGATAGAGGAGGGTCGCGGTTCCCCAGAAGTAACTGCGATCACCTGGGTGTATTCTCCGTTATTAAATAATGTTGTCAATGGCTGACACAGTCCTTCAGGAATATGTCCCACAACAGTTTCGCCTTGTTTAACAATTATTGCAGAGTCACTATAGTCGTTATCTGGTTCTAATATACAATACAGTTCTGTTCCTGTTGGATAACTTGTTCTATACATGTGATATCGACATCGGTGCCCGTTCACGGTTTAACGCACAATATTGTACAGCAAAACCGGGAACCAGATGTGATGATGGGCTTGCTTGATTATCAAAAAAAATATAAAAAAATACGATTTGGTATGGGGACGATTTTGGTCTGGGGACGATTTGACCAGATAGTATATGTTACGCGAAGAGTGATGTCCCTTTGTTATTGTTGAGATATTTTGATAAATTTACGGATTTGGGGTATGTCCGAATACTTACTGATCCTAAAGTAATTATTCTAATGAGAAATGGACCAGTCCAAACATACAGATTATCTGAATACAAACGTCCGATACGGTAGTAATTGCGAAGACTACACCGTGAGTACATAGAACGTCTGTAAGGTTTACAAATCCAATTGTTTTCTTCACTTTTTGACATTTTTTACTCGGACCAAAATCCATTGCCTCTATTAATCGCCCACCCCCGACCTGTGACTTACCGATGATTCTAATAAGCGCCCGGGCGTTTATTAGAATGAATACAGTACATGTAATGACAAGATGCTTTTCTCCAAGGATGCCAATTTCATAATCAGTAGACATCCAAGTTATCAAAATATTTTGTGTGGACAATAATGTAATGTTGCGTTCAGGGTAAAATCACTGTTTGGCAACTGCACTATTACCTGTCAGAGAGAGTGGCCAGAAGAATAAGAAAATGCCCCCGGTAGAAAATTGTAGAAACTCTGGCAAACATCTCAACCGGACCCACAGAGACACACACACACACAGACGGACACATACTCCAAAACTATATGCATCTAGCATCTACTGAGACAGGGGCAAGAACATAAAACTGGCATAACTCCAAAAGTTTGTTTGTTTGTTTGTTGGGGTTTAACGGCCTATCAACAGCTAAGGTCATTTAAGGCCGGGTCAATGAGTTAAGTACTAAATCCCATACATTACCTGTACAAGTACATGTTCAAGTATTTGTTCAAATTGGGGGAAATTCCCAAAATCAGAACTGAATACTTGCAATATATATATTCAGCCCTGAAATCAGCATAATCCTGATCTGATGCCAGGTCCTCGCCACACCAGAATCACTTGGCCCCCTCCCAAAAGCAGTAGGATCAGTAATAATCTTACTACTTTTATAATGGGCAATAACCCAATTCAACTCCCAGGTAACAAAAGAGCCAAAGATAAAAAAAAACGTACCCGAGGGCCAAACCAGGCAAATCGTGAATCCTATAAGGAGGAACCCCTACCATTAATTTACGCCGTAACATTCACCCGACCAACCACCCACTAAACTCAAAAGAGTAGCAAAATGTGTAAACCTGTCGAAGAAATATTTTCACATAAAAAAATGTAAAATTCCACTATTGTGGTGGTGTTAAAAACGTAGTTAGTTCGTGTGATGTAAACTTAACTTAAATTTAACCGACTACTTTTTAACGAATATCGGTTAAGTTGTACTGTGATTGGTAAATAATCTTAAATATATGCTATATAATCATAAATATGGTAGACATGCAGCTATATGATGGCATATGAGACGAGTCGTGTGATTTTGTACCTAAGAACATGTGCGATATTTTTATATTTTCTGTTTGTTTGTTTGTTTATTGGTGTTTAACAGCCTATCAACAGCTACGGTCATGTAAGGCCGGGCAAACGGGTTCAATCGCATTTTAACCTGTTGCATTGGGGGGAAAATCCCAAAATCAGAACGGAATATTTACATCAAGATAAAATATATTCAGCCCTGAAATTAGAATAACCTGACCTGGTGCCAGGTCCATGCCACACCAAAGTCACTTGGCCCCTTCCCCTAAAAATAGGATTACGAATAATCGTAATACTCACATAAGGGGTATAACCAGATTCAACTGTCGCATACAAAATGCCAAAGACGTATGTGAGGGCCAAACCAGGTCTCCAGTCGGAATTCCGGTAAGGATGAACCCCGATCGTTAAATTACCCATCGCATTCTCCCACCCACTATATTTTCTGTACATGACGTCCATTATTGAAAAAATTTCATTTACAGAAAACATCATTTACAGAAAATATCACAGTTTCTGTAAATATATTATGAAAAATCGCACACGTCTTCGGTACAAAATCACATGTTGTGTCTCATATCGATGGTCTAGTAACATCTTCACTGTTTCTGATGTTTTTGACAAAACAAGTGTATCAAAACCACTCTAATAGAGCCAGAATCAGTTTAATATTTAATGTACTGTGCACAAATAACTTTAATCAACTGTTTGTATCATGATGTATAATGGACGAATGTAGTGCAAACCTCCAAAAAGAAACATGTCAACAAATATAAGGTGTCGCGTCGCCAATTCACCATACGTTGCTTCATCACAAAGTTAATGTTATAAGCAGATGTGCAATGGCTACAAACAAATACATCATTTGCAGCACCTGTATATGCAGAATTTTGACATAATATTGGAATATTGCAGAAGTTAACCCGACCGACGGGTTATGGCAATATTGCTAATTTATAATATTTAGATAAAGTATATTCATAGTTTTAATTGTTTAAATATCTAACAAGCTATAGTGCAATTTTCACTAAATGTTGACCGACCCTCGTATTAAAATTGTAGAATGTCTAAGTGCAAGTATAATATATAAAGAAAGTAATAACTCTGAAGTTACAGGTTTCACAGGTGAAACCTGTAACTTAAGAGCTATTACAGTCAAACCTGTCTTAAGCAGCCACCCAAGGGAAGTGACAGAACTGGCTGCTTAACAGAGGTGACCTCTTAATAGAGGGTTGTGTTTTCAGGTACATTTCAGGTAAATTTTGAAAATTGAAATGAAGATAAAAAGATAACATAGACAAAATATGTTGACTTGATAATACAAATGTAATAAATAATATTAATGATTAATACCATATTGATTAAATATGTATGTTATAATGCAATATAAATGTGTATCTTTATATTTATTTAATATTTTCAAAATTGAACCTGAACATGTAATGAGTGGATTTCTTAACAAGTAACAAATATTTAATTGAATTATATCATTTAATGAAATAAAAAATCTATCAACAAATAAAAACACCAATGTTCAAGTTTTTGTTATTTTACAGCCTACTGCAACTGCTATTTGTTTTTGTCGGGTATTGGTCCAGTCGAATTTGGATTCATTTCCAATTGTGTATGTAAATAATGCATAGGCGATGTCAGCAAAAGCAGTCAATCAGTGCGACATTCGGCTCATATTCGACATATGAGGCCATTTGCTTAAATTATATTTGAGCCGGTTACACTCGGTCCTGGGCAATACACACCAATTATATCAGCTATTCGTGTTTTCAATTGTCAATTTGGTAATTGGCAATGGGCTGTTCCTTTTATTATTACATGTACTTTCTTTATATATATTTATATATATATTAACCACATGTTCAGGATTTATCATATTAAGGTATATCGTAATAATCCTAAATATTCGGACACCATTTGTTTAACAAATTGTATCCAAATACATTATTACGACAAACCATTACAACGATACTAACCCTAAACATTGGGACACTCTTTGTTATGGGTAACCATGTATTTATATGTGTTTCCTCAAATAACTTGTGTCCGAATATTTAGGGTTATTACGTATTACCATACAATGAAATAAACTCGGGCTTTATTTGTATATTAGAAATCACATTTATTTTTAACGTTTGTAGCTGTGACTGGAGAAATGGGGCTTATGCAAGTTATGGGATGTGTGACCAATGTAGCTCCTAAACAAATACGACACTCTATATTGCTCTAACAATCTATATTGCTCGTAGAACGCTGACGGTGCTTCATTGATTGAATTGCGATCGGTGCAGTTCCTGATCAGACTGTGTGGATGCACAGGCTATTTGATCTACACTGGTCACAAAACCCATAGGCCCCATTTCTCTAGTCACAGACACATTTTATGGTATAAACATCATTTATTGCATGTATATGATTTACATAGGTACATCTGTATTTATAAATAGTTGGTGTGATCGTATATTACCCATCCTCCATCATAATGATTCCACTATAGGCTAACCCCAAACCTAAATATAAACTGTATACATAAATATAAAACGGCCCTGTATCATGGCATGCTGGTGACATGTAGATGGAGTTTATCAAGAGGCCATTTCACTGAACTTTGTAGGACTAAAATCTTCGTAAGTGCAAAATTATGATAGTCTGTAAATTTCATATTAACAATGTGTTCTTGTAAACAATTATTGGATTTACATTTATTGAGCATATGCCGCATATGCAGCATACGCTCAATAAATGTAAATCCATCAATTGAAATTTCCAGACAATCCTAAATTTGCACTTACAAACATTTTAGTCGTACGATGTGTAATGAAACTGCTCCCTGAATGCCAGCAAGGGCAGTGACCAATAGCCTATTTCATCAAAATTGCAAAGTATACTTATCTTACCAAGTACACTTTGAGAGTGAAATTTTCAATTTAATGATAAATTTATTAATTTGTATTATACTGAATTTATTACATTATCACAGCCATTTTGGCTGTGATAATGTAATAAATTCAGTATAATAATTCTGCATACTTTTAATCTGACATCAAATATATGCAGTTGTTAGTTCTATAAGAAATAATGCATTTCAGGAAATATAAATGATTACTCCCTCAAAGCATACTTAGCTAGATAAATATGCTTAGCAAGTTTGATGAAATCGGCGACAGATACACGCTGACTGACAAGTGCTGTATAAGGCGCATTGATGCGGATACAGTAACAATGTATCATGATCAAGCCGTAACTGAAAACTATTTTTACCTACATTTCATTGGTAGAATGTTACCAAATGACACCAGTGTAATAACAATGTAAACAATTAGACATTCTTTTCAACGAAAACCATATCAGGTTTGCTTATTCTAGAGCATAAAATATTACCACATAAATGGAATGGCAGGCTAGTATCTTTTGATATAAAGTTCAACAGACTAGGCTAGGAAAGGCGTTTCCTAGCCTTGCCTGTTAAACTTTATATCCAAAGACTGGCATTCTCTATTTTCAGACCAACAGCATCTCGATATGTATCTGTAATTAGCGAAAAGGAGCTGATGGCATTTATGGTCAGTCTAGCTCCTGGACCAATACTTACAAAAGTTTTTCAGAATGTCTTATGTTGCTCAAAAGCTGAAATTTAGGAGCGTCTGGAAATTTCAATTGATGGATTTACATTTATTGAACATATGCTGCATATGCACAATAAATGTAAATCCAACAATTGTTTACAAGAAAACATTGTTAATGTGAGATTCACAGACTATCATAATTTTGTACTTACGAACATTTTAGTCGTACGACATTTAGTGAAACGGGCCCCTGGGCCCTGATATGCTAGCACCACTGACTAGCACCACTGACTGAATAGTGGTATAAACGAAGCCTGCCTGAACTGGTCACAAATGCCATAAGCTCCATTTCTCCAGTAACAGCCACAAATAGGTTGGCTGAAATTATACAGTGGAACCCCTCTAAACAGGACACACTGGAGAGCCCATTGTGCTTAATTTAGATAGTTTCAATGTAAATTATTTCATTGTCCCGTCTGTTCATGACCGAAAATGACAAACATTGGTCAGAGTGTTTACAACAGTGGAACCCTCTAAACCGGACACCCCAGTGGAACCCTCTAAACCGGACACCCCAGGGTGTCCGGTTTAGAGGGTTCCACTGTACCTCATTTAATTAATGCTATGTTGATGCGCAGGCTGGTCTGGATCTGAACTGGTCACAAAGGCCATAAACAGAATTTCTCCCACGAAACAAACAAATATGTTATCTACCTCATTCAATTAATGGTAAAAGGTGTAGTCACTGACCACACAATACTGATGCACAGGCTGGTCTGAATTACTCCAGTGAAAGCCACAAATACACTAGCTGTAGAAATTATACCTCATTCAATTAAAGTGAAAGTGAAAAGGTTTAACGTCCCACTAACAGCTAAGGTCATATAGAGACGAGACCACAGTTTAAAGTCTCATCCGACAGACCAGTGGGATGGAAATACTATGAAAGTATTTTTGATGCCCGTGGCGAGGATTGAAGCCACAACCTCCAGATTGGAAGTCACACCCCTAGGCCACAATCCATCCCTCTCATTCAATTAATGACAGTGTAGTCACTGATCAGACTATATCAGGGTATACAGTGGTCGCAATGGCCATCAGACCCAATTCTCCAGTGACTGCCACGTATTAGTCATAAATCACACTGCAGCTTAATGCCTGAAACCTGGTTACTGCATGGGTGCTAAAACAAGAGGTAGCATTTTCATGAATACAATTAACCAAAATTGTCTGTCTGTAACGCAGGGCGACTTACAGCCAGACTGCACAAAGGTTCTTTTTCTGTCAATTCTTCTTGCATTTCAGCAAAAAAAACAGGAACCCGCTTTTCCAAAGTGGGTTCCTGGTTTTTGCTGAATTGTTGAACATATTAATTGTATTATTGCGGGAATTCTTCTTGCGCCAGCAGGTGCAGAGAGTTATTCATTTCAAAATCAATCAAGTCATTCAAATATCACAAATTCCTTCATACTACATGTTAATGGGACATTTATCTCCTCTTCAAAACAACACATGCATTAAAAACTAAATGTCTTAAAACGTTTTTATTCCCATTATTTCAATACCATGTCAAAACCAAATTGTCTGACATTAACGTAATTACTAAATTTTGACAGTATAATGACAAACATTTGGGTTAGAATACTCTGAGTTAGGCTAAGACACTACAGAACTGGCTACCAATTGTACATTTTTGTCTGAGAGGTCGTCAAAGAATTTACTCCTCTTTTGGTATAACTGTTGAAGAAATTTGTCAATCCTTTGTTGTCTTTGCAATGAATATTGGTGAACTTGGTCCTTCACCGAGGTGGTATTCACAGCATCTTCACACCCCGTAGTGTCAATATGTACGGCACTCGTGTCGGCACTTTCAGATTTCTCACTATCACAGTTTTCTGATGTCTCGCTATCACAGTTGTCCAGTCCGATGACACAGTTGTAGTCGGATTCTCGCTGGCGGCGGCTACGTTCCAGTTGATTGTTTTCTCTGGCATTCTGAAAAATGGAGGCAGGATTCATTTTGGGGTGAGAAACAGAGATTCTCACATATTTATTAAGAAATCATACATATAATTTCTCTCACTAAATTTTGTCAAAATTGACTGAAATCAAAATATGCTATCCTTCCAATAATTGGCAAAATAATCCCTGTGGAGGCGATATGCTACGACACAGGGGGAAGTACACTTGTGCACAGCTCCAGATAAGGTATGTATTGGTGTATTTTACGCACTTATTTTAGCAGAATATGCATTGATTATCAAAAGTGGGAGTACAGAATACTCGCAACAATATGAAAATACTGTAATAAAGTTGAAAATTTACTTAGTTGAGCTGCAAAAAGCAAACAGTGTGTTTGCTTTTTGCAGCTCAAATAAATGAATTTTTAAATTTGTTTTATTTTTTATCATTTGTTCCCTATTTGTACAAGTAAAATACGCATTGAATTTGAAATACGGTGGCATAATACTCTTTAGATAAACTTATCTGGAGCTCTGCTTGTGACCAGTGCATTCCCAGCATCCACAGTCTGGTCTGGGGCTACATTGTTACAGTTGTATCAATTGTCTGTAGTAAACAGTTGTATGAAAGTTGCAGCAGAATTTGAGAAAGATCTTTCTTTTTTTTGTACAAACTTTGATTAATTTATTCAGTGACTTTCTGATGGTCAAAGTCATGATAATGGTGAAGTGAGTGTGTCATATGTGGCTGTGACTGGAGAAATGGGGCTTATGAGTTTTGTGACGAGTGTAGGTCGAGATTAACCTGTGCAAGTGACCTTGAAGTTATTTTGCTTGGTTTGTGTTGGCTACGGATCAGATATTGTATATTCAATGGTCATCCCCTCACAGGTATAGAAGAATCGTAATAACCATTTATTTGGAGAAACACATAAAAAAATATAGTGTCCCACACCAGTGAGCATGCCTATATTTAGCATTAATATGGTAGTACTGGTTTAATCACAATAACAATGTTTTTGGATACAATTTGTTTTGGGAAACCCATATTTAATAGGGGTTTCCCAAAGCAAATTGTGACTGAATATTTAGGGTTAATACAGTAGTTAGTACAAGGTCATGACAATTATACCATGATGGAGTCATAGTGTCTCTGGTAGTGGAGGATGGCGGCATAGATGTGCCATACACTGAAGTCGGGCCACAGAACCTTCATAAATGACAGCACACTGAATGTACTCTGAAATTAATGGAATGGTAAGTGTTTATTTAATCAGGTTTTACATGTAATTGATATGAATCAGCAAAAAAAATCAAGTATTTAATTTTATCCATTGAGCACAACTAACAAACCGATGATAGCAATCATGACAATTTTTGTTCTGTTTTTCACAACATACATGTATATTTTAATTGAGAAATAACAAATATAAAATATTTAATGTTCGCACACATAAAGGTGTATTCCGATATAATTGTTTAAGCCCATTTTTCTTTTGGTGGATAAAATATAGTCAATTTTTAAAACTAGAGCAAGTGAGAAGAGGCTCATGGATATCTCCGGCCACCGCATGGACCGACAAACTAAACCTTTAACACAAATCGTACGGATGGGTGAACGGATGGACGGAAATATGAAATATATATATAGCCCTCGATATACTTTGTATGCCGGAGGTATAATATAGGAATGAATGGCCTTTTTGTGGAATTTATCGGGGTATAAACTTGGAAAAGTCGCGGGAATACTAGACGAAGGCCGGAAGGCCTCGTCCAGTATTCCCGCGACTTTTCCAAGTTTATATCCCCGATAAATTCCACAAAAAGGCCATTCATTCCTTATAATTCCAGCATTTGAAATAAAATCATCGAGAAAATGTGTTTATTTTCCATTTTCTTAAGAATTATTTTAACTGTGCCTCACGGTTACGGAAAGTAGTTTGGCGTGGGAGTTTACTGGGATATAAATTTTGGACAGAGACTTGCTACTGGCCAATCAAATGTTAGGGAATTGTGTAAATATTTTTGTACTGGAATTATTCAATACTAGTAAAAGAGAGACAGCAAGGGAGATAATTGCAGTTAGACTACCTGCCAGAGTAGGAAGTCACTGAGCCTGACTTCCCCTGACGTCCGGATCAGCAGGTCTGGGTCGGGTGACTGGTGGGTGTACAGGCAATTCTCCAGCAGCTCCTCCGATACGTCACTGCAATAGGCAATTAACATGAAAATACCATCAACATATACACAGCAATAATCCTAAATATTCGGAGACCATTTGTTTTGGGAAACCTCTATAAAATAGTCACATGACTGGACACATCATCGACTACGTCAGTGATAACATTAAGTTCTCGCATTGTTAAATTTTGTTACTTTAGCTTATCGTGCACATATATCGTGTGTTGTGGTATTACAATGTCTGTGGTGATTATATGGAAGTGTGCAATGCTGAAAATATCTTGTAATATAGCTTTTGAAAAGTTTCAAGCGAGTGCGGTTTTGTGTCTTATTGGAAGCAAAACGGTAGTCGGTGATAACTGTCCATTGGTGAAATGAATATGTGTTAACCCCTAGAATGCGGGAACCGACAATAGCCGTCTGCTGTTAATTCATATTTTGTCTTTTCTCTCAGTAAATACATGGTTTGGCAGCATTTTAGAATCATTTCCATTGGAAATGATTCTAAAGTGCTGCCAAACCAATTTTTTTATGAGAAAAATGGAAAATAAAAAATATTCAGCAGACGACACAAATTAATTCAGCATTGTAAGGGTTAAATACTAATAGTGGTTCTTACCAGATTGATTGCAATACAGCTTAAGTTAAATTCAACATGGAAGTTCCTCGATTTGCCGTTTAGGACATCAAAAGCAGACATGCAAATGAGATAATTAGCCAACAAACATTTGTTTATGGCCAAGGACAACTTACGACTTTATTCATATAATATTCATTGATGTATTTCAATTATTGTTGTGAAATGGGTCTTCGGCAGTACCAGGATACAACTATATCTAAAATGTATGTTCTACATGCATCCCATTCTTGCACTATTCTACCATGTGTCAAATTCCAGCAGTTTCAAAATTGGCAGATAAAATACAGCCATTGTACTAGCCCCCAATTATGGCGCATTCTAGAGATTTGTATTCAAATCAGTCAGTTTTATTGGCCGAAAATAAACTTTCTGATTTCGATCATGAGGTTGGAATATGTAATCATTTATAAGTTTTATGATCACGGGACCAAAGTACCTGTATTTAATCACTCCGTTCTCCACCCCCTCAGCCATCTCTCGCATTGCTGTGGCTATCTCATCCCGAGATGTGTACGACAAACACACATTCAGTATCGCTCTGAAAGTAGTTCCGACCATCGGCAAATAAAGAAGGGCCTCGCATATACCCTGGTATAGTGGAACCTCTCTAAACATGACACCCTGGGAAGTCCCCAGGGTGTCCTGTTTAGAGAGATTCCACTAAGAGCCAGATATACTTGTGCACTTTGCAATCATGAACATACATGGTTATCAGACATAAATCACAGTTTAATCCATCAAAATAAACACAATGTGGTTATTTAGACAAGTTCCAATACAGATATCTTCCAAACAAAAGTGAAATTTAACGAACGTGATCGTTGGTCGTCAAGACTTCAAACAGAATTCTAAGGCTGAACAGTCCACAGATTACAAAACGTTTTCAGACATAGGCTATGGGCTACCAGGACCCCCCGTGCACCCCCCCCCCCCCACAACATTTGTACGCCATGTTTTTTTTGTTCCTTGGGGTATACTAAATACTTTAAAAAATGTTAACATCAAAAATCTTGGGTCCCACATCTATTTTTAGCCAAATATGCAAATAAGGTGCTGCCATTTTATGGAAAATTAATTTTGCACATATCTTTCTTATTAAAAGTGCTAGAAGAACACTTAAGGTGTCTACATATATGTTTTAATGGTCAAGGAGTTCATTAAACACAATACCGATTTGATTGGATAATTTCCTAAGTCATGAATATGCAAATTAGGCGTAAAAAGATAAAAAAAATACATTTTAATTTATAAACTTCGTACTAAATATTTCTAAAAGCTTATATTAATAATTTTTTTAGAACTGAAACAGTCTAAGTTATTACACTACATGTCTGCTTTATAATAGAAACATTATATCATATATTGTGACCTCATATTGCTATGCAAATGAGATTACGGCCATTGCATAAATTTCTCATTTCCCGCCATTTTTGAAGAAAAAAATATGTTTCCACATATCTTTCTTATTAATCAAGCTAGAAGAACATTTAAGGTGCCTAGATATATGTTTTCATGGTCAAGGAGTTCATTAAACATAATACCAATTTGATTGGATACCTTCCAAAGTCATGAATATGCAAATTAGGCATACAATTTACATTGTATCTTAAAAAATAAAACATATTTCTGTATCATGTTTATTTACAAACAAATCTTTGTTTACTCTATTTAGTTGGCTCTATTGCCATGAGTTTTTGTTCATTAAGTCACACTGCCTAATCACTGTCGTCTGCATCCTCGTCAGAATATACAGGCCCCATCTCACCAGATTCTTCTTCATCTGATGTGTCACAATCCTGTATATTCTCGATGATGTCTATGAGTCGTTGGGGTAGAATTGGATCGTTCGTCCACAATGGCTCGATATGTCCATCAGTTTGTATCCAGCCATGGCCATTAGTAGGGTTTGGAATCTCAGGAGTTGCAATGTGTGCCCTCTTCCATATTGCAACTTGATAATTGACCCTCCGTACATGCTGTACCAAGCTGCCTTTACATGGGGGTAGTGACGCAATATCTACATTGTTTGATATGGTTAGCTTTTCAGATGAACCACATTTTGCTTTCAACATGAACACTCTGAGTTCATCAACCTTTGTACATCTGGAATTGCCATACACAGCACAGGTGAAAGCTTCTAATTCATCAATAGTCTCTTCAGCCATCTCCCAATCATCTCCGACATGAGATTTGGCATTTTCTGCATTGTTTTTATGGCCTTAACCTTCCCCAGCCCCTTGAATGCACTAGTACTGTCACATCCTGTATACGCATGCAGTGTCAATAACGCGGTGCAGTATTCCTGTGTGTACCCACGAGCTATTTCGCTCATGTTGATTAATCTTTTTTTGTTTCCAGTTCCTGTGTCGAACAGAAGAGTGACATTCTCTAGATGCAGAGCATAATGCAATAGTATGAAAAAAATATCATTATCTGGACTCTTTACCCTTATGTAGTCATATCCATGTTCATTGCCATACATTGCATACAGTATTATCCTCGTATCTGTCTCTTCCTGTGTAGATTTTAGACTTTCTATCTCTGTTGAGTTAACATGTCCAGCTTCACACTTCAGTTGATATGCTGTTCCATCGCATATTAATGTGACATTGCGGTTGTTAATTTTGGAAGCAAATACATCTGTGTTCCAAACCTTTAACATGACCTGAACTAACTGCTGTTTGTTTTCATCATTTGCAAGAAATCACAAGAAGAAGGCATTCAGATCGATCTAAAACACAAAATGACATACCAGTTAACTCCTGTTCCGTATGCTATTGGGACAGCAGATGGATTCCTCGCTAAGACAGATAAGTCTAAAGGTTTACACTACCTGACAAAAGAAGTTGACGATATGCCAGTTCCATCTAGCCAAACAACAATGGATATTGAAGACGGTAATGCGTGCTTCCATTATTTAAAGACTGTTCCAGGAAATTTCAAACAAATCAGTGAAAAGGTGTTTGATATGATGTCGAGAAAATCCGATGTAATATTCAGTACTGACATGTATAAAGCAGACTCTGTTAAATCAATGGAAAGAGCAAGAAGGGGCAGCAGCGGAGAAAAGCTCATAATTAAAAGTGAAAGCACGAAGAAACAAGAAAACTGGAAAATATTTCTTGCAAATGATGAAAACAAACAGCAGTTAGTTCAGGTCATGTTAAAGGTTTGGAACACAGATGTATTTGCTTCCAAAATTAACAACCGCAATGTCACATTAATATGGAACAGCATATCAACTGAAGTGTGAAGCTGGACATGTTAACTCAACAGAGATAGAAAGTCTGAAATCTACACAGGAAGAGACAGATACGAGGATAATACTGTATGCAATGTATGGCAATGAACATGGATATGACTACATAAGGGTAAATAGTCCAGATAGTGATATTATTTTCATACTATTGCATTATGTGCTCTGCATGTAGAGAATGTCACTCTTCTGTTCGACACAGGAACTGGAAACAAAACAAATATTAATCAACATGAGCGAAATAGCTCGTGGGTACACACAGGAATACTGCACAGCGTTATTGACACTGCATGCGTATACAGGATGTGACAGTACTAGTGCATTCAAGGGGCTGGGTAAGGTTAAGGCCATAAAAACAATGCAGAAAATGCCAAAGTACGTCCCAGTTCTGTCTCATGTCCGAGATGATTGGGAGATGGCTGAAGAGACTATTGATGAATTAGAAGCTTTCACCTGTGCCGTGTATGGCAATTCCAGATGTACAAAGGTTGATGAACTCAGAGTGTTCATGTTGAAAGCAAAATGTGGTTCACCTGAAAAGCTAACCATATCAAACAATGTAGATATTGCGTCACTACCCCCATGTAAAGGCAGCTTGGTACAGCATGTACGGAGGGTCAATTATCAAGTTGCAATATGGAAGAGGGCACACATTGCAACTCCTGATATTCCAAACCCTACTAATGGCCATGGCTGGATACAAACTGATGGACATATCGAGCCGTTGTGGACAAACGATCCAATTCTACCCCAACGACTCATAGACATCATCGAGAATATACAGGATTGTGACACATCAGATGAAGAAGAATCAGGTGAGATGGGGCCTGTATATTCTGACGAGGATGCAGACGACAGTGATTAGGCAGTGTGACTTAATGAACAAAAACTCATGGCAATAGAGCAAACTATATAGAGTAAACAAAGATTTGTTTGTAAATAAACATGATACAGAAATATGTTTTATTTTTTAAGATACAATGTAAATTGTATGCCTAATTTGCATATTCATGACTTTGGAAGGTATCCAATCAAATTGGTATTATGTTTAATGAACTCCTTGACCATGAAAACATATATCTAGGCACCTTAAATGTTCTTCTAGCTTGATTAATAAGAAAGATATGTGGAAACATATTTTTATTTCAAAAATGGCGGGAAATGAGAAATTTATGCAATGGCCGTAATCTCATTTGCATAGCAATATGAGGTCACAATACATGATATAATGTTTCTATTATAAAGCAGACATGTAGTGTAATAACTTAGACTGCTTCAGTTCTAAAAAATGATTAATATAAGCTTTTAGAAATATTTAGTACGAAGTTTATAAATGAAAATGTATTTTTTTTATCTTTTTACGCCTAATTTGCATATTCATGACTTAGGAAATTATCCAATCAAATCGGTATTGTGTTTAATGAACTCCTTGACCATTAAAACATATATGTAGACACCTTAAGTGTTCTTCTAGCACTTTTAATAAGAAAGATATGTGCAAAATTAATTTTCCAAAAAATGGCAGCACCTAATTTGCATATTTGGCTAAAAATAGATGTGGGACCCAAGATTTTTGATGTTAACATTTTTTAAAGTATTTAGTATACCCCAAGGAACAAAAAAAACATGGCATACAAATGTTGTGCGGGGGGTGCACGGGGGGTCCTGGTAGCCCATAGCCTAACATTGTTGGGACAACGCAGTCAGCACTGAATCTACAGAATCATGGGCCAATAAGAGAACCCTTTATATTAATGCGAAAAGTATCACTTACCCAAACACCCTCGAGTCTCCTTTTAGAAAAGCAGTGGTTAGCATAGACTATTCCAGGGGGCTGTTTCACCAAAACTTGGTACTACTAAAAAGTTTGTAAGTGCAAATTTAGGATAGTCTGGAAATTTAAATTGATGGATTTACATTTATTGAGCATAGGCTGCATATGCAGCCTATGCTCAATAAATGTAAATCCAATAATTGTTTACAAGAAAACAGTGTTAATGTGAAATTTACAGATTATCATAATTTTGCACATACAAACATTTTAGTCGTACGAAGTTTAATGAAACGGCCTCCATGATTATAAGCAGCCATGTAACCTGCTATGGTTAAATATTGGGGCATACAATACAATGAAACGAGAAATCAGAAACACCCCTCAACCTGTAACACAAATTTCTAAGTAATTTGACCTTGACCTTGAGAACAGGGTGGGCATGGATGGGCTATATATAGAAAATATGGAGGATGACAAATAAGTATATGAAGTTTCAAGCCAATCCAATAACAAAGATGGTAGGTAACCGTAAACTTTAACGCAAATCTCAGACAAACAGATGGACATGGTGGCGATTATATATACCCCAAAATATCTTTCGAGCTACATAATAAATGGGTCTCAAGAGGACGAAATGCATCTTACAATGAGGACATACACTGGTCGAACATGTGAAAATGCCCTGTCCGTTACCTGGTGTTATGTTTGGAGAGGTTGACGGCATCGGCGACGACCTTCTGTACGTCGGGTGGCAGTAACGACAGGTTGCCCAGCACGCGCAGACAGACACCATGCTTCTCTATCAGCTCCCTGTACATTTGTGAGTGAGCAATGTGATGTCAAGACAACAAATTCCACCAATTCTAATGCCATGTAACCCAAATATTCTGTCTGTAACGCAGGGCAACTAAAGTCGGCCTGCGTTACAGACCGGAAATTTAGGTTAATGCCGGTGATGCCTCGGAATTTATTTTTTTTATTGGTGTTTAACGGTCTATCAACAGCTATGGTCATGTAAGGCCGGGCAAACGGGTTTGATCCCGTTTTAACCTGCTACATTGGGGGGAAAATCCCAAAATCAGAACGGAATATTTACATCAAGAAAAATATATTCAGCCCTGAAATTAGAATAACCTGACCTGGTGCCAGGTCCATACAACACCAAAGTCACTTGGCCCCTACCCCTAAAACAGGATTACGAATAATCATAATAATCACATAAGGGGTATAACCAGATTCAACTATCACAAACAAAATGCCAAAGCCGTATGTCAGGGCCAAACCAGGTATCCAGTCGGAATTCCGGTAAGGATGAACTCGTTAAATTACCCATCACATACTCCCACCTGCCTCCCTCTGCCCCGGAAGTAGTTCGAAGGGAAGTTGCCTGTGATTTTCCAACTTCAGTAACCTAAGACTGATCTATTTCTAAATAAAGGCATTCATTTATTATTTATTTAATGGTGTTTAATGGCCTGTCAACAGCTACAGTTATTTTAGGCTGGGTTAATGGGGTTGAATCCCATAGTTCACCTGTTAGGCAATAAACAACAAACCCAATTGTGATGGGGATTCAACACTATGGTGAAACTAGTCAACACTATTTTGTTGAGATTATGACAATATGACAAAGTTGGCCAGATGATCATTTCCTATAAAAAAACAAAAAAACATTTAGAATAGACTAGCAGATTCTTTGATTTAGAACACAAAAGACAATGCATATTTTTGAAGCATTCAAAAGTCATGGGGACAATTGTACATGGTATTATTCCCATGGGTTATATACCTACTGATGATCATTTTGACACCCGACCAGTCCTACAATCAACTGATCATTATTCGATATAGGGCCTCAGTACCATAGATTAACGTAACCCAAATTCTCTGTCTGTAACGCTAGGCAACTCACAAAGTCGCCCAGTGTTACAGACAGAAAATTCTGGTTACGATTAACGCCGAGAACATTATTGTGAAACAATGTTCTCTGATGCTGTCGCTCGCTGATGGGTGAACCAAGCGTATCACGCTCTGCAGTCACATAAGTTATTGTGATTCTACCCAGTCAACATGGTGTCATATTTCCCGTCTGAATCCATATTCACTCGATGCGCAGCCCACAGATTCTTTAACATTAACCCTTCCTACGCTGTTGACGGAAATTGCCGACTGCTGTTTTTAATTTTTGCTTTAATTCTTAACAAAAAACTGGTTTCGACAGCACATGAGAATCGTCTCCACTGGAGACGATTCTCATGTGCTGTCAAAACCAGGTTTTTGTCAAGAAATATTGAAAATAAAACATTTCCAGCAGAGGACAGAATTTAATTCAGCATAGTAAGGGTTAAGTTATTGTGAAAAACTACAAACATTAAGTTATTGTGATTCTACCCAGTCAACATGGTGTCATATTTCCTGTCTGAATCTATATTCACTCGAGGCACAGCCCACAGATTCTTTGTATTTCTGCAGTACTACTTAGTTATGTGAGTATATTCTACATGTATAAAGTCGGAATCAAATGGTGTCCAACATCGTGTTGATATGATATTGCAAACATCGCCCAACGTCAACTTGACAGAAACAAGTTGAAATTTGTTCAAACTTGGCAAATTCTGGAACGATTTTTAAAATCTAACATTTGTTTTCTTAGTTAGATCATTAATTTTGCAAATAAACTTTGCAGTAACCGGCAACCATTTTGATTCAAGCCATGTTGACAGCCTTGGCAGATAAGTTTTCAGGCTGACAAATCAAAACGCGAGAAAAAAGTGAAAGTGTTTAATGTCCCAGCAACAACGAAGGTGATGCATAGACGGTACCTAAATTTCAAGTCTCACCCAAAAGACTAGTGGGATGGAAATACTATGAAAGTATTTTTTATGTCAAAGGCGAGGTTTGAACCCACAACCTCCGGTATTGAAGACAAGTGCTCTAACCTCTCGGCCACAATCCATCCCTCTCCTGTCGTGAAGCTCTAACCCTATCTAGGCCACAACCCAACAGCAAAAACACAAGAAATGATTCTGCGATATGACAAATATACATGCGTACCTTTCCTCAAGCAGCCTTGTAAATTTCTGGCGGGAAAGTTCCATAAGGCAATCTACTTCCTCCTTGGAGCGTTTGAAGTTCTCGATACTAAAGGCGTACACTGTCACCTCCATAATGCCCAGGTTGAGGCACCATTCTAACGTCTGTCAATAAATGGTAAGAAACCTTTAAAAAAATCCCTACTTTCTTTATTTCATCTCAATAGAATATGTTGTTACCACTCAGGATATAATTATAGAAGTATGAAACGTTTGATAAAAAAAATAATTTCTTCGTTTCATCTTGAAAATATATGTTGTTATCACTTGTGTGAACAGTCTTGACGAGACGGTTCAAATGAGTGGTAAAAACATAAACCTTAATGGAGAAATACATAGGCGGCGGAAGCCGAACATTATTGGGGGGGGGGGAGATAGCGCTAGCAGGGGGCCCGGGGGCATCGCCCCAAAAGATTTTGAAATCCAAGTGGTGTGAAACGCCATTTCCTGCATTCTCAGTAAAGTTCTCAGCAAAGTTCCCAGTACTCATGATTACACAAATATATTAGAATAGAAAATCCAAAATTTACAGAATTATTGGGGGGGCCTCCCCCCAACAAAATTATTGGTAGCCCCCCCCCCCCCCCTCCGCTTCCGCCGCCCCTGAAATAAACAAAATAATGAGATTTTTGCAACAAAAATTAAATAAACATTTTGTACTTACATTGAATTAGGTTCAAGGGGTCAGTGGAAGAAGATGGCCAAGTCCCTGACGGAGTTAGCCCCCTTCTTCCATTGACCTCTTCAATTGTTACCCACCATGACCAAATAGTTTTGTTTGTTTATTGTATTGTGCAGCTGACATGTCTGTAATTTGATTGACTGAATGAAGTTCAACAACGAGGTCACATATGCAGTTTTCAGTGTAGGCAGCACCGTAACAGTTTTGCATCTGTTGTGGGACCATCACAAAATTGCCAGTGCACATTTTGTTGTCTTTTTATAGATTGTTTGGCTATAGGATGGTCTCCTTCCAAATCAGACTGTACAACGTGGTGTATTCTTACATATTCAAATTCTCCCGAAGTTGGTAAATTTTTTACAAAACCGAATCTGTTCTATTTACTTTTTTCGTAACGAATGAGTACATGTACTTACATTTAATAACTTAAATTGATGCTTATCCACACACGTGTGTATCCTCCTCCCCAGCTACACACAGTCAACAAAATAGAGGGACAAATAGAGAATAGTAGGTTAGTGCCGTGAATGGGAAAAAATATCTGGCAAGGCTTAGGAAACGGGATGGGCGAGGCTCTGCCGAGCACATCCCGTTTCCGTGCCGTGCCAGATAGTTTTTCCCATTCACGGCACTAACCTACTATTCTATTTATCCCGTCAACACCTACAAATGGCTGTAAAATGCAAAAATAGTATTGACTGGATATCAAAAATGTTTCATGGCACCATGTTTCACAGCACATGCGCACTGTGTTGACGGGATAAAACTAATATGTTAGAAAGGTTCAGTCATCCAACTACAGTGGAACTTCTGTAAATCACACATATTACTATACTAAAGCATGCGGATACACTTTGCGAACTTGAAAGGCATTATCTTCATCGATAGATGGCAATAATTATACCCACTTTTTGTAGACTAGATGGCCGTGGCCTGCATGTCGCGCCTTGGGGCGAGGCATGGACACTAAAAAAATAGATATAGTAGATGGAAAAACTTTAACCAAAAAACTTTAACCGGACACACGGACGTACGGACGGACGTATGCCAAAATGCCGACGATATCACGCTTTCCGCAAGCGGGCGCGACAATGATGATAAACACCCATGTGAAGTATCAAGGTAATGGGTGAAGCAGTTGCAGAGATATAGTACACGAAAAAACTTTAACAAAAAAATTCAAAGTAATTTGACCTTGACATTGGGCACAGGGGTCGCACAGTTTTGCATCTGTTGTGGGACCATCACAAAATTGCCAGTGCACATTTTGTTGTCTTTTTATAGATTGTTTGGCTATAGGATGGTCTCCTTCCAAATCAGACTGTACAACGTGGTGTATTCTTACATATTCAAATTCTCCCGAAGTTGGTAAATTTTTTACAAAACCGAATCTGTTCTATTTACTTTTTTCGTAACGAATGAGTACATGTACTTACATTTAATAACTTAAATTGATGCTTATCCACACACGTGTGTATCCTCCTCCCCAGCTACACACAGTCAACAAAATAGAGGGACAAATAGAGAATAGTAGGTTAGTGCCGTGAATGGGAAAAAATATCTGGCAAGGCTTAGGAAACGGGATGGGCGAGGCTCTACCGAGCACATCCCGTTTCCGTGCCGTGCCAGATAGTTTTTCCCATTCACGGCACTAACCTACTATTCTATTTATCCCGTCAACACCTACAAATGGCTGTAAAATGCAAAAATAGTATTGACTGGATATCAAAAATGTTTCATGGCACCATGTTTCACGGCACATGCGCACTGTGTTGACGGGATAAAACTAATATGTTAGAAAGGTTCAGTCATCCAACTACAGTGGAACTTCTGTAAATCACACATATTACTATACTAAAGCATGCGGATACACTTTGCGAACTTGAAAGGCATTATCTTCATCGATAGATGGCAATAATTCCAGCACAAAAATATTTACACAATTCCATAACATTTGATTGGCCCGTAGCAAGTCTCTGTCCAAAATTTATATCCCAGTAAACTCCCACGCCGAACTACTTTCCGTTTCGTGAGGCGCAGTTAAAATAATTCTTAAGAAAACGGAAAATAAACACATTTTCTTGATGAATTTATTTCAAATGCTGGAATTATAAGGAATGAATGGCCTTTTTGTGGAATTTATCGTGGATATAAACTTGGAAAAGTCGCGTGAATACTGGACGAGGCCTTCTGGCCTTCGTCCAGTATTCCCGCGACTTTTCCAAGTTTATACCCCGATAAATTCCACAAAAAGGCCATTGATTCCTATAATGAAATCCATGAAACTACGGATACATGGACTATGTGTGTGTCCGGTTTAGAGAGGTTTTACAATTCATGTATCTCCCACTGTACCACGACCTGGAGAGGGAAGGATTACAATATACTAGTGCATGTATACATTACATAGCAATGCAGCCTACCTCTGCTAATTTATCAAAGCCTTTCAGATGGCCCTCTGCTCTGTCCATACTGTTCTTCTGGGCAAACCGCCGGTTCCCATCCATGATAATCGCGATGTGCTTGGGGATAGGCCCCGACTTCAGAATGCGAGTGCACATGCGGTGCAGCCAAGAGCTCTGAGAACGCTTCTCCGGGAACCAAGACATGCCTGAAACTAATGCCTGAAACTGATGTCAGAACGTAATGAAATTTTACCTGCACAAACGTTTTTGAACTGCGTTGAATATTCAGGAAAGTTTGACCGCATATGGAGATGGACATTTCTAAATGTGTTTGGAAAGCCTTAGGTGCGCAGAATTAGCCGACATCATTGTATTTTCCTCAATGGGCCCCCAAACAATCACCAACAATCAGGTCTCTGTATTTGTTGGACCGTGATCATGCCTTCCATTCTACTATAATGGCATTAGTACTGAAACATCAATACAACAAGAAACGAGGCAAAGCCGCGAAGGCCAGGTTTTTTCCAAGCATAGACACTTGGGTAACATAATTATACCCACTTTTTGTAGACTAGATGGCCGTGGCCTGCATGTCGCGCCTTGGGGCGAGGCATGGACACTAAAAAAATAGATATAGTAGATGGAAAAACTTTAACCAAAAAACTTTAACCGGACAC
Source organism: Conchocele bisecta (assembly GCA_029237695.1). Taxonomy (NCBI): domain Eukaryota; kingdom Metazoa; phylum Mollusca; class Bivalvia; order Lucinida; family Thyasiridae; genus Conchocele; species Conchocele bisecta. The sequence continues at coordinate 141,702,986 of CM055265.1, forward strand.
ACGGACGTACGGACGGACGTATGCCAAAATGCCGACGATATCACGCTTTCCGCAAGCGGGCGCGACAATGATGATAAACACCCATGTGAAGTATCAAGGTAATGGGTGAAGCAGTTGCAGAGATATAGTACACGAAAAAACTTTAACAAAAAAATTCAAAGTAATTTGACCTTGACATTGGGCACAGGGGTCGCACGGTTGGGGGGTAGAATGAAAATATGGATGATGATAAACACCCATGTGAAGTTTCAAGGTAATGGGCGAAGCAGTTGCAGAGATAGAGTATAACGAAAAACTTTTAACCAAAAAACTTTAACCAGACGTACGTTAAAAAGTTAACGTTGAAAATGGCTAAGTCAATTACATAGAAATAATAGGTGAAGGTAAAAAAATGGTCACATGTTGGATAGTTGTATGTGGTAGGCACCCCTTGGTTATGAAGCTGTGAAAGTTTGGTGCTCCTAGGTGGTACAGTACCAAAGAAATGGACTTAAACACGAAAACTTAAAATTAACATTGTAAACGCGAAAACTTAACATTGAAAATGGCTAAGTCGACTGCGCGGAAAAAATGGGTCAAGTTAAAAAAAAAGGTAACATGTTGGATAGTGATATGTGGTGTGCACCCCTTGATTATGAAGCTGTGAAAGTTTGGTGGTCCTAGGTGGTACAGTACGTACCAAAGAAATGGACTCAAACACAAAAACTTAACATTGATTGTGGACGCCGCCCGACGCCCACCGCCCGCCCACCCGGCTTTCGCCAATCCAATAGCCTGGATTTTTTTTCAAAAAACCTGGCTAAAAATGCAAACAGATGGCAGAGATGTCAAATGATACAAGTACACTGTCATAGGTTTTCGTGGATGACATACATCTGTCACCTCACTGGGGGATAAACAATGATTAAGGCAGATTAATAAATAAATGTAGTGCCAAAAATAATATCTCATTAATAAAACTAAATTACATTCTTTCAATTCAAACTGTATATAGGTGTGAAGATGTTGATATCATGGACAATATAAATATGTGATGATTTCTTTCTGTCAAACCCTCTGTGAAACGTGTACACAGCTCGAGATCACCCTGCAGCGGGGCTTTTCCCGTTTGATGACGTCATTCTCGGCAGTTTTGTTTGAACTGACCTACTTATTTATCCGACAAAGAATATAGTACATAAAGTAATATTGAAAATACTATTTCCTCTCAATACAAAACATAATTTGAGTACTTTTTTCTTATTAAATAAGTATTTTACCACCTATTTGGTGATAGGAATGTACTCATACATGGATATTTAATCGCAGTGAAACAAATATTAATACGCGTATTCTTTACACATTTGTAATTCGGTTCGTGTTGATAATGGAGAATGGCTGAAAAATGGCGACCAATTGCACTCGAGATGTTCCATAATTACTACAGAATAGAGAGGTTTTCATAAAAGTTTAACCATGTCTGTTGGCGTATCTGGCCACAGGAATACACAATCTCTTGAAATAGGTATTTATATTTCACTTCATTGTACGATGTATGAAATAAGCTGTGAAATGTTCATGCACTAAATTTATCGTATTTTCTCTCTTTCAGAACTTTATATTTTGATAGAAAAGTTCCTGTCTGCTGGACCCTGCAAGAATGCTGCAGTGGTGAGTATCTGTCGTTGTTGGTTTAGTGAATTGTTTCAGATGACCTTCTGTTAAGTCTTATTGTACATTCTCCTTGTTTTTGCAGGTTCTACGACGGGAACTCGACGAGCATGGTGTAAGTAACATTTTGTTTTCTAATCCAAATTACGCGCTTTTCCCGCAAGTTATACACGGTAAAAACGCATTTATTTTGAAAAATTATTTCAAGGATACTAGATTGTGTCGGATGTTGAAATTTTGCAGGAATTTTATTAAAATACTGTTTTTCATTATTTTTCAGCTTTTACCCAAGAGACTTGACTGGGAAGGCAATGAGCATGATAGATCGTTTGACAGTTTGGTAAGGCTTCAGAAATATTAATGGAAAATAGGTGTCATTTTTTCATTATCAAAGAAAACTGTTTTATAGCACTGAATTACAGCAAAAAAATATTCAGTATGGTGGAGCACACCCAATATTATTGAATAAAGCTAAAAAGTTTGATTGACATTTTTTTAGTTCTTAATGTTACATGTTGGAAAATGCTAATAAATGTCTGTGGTTGTTGAAATGTCCTGGACGACATTGACCTCTGACGTCACATGCTTGAACCTCTACAAGGCCAATCAAACTAGGCCTGTGTAATTATGTTGAAGTCTGGGCTAAATATAGAAGCGGGAATTCTTTCTTATTGTTGCGTTCTGATTGGTTAATAAATACAGTCGGCTACACAATCTATAGTCTGTTTCAACTTTGTACTGCAATACGAAATCTACAAAAAATATTATTGGTTTGATTTTCAAGTTATGCACAAATAAAAATTGAATGAAAGACAGTATTTCCTAATAAGCTTTTGATTAGAAAATACTTTATTTCATTCAATTAAAATATTTAGTAATTTAAAAATATTTATTAATTTGTGTATAAAACTTTGATGAGAAAATACTTTGACACTCTTGCTAGCTTAGAAAATCTCAGCTCTAGGATGTGTTTCTATTTCATCTGTCATAAATAAATAATATTTATTAATTTGTGCATAATTGAAAATTTCCCTCAAATTACACTTAGCTAGATAAGAATCGCTTTGCTTCGCTTCTTGGCTCCAAATAACTGTAGTGATCTCCTGTGCTAATAGTAGATCACTACAGCTATTTGGAGCTAAGAAGCGAAGAATACTTAAGTAAGAGTACTTAGAGATTTTGGTGAAATTGGCTGTTGGTGATCTGAATCTTTTATTTCGAAATTTTATTTGACTTCAATCCCTTAAACACTATAGACATAAATCTTAATATTTGCAATAGTGTTGATTCAGATGAGACGGCTCGTAACGAGCTATTTCACCAGGATATGTGGATATGTTCAAATACTGTACTAAATACACACATTGATGATTGGCGCTTTCAACATCACAGGCCTGTATAGTGGTATTGGCAAAAAGTGTAGATCCAGATGAGCCGTCCCATCAGGATTTTCACTTTTTGCAACTACTTATCATATTTTCGAGAACAAAAACACCCCCATTTCATAAATGAACTAGTCTGAAAATCATTTTGTGATGATATGATTGGTTGCAAAATTAACATTTAAAAATCCATTCCTGTTACTTAGGGATGAAAGGGTTAATAGGCTTTCTTTTCAGTAAAATTACCCCTTCATTGTGCTTGTCTGTGTTGTAGCTGGAGTTGAACCGGCATATCGGCAGTAACCACCTAGTGAAGATATGTCAGCGACTGGGGCCGCTGCTCGACGAGAAGGTGCGCCCCAGTGTGATGGGCGTCGGCTCCCTGCTGGGTACCGGACACCTCTCCCTGCTTCGCACAGAGGAAGGTAGGCCAGTTTATGTACAGTATACACTCGTTAAATCAATCTATCTTAAGGCCAATTACTGATAAATCAGTCAAATCTTTGATTCCAAGTTTAAGTTACATTACGTACATTATTTTTCCTATGTACTAACTCTTGATAACTAAAATTTTTGTTCACTCAAGTATTTTTCTCAGTTCCCTGGACTTTGAGTAATCAAGTGTAGACTGTATATAATAATACCACTTTGTCATGGCGTTGTTATAAATAATAAAGGGAATTCCTTCGGGACCGACGACTAATCATATATTTATTATCGATACAATTTGTCAGATCTTCCGTTAGCGCAGTGGGTAAGGACTTGAACACATTCTGTCACATAATATTTATCCTGGGAATCCCAGAACTCGAGTAGAAATCTTTATACCTACTTTTTGAGAGAGAAAAAAAACGTCTATTGTTTTTGTCGCTGGTGTCCGTTCGTCTGTTCGATCCTATGTCTCTACGTCCGTCCGTTACGTTTCTTCTGTTAAGTAAAACTCAGTAAACCGTAATGCCTGCAGACTAGATACGTGGTACGTGGCTTCCTTATGGGTTATGGGTCAGTTTAATAATCAAAATTTCGAAGAGACCGCAGTTTTCTTTCTTATTTTTATTAAATGGTATAAAAAGAAATAAACATAATTTGCCGGTGTGGCAATCGATCTCGGAGCCCACTGTATCAAAGGCGACATGTGTACCCATTATATTAGTGGGTCATCTGTTTAAATAGCTTTGGTACTGCTTTTATGCACTTGTCAGCACGGTATTATAACAATAACAATCGCCATGTATAATCTATGACAAATGTTGATTTTTAAAAATAGCCTTTGTTTACAATAATATTTACAATAATAAGGTGTCAGCATAATGTGGCGGACCTATAGAAGATCTTGTATGAGTGATGATTCAACCCATATACTTCAATTGAGAAATAAAGAAAATAGGGGGAAAAAATGGAAAATTTTGATACCTACATGTACTACTCGACATGAATCGTTATCGTGATTAAATTAATATGATATTTTAATTTTAAAGAAGTTTACTGATTTTGTAAGAAATAATGCTATACCCAGTTTATTATGAAATCGGTCAAGAAGTTTAAATAAATATATTAAATCGACACATTTGTTAGATTCTATTTCTTGCATGCAATAACTACCATAAAATTAAATTGTACCGGTAACGTAGAACATGATTTGTATATTTATTTCACTGTTTATTCAGATTGTTAATGCACTGTTATTGCACTGCCAATTCCCATTTTATGCAATAAGAGGTGCTTTCGCAGCAGGCCCGTAGCGATGTGTAAAATAATGCCACGGCAGCATTTTTAGCGGGCAAAATTCCGACATTTATAAGGGTTATTTGTGACACGCTGATGATTTCAGAAAATAGTGGAAGTTGGGGAAAAACAAAAGGCCAAAATAATGCCACGGCAGCGCCGTGCTGCTGTGCTGCCGTGGTGGCCGCTACAGCCCTGCGCAGATTAATAACACAGCATCTAAACTCATAATACACTAGAGTAATAAATATGCAAATGAGACTGCTACAGAAAACATGGCAAACTGCCCAAGTCCTGGGTGTCTGCCCGCCACACCTCCACCTCTGGTGGGAATTACATTGATATTGTTGTAATTCTCAACTTATACTGGGGATCTTGTTGAATCGAAATACGTGGCTGTGACTGGAGAAATGCAGATTATGTGTTTTGCGACCAGTGTAGGTCCAGATCAGCCTGTGCATCCGCACAGTCTGATCAGGATCTGCACTGTTCGCCATTGAATTCCATCAATGAAATGCCTGCCATGTTACTAATAAGATATATAGATTATATAAATGCCATGATTCTAAGCTCATACTGTTGCAGACATGAAGCGGCTGGAATGGCGCCCCCATACCCACATGGCTGTACAGCACGGCAAGTCACTGCTGGCCCCTGTCAACCTTGTACAGCCTAACCTCAGTAAGTACCTTAGCAGGAGTAGGAAACAAAACTGTGTTTTCCCTTATTATGCCTCCACTTTGAGGGGCCGGATACGGAATTACCATTGTCCATCCGTACATCCAAATTTTGTGTCACACGTTTCTCAATCCTACACTAACTTCTCAATACTTTTGCCAATCGCTTAACTATTTATACACATGATACATCTGAACATACCCTACACACTCCACCACCAAGTACTTCGACCTTGACCTTTGACCTTCACCTTTTCTACTTTAAATCTTTACTTGCCACTTTGGGACAAATCTACGTGCACGTTTCTCAATCCTACAATAACTTCTCAATACTTTTGCCAATCCCTTAAATATTTATACACATGATACATATGAACATGCCCTACACACTCCACTACCCAGTACTTCGACCTTGACCTTTGACCTTCACCTTTTCTACTTTAAATGTTTACTTAGCACTTTGGGACAAATCTACGTGCACGTTTCTCAATCCTACAATAACTTCTCAATACTTTTGCCAATCGCTTAAATATTTATACACATGATACATATGAACATGTACTTACTACACTCACCACCACTTTATTGCATACAAATCGACTTGACCTTTTGACCTTCACCTACATACATATCTTTACTTCGAGCACTTTGGGACAAATCTACGTGCACGACTTTCTCAATCCTACAATAACTTCTCAATACTTTTGCCAATCCCTTAAATATTTATACACATGATACATATGAACATGCCCTACACACTCCACCACCCAGTACTTCGACCTTCACCTTTGACCTTCACCTTTTCTACTTTAAATGTTTACTTAGCACTTTGGGACAAATCTACGTGCACGTTTCTCAATCCTACAATAACTTCTCAATACTTTTGCCAATCCCTTAAATATTTATACACATGATACATATGAACATGCCCTACACACTCCACCACCCAGTACTTCGACCTTAACCTTTGACCTTCACCTTTTCTACTTTAAATGTTTACTTAGCACTTTGGGACAAATCTACGTGCACGTTTCTCAATCCTACAATAACTTCTCAATACTTTTACCAATCCCTTAAATATTTATACACATGATACATATGAACATGCCCTACACACTCCACCACCCAGTACTTCGACCTTGACCTTTGACCTTCACCTTTTCTACTTTAAATGTTTACTTAGCACTTTGGGACAAATCTACGTGCACATTTCTCAATCCTACAATAACTTCTCAATACTTTTGCCAATCCCTTAAATATTTATACACATGATACATATGAACATGCCCTACACACTCCACCACCCAGTACTTCGACCTTGATCTTTGACCTTCACCTTTTTATGCCCCCGCAACCGAATGGTTAGTGGGGCATATAGTGTTACCGGCGTCCGTCCGTACTCGGGTAAATGGCTTGTAATCAAATATGCCTCGTTTTCTTTGGCTGCCAGCGGGGGCATTCGTGTGCCGACAGGCCACATTTCTAGTTTAATTATTTATACTAATTAAATAAGTCACCTGAAAAAATAATATTTTCGACAGATTATAAAGTATTTTATGGAAACACGATTATCGCCCCTGATATCAGTGTGGAAATTTTGCTCGATATACAAAGTATAATGCTGACAACTATATCGTCGGGAAATGGTTAATGACTGTTTATTTTACCCTAACAATGTCATATCTAACGGATGGACGAAACAAAAAAATACCCTCCCTATATTATAACCTGGGCCCGGTTGTTCAAAACATCAGTTAAGGATTTAACAGATCAGTTAGGCTAACAGTCCGTTAAGCTAACTGATGTTTTGAACAACCAGGCCCTGGCACGTGGGCATGTACCTTTAACTTACTTTTTCTGCTTCGGTGACTTGGTCATTCTCAATGTTAAGTTTTGAGTTTAAATTCATTTCACACTCTGTAACAGCTGTGTGTGCAGCCACCAAACTTGGAGAACTGCATTTGCTAGTGGTGTACATGTATCAGAAATTTATTTATGACATATGACCTTCATTTGACCTTAACCTACTTTTTCTGCTTCAGTGACTTGGTCGATCTCAATGTTAAGTTTTGAGTTTAAAGTAATTTCACACTCAATGTAACAGCTACGTGTACAGCCAGCAAACTTGGACAACCACATCTGCTAGTGGTGTACATCAGAAGCAGCTGCTGCTGTATGACATATGATATTCATTTCACCTTTACCTACTTTTTCTGCTTCAGTGACTTGGTCAATCTCAATGTTAAGTTTCGAGTTTAAATTAATTTCACACTCACTGTAACAGCTACGTGTACAGCCAGCAAACTTGGACAACCGCATCTGCTAGTGGTGTACATCAGAAGCTGCTGTATGACATATGACCTTCATTTCACCGTGACCTAATTTTTCTGCTTCAGTGACTTGGTCAATCTCAATGTTAAGTTTTGAGTTTAAATTAATTTCACACTCACTGTAACAGCTTGTGTACAGCCAGCAAACTTGGACAACCGCATCTGCTAGTGTATGGCATGCTGTTTTACTATTTATTCAGAGTAAAAGATATCTCTTTGAGTCAATAAGATATCTCTTTCAATCAACAAAATATCTCTTTCAGACAAACAGATATCTATTTCAGTCAATAAGATATCTAGTACATGAACAAGATATCTTTATAAGTAACAGATATCTTCCTCAGTCAAAGAGATATCTTATTGACGGAAGAAGATATCTCATTTACTGAAAGAGATATCTTATTGACTCAAATATATATCTTATTGACTGAAATAGATATATTATTGACTGAAAGAGATATCGTATTGTCAGAAAGAGATATCTTGTTGACTCAAAGATATATATTATTGACTGAAAGAGATATCTTATTGACTCGAAAGAGATATCGTGTTGACTCAAAGAGATGTCTATTTCATCATACTAGATATGTACTTCTCGGAAAGAGATATCTGTTTGAAAATAATAGAGGAGATATCTATTTGACTCATTAAGATATCTTATTGAAGGAAAGAGATATATTTTATTGTGAAATAGATATCTATTTCAAAAGATATCTCTTTGAGTCAACAAGATATCTAGTTTGATGAAAGAGATATCTATTTTAAGCCTTTCAATAAGATATCTGTTTTGTTTCATTTTTTGTATAAATGAATTCTCCCTACCAGGAAAGTCCCGCTGATGGACCACAAAATAAACTTATTTATTTACTGTTTTCTGATTGGACAATAATTATATGACTTGCAGGGAGCAACAGTTACTGTTAAGTAGTCGATCAAACAGATATCTATATGAAAAAGTCAACAAGATATCTCTTTCTGACAAACAGATATCTTATTGACTGAAATAGATATCTGTTTGTCTGAAAGAGATATCTTGTTGATTGAAAGAGATATCTTATTGACTCAAAGAGATATCTTTTACTCTGAATAAATAGTAAACGGCGTGCCATACTAGTGGTGTACATCAGGAGCTGCTGTATGACATGACCTTCATTTCACCTTCACCTAATTTTTGCGCATCAATTACTTATAGATGTATTATTTCATTAATTTCTCCCTCAATGTGCAGTTAGCTAGATTAGTGCACTTTGCTAGTGTGAAGTCCACTACTTGTCACAATTGTGGCTGTGACTGGAGAAATGGGGCTTATGGTTTTTGCGACCAGTGTAGATTCAGATCAGTCTGTCCTGTGCATCCGCACAGTCTGATCTGGATCTGCATTGCTCGCCATTCCATCAATGAAACACTCGTTATGATTCTAACAAGCAATATACAGTCTACACTCGCTATTTCGAACTCCCTTGAGTGAAACTACTGATAACTCAGTCAAATTCTTTGTCACAAGTACATGCTTTCCTATATACCATAATAACTCTCATTAACTGACATCTTTGGTAACTCAATGTATTGTCCTCAGTCCTCCGGAGTGTCCTATTTGATCAGGAGTTACTTTTGTCACAAACCCCATTCCTCCAGTGACAGCCACAATTGCCTTCGGACATATACATAATTTCTCTGAAATTTTGTCACCTTTTTACGGCATTTACGGAATATATTGTAAATTTTGTAAACATATTTGATGAAATTACGCAGATGTCCGAAGGTACAAAATCCCATGGCGTGTCTCAATTGTGTTGTTCGTTCCAGTGTTTGTGAGGCGAGGCCGTGAGACGAGCGGGCAGGCTGGTTTCACACACTCGCTTCCCACTTTGCTGTACAGTCAGATGAAGCTGCACAGTCGCAAACTCGGACATCTCTCTGCTGTCTACTGCGTCTTGTTCGACAGGACCGGTGGATTTATCTTCACGGTATGTGTATTGATATTTCACATTTTTAAGTTTGCTGCATGTAAATACTCTTTTCTACAGGTATATGTAGCTCCAGATAAGGAATTAGTAATTGAGTATTTTCACTCCATCATATCTGAAGCAATTGGGTATTTCAATATTTTAATTGGGTAAAATAAAATCACACTACTGTTTACACATCAACAGACAGCAATTATTGAATAGTTTGCTTCGAAATGAAAACATGTCTTGGCATTTCATTAGAATTGCCTCTTACCAAGATGTTTTTTCATGGAAAATAAAAAAAATATGCTATATTTGTGATCTGGTTATTGTTTTCTGTAGCATGATACCACAAATTTGTTATTGCTTTTTAGCTGGACTATTCAAAGAATTGTTAGAGCTTATGTAGTCACCTCGGCGTCGGCTTCACTGTCACGCCTTGGTTAAGGTTTTTAGTCAAGCTTGTATATGGAATACTCCTGGCCCTACACCCACCATACTTGGACAACTTCATCTCCTAGTGATGTACATCAACAACCCCTGACCTATATTTGACCTTGACCTTGAATTACTTAGTTAATTCCCTTGGTTAAGGTTTTTAGTCAAGCTTGTACATGGAATACTATTGTGCATACAGACACCATACTTGGGCAATCTTTTCTCATAGTGATGTACATCAATAATCCCTGATCTATATTTGACCTTGACCTACATTTCCTCTTGAATTACTTACTTAATTCCCCTTGTTTAAGGTTTTTAGTCAACCTTGATTAAGGTTTTTAGTCAAGCTTGTAGATGGAATACTATTGTGCATACAGACACCATACTTGGACAACCTTTTCTCATAGGGATGTACATCAATAACCCCTGCTCTATATTTGACCTTGACCTACATTTCCTCTTGAATTACTTAGTTAATTCCCCTTGATTAAGGGTTTTAGTCGAGCTTGTAGATGGAATACTTCTGGCCCTACACCCACCATACTTGGACAACTTCATCTCGTAGTGATGTACATCAACAACCCCTGACCTATATTTGACCTTGAATTACTTAGTTAATTCCCCTTGGTTAAGGTTTTTAGTCAACCTTGGTTATGGTTTTTAGTCAAGCTTGTAGATGGAATACTATTGTGCATACAGACACCATACTTGGACAACCTTTTCTCATAGTGATGTACATCAATAACCCCTGATCTATATTTCACATTGACCTACATTTCCTCTTGAATTACTTACTTAATTCCCCTTGGTTAAGGTTTTTAGTCAACCTTGGTTAAGGTTTTTAGTCAAGCTTGTAATTGTAGTGGAATACTATTGTGCATACAGACACCATACTTGGACAACCTTTTCTCATAGTGATGTACATCAATAACCCCTGATCTATATTTCACATTGACCTACATTTCCTCTTGAATTACTTACTTAATTCCCCTTGGTTAAGGTTTTTAGTCAACCTTGGTCAAGGTTTTTAGTCAAGCTTGTAGATGGAATACTATTGTACATACAGACACCATACTTGGACAACCTTTTCTCATAGGGATGTACATCAATAACCCCTGGTCTATATTTGACCTTGACCTACATTTCCTCTTGAATTACTTAGTTAATTCCCCTTGGTTAAGGTTTTTAGTCAACCTTGGTTAAGGTTTTTAGACAAGCTTGTAGATGGAATACTATTGTGCATACAGACACCATACTTGGACAACCTTTTCTCATAGGGATGTGCATCAATAACCTCTGATCTATATTTGACCTTGACCTACATTTCCTCTTGAATTACTTACTTAATTCCCCTTGGTTAAGGTTTTTAGTCAACCTTGGTTAAGGTTTTTAGTCAAGCTTGTAGATGGAATACTATTGTGCATACATACACCATACTTGGATAACTTTTTCTCATAGGGATGTACATCAATAACCCCTGACCTATATTTTACCTTGACCTACATTTAACCTTGAATTACTTTGTTATTTCCCCTTGGTTAAGGTTTGTACCCAAACTTGGTTAAGGTTTATAGTCAAGCTTGTATATGGAATACTCCTGGGCCTAGCACCATACTTGCAACTTCATCCCTATGTCATTCAATAATCCCGGACTTATATTTGACCTTGACTATTTTACCCTTGGATTACTTACTTATTTCCCCTTGTTGTTTTTAGTCAAGTTGTATAGGAATACTCCTGGGTACTCAACCATATTAAAACTTCATCTAGGATGTACATCAATAACCCCTGACCTATATCTGACATTGACCTACATTTAACCTTGAATTACTTAGTTAATTTCCCTTGGTTAAGGTTTTTAGTCAACCTTGGTTAAGGTTTTTATGCGGGCCGCGGCCACCTTCTTTGTCAAACTATGTGTACATCGACAACCCTCGTAGTCGAGCTATGCTGTTCTCCTACAGCTCTTGTTGATACTTGCTACTTCTGATTTCAATTGGGTTTTTGGCAATTTTAATTGGCTATTTACGCAAATACGCAGCTTATCTGGAGCTCTGGAGGGATGGGTTGTGGTCCAGTGGATAGAAGACTGGACTTCAATACTTGAAGTTGATGGTTCAATCCCGCAGTTAGGGCATGAAAATGTACTTTCATAGTCTTTACATTACACTAGTGTTTTGAAACTGGAAACCGAGGTATATGATCTAGATGTTGCTGGAACGTTAAAGATATTCACTTTCAGTCTCTTCACAGGTGTGCTCAGCCATTTGAGTTCATCCATTGATGATACAACTTTTCACATGGAAAATGGTTATGAAAATGCAATACATTTTCTGTAATATTCAATATTTCGCCAGCATTTAAGGTCATTTGTCAGAATTTAAATATCTTGAAAGAATATCTAATATTATATTGTGTGTTATGTGTAGCTCTCCATGACCATGCAACTGTGTTTTTACCCATGCTTTAACCCTTAGCCTGCTGATCGCGAAAACTGTCGTCTGCTGTTGCTTTATTTTTTGCCTTATTTCTCAATAAAAACATGGTTTGACAGCACTTCAGAATCATTTCCAATGGAAATGATTCTAAAGTGCTGTCAAAGCATGTTTTTGATGAGAAAAATCGAAAATAAAACATAAACAGCAGACGACGACATTTCATTCTGTACCACAGCTCAGTCTTAACCTCTAATACTTCCTTATCATATGAATGCTTTGGAACACATTCTACAAATTTGTACTCGAGTTCAGGAAGTTTGATTCACAAGGTTCTTCATCTAAATGGCTTGGCCCTAAATGATACTCTTTTGTGTTGATGGGATGTTAAGCACCATTTCATTCAGCCTTAACCACTGAAACTTCCTGATTTTCAGCGTGAAACCTAATTACATGTTCACTGCACACCCTACATGGAGAGGATGACCACATCAGGAAGATCTGGCAAAATTTGTACTAAACATCAGAAAGTTTCATTGTTGACACTCAGCTTAGCCTCGGCCAACCAAACGTCCTGATTTTGAGCGTGAAACATATTCACCACGGCAGGTAGCGGATGACCACCTTGTACTCCAAATCAGAAAGTTTGATTGGCCAAGACTGAACACGGCTCAGCCTCGGCCAACCAAACATCCTGATTTTGAGTCTGAAACATATTCACCACGGCAGGGAGCGGACGACCACCTGGTGAAGATCTGGCAGGCGTACGACTGCCGACTGCGGGCGACGCTGCGCGGACATTCCTCCGAGATCACGGACATGGCGATCAACCACGAGAATACGATGCTGGCATCAAGCAGCTGTGATAAAACCGTCCGCGTCTGGTGTCTCAAGACCAAAGCTCCTATAGCAGTATTATCCGGGCACACGGCTGTCGTGACGTCTATACAGGTACACACATTGTACACAGTCTTATGCAGAGGACTCAAATTAAGAGGACAATTTCAGATTTTTGGGCCTAAGTCAATGTGAGATTCTTATATTTTAACACATTTCATGCTGAGGATATATATGCCATTTTGATTGGGAAAAAATCATAAATAGTTTCTTTAAATGTGCTTAGAAGGATGTCGCGACCACCATTTGAGACGGTTCAAATGAGTTTTCGCAACATATACTTTCATTGAGAAATAACAAAAATAAAAATAAAAAATATCATACCTGTAAAGGTGTATTCAGCATGTACTGTGTTAATGGACATGGGCAGTTTTGAGGTCAGAAAATATCCACTGGGCTTGCTCGAATCACAACACTGCTATACATGCTATGGTTTGGTGAATTCTTGAAGATACATCCACTGGTCCTGTGAAAGAAGTCGCAGTAGACATCAGATAGTGGCCCAAGTTTAAGTTGGATGCTAGCACATTATGTATTGAGTGGATACAATGTATATAATTTAAAATTCCAATGTCTCGCTAACAATACATACTAATACAGTATTTACCAGCATGAAGTGATATTATGAGAAATTCACCTGCGGTTCCTCGAACAATACGTTTCTTGTTCCAGTTTTCTCCCCTGGTGCGAGGTAATGACCGGTTCCTGGCTTCCACGGGCACCGACGGCTGTGTTTGCTTCTGGAAATGGAACGTAACCACATACACCTTCAAGTGAGTAGCCGTCTTGTATTACAAGTGGGCGAGAGTCGCACAATGAAACGCATCTGTATTGGGCTTTAGGGAATTGGGCTTTTGGCTTTTGCGGCCTGTCTAGCTCATGATCTGCTATCGTACTCAATCAGTGAAATGTGGCTGTGACTGGAGAAATGGGGCTTATCGGTTGTGCGACCTGTGTAGATCCAGATCAGCCTGTGCATCCGCACAGTCTGATCAGGATCTGCACTGTTCGCCATTCCATCAATGAACTACCCTTCGTGCTTCTAAAACGCAAGATGTATCATCCTCGGGCTACAGGAGTGCGCTATTTGATCAGGAGCTACACTGGTCACAAATCATATAAGCCCCATTTCTCCAGTCACAATATGCTGTCTAACCTCTATATCCTTTTCAAGTTTCAGGAATGCACGAGCAGATCAAGAACTAGTCTGGTCACAAATGTCATAAGCCAGGGATTCCACTGGGGAAATTAAAAAAATCGCCACTTCAAAAAAAAAAAAGGATTTTTATATATTTTTTTTCGAAAATTGTAATTTTTTATCGCCAATTGTTTATTTTTATGGCCAATTGCGAAAGTGGCGATCGCCAGCGGAATCCCTGATAAGCCGCATATATAAGGTCATGGACCTATGTAGATGTGCAATATCTCATTAAAATAATTACAAAATTTACTATATTTCACGTCCATGACGTCGAAAGTTGACGAAATGTTCAGAGCAAATGCGGATTAAAATTCTGCATTTGCAAAGTTTATTGAAATTATTTTGCATGAAAAAATGCACATTTTCTTAGGTACAAAAGCACATGGCTTATCTCTCATTGCAGCCCAAAGCCGCTGAAGTACGTCGAGAAATCATACAGCGGTGCTCAAGTTCTTTGCTCATCATTCAGTCCTGGTGGAACCTTCTTCGCAGCAGGCAGCACGGATCATGTTATCAGGGTCTACCACTTCGTCTCAGGGACACCGGAGAAAATCGGGGAGCTTGAAGCACACAAGGTAACACCAGTGACAGGGATTCCTCTGTGGAAAATAAAAAAATCACTTCCAAAAAAAAAAAAAATGGCGATAATAAATTACAATTTTCTGAAATAAAAATGATTTTTTATAATTTTTTTCGAAAATTGTAAAAAAAATTCGCCAATTGTTTATTTTTATCGCCAATTGCGAAAGTGGCGATCGCCAGCGGAATCCCTGCAGTGATTATCAAGTGTGGCTAACCATGATTGTACTCTGAATTTGAACTGGAAACTTCACCCTATCCCAATGGCAGATGTGAGGGTATGCTTATTTTACTATTAAATGCATACATTGTTAATGTTTCATTTCTTTGCTGTCAATCTTACCGACACATTGACCTCAACATTGCATTCAATTTTGGCATCTGTTTAACAGGAGCGGGTAGACAGTCTGTGTTACTCCAACTTGGAAAATCGTTTCCTCAGCGGCAGCAGAGATGGTACAGCCCGCATCTGGAAGTTTGAGAGGAGTCAATGGCGGAATCTCCCGCTGAAGATAGACCAACAGCTCAAACGCCGGTTAGTTATAGTCCCTGTCCTGTCTATATTCACCACTACATGTGCTGTGTCATGAGACAAAGGTTAGAGATTTTAATTTAATACTTTGTTATATATATCTAGATACATTGTTTTCTATTAGTCTATCAGTTGGGCTAGCACTGTTTGGAACATATGGTCGTGACCAGTAGTTTAATAGCTCAGGCCTATTAAAGCATAAAATTACATATTTTCATTGCGACACAGAATATATTCAGGATAACACATACAATGTACAGTGTTTAGCCTGTGTACTATGACCAAAAACTTGAGATGATCAGTGTAAGCGAGTCACATGATGGAAAATGTGCCATAATCTCATCAATATTTTCGACCTTGCGAGGGGACGGTTGTGGGGAAAATGGATCTTACCATGTTTACAACCAGTATAGCCCAGTTCCGTGCACATCCGTGTTGTCTGATCAGTGTCTACGTTGATTGTCATTAAGTGAAACTCCTATTTAACTTTACTTAGCAACGTGATACCGAAGTGACAAATTATGCTAATTTTAGTGTCCAGGATGCCCAATGAAGTTGTTCGAGGAAAGTTACTCATGATTGTCCTCATTCAGTAGCCTATTTAAAAAACGGGTTTATAGTGTGTTAGCAGATCAGCAGCTAGGCTGGCCTGGCCGCCAATGTGGCAGTGACTAAGAAATGGGGCTTATGGGTTTTGCAATCAGTGTAGATCCAGATCAGCCTGTGCATCCGCACAGTCTGATCAGGATCTTCACTTTTCGCCATTCCATCAATGAAACACCCGACATGCTTCTAACAAGCAATTTAAAGATCATTATCAGGCTTCCTGAATGTGCTATTTGATCAGGAATTCCACTGGCCAATCACTATCGTAAATTCTGTTCCCTACCAGGGGCCCGTTTCACTAAACTTTGTATGACTAAAAGTGCAAATTTAGGATCGTCTGGAAATTTCCATTGATGGATTTAAATTTATTGAGCATAGGCTGCATATGCAGCCTATGCTCAATAAATGTAAATCCAATAATTGTTTACAAGAAAACATTGTTAATGTGACATTTACAGATTATCATAATTTTGCACTTTTGAACATTTTAGTCGTAAGAAGTTTAGTGAAACGGCTCCCTGGCGAGGGATGGGTTGTGGTCTAAAGGTTAGGGCACTGGACTTAAATACCAGAGGTTGCGAGTTCAATCCCCGTGCTACACATAAACATACTTTTATAGTATTGCCATCACACTGGTCTATCGAATAAGCCTTAAAACAGAGGTCCCGTCTCTACATTACCGTAGCTGTTGTCGAGACGTAAAACCCCCTTTCATTGTTTCCTACCAGGCAAGGGGATGGTGACGGGGACATGATCTCGCTGGCGGACTTTATACCCGAGGACACGGAGCGCACACAGCCGAAGCTGAAGGTGACGATGGTCGCGTGGAGCTGCAACGACTCGCTCGTCACCACCGCCATCAGCAACTACACCATCAAGGTCTGGTGCAGCTACACCGGCACACTCAACCACATACTCCAGGTACGTGTGATTCAGCAATGGAATCTCTCTGAACCGTACACCCTGGGGACTTCCAAGGGTCTGGAAATTTCAATTGATGGATTTACATTTATTGAGCATTGGCTGCATACATCCAATAATTATTTGAATACACGAAAACATTGCTAATGTGAACTTTACAGACTATCATAGTTTTGCACTTACGAACATTTTAGTCGTACAAGGTTTAGTGAAACGGCTCCCAAGTGCCCAGTTTAGATAGGTTTCACTGTGGCATGTGTATCGGGACATGTTATGTATTCACCTGGTACAGGCTAGTGGACGGGCGGGCACTGCTTGTACACGCAATAACTTGACGTATTGTAACCAAATTCGGTATACATGTTCATCACGGCAAGATGAAGAAGCCTATTCATTTACAAAAAATGTTGATGACTTATCTCCCCTTGGCGGCCATTTTTAATGTTCGCCCTTTGTATCCTTTTCCACGCAATAACAGTTCTACCAGATTCGGTACACCTGTTTATCATGGCAAGACGAAGAACCATATTTGTTTTAAAAAATCTCCCCTTGGCAGCCATTTTTAATTTTCGCACTTTGTATCCTTGTCCACGCAATAACTCAAGTTATACTTGATGTATTGTAACAAAATTTGGTTTACATGTTATCAAGGCAAGATGAATTGGTTTTCAGTGACTTGTCTCCCCTTGTTGATTGGCATTGCCTCGATGGGTGCATATTGTGACCATCGGCAATTTTGTTCATGGATTCAGCTAGCATGAAATACAGTGAATGGACCTCCCATGGTGTCCAGTTTAGAGAGGTTCCACTGTGACATGTGTAGATCAACCACATACCCAAAGGTATGCATGATTCGGCAGTGAAGTCTCTAAACGGGACACACTGGGGACCTCCCGGTACCGTATTTAGCTGTGTATTGCGCGCACTGGTGTACAACGCGCATCTATATTTTGGGGGGAAAAATCAGGGAAAAAATTGTTCGCGTCTATAGCGCGCAACAAAATAAAAAAAAAATAACAATCGGCGAAAATTCCGTCACGAGTATAAGAAAATTGCATTCCGAGTTCACATCCACAATGCTGAACGTGTGCTGTTAGGCTCTCTCGAAGAGAAAAAAAGTCAGCTTTATGGCATAAATTAGACTTTATATTGTCTAAAAGTATGTTATATTTATTGTTATTTACTCATTCATATGCGTAATAAAAATTCAAGATGCATGTAATAAACTTATTGAACCTACTTACGAAGACATTTGTGGTATATAATTCCACCATATTTGCCATTCGTGTATAACATAATTAATTACCCGTAATCGCAAACACACAGCAGCCATGTGTAAGCTTCTTCCCCAAGGAGATCACAACTCCTACTAGTGACCTGCACATGAGAAATGGGCCATAAACAATTCCCCCCAGCCAAATATTGACACTGTGGACCACCGTGGATATACGTAGGTACAGATAGTGTGTATTCGCTGTTTATTGATTAGGTTTAACAATATAGGTACTACCTGAATACACGACATTCCAGCATAGCCCCATATCAGTGTATGTGCAGATGAATCGGGGGCTATGCTGGTCGCACATGTCATAAGGTTTTGATGCGTGAATACTTGTCAATACTTTACAAAAATAGTAACACAGTCAGTCGGCACCTAGCAACGAAAAACGACCATTACCGAGTGTTACCGAGTGATCTGAATGTGCGCGATGCTTGATTTAGCATCAAAAATCTTACATCAAGCGCTTATGGGATTGAGATAATCTGTTCTCATTAATTATTCACAGGATGGCAGACGTGTGATGTCACTTTGAAAATGTACAACCAAACAATACCCGACAGGCAACATTTGACCGATATGAGATCGGTACACCAGCGTAAATACAGAAAACACGTAAATTTCCTCTAATACATGTAGCCTCTTATGTTACGAGCCTGGCTATATTAAATCCCAAAATATACCAATTTACCATCAATCTATACTTACCGCACCCATTCATATCGATCGATTCCTTTTCTCTTGTTTCACACTATGCGTATTTCAACGTCATAGCGGACACCTGTCAAAAATTGATATTTCCGTTTCCGGGCTTGTTTTGTTTGCGTAAAACTGGCAGAAATCAGTTGGAAAAAAATGTTTGAAATTTATGTTCCTACTTATAACGCGTAGGGCGACTTCTGGATTAAAAATGGGGCAGAAAAAATGCGCGCAATACACGGCTAAATACGGTATATGTCCCAAGGAATTCCTATGTTTTTCCTGGCCTTGCCAAGCCTAGCCTTGATATCAAATGAAAACACCAGCCTTGTATGGTCTATGTATAGATTTATATTACATGTCTGGTTGGTTGCAGGCCATGGATGGGCAATGGCCTAGGGATACGGTATAGGACTTCAATACCGGAGGTTGTGAGTTCAGTCCTCACCCTAGGCATGAACAATTCTATAGTATTTCCATTCAGCTGGTCTGTCGGATGAGACTTTAAATTGTGGTCCCGTCTTTATATGACCTTGGCTGTTGCTGGGACGTTATATTTACTTTCACTTTTGGCTGCAGGCCCATGAGGACGAGGTGTACGTGCTGGAGGCTAACCCGATCGACGCGCGGATCATGATCAGTGCCGGGCACGACGGCAACATCATCATCTGGGACATCATCAAAGGCCACAAGCTCAAGGTCTTCTTCAACATGGTATGCTGGGATTGGTTGTGGCCTGGGGATTAGAACATGTGACTTCCAATCCGGAGCTTGTGGGTTCAAACCTCACCTTAGGCATGAAAAATACTTTCATAGTATTTTCATCCCACTGGTTTTTCGGATGAGAGTTTAAACCGAGGTCCCGTCCCTAACTGACCTTAGCTGCTACTGGGATGTTAAACACATTCACTATAGGAATGAATGGCCTTTTTGTGGAATTTATCGGGGTATAAACTTGGAAAAGTCGCAGGAATACTGGACGAAGACCGGAAGGCCTCGTCCAGTATTCCCGCGACTTTTCCAAGTTTATATCCCCGATAAATTCCACAAAAAGGCCATTCATTCCTTATAATTCCAGCATTTGAAATAAATTCATCAAGAAAATGTGTTTATTTTCCGTTTTCTTAAGAATTATTTTAACCGCCTCACGGTTACGGAAAGTAGTTTGGTGTGGGAGTTTACTGGGATATAAATTTTGAACAGAGACTTTCTACGGGCCAATAAAATGTTAGGGAATTTTGTAAATATTTTTGTGCTGGAATTATTTTCACTTTCAACATGGTAGGCTTGGCTGTTGTGAGGTTCATGTCAAAGCCACAACACACTCAGAACAATGCTCAACTTGGACAAGCTATCATATATTATTTGGCTTGTTGTTCTGTGGTTAATATGTACATAAAAATAGAGCATGTTGATGAATCTGAGCCAATTGAGTTGAGCGCAGAAAAATGGTGTATAACCCAGGCCCTGGTGTATTCCCATCTGTATGTGATCTTGTTGAATGGGTTAAATGCTTATTCAAAAAATGGACAAACCATATGAGGTGAAAAACTAGGAAGAACACAGTAATTTTGATATATACAAATGTGACTGTAGAAATGGTGTTTTTCGGCTTTACGACCAGTGTAGATCCGGATCAGACTGTGCGGATGCACAGGCTGATCTTGATATACACTGTTCGCTATTCCAACAATTAATCACCCGACATGCTTCTAGCAAGCAATACTAGTATAGATCATTATCAGCTTACAGGAGCGTGCTATTTGATCAGGATCTACACTGATCACAAATCAGACAAGCCCCATTTTCCCAGTCACCGCCACAAATAAGACTGCTTATATATAGCCTGTCGTAACGGATCCTAATAATGCCCGGCCTAAAATTACCTTATCAGTTGATTTGACAGGCAGTTACAGGCCCGTAGCGGTGTGTAAAATAATGCCACGGCAGCCTTTTTAGCGGGAAAAATTCCACTTAGACCCTCAAAATTGGATGTTCAACGCATGAAGCAGACGGAAAAAAACGGGCCAAAATAACCGTGCTGCCGTGGTGGCCACTACGGCCCTGAGTTAAACACCATTGAACAAAAAACGAACAACTAACACTTGTGCAATAATACCAATTATTCCACTAGGGACTATTGAACTTCGGGTTGTTCTGCCTGGAAAGTCGGGTGCCCCTTGTGACATCATATCTTGTCATGTACAGTCTACACTTGTTTACTCAAAGTCCAGTCTCCGCGAAACTTCCAAAACTTTACAGGACATTCGATCTGGTGAACATGAAATATTTATTAGACCGAAAAAAGAACATTTATAAAAATAACATTTATTTTGTGTGATATTTAAGAGATTTTAAGTATATCAGTCATGTAAGTAGCGCTAGCGTAAAAATAAACAGAAATGGACATACAAAAGTAAGGTGACTTGAAGTTTAGAATAGAAAATTAAAAAGATATATATTGTTTTTTATAGTTGGACATCTGGTCCAGCCACTTACGGTTTACCGTTGGACTTTTAGTTAATTTTTTAGTTAATGAGAGTTATTATACAGGAAAACATGTGCTTAGTACCAATAATTTGACTTGAGTTATCAGTAGTTTGACATAAGAGAGTTTGAGGTAACACGTGTAGACTGTAGTATTCCCTCTGTTAACTTTCTTTTTTCTGAAAAGCATTAACTTTCCTCTTCTGTGTTTGCCAGATTGAAGGCCAAGGTCATGGTGCTGTGTTTGATTGCAAGTTTTCGACAGATGGCACGACCTTTGTCGCCACAGATTCTCATGGCCACTTGATGGTGCATGGCTTTGGCTCCAATGTGAAACATAAAAAGGTTTGTAAAGCAGTGTACCAGTCTGATCAAGAAGATGGTTTAATATTGAAATAGAGGATCTTACTTCAGTGATGATTTAGCATGGCATTTATTAACAGTTTCATAAGAAACGAGGCTTTACTACAAACACATGATATATATGTTTTTTGAGAATTTTGATACCATATATATGTCACTGTGACTGAAAAAAGGTTGCTTATGGATTTTGCGACCAGTGTTGTTCCAGATCAGCCTGTGCATCTGATCAGGATCTGCTCTGTTCACCATGCCATCATTGAAGTATCTATTGTGCTTGTAGCAAGGAATATAGATCATTATCAAGCTACAGGAGCATGCTATTAGATCATTAACCTGTTTCACCAACATTGCAAATTATACTTATCTAGCAAATTATACTTTGAGGGAGAACTTTCCAATTTAAGGATAAATTTATTTATTTTTATTATACTGAATTTATTACATTATCACAGCCATTTTGGCTGTGATAATGTAATAAATTCAATATAATAATTCTGAATACTTTTAATCATCAAATATATGCAGTCTTTAGTTCTATATTAAATAATACATTTCGGGAAGAATAAATTATTACTCCCTCAAAGTATACTTTGCTAGATAAGTATACTTTGCAATGTTGATGAAATCGGCTACACTAACTACACTGGTCACAAATCCCATAAGCCGGTTTTCTCCAGTTACACCCACATATGAGACCAGCCATGTGATTTTGTACCGTCAATTTTGCAAATATATTTCATGAGATATCGCACATCTTTTTAGGTACAAAAAATCACATGGCTTGTCTCATATGAGAGTTCTATTCTGCATTTGCTCTGTACATTTTGTCAACTTTCGACGGAAAATGAGATATCACATACATCATTCGCAGAAATATCGTAAATTTTGTAAATATTTTTCATGTGATATCGCACATTTTGGGTAAAAAAGAAATCTCCTGGCTTGTCTCGTGTGAGTTCTATTTTGCATTTGCTCTGTACATTTCAAAGTATTTTTCGAAAACTATCATAATTCGTGGTTTTTTCAGATACCGCAGGCGGTGTTCTTCCACACAGACTACCGGCCGCTGATGCGCGACTCGAACGGCTACGTGCTGGACGAGCAGACGCAGCAGGCGCCACACCTGATGCCTCCGCCCTTCCTCGTGGACATCGACGGCAACCCGTACCCACCACCCATCCAGCGGCTGGTGCCAGGCCGCGAGGGACTCAAGGACGAACAGCTTGTGCCCCAGCTCGCCGTAAATGAGGAGGGTCAGTACCCGTGTCACTGTGTTCACTATTAACCTGGAGGCCGTTTCACTAAACTTTGTACAACTAATATGTTCGTAAGTGCAAAGTCTGTCAATTTCACATTAACAATGTTTTCTTGTAAGGGTGATTCCAAAATTAAACGTGGTGGGGGGGTGGGCTGCACCCAAGTTATTTATTGATGGGTGGTGGGGTCTGCATGAAATTAAAATGTATGGGTGGTTGGGTCCACAGGAAATTCTAATTGATGCATGGTGGGGGCCAGTGAATAACAGTAGTTATTTAATTATGGGCTCCAGTGAAAACCGGCAATTATTTAATTATGGGATCGAGTGAAACACGGCAATTATTTAATTGTGGGTTCGCAGTGTAAAACTGCAAAACATTAATGGTGGTATTGGTAATTACCATACGTCACGTCCCGCGCGTTTTTGTCCACTCTAGCGAAAAAATACGCGCCGGAAATTGTGGGTTCGCAGTGTAAAACTGCAAAAAATTAATGGTGGTATCGGTAATTACCGTACGTCTCGTCAGAGACATAAAATACAGAGATTGGCAGGTTCCTATTAATGCTATTTATTGTACTAAATTTCGGGTGAAATTTAGTTTTCCGCATACATTACATGCACGTACGTACGTATAACGCAATTCGAACTGGCATGCTTTTATAAATATGTGCGTACGTACATGTAGAACACAAATCCAACACGCATGCTGTCTACACATGCATGGGCAAATCGTATTTCCAAAAGCGGAATGCGAGATCGAGATCGCAAATACGCGAGATTGTAACAAAAAAAAATGGGTGGTGGGGTTCGGTAATATTTTAAATTGATGGTTGATGGGCGTCAACGAAAATTTTTATTGATGGGTGGTGGGGTTTGAAAAAAAAGTGCGCCCACCCCTCCCCACGTTTAATTCTGGAATTGCCCTAAACAATTATTGGATTTACTTTTATTGAGCATAGGCTGCATATGCACCCTATGCTCAATAAATTTAAATCCATCAATTGAAATTTCCAGGCATAGGTTGCCGCATTTTTGTCATGCCTGCTTTAGCAGACGCGCGACTATAGTCGCCGCTATTTCCGTCGTCATCGTCGCTCGTGTCAACAAATATAAAAAAATGTGTACACGTTTCTTCATCATGCTATAACTTTAATATTACTGGACAGGTTGCTTCAATATTTGGACACTTGATACTTGTGAGCATTTGGAACACACTCATGCTGCCATTAACATGACCTTTTTGACGATCACAATGTTGCGGAAACACTTAACCTTTTTTTTTTTTTTGCATCAAAACGTTTGTACAAGTTGCTTCATCATCAAATAACTTTAATATTACTTTTGATGTATTGCTTCCATATTTGGACATTTCATACATGTGAGCATTTGGAACACACTTATGCCTCCATTAACATGACTCACTTTTTTTACCTTCACATTGTTGTGTAAACACTTAGTAATTTTTTACGTCAAAAAGTTTGTACATGTTTCTTCATCATTGTATAACTTGATGGATCGCTTCAAAATTTGGACACTTGATAATGTGAGGATTTGGAACAGACTTACGCTCCCATTAACATGACCTTGACATTTTTTACCTTCACATGGTGTGGGGAGTGGGATGAGTAATTTAACGATCGGGGTTCATCCTTACCGGAATTCCGACTGGAGACCTGATTTGGCCCTCACATATGTCTTTGGCATTTTGTATGTGACAGTTGAATCTGGTTATACCCCTTATGTGAGTATTACGATTATTCGTAATCCTATTTTAGGGGAAGGGGCCAAGTGACTTTGGTGTGGCATGGACCTGGCACCAGGTCAGGTTATTCTAATTTCAGGGCTGAATATATTTTATCTCGATGTAAATATTCCGTTCTGATTTTGTGATTTTCACCCCCCCCCCCCCCCCCCCCCCCCCAATGCAGCAGGTTAAAATAGGATTGAACCTGTTTTCCCGGCCTTACATGACCTTAGCTGTTGATAGGCCAATAAACAGCAATAAACAAACAAACAAACAAAACCTTCACATGGTTGTTGAAACACTTAAGACATTTTTGTTGTGCCTGCTTTCGCTTTCCTAATTTTTGAACACTTATGACAAATAATTCTGAACCGTTTGAGATGAAAATTTAAAATGTTGGATAATCAATCAAATATAGTCTTGTATTTGCTAGTATGTACATTACTCTCGCAGCAATATTTTATATTCTGAATATGATGTATCGTAGAGCGAAATCTATCAGATTACGATGGCCGAATTTATGTCAGTAACCTGTTGTCAGACATAATATCGACATGATAATCCTTGAAAATCCTTGAATTTCAATTTGTTGGCATTGAAAAACTAATGAATTAGCCTTGAATAGCTTTGAAAAGCCTTTAATTTCAATCTGTGGAACACTGTAGATATTCGGACAACAGTTGTTTTTGAAAACCCCTATACAGTCGAACCTGTGAACAACGACCGGCAAAGGGAAGTGGCCAAAGTGGTCGTTGTTGACAGGTGGTCGTTGTTCCAAGGGTCGAACATTTACCCAGTTTCACAACAAAGTCGGCCATGTTTTTAGCATTCTATTGTAATATATACCGTATTTACCCTATGTATTGGGACACCCTTTATATTGGGACACCCCCGTTTTGGGGAGAAATAATTATTTTGTAGGAAACAAGTTTTGGGACACATCACAATTTTTTAAAAAAAAATAATAATTTCTGCACCTTAAGTATTGGGACATCTCTTCTTTTTTTTAAATACTTTTAAACACAGTCGGGGATTCCGCTGGGGAAATTTTTTTATTTTTTTTCACCGGCTACTGGTCATGCCGACTATTGGCACGTCTCGCTATAAACAGAGGCCGTCGCTGATTAACTAATATAACACAGTGCTGACGGTAAATCTGAGCTCTGTTGATTAAATAGATTACCAATAAACCGTATACATCGACAATGCCGCCTGTCAATGCCGGAATGATTTATTTGCGAAAATTATTTCTATTCACACGGAAATACTCCTGATACATCGCCCCGCCCTCTCATCAATATTCACGAGGTAAGTTTAAAGTACGGACATATATCCGGTCACTGCATGCTCTCCATGCTATTATATCCAGACACTACCGAGGGATGGCGTTTCGATCGGGACAACTGGGTGGAAAGTATAGTACAGTGCGACCCCGTTAGTACACGGAGGTCCGGCGACATACAACCTTCCGTGTTGCTTATCCGAAGAGTGCTATATCCGTTCTCGCCCAAGACGCATCATAATGTCAACAAAAAATACATGTACACTGTACACTGTGACTGCGAATGAACGACGTCGCCAATGCCTATAATATGCCATAAGTTTTCACTGTTATCTTCGCATGTAATAAATATATTGAGTCCAAGAATTGTTAACATCATGTTTTATTTATTCATTATGTTCATGTAGAATGTAGATCTACGCAGGTCTGTGCAATCCATTATTGTAAACGCGTGTAGAAAAAAGTGTTGTAAACACGTGTAGCCATCATCATTCGATGACGCAATGACCCAATGACCGATATCCTGTTCCATCAGCTGCAACGTCACGTGACAAGCTTGTGCGTTGCAAACTGTGTTTACTCATATGGTGAGCACAGGTGTAAGACTCGGACCTATGACACCAAAATAAAGGCCTATTAAAAAAATCCCATTATCCCACCCACCTGGTATCGTACTGTACATGACGTTAATAATAGAATGAGATCAAGTGGGTGGGGTAATGGATATTTTTGTAATGGTCATTTTCTTTGTGTCACACATCCGACTATTCCACCTGTTTTAACCCTTTCAACACCACTGACCTGTATAGACATGTTTTGCCTGACGTGTTATAATTTTGCGCCAGTTCATGTGCTTATCACGTGAGATTTTCGACGAAGATGAATCTGATAATAGTGTACATTTTCTGTAAACGATATCGAATGTTGACGAATATTAAATTAGTAATTATTACGCATTTGCTCTGAAAATGTTAATATCAACTTTCCGATATATTTGCAGAAAAAAGTAAAATCATTCTCGGCGAAAATCTCGGTTATATAATAAAGTTGATTATCTCGTGCACTGGCTCAATTATGACGTAGCGCAACAAGGCCAGTTGTCACGTACACATTTGTGTACATGCGCCGGGGGCGTGGGCAGTGCTGTAACAATTTACTTAATCTGGGTTGAGTTAATCTGCGCCACTGATACGCGATCTCCGATTGGTCAGCCTTTACACCTAATTAATATTCCACCAATGGTGAGCGCGAACGCATGCCGGAAAAATTAAATCGAGCACATAACAATTAGCACTGCTTTGTTACTGGGACAAATAATTGATGTTATTCCCAGTTTGCTCGGATTAATTTACGAAATGTGCAAACGTGATAAGCTGCACATTCACCTCGGTGAGATAAAAGGAGGCTATGCGTCCATAAAAATAAAAAAAATAAATAAAAAAAAATCATCCATTTTGTGTCTAATTTGGGAAAGAATCGCAAATTTAACACGATTTCTGACAATAGTCGTGTTACAAATTTAACACGATTTTGATATACAAATAGGCAAAAAATTCGGGAGCCAAGGCACAACCGTGTACTAACCGAAATTTCGAGGATACAAACTTTCAATATTAATAATAATTTATATTATGTATTGGGACACGTAGAATTTTATTTATTTTTTACTGTCCCAATACATAGGGTAAATACGGTATGCATGCTTTTCATCAATTAAAAATTGCACGAAAATGGCTAAAATAGTCAATTTATTTTGTTTTGTCATCTTGTTGTTAGTGTTCTGAACCCAGCCTCGCTTTGGAAATTATTTACAAAGGGGAGTAATTATCTTCACGATAAGTATATCTCGCGGCCCGCTTTGGTGCACCATTTAATAGCTTGTCGTAATTACATGTAAGTGGTTTAATTTAGCATGACCATTAGTATTTCACACCACCAGTTGAAATTAATAACGGTCATATAGTCTGTATTCAAACGATAGCCTATGTGGCGCAGCCTGTGAAAACCGCGAGTTTTTTTGTAACAAAACATATTTCATTGAATGCGTCAAGTCCAGTAACCCAGACGAGCTAGGTGTCCAAATCAGGAGAGAACACCAGGCTTATTTGCTTTCTGTCCAATGTACTGTATACTATCCTGGTCAAGCCCGAATATTTAAGCAGCCTATGACGAATTGGCAATGCCCGCTGACGTAATTACTGATGTTTTTAATTAGAGATTCGCAAGCATTGTAAACCATGTAAACCACGGGCAGACTACGCGAATCCACTGCCTGGTCTGGTCGCTAAAGCAATAAGCCGGGATTTGTCGGAGATCGAGACCCAATTCATATAAACACGTTTGTCGTGTCATTTTAGACTGGTACCCGGTCGCTAGGAATAACGCTATATATGCTGAGCATCAGACAGGGTACCAGTCTAGTGTGGACTACGTGACTGATGTCAACAACCGCGTGTATTGATCTTTGATATGGCCTTGTGCCCCGATGTGTGAAATTTACACTTGACACGCGCCGTGTGTTTGATTCTTAGTCTTGTCACTGTAGACGAAACACAGTTTGCCAGCTAATGATCGAGTTTTATGACTTGCGCAGAATTGCATTATGCCTATTGGAATACACGACACGGAATACATATCGTGAATTACCGTTAATGGAGTTATGCAATATTTTTCATTGAAAAATGTCGCCGAGTTTTGTGATGAAAGGAAAATCGGCGATTGCGATGTTATTTTTTTTTGCCGACAAAACATGACTTGGTCGCTAATGGTCGCTAATGGTCGCTGTTTGCAGTAAAAAATGCCGCGTGAGAACGAAAATCGTTGGTTGCTGGTCGTTGTTCGGAGGTGGTCGTTATTCCAAGGTCTTTTAAAGA
The DNA here is from genome assembly GCA_029237695.1 of Conchocele bisecta. Lineage (NCBI taxonomy): Eukaryota > Metazoa > Mollusca > Bivalvia > Lucinida > Thyasiridae > Conchocele > Conchocele bisecta. The sequence continues at coordinate 141,732,296 of CM055265.1, forward strand.
ACAAATTGGACGGGGGTTTTTAACTGGCCGTTGTGGACAGGTGGTCGCTATTCACAGGTGGTCGTTAACACAGGTTCGACTGTATATTGTATCCAAATACACTGTTATACTAATGTGGCATTTCTTGTGCAGGAGAACAGGAGGTGCTGGGAGACCAGGTAGCAGACTCGGACGATGAAACGGACGAGGCTCCCTCACCCGCGGGCGGGGAGAACCCTGTCATCCACCGCCCCAGCATCGACCACATGATCGAACAGCTGCAGCGTGAACAGGACCAGCGACTCGTGGACGACGGGCGTGAGCCGCTCTCCTCTCCCCCACCCCCACCGCCCATTGGCTCACCCACGGGGGTGTCCCGCTCTAATTCTGGTAAGTGTGGACAGTTAACCCTTTCACCCCATAAGTAACTGGCATGGATTTTGATGTGTTAATTTTGCAACCAATCCAGTGGTCACAAAATGATTTTCAGACTAGTCCATTTATGAAAAAGGTAGTATTTTTGTCTCGCCCGCGAAAGTGGAAAGCGAGACATAGGTTTTGCTTTTCCGGAGTCGTCGGCGGCTTCGGTAGCAGCGGCGTCATCAATCAATGTTACGTTTTCGTGTTACAGTCATTACTTTAACACCTTATCAGCTACAGTCATCAAACTTTATACATACCTTTACTATGATATGTAGATGAATATAGGACTATTCTCGGGGGTCAAGGCCCCAGGGTCAAGGCGGAACAAGGCGAGACATTTGATTCCGCGGAATTCTTGTTTGTTCTCAAGAATGAAAATTACTTTCAAAAACAGCAGATCCTGATGAGATGGTGTGTTACAAGCCGGCTCATCTGGATGTGCACTGTTTGCACAAACCGCTATAGGAAGCTTTCGCTTTCAAAGGGTTAATACTGAAAGTTTTCATTATGCGCCCTTTTGCGATTGCTTTAATATCGTCTGAAAGCTGGTTTACTCGTATTAACTATGTTGAGCTTGAAAGGTTTGATGTGCGATTCTTATGTAAAATTCTGTCGCAGAGTTCAATAATCCATCACATATAATTTCCCTTAGAACAACTTCTGAGTCATCCATGAAGTTGGATGTGACGTAATTTGTCAGTTTGACATCATGTTGCTTAGCTTCTGCTTGTTGTTTTCATTGTGAAACTAAGCAATGTGACGTGAAATTGTTACACTCCGCCAATTCTACCACTGATAATGCCCCGGAAGTAGTTCTGAGGGAAGTTACTTGTGTTTCCCAAGTTCGCGAACCTATTTATAAGACTGGGGGCCGTTCCACTAAACTTTGTAAGACTAAAATGTTTGTAAATGCAAATTTAGGATCGTCTGGAAATTTCAATTGATTGATTTACATTTTTTGAACATAGTATGCAGCCTATGGTCAATAAATGTAAATCCAGTAGTTGGTTAATGTGAAATTTACCGACTCATAATTTTGCACTTACAAACATTTTAGTCATGCAAAGTTTAGTGAAAAGGCTCCCACGTCTGTAATGGCATTATTACATGTGAAGAAGCCATTTATACTATTATTACACATGTCAGTGGTGGTGGCGAGTGGCAGCGGTCACATGGTGGGTATGCGGCGCATCGGGGAGACGGAGGGTGTCCGCCAGTCGCTCGGCAACATTCAGCAGGTTTCCACGACAACGGAACTTGTGGCGCTGCGTCGGAGAATTGTAGTGCGTGGGTTACAACCAGCTGTCTTGAAGTAAGTTGTGCAGAGCTCCAGATAAGGTGCTTATGGGCGGATTTTATGCAGAATACGCATTGATAATCAAAAGTGGGAGTACAAAATACTCACAGCAATGTGAAAATACGCATTGATTTTCAAATTGAGTAGTGAAAATTCTGTAATAAAGTGTAAAATTTGTTTAGTTGAGCTGCAAAAAGCAAATAGTGTTTGCTTTTTGCAGCTCAAATAAGTGAATTTTTAAATTTGTTTTATTTTTTATCATTTATTCCCTATTTAATAAGGGAAGAAAATCAATAATACATTTGTAAAAGTAAAATACACATTGAATTTGAAATCTGGGGATATAATACTCTTTAGATACAAAACTTGTCTGGAGCTCTGGTTGTGTGTGTTTTCTCTGACACTGGTCCATAGCAATTTATTGTACCCCCGCCATGAAATGGTGGCATGGCATATATTGTTACCCCTGTCCGTGTGTCCGTCAGCCCGGGCACACGATTGGGGTCTTAGGTGGTTGGAGGTGTGGCCTAAGACAAAGAAAACAGTGCAACAAGCCTATTGTTTCTTAAGTGGTCATTCTTTTGTTTGAAAACAATGGATGTACCACCTAAGAGATTTCGAAATTACTTGGCACAAATGTTCACCATGATGAGATGGCGTACCGTGCGCAAGACCCAGGTCCGTTGATCAAAGGTCAATGTCACACTTTGAGGTCAAAGGTTAAAAAGGGTACAAAAGAGCGTGTAAGGAGTTTGTCATGCATGGAAGGATTTTAAATTATAGAGTTACCACATATGCCCCATTTCTCCGGTACACCACTGTCACATATCATGCACTCTTTCTTATTACACAATCTGTACTTTGTTTCTTTTTCCTACTACACAACTCTGTACTTTGTTTCTTTTTCCTACTACACAACTATGTACTAAATGTTCCTTTTCAAATCTGTAAATTTCCTATTACATCAGTCTGTACTCTGTATCGAATGACACAAATCTCTACATTGCGCCCCCAGGCTGAGTGAGGAGACGCGGCGAGCATTGGCCGAGGTGGAACTGCAGCAGTATAATCAGGAGCGGCGCCGTCGTCCCACGGTAGTGCGCCACACCAGCGACGTGAGTACAGCGCGACGGACTGGCACAGCCCTCCGGCTATCTCTTTCTATACATAATTCAATAGGTCTCCATTTGGGCTATTGTATTTGCAGTCAAACATAAAAACATACAATTTCTTTTTAATATCTTGTACTATTGTAACATATGTTGGGAATAATTTAACACTGCAAAACTGATGTGCCTTATTGCCTGGCAGATATTTTGTCATAACCTGGAAAGTTAATGGAAATGTTTTGAAGGCAATATATTTATTGTTTTGTCAATTCTTTAAACAAGTTAGTCAAACAATTCAAGTGTGTAAATATTTATGATTCTCTGTGCTCTACGTTTTGTGTGACTAGATCATGATCAGCCTGGCAGTGTTACTGTCCGACGTATCTGATCTAAACTGTTTACGAACAACCATATACAGGTAAGCTTCTCTACATCTGAAGAAGCCCAGGCCCGTGATTATAAAACATTTTGAGCACGTACTAAAATCTAATGCTCAAAATTGGAATTTGATTGGTCGAGACTGAGCTCGGTGTTGGCCAATTCAAACTGCCTGTTTCGGTTACAAGGGAATTTATCGTTTTGGTTTCTCAATCTTGCTGATCTGGATCTACACTGGGCACAATTCCAAATTAAGAAATAAAATCATCTATCTTTCGTCAATTATCAGCTTTGTTATTTCTAATGTTCTTTTTATCATTCCCATTTTCACGCATTTAGATGAAACAAAATTACATTCATAAATCATTTTTGTTGATTCCTTTAAAACTCGCATTTCATTTCTATTTGCATTACAGGTACATTATGCTGTGTAATTATTCATAATCGATTCATTTTAGTTCACTCTGGCCGTGTCATGCCCTCATGTTTGTCATTGGAGATGTATAGCCGCGGAGTCTGTATCAACCATCGTGCTGTATTGGGCTCTATCTGTACCCACAATGCCCGCCCTCTAGTGCTAACGCAGACATAGTTAACCCTTTCAACCCTAAGTAGCTGGAATAGACTGTGATATGTTAATTTTTCAGCCAATCCAAGCGTCACAAAATGATTTTCAGACTAGTCCATTTATAAGAAGGGGGTATTTTTTTTCTAAAAAATATGAACATTACTTGCAAAAAGTGCAGATCCTGATGAGACGGCTCATGTTGGATCTACACTGTTTGAAAACATCACAAAAGTGGTCCGTAGTGTTGAAAGGGTTATGCATGTGTAGCTAGACTGTAGTGCCACTTACTAACATCTCACAGTAGCATGTGGTGGTCTCGTATTTATTTGCCTCTGTGGAGTCTAAAAGCTTTTGAGTATGTGCATGAAGGGCACATTTTGTTTGAATGTTGTCTCGAGCGTCCAAAGCTGCTTCAGTTTGTGATCTTAGTGTATGCTGTGAAAGCTTTGATCTGGTCATGATTTCACTTTAATGAGAACTGATATTTCTATGAGTTAAGTCAAATTCAACACTGGAAAATATAAATAGTAATATGTACGAAATAGGTTTTGCAAAGGTATAGTCCACTATGATATTGATGTTGCAATGGTCTGGCAAACACTTTATAACTGTCAGAAAATAATTAGACAGAATTATTGTCTCACTTCTACGCCAATACGCTCACATACTGTGAAGCTACTAGTTATGAATTATTTAACGTTGAAGTAAAATATTTTCCGTCGAGACTTGTTCAATGAAAAATCACCTGTGCTGAAAGCGGATAGGATTTCTAGCAGAGCGGTGCATGCTCCAAAACAACCAATCAAAAACCTTGTAACAGAATGTTGTAAAACAACTGTATAGTAGCTATGTCACAAACAATTCTTTTCAGCCAAACATTTTTTAGGAATTACCAAATAAGAAATAATGAAATATGACGATCATCTACAATATTAGATTCAGTTTAATATTAATATAATTAAGTCTTCTAAACAAACCAGCCTAAAATACAAAATACAAATTAATTAACCTTTTTATACGCCCATTTGAATGTCCACGCAATAACTAGAGTACTACTTGACGGATTTTAACCAAATTCGGTATACATGTTTATCACGGCAAGATGAAGAAGCCTATCGATTTTGAAAAATTTCCGATGACTTATCTCCCCTTGGCGGCCATTTTTATTTTCCGCACTCTGTATCTTTGACAACGCCATAACTCAAGTTCTACTTCACCGCTCGTAACCAAATTTGGTATACATGTTTATCACGGCAAGACGAAGAACCCTATTTATTTTCAATGACTTATCGACCCTTGGCAGCCATTTTTAATTTTCGCACTGTATCCTTGTCCACGCAATAACTCGAGTTCTACTTCACCGATCATAAACAAATTCGGACGAAGAAGTCTATTTATTTTGACAGATCGTGACCAAATTCAATATACATGTTTATCACGCCAAGAACCCTATTAATTGTCAGTGAGTTATCTCCCCTTGTTAACTGGCCTTGCCTCGACAGGCGTATATTGTGACCTTCGGCACTCTTGTTTATCAATAAGAAATCCCCAATTCGGATAATTGGTAACATAATATTCTTACTTTCTTACAACATTCTTTGTAACCATACACTATATGTCTCTGATATTATAATACTGACTAGTTAGTGTTTATCATTCAACATAAACAATGAAAATTTGTAAAAAAAAATCTCTTAAAATCATAACCACTACCATGAACAACATGCTGCCTTACTGTCATCTACTCCACTGATTCTGCTAATCGGGTTAATTACACCTTTATGCCTGCTCATTTAGAAATAGGAAAAACAAAAATAATGTCAACATTTTTCATACACCTAAAATTATATTCCAAATATATTGTGTTAAGCACTTTGTGTTATTATGTGTGTGGGAATCCTGTGTTAGCTTGTAGATTGCACGCTAGTTGTCAGGGATTGCAACAATATTTTATTCACATCTTTTTATTGAACCATTGTAAGCATTGGTCAGCAATTTGCTGTGTATATTTGGGCCACTGGCTGAGAAAGTGACATTACGGCATTTGTTCACACTTGCCGTCTTGTGCAATCACACAGTTTATAATGTAATCACATGCTCCAGATAAGTTTTGTATCTAAAGAGATACCCCAGATTACAAATTCAATGCGTAGTTTACTTTTACACATGTATTATTGATTTTCTTCCTTTAATATATAAAATAGGGAAAAAATGATAAAAAAATAAAACAAATTTAAAAATTCACTTATTTGAGCTACAAAAAAATTGCAGCTCAACTAAGTCAATTTTCAACTTTATTACAGTATTATCACTACTCAATTTGAAAATCAATGCATATTTTCACATTGTTATGAGTATTTTGTGCGTAAAATACGCCAATACGCACCTTATCTGGAGCTCTGAATCGTTTTGCTGCTGACGACATTATGTCTACTTCAGTTGCTAAATGGCAAGCAACGTAGGCTGTAAGGTATTCTCAGCCGGTGACTCATTTACTAACACTTGTTCTGCAATGCACTTTTGGTAAACCACTACTGTTTGTAAGAAGAAATGTCACATTTTCTAAACCATTATTTGATGACACAATTAATAAGCAATATCCTACATGGGTTTTAGGACCTTAGTCACCTCCTATATTGTTGTTCATCAGACACGGAATTGCCGCCTTCACAAAACTACAACATTATATCTGAAGTTTGTGTGTGTGCAAAATGACCAGGATCTACACTTGTTTCCTGGGGGCCACTTCACTAAACTTTGTACGACTAACATATGCAGCCTATGCTCAATAGGTGTAAATCCAATAATTATTTAAGAAAACACAGCTAATGTGAAATTTACAGACTATCATAATTTTGCACTTACAAACATTTTATTCGTACAAAGTTTAGTGAAACGGCCCCCTGTTTTGCCATCTACAGTGACGTTTTATGTTAGGTTTTAATATGATCATGGCATTCTCTATCAGCAACAGTAAAAATAAAATAAAGAAGCCGTTTGTTGCAATTCTCGAGTAGTGCTATATATGTATATATTGCTTATCATCATTTGTATTGTTACAAATCTGGGCCTATCTTTGATGAGCTTCATTTCTGTGTACTGACTTTGTTGAACATTGTATTCAAATAAATATACACTTACAACAATAGGAGTATATTTATATGCATCTTCCTTTGTCTTTCAGTTGATATTAACACTAACATGGTATGAACATTCTCTTAGATATGCCCAATATGTGGCTGTTACTGACGAATGGGGCTTGTGGTGTTTGTGACCAGTGTAACTCCTGTAGCCTATTTCATCAACATTGCAAAGTATACTTTAGTAGCAAAGTATACTTTGAGGGAGAAATTTTGAATTTTATGATAAATTTATTAATTTTTATTATACTGAATTTATTACATTATCACAGCCAATTTGGCTGTGATAATGTAATAAATTCAGTATAATAATTCTGCATACTTTTAATCATCAAATATATGCAGTAGTTAGTTCTATATGAAATAATGCATTTCAGGAAAAATAAATGATTACTCCCTCAAAGTATACTTTAGTAGAAAAGTATACTTTGCAATGTTGGTGAAATCGGCTACTGGTCAAATGGACTGGAATGGTGCTTAATGGCCCACCAACACAAAGTCACAAACACGTATCATTTAGGGCCAAACAATTTAGATGAAGAAGGAATAATAGTGGTGAAATGTAGTCTGACAAGTAAGTATATGCTTGTTAGAAGCATGATAGGTGTTCCATTGATGGAATGGCGAACAGTGCAGATCCTGATGTGGATGCACAGGCTGATCTGGATCTACACCGGTCGCAGAACCCGAAAGCTCCATTTCTCCAGTCACAGCCACATATGTATGACTCACCATGACCAAAAGAGGCTTGTTAAGTTTTTGTCAAGTGTTCCATAACTCCTTAGCTAGCACACCTCACTCTGCCTGATATGCATATATAATTCCATCACAAAAATATTTACACAATTCCCTAACATTTGATTGGTCCATAGTTTTTTTTCAAAAATTGTAATTTGTTATCACTTCGTCCAGTATTCCCGCGACTTTTCCAAGTTTATACCCCGATAAATTCCACAAAAAGGCCATTCATTCCTATAATAATTTCTGTAACGTACGTGCGGAATAGTTGTCTTACTCAACTCCAATCAATGTGGGCTCTGATGAGTGTGCAGATGTCCATGCTGATATGGGCCACACTGTTTGCAAATACTTTTCTCTCCTTTTTGTCAAGGCAAGTTACTTCATACTACATGTATAATGTTCTTCCACTTAATTGTAAAAATGGTATTTATACATCATATTCTCACACATTAGTGTACATATACATGAATTTTACTTTTACAGTATTATGCATTTTCACTCATTAAAGTTGTTCATTAATTATTCATCAAATTGCATTAATTTTTATCTTAAAATCAGATTTTCACATCTTCATAATTTACATGTGGATATAAAGATTAGTATCATATAAAGTTATCATCATAGTTCTTCATATATCCATGTAATGGTGATTATCTGTCCATATGATAAGACTATTTTATATGAGAAAATGGTACAACTTGGCATATGTGTAGGTAGCATAGACCACGATGGGTGATCATAACTGTGCAGTTTTGTCTGCATATAAAACTGGTAAGGCCCTTTATTATAAAACTACTGTCTGTTCCACGTTTTGCTGCCGACAAACTTTTGGCTATTAAACACATTAAATTTAAAACATATTTAAATGTAGTACATTTTCATCAATAACAAAAAGTCACCCTCACCAAATTTTTTTTATTTCATAAAATTCCATCAAATATTGATTTTATTGCAAAAGGATTTTCCTGTGGGAATTTAACATGGTGGAAAAGGAGGCGGAGGAGGTGGAGGAAGAGTAAAAAAAAAAAAACAAATGGAAATTGACTCTTAGCTTAGAAATGATGTAAATAAGAAAACAAGTTAGACTTTGAAAATCGGTCCACAAATTATTTTTGTTTATGCATAGATTCTCCTAAATTTGACGCACATTTTTGGAGCCTGAATTATAAATGCAACATTTATCAAAATTCGGAAATATAAACCAGACCGACGACCATCGGCCTGCTTCTTTACTGGGCTATATATCCCGGGTATGGAAGGTGTCCGAGCCAATTCCCACCCTTAAATATGAGCCGAATGAATGAATGAATTTTTGTTTAATCTATTTTTAGCTCCCATGTTAAATTCCCATTAGAGGGTGACTTTGTTATTGATGAAAAAGTACTTACATTTAAATATTTTTTAGATTTAATGTGTGTAATAGCCAAAAGTTTGTCAGCAGCAAAACGTGGAACAGACAGAAATCTTATACTTGAAACCAACATGTTTCTTGTGGATGCTGTAATAATGGCCCTCGAATATCAACCAAATGGATGGTGTCATTATTGGGCAGTCCAGGGTTTATGTTGACTACAAACAACCAAGTTGACATTTTCTTATATTCTAGCATGCACCACCATCTGTGCTAATCTTGCTAATATTTACCTATTGGTTTATAGCCAAAATACTTGAATAGTGTACTTGAAATGAAGCAGCTTGATTGGTTGAGCCGGAGCTGCAGTGCAGCTCAGGCTCATCCAATCAAACTGCTTGATTGTGAGTTGAGATTGCCAATGATGTTCAGAAATGTTGCACCTGGGCAAGATTGACGCAGACGGTTGTGTAACTGACCTTATTCCACTTTTAATTTGTTGACGGATGTATTATAGGACGAAACATCTGACACGGGAATAAAAACACGTAAGAAGGGGAGGAAATCCAAGAAGCACGGCTACTCAACTCGTGGTGCCGACAATGAAGACACAGCGACAAACCGACTCACCACGCGGGCTCTGTATGATTCTTCAGAGGAGGTTGGTTGGTCTTCTTTTATTTTCCATTGTTACAAATACGAACCAACTGGCCTCAGTTTTGGACCCCTCAGTCTGGGTTCAACTGTAACTGTAGCCGTAGTCATTTATATGGCAGATGAAATCGAGAGAAAAAATGAATAGGTTTAACGTCCTCGCAACAGCTAAGGTCATATAGAGACAGGACCACAGTTTAAAGTCTCATCCGACAGACCAGTGGGATGGAATTACTATGAAAGTATTTTTGATGCCCAAGGCAAGGTATAAACCCACAACCTTCGGATTGGAAGTGGGGTGTTCTAACCCCTAGGCCACAACCCATTCCTCCGATGAAATTTAAATGTCAGGGGCAGAAATTTGAATGAATGCATTAGGACGAAGGCCTTTGTTACATAACCGGGCCTGTGCTGTGTGTCATCCAGCCACTCGAGTAGCAGAGCTCCAGATAAGTGCGTATTTGCTTAAATAACCAATTAAAATTGCCGAAAACCCAATTGCAATCAGAAGTAGTTAATATCAAAAAGCAATGACAATTTTGTGGTACCTTTACCATGCTGCAGAAAACAATAAACAGACCACAAATAATAGCATATTTTTCTTATTTTCCATAAAAACGCATCTTGGTATTTCATTAGAATTGTCTCAAAGGAGACAATTCTAATGAAATGCCAAGACATGTTTTCATTTCAAAGCAAACTATTCAATAATTGCTGTTGATGTGTAGACAGTAGTGGGATTTTATTTTACCCAATTAAAATTTTGAAATACCCAATTGCTTCAGAAATGATGGAGTAACAATACTCAATTACTAATTCCTTATCTGGAGCCCTGAAGTAGGCTGTCTGCCTTCTGCAAAGCGTTTTGATTCTGATGCTACTGAGTCATGTGCAAGACGACCAAGAGCTATACTTTGTTTTAAATGTACAATTTCTCAGTTGCCAGCCTATCACAATGTGGCATTCAGCTACCCATATACCAATCGTATAAATAGGTTACCAATAATCATAAATATCTACTTAGGGCATCATCTGCATTAGAATTGGCGTTTTTTAAACTAATCAATGTGACGTTAACCCTTTCATTACTACAGACCTGTATAGTAGTATTGGGAAACAGTGTAGATTGAGATGAGCCGTCTCATCAGGATCTGCACTTTTTGCAAGTAATTTTGTATATTTTTGCACACCTTTTCATAAATGGACTAGTCTGAAAATCAGTTTGTGTTGATTGGATTGGTTGAATTGGATTGGACAGTCCATTCCACTTACTTTGGGGGTGAAAGAGTTAAGCCTACAAAGTCCGCCAATTCTGACATGGTTGTCCCTGAAGTTCTGAAAGAGGTTATTCCAAGTTTGGTAACCTATTTATATAGATGATCTAATGGCATTGACAACTTCAAACATCCCTTGGCAGCTGGAAGAGGACGAGACTGATGAAAACGAGGCTGTGCTGGAGAATGAGTAAGTACCTGAGCTCAGGCTTATAAAACATTAACACATACTCTGTTGTATTTTCGAAGACAGGCAGGTTCATTGTCCAAGACTGAGTACAGCTTGGGCTCGGACAGTCAAACTGGGATTTTGAGTAAGAATTTGGAAAACATAGTCCATTTTTATGTACCCCGAAAATAAATTCAGGGTACATATAGTCGCCACCTGTCTGTCTGTCCGTGTGTTTGCGTTAATTTTGGGTTGAACAGGCATATTTCCCCTCACATACTCAGTTTCTTTACAAAACTTAACATCAGAGAAATATGTTATAACTTCTATTTCTTTCATCGAAAATTATTAATATTTCATGCATGCATTCCTCTAAGGCTCTACTATCATGCTGTGGCAAATCCCCGCTTAAATCGGTTATAACTTATTTCCTTGATCTGAACTGCTTCACATTTCTCGCACGCATTGCTCCAATGGACCTCTACCACCCTGTGACAAATTCATGTTCGTGCCGCCCCCGCTAAGCCCAGAGTCGAGGTCACAAGCCCACACACTTGGATTTTTGTTTACATATTTAGGGGTACCTGGGCCCACGCAGGGGGTATTCATTCTGTAAGCCTCGCTTACTAATCTAGTTGCTTTTTGATTCTCGCTACTTCTGATTTCAATTGGGTTTTTTGGCAATTTTAATTGGGTATTTAAGCAAATACGCAGCTTATCTGGAGCTCTGTATGTTTAAACCAGTCAATCAATCAATCAACCTTGTAATCCTGGAGCACAGGAGGTTATGCGTAGCTTGGTGATGAATGCATCCTTACACTGGGTTCACACCTCAACAGTGAATCCATCCTTTCCATGACTCACCCAATCTGCTGAGGTAAGAAAACGTGGTTGGTAGATTAGGAGAAAGATTTGTACTGACTATCACTTCTCCCCACATTCACCCACAACCCAATATAGATGTCTGTATATGTGGCTGTGACTGTGACTGGAGACATGTGGCATATGGGTGCTGCGACCAGTGTAGATCCAGATCAGCCTGTGCATCCGCACAGTCTGATCAGGATATGCACTATTCGCCATTCCATCAATGACACCCGTGATGCTTTTAACGAGCAATATTGATCATTATCAGGCTATAGGAGTGTGCTATTTGATCAGGAGCTACACTGGTCACAAACCCCATCAGCCCCATTTCTCCAGTCACAGCCACAAATTACATTGTCGTTCAATTCAATAAATGCGCATGTCAAAATTATCCGTAGCAAATTCCCAGATTGTGTACCAGCATGTGCCTTGTTCAAGTGTACTTGCTCTGTCCCCAGTGATTCGAGCGAGTATTCCGACTGGATGGGTGATCAGGGTGGCTCAAACCTGGAACCACCGAAGCGGAAGTCGACACGTATCCGGAAGCGTAAGCGGTATACAAGCTCCAGTGAGGAGAGCGAGGAAGAAGAATACCCCTCGAGTCGTGAAAGCAGCATGTCTATGTCGCCAAATAAGAAAGACAAGCAGCCAGCAAAGAAGAGGGGATCTTTGAAGGTGAGTTACAAGGTTCTTGTACATAGAAAGTCCAAAGTGGAGATTTTTCACAAGTACTTTCATTTTAGTTGGGTGCATTGTGCATTGCACCTGTCCACTGGCTTCATAGACACGTGTCTGATTATAGTGGTATTTCATGTGCGTAGTCCCTCATGAATTTAGCTCCTTCTTTCACTCACTCTTTCAAATGCAGGGATTATTATATATATCAATTGGAGTGATAGAAATATTGGATTTCAGTCTATTTTGACACAAATTAGTGAGATAATTGATATATTATTTATATTTTTATGACATTTGTTTTAAAAATGTGTGCATCTCTCACTTTTGTTGTCCAAAATGATCCCTGCAAATGTTACATGAATTGCTAGTGCACTTCTTTGAATAAGCTATTATTTGACCATGCATGTTCACACCGATCGAACATTGATTCCATGATTGCAGCATGAGTCGGTCATCCTGTTCCCGGACAAGTCGCCCGAGGAGATACGAGAGATCCTGGCGCGGTTCGAGACCCCCCAGTGGATCGTGGAGACGATGCCGCGGAAACAGCCATACTTCCCGCAGGTGGGCGATGAGATTATGTACTTCCGGCAGGGCCACGAACTCTACGTGCAGGCCGTGAAGCAGCGCGACGTCTACAAGATAGACGTCAACAAGGGCCAGCCCTGGCACAAAAGCTCAAGTCTCAGGGTGGGTATTAACACATGTCGATGGTCATATCATGATCAAATGCCTCGGCAGGCACGCCACCATTTCCGTGTCAGAATTCTTGTATTTCTAAGCTATTATAGGTTCACTCTACAAAGCTCCAGATAAGGTGTGCATTGGCGTATTTTACGCACTTATTTTAGCAGAATACGCATTGATTTTCAAATCGAGTAGTTAAAATGCTGTAATGAGTTGACAGTTTACTTAATTGAGCTGCAAAAGCAAACAGTGCAGCTCAAATAAGTGAATTTAAAAAAAATAAATAAAAAATTGTCATTTATTCCACATTTAATAAGGAAGAAAATCAATATTACATTTGTAAAAGTAAAATATGCATTGAATTTGAAATCTGGGGGTATAATACTCTTTTGACACAAAACTTATCTGGAGCTCTGACTAAATTGCAGCTGTTTAGCAGTAAAACCAATACGAATAAACATGTGGCATTTCAGTACCAGGAGTTGGTGCGGATAGTCGGCTGTAGGCTGGAGGTGAACCCTAACGGAGTACGCCTGTGTTGTCTCAAACTCAATTACATGGATACTGTGACGGGCAAGAACAGCGGCGGCAGCTTCAGTATTAAGTGAGTAGGCCTGGTAATGTCGAACATTGAAATGGAAATGTATGCTGGTCATTCACAATCTTGCTGCTTGTGTGTTTTGTTATTACTATTGTGCTCAAGAGTCTGTATGACTTATAAAGCAATAAACTATTATATACCGTATATTTAACCGGGTGATCTGGGGGCCGTTTCAATAAACTTTGTACGACTAAAATGTTTGTAAGTGCAAAATTATGATAGTCTGTAAATTTCTCATTAACAATGTGTTCTTGTAAACAAGTATTGGATTTACATTATTGAGCATAGGCGACATATGCAGCCTATGCTCAATAAATGTAAATCCATCAATTGAAGTTTACTGACTATTCTAAATCTGCACTTACAAACATTTTTGTCGTACGAAGTTTAGTGAAACGGCCCCCAGATTATCATGAAATAATGCACAAGTGATTGGGGTCCTTCCACTAAACAAACCAGTGAGCATATTCAACCTAGCTTGTTTAGTGGTAGATCTCATATCATCATTGCATTATTTCACTATCAGCAATTCACCTGGTTAAATAAACATTTTCGTACATTTCACACATGCTATGAAATTAAAATTGTTTTATCCTAGGAACCAAATGAAGTGAAAAAAATTATTATACGCGATCTCGATCAATTGTCAATTTAATGGTGATATTGGGAGATTCTGAGTGGTGGTCACTGAGTAGCAAGTTAAATAGAAATAATTCCAGCACAAAAATATTTACACAATTCCCTAACATTTGATTGGTCCGTAGCAAGTCTCTGTCCAAAATTTATATCCCAGTAAACTCCCATGCCGAACTACTTTCCGTAACCGTGAGGCGCAGTTAAAGTAATTCTTAAGAAAACGGAAAATAAACACATTTTATTGATGAATTTATTTCAAATGCTGGAATTATAAGGAATGAATGGCCTTTTTGTGGAATTTATCGGGGATATAAACTTGGAAAAGTCGCGGGGGCGGGAATACTGGACGAGGCCTTCCGGCCTTCGTCCAGTATTCCCGCGACTTTTCCAAGTTTATACCCCGATAAATTCCACAAAAAGGCCATTCATTCCTATAATATTTTCTGTAAATGACATCATCAGTGAATCTCTGTATTGTAGATACCATGACATGCCAGACGTGGTAGACTTCCTAGTGCTCAAACAGAATTACGACGTCGCTATGTCACGCAACTGGAACCCAGGTAAATATCTAGTTCATTGAAAAATAACTTAAAATAGCGTTTGTTTGCCATTGTTTAAGACGAGAAGTGTGAAGAACAGGCTCATCTGGATCTAAGGTATGTCTTGTCTTATCTTTTCTTTTCGTGCAATTTCTTTATATTTCATAGTTGAGACAAGTGTGATTTTGTACCCGAGAAGATGTGCACTTTTTCATGAAAAATATTTACAAAAACTTATATTTTCTGTAAATGACGTCGAAAATTGACAAAATGTTCAGAGCAAATGCATAATACAGTGGAACCTCTCTAAACCGGACACCAAGAAAACACCTGTGATCTTATTTTTGATGAGTTTATCTCAGGTGATAACGTCTGTTCGTGATCGCATAGCACACAGCTATGGCTCATAATGATCAAATGCCTGATTTACTGTGAAACCTCTCTAAGACGGACACCCTGGGAACCTCCCAGGGTGTCCGGTTTAGAGAGGTTTCACTGTATAATTTATTGCGTCGAAAGTTGACAAAAAGTCAACTTTCGACATCATTTAACTAAACTTTTGTAAATATTTTTCTTCTACAAAATCACATGGCTTGTCTCATTTGTCTAGAGGCTGATCTGTTGCAAATATTGCTGCAAACTCAGCGAACCCAGACTTGTCAGATATTGGAATATCAATCATTACTGTGCACAAAATAATTTCCAGGTGACAGATTTCGCTCGATTATCGATGATTCATGGTGGATGGGGATAATTGAGACCCAGGTGCCATTCCAGAAAGAATATCCAGACTCCATGTTCCACTGCTTCAAAGTCAGGTGAGCCGGTCTTACATCTGGGCCTGTGTTTCTAAAACTGTGTCTATAGTGTCGCCCTTATTATCATACACTGGTTTGAATAAACTGGACATATTATGTTCTCGTTGTATTGGCGGTCAGCAGATGGACACAGCTTGTCCTCGTAATGTCTTCAGTTCTACGTGACATATCTTAACCAAACTTTGGTATACATGTTTATGACAGAAAGTGGAAGAACCGTATTGATTTCAAAATTTCTGACGAGTTATCTGCCTGTGGTGACAATTTTTAATTCTCACATATATTGTTGTCCTTGCGATAACTGCAGTTCAAGTTCCAATTATTCCAGTGAGTCGCCGCCCCTTGTTCACTGGCTCCACCTAGACGGGCACTCTTGTTGACACTCAAACATGTACTACAGTCAAACTTGTATTAAGCGACCACCCAAGGGCGACACAAAAAATGGTCGCTTAGAACAATGGTCTCTTAACACAAAACCAAACAAAAAATGGAAATCCGGGTACTGGTTATATGGTTTAATATTCGGAATCAGGAATTTGCGAATAATAAACATTAACATAGAAATAAATACATTAGAATACTACCGATAATTTTTAATGTGCACTTTTCTGAATTATTCAGGCCTTATTTCATCAAATTTATGAAAGAATTTTAATGTTATTGCGAAATAAAATCGCCCAGCTGAAATCACAAATAGGCATGAGTTAATTCCCTTTAGTAATCACAGTAAACTATGGTTTCTATTGTTGAACTATAGTTCAACTAAACAACTGCGAACGCAGACTGGTTCGACCAGAGTGACATCATACATCTACTATAGTTCTACTAGCCAAAAGACGCCTGTTCCTCCAGTTTCAAGATGGCGGTGAATAGGTAAAAAGTTCTAGAGAGCGGGAAATTTACATGGAAATTCTCTACTAGATATACACATCTACTATAGTTGAACTTAGTAAACAACCCGAACTCGCTCTAAGGAAACAAGCGAATCAGAACGAGGTTTCAGGTCAATAATCATAAACAATGCAATATTCGAACTTTGACAGTGACAGGGGATTTGTTTCCTTTGTTTGTCACATGCTTCAGGCTAATTTCACCTGGAGAAAGTGAGATCCTGTCAATTAATGGTCGTTTACCATACAAAATATTTGACCGCTGGTCGCGTTTATAAGCAAAAGTCGTTTAATACACTGTCATTATATAGGTCAAATGGTCGGTGGGAATTGAAAGTGGTCGCATAAGACAAAAGTCGTTTTATGCACGTGGTCGCTTGTGCAAGTTTGACTGTAATTGCAAAGTCATATATTTTATGCCTGGCGCCAGACAGGAACCAATTGGTCACCATCCTGTCACTGATGTACCCTTACTGTCTTCATAAAAACAATTATTTCTTAGATTTCAGGCAGTAGTTTACAAAGATCTAACGGTGAATTACACCACTCGCCAGCAGTAGTTTACACCACTCGCGTGTTTACCATATATGGAGAAATGATGTCAGTAACGTCGCAATGACGTGTTTCCTTCTACCAATCAAATCATGTTCTCGAATACGCCCTCTGAATCGCGAGACAGTCGCCTTCACTACGTCCCGCCTCCAGAAATTAATTTGCATATATCTGTACCATATTTTACTCTCGATTCACTTTGTTTTTATGAAGAACTAAGAGAAAAGAAAAAATATGAAACAGCATTAAAATGTGTTGTCTGCTGTTTTTTTATTCCATTTTTCTCGTCAAAAACATAGTTTGACAGAACTTTAGAATCATGATTCTAAAATGCTGCCATAACATGTTTTTACTAAGAGAAAAGACAAGATATTAAACAGCAGCAGACAACAATTTTCGGTTCCCGCATTCGAAGGGTTAATCCTACTATGTGACTGTGCAAGAGAACTTAACCAGCTGCCAGCTGCCGAGTGAGAATGGGAGGGTATAATGATGAATTCTTCATTCTTGACGATTCTAAATGGTGAATCTTACTGAGATTCACACCTGGGGCCGAGTGATCTGGTGTAGTAAAGGTGTCTGGCATCAGATCAGTGGCCTATTTCACCAACATATCTAGCTATTAAGTATACTTTGAGGGAATAATCATTTATTTTTCCCGAAATGAATTATTTCATATAGAACTAACGACTGCATATATTTGTTTACAGATGGGACAATGCAGAGAGGGACTTCCTCAGTCCGTGGGACTTGGAGCCTTTAGATGACACCCGTGAGTATGGTGGGTGTGGCGGTAGTTTGGTGTGGGGTGGGGGGGGGGAATCTGTACCGCTACGTAGGGTATGGACCAGCTTTCATGGCAAACATGTGACTCGCCACGACAAAAAGGTTTCTGGCTTGTCACCTCCTGATCAGCTTGTATGATGTATCGCCTAATCAGACTGCTGATGCTTGTGGGGAGGGGGTGTGTATACTGGAGTCAGGTTGTCAGTCCGTCAGTCCGTCTGTCCGTCACTAAACTTAACATTATAGAAATATGTTATAACTTCTATTTCCTTCATCAAATATTCTAAACATTTCACGCATGCATTCATCTAAGGGTCTACTTTGATGCTGTGACAAATCCACGATGGTCCAACCCCCGCTGATCCCAAGGTCAAGGTCACATACTTGGTGCATTCCACAATAAATCACAGTTATACTTTTTGCAAAAAAAAATAACACATTAAAGGTACATGCCCACTCTGACAGTAGACACAAAATGTTCTTTCTAGGAATTAAATAAGTGTATAATTGTGTCACTATTCCACCAGTTCTAAAGATTACGGGTGCCTGCTATACAGGTATATAATCATTTAGTAATATTTATTTTACTGATAGTGTCGCGCGGTGGTATCGGGCTATTTTCATATGCAAATGAGGCATGGTATTTTTTAATTATTTATACTAAGTAAATGCATCACCGAAAAAATCATATTTTTGACATAAGTATGATCATTGCACATCAAACAATAAATACAGAGAATAAATAGTAATGTCCATCAACATTTTAAGGAAACATGGTTATCGCCCCTGATATCAGTGTGGAAAGTTACGTCTGATATCAAATGTTTAATAATGCCAATCAATACATGGGGTAATGGTGAATGAATGTTTATTTTGCCAGAAAATGTCTCAGATGATGGCTCTGATATAAAGAACATGTTGTGCCTACTGAGTGGGCATGTACCTTTAACATTGTGGCATCTGATAACGATTAAATATATGACCACTACCTTCCATATATGTCCGGTCTACAGAAAAAATCCACATATTTATAGGCACCTGGGCCCACACGTGGGGTAATCCGTAAGCCTCCCTTACTGACAAATCTAGTTTGTCATGGTGCTTCACATAATTATAACATATTTGTCTTCGCAACCAACATAGATCTATGCTGGTAGTGATGCTGATTATAAAAAATGTATGAGATGTAGTCAATAAGAAATATGATATATAAAGTTTTATTATCATTCTTTCAGTGTTAAAGGTACATGCCCACTCAGTAGGCACAAACTGTTCTTTATATCAGATACATCATCTGAGACATTTTCTGGCATTCACCATTACCCCACGTATTGATTGGCATTATTATACAAAAAGTGACATGCATCGAAAATAACAATAATGACTATAAATGCATGTGTATTTGTAATAGAAAGCATATCTCAATGTGTAATCATGTCTAGAAAAACTCATTCAAATGTTGTTTCGATAAAAAATATCTTAATTAAACTATTTGAGCTAACACTTAATTGACAACCTTTGGAACTTGAAACTACTAATGGAAATGAAAGAAAGGAAAATATCTTGCTATATATAGATGATTATGATCTTTTCTCTGTCAGATATTCATTGTTTGTTGAATTGAATGTATGCATATAGACACACAATATTTCAGTTCACACATCGCACTCCATACAAAACTGTATTGATTAACATGAATTATAATGTTAAACTAAATATACATACATTTTACCAAACTGTTTGACCTGCATGTACATGTATTATGTTATGTAGACTTTCACATTTTCATGTCATTTAGCCTATCCAGCCACCAATTCATCCATTTATTAACTACTGTCCATCTGTTTATTGCTTCCATCTATAGCTCCATCTCGTTCACACAAATGTCTATTCATTGTCACCAGTCCGTCCATCCATCCATTCATTTCACCCATTCATTTCATCCTTTCATTTCATCCATTCATTTCATCCTTTCATTTCATCCATTCATTTCCTCACACTAGTTGGTATCATATTTCCGTCCTCTAGTCACATAAATGTTATATGCCTGGGCCCGGTTGCTCAAAACCGCTGTTAGCTTAACAGACTGTTAAATCCTTAGCAATGCTAAGGATTTAACAGTCTGTTAAGCTAACAGAAGCTTTGAACAACCGGGCCCTGCTCAATTGTAGGAGACCTCAAGCCAATGGATGGTTCAATACATGCTACAATTCGAGAATTTGTTGAGAGCTGCATTCAACTCTTTAACCATAGCGGCCATGCTAGTAGTAGGAATATGTTTTTGTCAAGTTCATGACAGTTCAACTTTATTTGTTTCATCAGTTTGAATGTATCTTTTATCATGTAACAATGTACATATGTATGACCTTGCTGTTGAATGTATGTACAACCCAATACCATCAATCATTTAACTATTGGCTCATGCATAAATTGTGAATTAACATAAAAATATTTTTTAAGTTTTAAATCAAACCTAATGATTTACTGTCAAGTATTTATAGCTCATAAAAATATTTAACAATACATTAACCCTTACATCGCTATCTTAATTTGTTGTCGTCTGCTGTTTATTTGATATTTTCCATTTTTATCATCAAAAGCATGCTTTGACAGCACTTTAGAATAATTTACAACATGCTTTGACAGCACTTCAGAATCATTTCCATTGGAAATGATTCTGAACTGCTGTCAAACCATGATTTTATTGAGAAATAAGGCAAGATATAAAAGCAACAGCAGACAATAATTGTTGTGTGTAGCGGTCTAAGGGTTAATACCTACCAGTATTATAACATATGCACAATGTTATCAATCTCACTTATGGGGTGCTCACAATTACGTCTGTGCATTCTTCCAAAATCTGACACAGCCTCTGTGGACTCGACATGATGGCTTCATATTAATTATGCCAATCTGTAAATTGGTTTTTGACTTCACTTAGTTTCTGCACTGGCATTAGTATCTTCAACCCTTGACTTAATATTGTTGTCTACTCTTTTTTCATGCTTGTTAATAAAAAAACACATTTTGGCATCAGATGAGATACATGTAGTTTACATGTTTTGCTGAAGAAAAATGGAAAAGACAAAATATTCAGCGGACAACAAAATTAAATTTGTCATCGTAAGGGTTAACAGTTGTCATTCTGCATGCTATTTTATGTTTGTTTGGTGGATTCAGTGTTCTACCTTTTAATCCCCTCGCCGTTAGGTGAGAGGGGATATAGCGTTAGTCCATGTACGTAGTCTACGTACGTGCATGCTTGAATGCGTACGTTAGTAACACCTTTCATTTTTCAATAACTCGTGAAATGCTTCGACAATTTTGATAATATTTGGCCACAATGTGTTGTTTTTTTTGTTTATTCAATAACTTATGAAACGCTTCACCGATTTTTGTCATGCCCGCTTGTGGACAGCGCGATAAAAGTTTTTGTTAAAGTTTTTTGGTATACTATCAAAGCCTCAGCGGGCCGCGGCCATCTCGTGATAATTTCCACAATGTGTGTCTAGGTATGGTGCTTTGTTTTGCATACGACCCAAGTCCAACCTTCCAAGGTCAATGTCACTGAGGACTTGTGTTCACCTTGTTTGTAAGGCAACTGCGTTAAAGTTTTTTTGTTGTTTATTGAATAACAATTTTGATAATATTTGGCCACAATGCATGTCTATGGATGGTGCTTTGTTTGCATACGACCCACGTCCAACCGACCTTGCCCTATAACAATTAAGTATCAGGGCACATTTTCTTCTGTGTTACCTCTAATAGACATTTTAAAATAAAAAATGGTTGGCCCAAATCATAAAATACCAAACAAATGCAGTTTTAATTTCATGTATATATATACTAATTTGATATGTATACCTTTCTCTACCTCTCGGGTAAATTTCTGAAGTGCCATATACAGATTTTCTATTGTAAAATGTAGGAAAAGAAATTTAGAATAGTAGAAATATTTGAATGATAACAGATCTCTCTCCAACTGCAGGATGTGTGGCAGATTTTATGCAAATTTCAATATATTTCACTATAGCTGTTTGTGTTTAATTAATTTAAATATTTTTAATAATCTTTAGCCCATTCGTGAGAAAACTAAAAAAAAAATGTATAAAGATGTTAAAACGTATAAAATGTATAAATATAAATTGCATAGACTGACCAACTGTGACCCATCATGAGCAAATGACAGATACTGGGGCCCGTTTCACTAAACTTCCTACGACTAAAATGGTCGTAAGTGCAAATTTAAGATATTCTGTAAATTTCAATTTATGGATTTACATTTATTGAGCATAGGCTGCATATGCAGCCTATGCTCAATAAATGTAAATCCAATAATTATTTACAAGAAAACATTGTTAATGTGAAATTTACAGAATATCATAATTTTGCACTTACGAACATTTTAGTCGTACGAAGTTTAGTGAAACGGGCCCCAGTTCTTTTGACCAGTGCAACTCCTGATCAGCTAATATACATGTACTACTAATAAAGTCTCATATTGATTTAAAGTTTTTCACTCGCATATCATCAGAAATGTTTCTTTAACTAATCGCAAAGGCAAATAAGCCCCAGTTTGTCATGATGAATTACACCTTGTCCTTTATAGTAAAACTTTCTAAACAGGGCACCAAGGTCACCTCTGTTCAATTTTGTTAGCTTTCGCTGTCACTTAGCTGTCTTGGTAATGTGTATTGTGGTGCTCATCTACAATAATTACAGTGGAACCTCTCTAAACTGGACACCCTGGGGATCTCCCAGGGTGTTCGGTTTGGAGAGCTTCCACTATAGAGTCATGAGACTTCTTTTCTTTTAGGCTGATTTCAGAATTTTCATAAATTATAATTTTGAAATGTTACATAATCCTTCTGATCTACTCAAATTTTATACTAAACCTTGGTCTCATGCCTGTAGGACAGCCGTCGGAGCTTGGCGGTGGCATCCTGGTGACGGAGGATGAACTGGCCGCCCTACAGTACACGCCCAAGGCATCCGAGTGGCCGAGCTGTGGCCGCGAAGACGAGTGTGAGCGACTACTCTGCGGCTGGACCCTCGCCATGGCCCAACCAGCTGCCGAGTCCTTCCTCAAACCTGTGGACCTCAACCTGTTCCCGAGTTATGCCATCTCTATTGAATACCCCATGGACCTCAACCTCATGAAGCAGCGACTAGAGAACCGATTTTACAGGTATTACAGTATTTCACACATTACGATATTACAGGTATTACAGTATTTCACACATTACGATATTACGGGTGGCAGGTGGGAGCACGTGATGGGTAATTTAACGATCGGGGTTCATCCTTACCGGAATCCCCACTGGAGACCTGGTTTGGCCCTCACATACGTCTTTGGCATTTTGTATGTGACAGTTGAATCTGGTTATATCCCTTATGTGAGTATTACGATATTCGTAATCCTATTTTAGGGGAAGGGGTCAAGTGACTTGGTGTGGTACGGACCTGGCACCAGGTCAGGTTATTCTAATTTCAGGGCTGAAGATATTTATTCTCGATGTAAATATTCCGTTCTGATTTTGGGATTTTCCCCTCAATGCAGCAGGTTAAAATGGGATCGAACCCGTTTGCCCGGCCTTACATGACCTAAGCTGTTGATAGGCCGTTAAACACTAATAAACAAACAAACGAACAGTATTTCACACATTACGGTATTACAGGTATTACAGTATTTCACACATTACGGTATTACAGGTATTACAGTATTTCACACATTACGGTATTACAGGTATTACAGTAGTTCACACATTACGATATTACAGGTGTTACAGTATTTCACACATTACGATATTACAGGTATTACAGTATTTCACACATTACGATATTACAGGTATTACAGTATTTCACACATTTCACACATTAACGATATTACAAGGTATTACCAGTATTTCACACATTACGATATTACAGGTAATAACAGTAAATTTCTCACACAATTCACGAAATTTACCAAGGTGTTAACAGTATTTCACCAACACATTACGAATATTACAGGTGTTACAGTAGTCACACAATTACGATATTACAGGTTTTGTTACAGTATTTCACACAATTACGAATATTACCAGGTGTTAACCAGTTTTATTTCACACATTACGATCTTACAGGTATTGACAGTATTACACACAATTACGAAATTATACAGGTAATTAACAGTATTTACACACATTAACGATATTAACAGCCAGTATTTTTCACACATTAACGATATTACATAGGTATTAAAAACAAGTTTAATTTCACAAATTATTCGATATTACAGGTATTACAAGTAAAAAAAAAAAGTAAAAAAAAAAAATTTTTTTTTTTTTTTTTCACACATTAACGATATTACAGGTGTTACAGTATTTCACACATTACGATATTACAGGTGTTACAGTAGTTCACACATTACGAAATTATTACAGTTGTTTCCGTATTTCACACATTACCGATATTACGGTGTTACAGTATTTATTCACACATTACGATATTACAGGTGTTACAGTATTCACACATTACGATATTACAGTATTTACAGTATTCACACAGTATTTCGACATTACAGGTATTACGTATTTCACACATTTACGATATTACAGGGTTTTACAGTATTCACACATTACGATATTACAGGTATTACAGTATTTCACACATTACGATATTACAGGTATTACAGTAGTTCACACATTACGATATTATAGGTATTACAGTATTTCACACATTACGATATTACAGGTATTACAGTATTTCACACATTACGATAATGACACCACAGTGCCAATCCATATTTTTATCGCACCGGCTTGCAGTGAGCGCAATATTGTCAGAGCTATTTGGCTATTGGCATCCGTGCATTCGTGCGTCCGGCATTTGCGTTCAGGTTTTTAAGTACAAGATATCTCCTCAACCCTACTGTCTGTTTCACGAAAGCTGCCCAAATTTTACGGCTATATAAACAATTCAAAAACAAGATTTATTTTGATAATATTAAATTAAAGGAAAAATTAAGAATGAGCCTTCTTTTTATTTCGTGAAATTTGGTCAATTATTGATTTTATTGCGAAAAATTGATTTGTCTATGGGAATTTAACATGGGGGGAAAAAGTGGTTTAGGAAGTGTGGGAGGAGTCAAAAAACTGGAAATTGACTCCGAAACCTAGCTAGATAGCTTGGATATGATCTAACTAAGAAAACAAAAGTTAAATTTTAAAAATCAGTCCAGTATTTCTAAAATTCAAAAGAATTTCCCCATGTTAAATTCCCATAGACATCTTCACTCCGTGAAGATGTCTATGGGGATTTAACATGGGGAAATCTTGTTTTCGCAATAAAATCAATATTTGACAAAATTTCACGAAATAAAAAGAAGGCTCATTCTTAAATTTTCCTTTAATTTAATATCGAAAATAATATTGTTTTTGAATTGTCTATATAGCCGTAAAATTTGGGCAGTTTTCGTGAAACAGACTATAAGTCTGATTGATTTGAAACTTCACATACCTCTTTTATCACCATCCATATTTTCATTCTATAGCCCACCAATGCAGCCCCCATGCCCAAGGTCAAAGTCAAATTACTTAGAAATTTGTGTTTTTGTATAGTCTGATTAACTTTAACGACATATACACTGGGGCCATTAAATATCTCGGCGGGCGCAAAATGCTGGCTGCGGCCATCTAGTTTTGGTATTCTGAACGATATGTGAACAAATCATTCTACTGGGATATGAGCTTTGCATTGACATAATACATACTGACTGGGAACAAATGGTCATTCATATCTACATTGACTACATCCAGGTCACAACGGATTCAAAACTATGTTTCATTGGTTGAATGACGTCACATTATGTTGCCAAGTGTAATAGCGCAACATAAACCAGTCTGCTTTCTTTTCAGTAAAAACCACGTCATATTGCCTAATTCTGTCAACTTACCTGATAAATAGAATATCAGGCTTGTATCGGAAATGTGAAGAAGTCCTTGGCTTGCCTCAGATTCCTGTGTGTTTCCTAGCCTTGCCTAATAAACATATATATCATAATACACTACTGTCTGTTTCACGAAAGCTGCCCAAATTTTACGGCCATATACACAATTCAAAAACAATATTATTTTCGATAATATTAAATTAAAGGAAAATTTGAGAATGAGCCTTCTTTTTATTTCGTGAAATTCGGTCAAATATTGATTTTATTACGAAAAATTTATTTCTCTATGGTAATTTAACATGGTGGAAAAGAGGTAAGGCAGTGTGGGAGGAGTCAAAAAACGAAAAATTTCGGAAATTGACTCCGAAACCTGACTAGATAGCTTGGATATGATCTAACTAAGAAAACAAAAGTTAAATTTTAGAAATCGGTCCAGTATTTCTGAAATTCAAAAAAATTTCCCCATGTTAAATCCCCATAGACATCTTCACGGAGTGAAGATGTCTATGGGGATTTAACATGGGGAAATTGTTTTTTCGCAATAAAATCAATATTTGACCAAATTTCACGAAATAAAAAGAAGGCTCATTCTTAATTTTTCCTTTAATTTAATATTATCAAAAGAAACCTTGTTTTTGAATTGTTTATATAGCCGTAAAATTTGGGCAGCTTTCGTGAAACAGACAGTAGTGTAGTATTCTCTATATTCTTGCATGCATATCTTCATGAAAGTACGCTTTTTCATTTGTTTATTGTCGTTGTTGATGGTTCACACATGTATGCATTCCTCTGACGATCCTCTTTCATGCTGTGAAAAACCCACGTCACCATCGAATTCCTCGGGAAGCACAATACATCTTGTGGAATTCTCGTTCTCATGTCTATAAGACAACGATTCCAAAAAAAACATAAGATGTGGAATTACACTGGGTATGGTTTATATTTCAGGAGACTTGCTCAAGTACAATTTGATGTGCGCTTCCTGGAATCTAATGCTGCCAAGTTCAACGAACCCGAATCTGATATTGTGAAAAATGCTAAAGTCATCACAGAGGCTTTACTCGAATTCACCAAGTAAGAATTCATGCTGCTTTTGATTGTTTGCCTACTTCACTTGCAAATACCTATACTTGAAATAGTAATTGTTTTAACCAGAGAGACTGATTATCTAGATTGGCACAGTAGCCTATTTCACCAACATTGCAAAGTATACAATGGTGTCGGCTAATTCTGCGCTCCTAAGGCTTTCCAAACAAATTTATATGTCATTAACATCCCCATCTTCAGTCAGAATTTCATGAATATTCAACGCAGTTCAAAGACGTCTGTGCAGGTAAAATGTCATAACGTTCTGACGTCAGTGAGTGACGTAAATTGTGTGATGTATGACATCACGTGCGTGTTTGCAACGTCACATTTGTTTCTGCTATGCTGCGCATCTGATAGTGTAAACAAAATAGCGAACAGCATTCTGGATCAGCATACGAAAATTGGTATTAAACTTGAAGCAAAACTATCCAGTGACATCATGACGGGTTAGTTTCTTAGTTGAACAGTTAATTTTGTAAATAAGCAGCAGGGTCTGAGGATTTTACACATTTTGACTATATTTGGAATAAATTTTTTCCAAACTATCAGAATGTGATAAAATTATGCCACAGTGTAGCAATTAATCAGCTTGTTTATTCCGAAATTCACATATTTTGTTATGATGTACGCAAGGCTAAATTTGACGTGAATTGCGCATTAGCGGATGCGCAGAATTAGCCAAAATGACAGTACTTATGTTGCTAAGTACACTTAAAATTTCTTTGAGGGAGAAAGTTTCAATTTAAGGACTAATTTATGAATTTTCATTATACATTTTGGCTGTGATAATGTAATAAATTCCGTATAATAATTCTGCTTACTTTTAATCTGACATCAAATATCTTGGGTACATATACCACCCTCTCTGTCCATCCGTCTGTCAGTTTTTCTGAGATTTGCATTAAAGTTTTCTGGTACCTACTATCTCTGTAACCATAAGTCGGATTGGCTTGAAACTTCATAGTTACGCCCCTGTGTCCAAGGTCAAATGACTTAAAAGTTTTTGTGAAAATTTGCATTAATGTTATCAGGTCCCCACAATCTCTGTAACCGCAAGTCGAATTGGCTTGAAACTTCATATGCTTATTAGTCATCATCTATATTTTCATTCTGTGGCAAATATCGACCACAAGATATTGAAGTCATTTCATTGTAAACGATATTCTGAGATATTTTTGACAACCATTTCCGCATTGTTCGCCACAGATTTATCTTATGACAATAATCAAGAGACGCAATTGAAGGGGTCAGTGGGAGAAGGGGTCTAAGCCCCCTTCTCCCACTGACCCCTTCAATTGTTGTAAATGTCAGTTTACATTGTCCACTGCCAGAAAATAGGTGGGTTGTGGTCTAAATGTTAGAGCATTGTACTTCATTACTATAGGTTGTGGATTCAATCCCCATCCAAGGCATGAAAACATACTTTAATTGTATTTCTGTCCCTCTTGTCTTTCTGATAAGGTGGGTGGCAGGTGGGAGTATGCGATGGGTAATTTAATAAACATGGTTGACCTGGTTTGGCCCTCACATATGTCTTTGGCATTTTGAATGTGACAGTTGAATCTGGTTATACCCCTTATGTGAGTATTACTATAATTCGTAATCCTATTTTAGGGGAAGGGGCCAAGTGACTTTGGTGTGGTATGGGCCTGGCAGGTTATTCTAATTTCAGGGCTGAATATATTTTTTCTCGATGTAAATATTCTGTTCTGATTTTGGGATTTTCCTCCCAATACAGCAGGTTAAAATGGGAACGAACCCGTTTGCCCGGACTTACATGACCTTAGCTGTTGATAGGCCATTAAACACCAATAAACAAACAAAACAAACAAACTTTCTGATGAGACTGAAAACTAAGGTCCTATCTCTATATGACCTTAACTGTTGCTGCGACGTTAAACCCATTTACTTTCACTTTTATTTGCAGAAACCCTTCACTGACGGACCCGTGTCCAGAGATTGACCGGTTGTGTGACGGCCGGAAATACCGTGCCAACCGACGGAATGCCGACATGACGGACAGCGGCAGTGATGTGTCGGTCATTGACCACGACGATTCTCAGGGAAAACGGAAGAAGGTCAGTCGCTGTACTCCAACCTTGGTATATGTGGCTGTGACTGGAGAAATGGAGCTTAGGGGTTTTGCAACCAGTGTAGATCTAGATCAGCATCAGGATTTGCACTGTTCACCATTCCATGAATGAATGACCTGTCATGCTTCTAACAAGCAATATAGATCGTTATCAGCTACAGGAGTGTGCTGTTTGATCTCTGTTCAGGTCCATTTTATGCTCCCCGAAAAAAAAGCTTTGCCCGTCGTCCAAGTTTTACGTTAAAGTTTTTCAAATTGCTATATCTCTGACCTCCTGCACTTCATGTACGCATTGATCACCATCCATATTTTCATTGTATACCATACCCATGCTGCCAAGGAGCCCAAGGTCAAGGTCAAATGACTCAAACAAATTTTAAAGCTTATGTTAAAGTTTTTCAAATTGCTATATCTCTGTGACTGCATGGTATATCAACTTGAAACTTCATATTATGAGCTCTGCTGTGCAATTTTCAACCATAGGGTCGGAATTTCACATTTTTACTTTTTGACAGTTTTTTGTAGCACAGACAATGTACTTTCCAAAAAACATTGAATTTTGTAAATATTCAATCTAGTTAAGTTGCTATGATGTCACAAACAACACACAAGTTTTTTACGCAAACGCAACGTCGTCGACGTCATCATAAATTGCAGAGAAAAATAACGGTTCAAATTTCTATGCACTGTCTATGCGGAATCACTTTTTAAATTTAATAGTTCATAAAATTGCATTATAAAAAATCAGTACCTTTATTTGTGATGAAGTACATACACTGTATTATGTTCCACAATTCACATGTAGCATATGGTATCCAGTTCTCCAGATAATGAGTAAGTAGAAAACATAATTGAAAAATGGAATTTAAAATAGAGCAGAACATACAAATAAATGTGAGAAATATAAAAATATAATGGTGCAAGTTACTATTAAACAAAGGGTAGTGTACGCAATTTGACATTAAACAAATGTACGGAGCCAGTTCGGGACATGAAAGCTTTGTCCCAGTGGGCCAGATGTAGAGGCCGCGGGTGTGTGCGGGCGGTACACGGCGGTCGCGGCTGTAAATGGAAATGACAATTATCGCGTTTTCTACAATGTTTTACCATGAATAAAAAGAATCCCAAATAAAAACGGATACATCAATATTAACACAAACTCCTGGAATTTGACTAAACTAAACTATATAGACGCTAGACACGTTGAACGTAAAAAAGAAAACGAAATGACCAAACCGGATACAAAATGGTATGGGTACGAAATGTTATGGTTACGAATGGACCAGGTACCTGTAAAACTACATTATAAATCTATTATTCTAGTCTTTAAAATAAAATAAATAAATTTGTATATTATAAACATTACATTTTCATAACATAACAATTAAGTAATTAAGATTTAAAATACATTGAAAATAAGTTGTATTTGTTGTGTTCTTTTTTTATTTTAGATTTCATTACGACCTATCGAGGCCTCAATCTGTATTTTATAGAATTTTAACGATTCGGATGCTAGCAAGTTCGGACCAAACCTTTTCGGGACAACCTTGCTAGTTTTGACTATGCGTAATCAACATATACGTGGAAGTTCTTTATCACATATGATATCTGAACCTTTCACACGCTCACTGTTAATATGTCATTAAGTTTGAACTTGTGACAAAACAATCAAACATAAATGAAGTCATGCAGAGCATAATGTTATTAGTTGATCAAATCGGGGTTCAATATATGTCCACATTTTATTAGTTACGGAATCTCGGGGAAAAGTGAGAGAATGTGTTGATTTCCTCCCCAACCAAATTCTGCCAGTTATATTTAGTATTTATATACTGAATATTAGTGTAGTTTTACGTAAATTCTTTAATATATCCATCAGAAATGTTTTTAGCTCACCTGAGCGAAGCTCATGTGAGCTATTGTTACTGCAATGTGTCCGTCGTCGTCCGTCGTCGTCCGTCGTCGTCGTCCGTGAACATTTTCAAACGTCTTCTCCTCGGTAACCATTGGGCCTATGGTCACCAAACTTCATGGTCATGGTCCTTAGGTAGGGGGATTACAAAATTGTTAAAATGACGTCATTACGTCATCCAAGATGGCCGCCGTCTAAAAATAGCACAAATTCTTAAAAAATCTTCTTCTCAAGAACCGCCAGCCGGATTTCGACAAAACTTGGTAGGAATGATCGATGTACATTGCTCTTTCAAAGTTGTTAAAATGGTGACCCTGGGGTTAAAAATGGGCGTGGCCCGTAGGATCAAATTGGGGTCAAATTTTATTTTTGACTGAATATGGTCATTTCATATATCAAATTGAAGGTATCAATGAGGCGATCACTCTGGTGCATTTTCTGTCGAAATCGGATTGTTATGTCATCCAAGATGGCCGCCGAAAGGTCAAAAGGTCGTTCTTTTATTAGAGATTTCAAAATTCTTCTTCACATGAACCGCTTGGCCCATGGTAGCCAAACTTAAAAGTTATGGTCCATGGGTGAAGCCTTTTCAGATTTGTTAAAATAGAGGTCATCGCTAATCCAAGATGGCCGCCGTCTAAAATAGCATAAATTCTTAAAAAAATCTTCTTCTCATGAACCGCCAGCCGGATTTCGACGAAACTTGGTAGGAATGATCGATGTACAATGCTCTTTCAAAGTTGTTAAAATGGTGACCCCGGGTCAAAAATGGGCGTGGCCCGTGGGGTCAAATTTTATTTTTGACCGAATATGGTCATGTTATATATCAAATCGAAGGTATCAATGAGGCGATCACTCTGGTACATTTTTTGTCCTCCAAATGGATTGTTATTTCATCCAAGATGGCCGCTGAAATGTCTAAAGGTCGTTGTTTTATTAGAGATTTCAAAATTCTTCTTCACATGAACCGCTTGGCCCATGGTAGCCAAACTTAAAAGTTATGGTCCATGGGTGAAGCCTTTTCATATTTGTTAAAATGGAGGTCATCGCTAATCCAAGATGCCGCCGTCTAAAAATAGCATAAATTCTTAAAAAATCTTCTTTCATGAGAACCGCTAGCCGGATTTCGACGAAACTTGGTAGGAATGATCGATGTACATTGCTCTTTGAAAGTTGTTAAAATGGTGACCCCCGGGGTCAAAATGGGCGTGGCCCGTGGGGTTCCAAATTTGTGGTCAAATTTAATTTTATTTTTACCGAATATGGTCATGTCATATATCAAATTGAAGGTATCAATGAGGCGATCACTCTGGTGCATTTTTTGTTGAAATTTGATGGTATGTCGTCAAGATGGCCGCCGAAAGGTCAAAAGGTTGTTTCTTTTTATTAGAGATTTCAAAATTCTTCACATTGAACCGCTTGGACCCATGGTAGCCAAACTTAAAAGTTATGGTCCATGGGTGAAGCCTTTTCAGATTTGTTAAAATAGAGGTCATCGCTTAATCCAAGATGGCCGCCGTCTAAAAATAATAGCATAAATTCTTAAAAAAATTTCTTCTTCTCATGAACCGCCAGCCGGATTTCGACGAAACTTGGTAGGAATGATCGATGTACAATGCTCTTTCAAAGTTGTTAAAATGGTGACCCCGGGGTCAAAAATGGGCGTGGCCCGTGGGGTCAAATTTTATTTTTGACCGAATATGGTCATGTTATATATCAAATCGAAGGTATCAATGAGGCGATCACTCTGGTACATTTTTTGTCCAAATCGGATTGTTATTTCATCCAAGATGGCCGCCGAAATGTCTAAAGGTCGTTGTTTTATTAGAGATTTCAAAATTCTTCTTCACATGAACCGCTTGCCCATGGTAGCCAAACTTAAAAGTTATGGTCCATGGGTGAAGCCTTTTCAGATTTGTTAAAATGGAGGTCATCGCTAATCCAAGATGGCCGCCATCTAAAAATAGCATAAATTCTTAAAAAATCTTCTTCTCATGAACCGCTAGCCGGATTTCGACGAAACTTGGTAGGAATGATCGATGTACATTGCTCTTTGAAAGTTGTTAAAATGGTGACCCCGGGGTCAAAAATGGGCGTGGCCCGTGGGGTCAAATTGTGGTCAAATTTTATTTTTACCGAATATGGTCATGTCATATATCAAATTG
Organism: Conchocele bisecta; assembly: GCA_029237695.1. Taxonomy (NCBI): domain Eukaryota; kingdom Metazoa; phylum Mollusca; class Bivalvia; order Lucinida; family Thyasiridae; genus Conchocele; species Conchocele bisecta. The sequence continues at coordinate 141,765,624 of CM055265.1, forward strand.
AAGGTATCAATGAGGCGATCACTCTGGTGCATTTTTTGTTGAAATTTGATGGTTATGTCGTCCAAGATGGCCGCCGAGAGGTCAAAAGGTCGTTCTTTTATTAGAGATTTCAAAATTCTTCTTCACATGAACCGCTTGGCCCATGGTAGCCAAACTTAAAAGTTATGGTCCATGGGTGAAGCCTTTTCAGATTTGTTAAAATGGAGATCATTGCTAATCCAAGATGGCCGCCGTCTAAAAATAGCATAAATTCTTAAAAATCTTCTTCTCATGAACCGCCAGCCGGATTTCGACGAAACCTGGTAGGAATGATCAATGTACAATGGTCTTTCAAAGTTGTTAAAATGGTGACCCCGGAGTCAAAAATGTGCGTGGCCCGTGGGGTCAAATTGGGGTCAAATTTTATTTGTGCCCGAATATGGTCATGTTATATATCAAATCGAAGGTATCAATGAGGCGATCACTCTGGTGAATTTTTTGTCGAAATCTGATGGTTATGTCATCCAAGATGGCCGCCGAAGGTCAAAAGGTCGTTCTTTTATTAGAGATTTAAAAATTCTTCTTCACATGAACCGCTTGGTCCATGGTAGCCAAACTTCACAGTTATGGTCCATGGGTGAAGCCTTTTCAGATTTGTTAAAATGGAGGTCATCGCTAATCCAAGATGGCCGCTGTCTAAAAATAGCACAAATTCTTAAAAAATCTTTTTCTCATGAACCACTGGCTGTATTTCGACGAAACTTGGTAGGAATGATCGATGTACAATGCTCTTTTAAAGTTGTGAAAATGGAGACCCCGGGGTAAAAATGGGCGTGGCCCGTGGGGTCAAAAAAAAATTTGGACCGAATATGCTCATGTCGTATATCAAATTGAAGGTATCGATGAGGCGATTTGTCTGGCGCAATATTTGTCGGAATTGGATGATTATGTCATCCATGATGGCCGCCAAAAGGTCCATTTATTTGAGATTTTGAACGTCTTTTTCTCAGGAACCACATGGCCGATGCTGGCCAAACTTTATAGGAAGTTCCGATCCTAGGGTGAAGCATTTTCAGATTTGGTAAAATGAGTCATCGCTTAATCCAAGATGACCGCCGTCTAAAAATAGCACAATTCTTTTAAAACACATGAACTCAATGTCACATTCTCTTCTGGTGTTCATGGAGTCAGGTGAGCGAATTAGGGCCATCATGGCCCTCTTGTTTATTTTCCCCAGCGGAATCCCTGACTGTGTTTAAAAGTATTTAAAAAAAAAAGATGTCCCAATACTTAAGGTGCAGAAACTATTGATTTTTTTTTAATATTGTGATGTGTCCCAAAACTTGTTTCCTAAAAAATAATTATTTCTCCCCAAAACGGGGGTGCCCCAATATAAAGGGTGTCCCAATACATAGGGTAACAATTACCTCTTTGCAATTTTGAAGCATCACCTGCCCAAAAACGGTGGAAATTTGCACTTTAAAGGTACATGCCCTCTTAGTAGGCACAAATTGTTCTTTATATGATTTAAATAAGTATGTAATGGTGTCACTATTCCACCAGTTATAAAACTTACGAGTACCCGCTATGCAGATATAATAATTTAATAATATTTATTTTACTAATAGTGTCGCGCGTTGGTATCAATGTTATTTTCATATGCAAATGAGGCATGATATTTTTTAATTATTTATACTAATTAAAGTTACCTGAAAAAATAATATTACAACAGATTATAAAGTATGATCATTGCACACAGAGAATAAATAGTGATGTGTGTTAACGTTTTAAGGAAACACGATTATCGCCCCTGATATCAGTGCGGCAATTTACTTCGGATATAAAATGTAAAATAGTGTCAATCAATACGTGGGGTGATGGTGAATGGATGTTCATTTTGCCAGAAAATGTCCCAGATGATGTCTCTGATATAAAGAACATTTTGTGCTCACTGCGTGGGTATGTACCTTTAAAGGTACATGCCCACGTGCCAGGTTATAATATAGGGAGGCATATTTTTTTCGTCCATACATTAGATATAACATTCTTCGGGCTAAATGAACAGTCATGAACTATTTCCAAACGATATAATTGGCATTTTTAGCTCGCCTGCACGAAGTGCAGAAGAGCTTATGGCATACCCCCGGCGTTGTCGGCGTCGGCGTCAGCGTCATCCACAAACTTAACATTGGGTAAATGTCTTATAACTTCTGTTTCCTTTCATGGAACACATTGTTATTTCATACATGCATTCCTCAGATGACCCTCTATCATACTGTAGCAAATCCATGACCCACCACCCAGCCCTTACCCCAAGGTCAAGGTCACAAACTTGCCGCCTTCATATTTCATACATGCATTCATCTGATGATACTCTATCGTGCTATAGCAAATTCATGACTCACCGCCCACCCCTTTCCCCAAGGTCAAGGTCACAATCTTAGCACATTCATAAACTGAATGTTGGGGTAAATGTATTATAACATCTGTTTCCTTTCATGGAACGCCTTGATATTTCAAATATGTATTCATCTGATGATACTCTATCATGCTATAGCAAATTCATGACCCACCGCCCATCCCTTACCCCAAGGTCAAGGTCACAAACTTAGTACATTCATAAACCTAATGTTGGGGTAAATGTCTGTCTCCTTTCATGGAACGCCTTGCTATTTCATACATTCCTCAGATGACCCACTGTCAAATGCATCAACCCACCACCCAACCCTTACCCAAAAGTCAAGGTCACAAACTTAGCATGTTCATAAACTTAACGTTGGGGTAAATGTTGTGTAACTTCTGTTTCTTTACACTTTGAACACCTTGATATTTCATACATGCATTCATCTGATGATACTCTATCATGCTACAGCAAATCCATGATCAACCCCCACCCCTTTCCCCAAGGTCACGGTCACAAACTTAGCACATTCATAAACTTAACGTTGGGGTAAATGTCTTATAAGTTTATAACATCTGTTTCCTTTCATGGAATGCCTTGATATTTCATACATGCATTCATCTGATGATACTCTATCGTGCTATAGCAATTCCATGACCCACCGCCCACCCCTTACCCCAAGGTCAAGGTCACAAACTTGACACATTCATGAACTTAACGTTGGGGTAAATGTCTGATAACAACTGTTTCCTTTGATGGAACTCCTTGATATTTCATACATACATTCCTCAGATGACCCTCTATCATGCTGTAGCAAATCCACAACCCACCACCTAACCCTTACCCCAAGGTCAAGGTCACAAACCTAACATGTTCATAAACTTTACATTGGGGTAAATGTTGTGTAACGTCCGTTTCTTTACACTTTGAACGCTTTGATAGTTCATACATGCATTCATCTGATGATCCTCTATTGTGCTACAGCAAATCCATGACCCACCCCACCCCTTTCCCCAAGATCAACATCATAAACGTAATGTTGGAGTAAATGTCTTTTTATAACTTCTGTTTCTTTACAGGGAACACCTTCATATTTCATACATGCATTCATCTGATGATACTCTATTGTGCTACAGCAAATCCATGACCCACCCCCCCCCCCCCACCCCTTTCTTTCGCCAAGGCCAAGGTCACAAACTTAGCACATTTATACATGCATTCCTCATGTGAATAGCTATCATGCTATAGAAAATCACCAACTTAGTGTGTTCATAAACTTAACGCTGGGATAAATTTTGTTTTCCTTCTATTTTCAGGGAGTGCATTGATATTTCATACATGCATTCATCTTAATATGCTATATCATGCTAGATATTAAATCCATGACCCACCTTCCACCACTGACCTCGTGCTTCGTTGTCTTCTGACAACTCTTGTTATACTTCGTATATCAAACATGAATTTTCACACTGATATCAGGGGCGATAACCGTGTTTCGTTAAAATGTTAACAGACATTACTATTTCTTCTCTGTAATTATTTTTGATGTGCAATGATCATACTTATTAATCTGTCGAAAATATTATTTGTTCAGGTGATTCATTTAATTAGTATAAATAATTAAAAAAATACCATGCCTCATTTGCTGATGGATAATCATTCTTGCGTGTAGATGGCTTGTTTCTCGCTTTAAGTATGCAATTCAAGGATTTATGAGCGTGATACATTGCCAGTTGTATCAGTCGGTGTAATCCAAATAATGTAAATTGATATCTTACATGCATGGTTTAGCCTTACTGTATTGTAGTTTACGTGTACCTGATGTTACAGCTTAGTGTTTCATTCGACTAGAGCATTCCCTAACATGAACTGTGCATGATAAGTGGAAGCCGTCGCGGCCACTTCATGCATTGAAGAGAAGACAATTTTCACCAGGCATAGTATGTGTGATTATTATATGACCATCCATGGGATAATGGCATTGCGTGCATACTGCCTAGTAGAATGACAATTGTTTATGTAAAGTACTATCAGATAAGGAAATTAGGTTTTATACTTCACTATTTACTCTCAAATGTGACCTAAAGTCATCATGTGAATAAAACTCCAGACAATTCTGGATACCGTATAGCTCTGACATAGTGGCAACAAGCTATCTCTATAGTGATTAAAATACTTTTACTAGTAATACACACTGCTAAAAGGATCCTAACGCTCTGTTATTTCAACTAATCCCCACAAATGAATCATCATATATTATTGAGAGCTACATACATGTATGACCAGATGCGACGTTGCCTATTACGATGTATCATTCATCATTCATCATAATCCTGTGCTATTCTGTCCCAAGAAACCACACTATACCAAAACACATACCAGTCCTGCATTTTAAAGGTGTCTGACACTGACACAATGAGGTGAAACAATATGTTTCAAGTAACACATAAACATTTATATATGTAAGGGAATTTGTTTGCAATAGTGAATTTGTTGTATTTTACAGTGGCTGGTCAACTACAACTACACGTACTGTACGTTTATTTGCAGAATGTAAAGAGCTGCATGTACCTTCGTAATGCCAACAGAGACAGCAACACAAAAACACAACACATGATACATAGCGAACCATGACAACGGGTAAAGCGGTATACAGTCCCACCAAAAAACGGAATCGTATATAAACTGACAAATAATACAATAACAACGTTTTTTAATGTTGATAATGCACTGTATTACAGTTGTCATAGTGGTATTGTTATCTGCAGATATCTGGAGAATCTGAAGCATCTTATTGAAGAAGATCAATTCTGCTGATTAATTAGCAAAGGTTTATGATTTGGGAGCATGGAAAGAACACATTACCATTTATAAGGATTGTCATGCTGAAATTAGTGGTAACACATGGTGTGCCCGCAATTTCCGCATACACATATTATTATATGTTTATCGATATTGTAGATGTCAGCCATCTTTGATGTTAAAATTATGATTAACTCAACTCTAAATTGCCACATACCATGTAACAATTAGCGAGGAAACCTCATACAATTTATATTTTGACATTATCCGACTACAGAAACATTGCTTTTTTTTTCACAGTTTCCAATATGGCGGATCTTGAATTTGAAGGCCTAGACCAAAATATACGTGTTTCAATGAGTATGTTGTACCGAAAACTACCGAAAACTGTAAAAAGACATCTTAATTTTAGTTTTTGTTCTTTGTTTCATTTTATACTTTCCAAAATTGAGTTGGCGGCCATTTTGAATGTAGCTCCAATTGTCCCAATTTTAAAATGCGTTCTGTTAGTTTAATCAGTAATACAAACTGATGGATAATATTAGTCACAAATTCCATGACATTGACATGCTAATGGGAACTCTCTGCATTGTCAGCAATGGGCTAAATGAGAACGAATTTAATGAAACGTACTGTTTTGGTGGCCATCTTGAATTTACGAAAAGTAACTTTGAGGAAAATGGTATCAGTATGTTTGTAAACAATTTCTCCGTAAAAAAATATACTTAGTATCAGTATCGCTATTGAAATAGCTTAAATATCAACAATGATATGACATACAACATATATTCTTGTTTCTTAGGCATCCTTAATTTCAGACATGATTTTTCCTCATTAGTTCAGCATTTTCCGAAACCCTATTTATATAGCTACCAAAATAGTTCATTCATCAGACGGCTATCAATTCTGTTATAAATCATATACGGGCTTCATACACCCATGTCAATCAGAAATTTTGGATCAATATGACCTCTAAATGACCTAAAGAATTACACCTAAAGGTCAAATCTGCAGGGGTACCCACCTCTATCCAACAGCTTACATATCATAGAAGTTGATCAGCATGGGTACCCATTTGTAACAAAAATTGCCATCAAAACTTTTATTGGAGGCCTTTTATTGGCCTTGGCGCCGTCTACAACCGCTTCACTCATGAACTTATGCATGTTTACCATCCTCCAAATATTCACTGTGCACAACACCCATGCTGCCCACATGCCCAAGGTCAAGGTCAAATGTCTTAGAAGTTTGCGTTAAAGTTTTTGTAAACTTTGCGTTAAAGATTTTACGTATGTTATATCTCCTCAACCGCTCCACTCATTGACTTGAAACTTCATATGCATATATATATATAATACTCGTATAAATATCACATACGCATAATATTGGTACATTGCATATAAAAAGAGCAGATTATATTATCTTGTACTATTGGTACGGTTGTACCATATCCAGGGGCATAGCAAACAATTATATTGTGTTGGTGCAACATGTATGTTTGGAACCGATGTATGCAACCAAGTACAATTATTGTGGATATATCTTAAATTTTTATAAATCATCAACATCTTGCTGCTACGTGCAAATTATATGTATTGATATCAGGATGTAACAAAATTGAGGTTTACAGTTACCTTCCTCACTGTGCATGAGCTCTTCATGTAGTTAGCGATGTGGCCATATATAGGTTCTAGACTCGATACACATAGCCGCCCAGACAATATGGGTTGTATTGTACCCAGCCACAGTGAGTCACGTCGGTGATTGCATCGTCACCGGATTTATCAAGGGCATATTGTATTACATCACGAGACTATGTCACGTGAGTTCATTTAATGTGGCATGTGACAGAAAATATTGTGATATACAAAAAAAGCAGTCAACCGGTTTCATGTTTCAGTTTCTAATTTCACTAATGCATCAGTTTTGATGTATTTACTTAAAATGTATAATGAATACATCGCATTGAATTTCTTAATAGATGTTATCCCAGTAACAGTGCATGGTAAGGTAATTTGTATTGTCACGTTTCTGTTCATGATGACATTGATTGCAATGTAGAAGGTCGGGCAAAGCGGATCGGACAAAGCAGGTCACTATTCGTCAGTCCCTCCATACTTCCACAGTAATCCATTTTTGACAACGTTGCTAAACATATTACTCAAACCTATCATACATTTATGTCATCCACCCAACTTCCATCTACCACTTTCGTAAATCAAACACAGCACAAAACCACTCGTCCACCAAGGCCGACATGGCTTCAGCGATAAACTGTTGACTTTTATCTATCGGCTAGGGAAGCAACTCCTCTCGAGATTGTAGTAATGTATAAACAACCTTGTGAAATCTGCCTCAAATCAAATTTTCAGACGAAATATTAATTAGTTAACAGTTTATTTTCACATTGTAACAAAATATATATACGAAACTAGTATGTGGTGGCAGAAACACTATGTAGGCTATGTATACATGGTTTACGTTCCTTCCTGAATCCAAACCGTTTGTCAAACATCGAAACGATTCGGTAGGCATACTCAGTACTTAATGTAGTCGGTATTCATCGATTATATAGACTAAAGTAGAGACACAAGAGCTCACGAATCGTACAAAAATCAATAATCAAATTATATGTAAAGTTTCTAATTAGATCGAAATCGTCGACTCAGTTTCCCAGCTAAGTTTGTCACATAAATTGATGTTAGACGTTAAGCGACTCAATTCTGAAACGTCATCTGCTCCACATGGTGACGTCAGAAAACCAGGATTTCCGACGTAACGTTATTTTGAGCCTAACGTTGGAAATCGCACAGTGGCGCTCATATACACATTAATCACCATCCATAGTTTCATTGTATACCCTACCCATGCTGCCCAGGAGCCCAAGGTCAAATGACTAAACTTTTTGTTAAAGTTTTACGTTAAAGTTTTTCAAATTACTATATCTCTGTGACCGCTTGCGATATCAACTTGAAACATCATATACACGTTGATCAGCATTTATTGTGATTATTAAGCATATTACACCAATACCCAGGGTCAAGGACTTTGAATTTCAATCCACAAATGAAATTAGCCCTGTTTCTCCAGTCACAGCCACATATGTAAGCCCACAGACCATCAAGCCCCAATCCACCCACCAACCCACCAGTAGCCTATTTCATCAACATGGCAAAGTATACTTTTCTAGCAAAGTAAACTTTGAGGGAGAAATTTTCAATTTTGGGATAAATTTATTAATTTTTATTATCCTGAATTTATTACGTTATCACAGCCATTTTGGCTGTGATAATGTAATAAATTCAGTATAATAATTCTGCATACTTTTAATCATCAAATATATGCAGTAGTTAGTTCTGTATGAAATAATGCATTTTGGGAAAAGTAAATGATTACTCCCTCAAAGTATACTTTGCTAGATAAGTATACTTTGCAATTTTGATGAAACCAGCTACCAGTTCCCTTTCTTGTAGGTGGTTAGTGCGCGACAGCCGAGGAAAAAGAAGAAACGGCGCCTCTCTGTGACGAAACTCGACCCTGAGGGCTGGAAGTCGGAATGTCGTCAGTTGCTGGACACCATCCTGCAGTGTGAGGACTCCACACCATTCCGGCAACCAGTGGACATCACCTTGTATCCGGTAAGTCGGACACCATCCTGCAGTGTGAGGACTCTACACCATTCCGGGAACCAGTGGACATCACCTTGTATCCGGTAAGTCGGACACCATCCTGCAGTGTGAGGACTCCACACCATTCCGGGAACCAATGGACATCACCATATATCCGGTAAGTCTGACACCATCCTGCAATGTGGGAACTCCACACCATTCTGGGAACCAGTGGACATCACCATTTATCCGGTAAGTCTGACACCATCCTGCAGTGTGTGAACTCCACACCATTCCGGGAACCAGTGGACATCACCATATATCCGGTAAGTCTGACACCATCCTGCAGTGTGTGAACTCCACACCATTCCGGGAATCAGTGGACATCACCATATATCCGGTAAGTCTGACACCATCCTGCAGTGTGGGAACTCCACACCATTCTGGGAACCAGTGGACATCACCATTTATCCGGTAAGTCTGACACCATCCTGCAGTGTGTGAACTCCACACCATTCCGGGAACCAGTGGACATCACCATATATCCGGTAAGTCTGACACCATCCTGCAGTGTGGGAACTCCACACCATTCCGGGAATCAGTGGACATCACCATATATCCGGTAAGTCTGACACCATCCTGCAGTGTGTGAACTCCACACCATTCCGGGAATCAGTGGACATCACCATATATCCGGTAAGTCTGACACCATCCTGCAGTGTGGGAACTCCACACCATTCCGGGAATCAGTGGACATCACCATATATCCGGTAAGTCTGACACCATCCTGCAGTGTGGGAACTCCACACCATTCCGGGAACCAATAAACATCACCATGTATCCGGTAAGTCTGACACCATCCTGCAGTGTGGGAACTACACACCATTCCGGGAACCAATAAACATCACCATGTATCCGGTAAGTCTGACACCATCCTGCAGTGTGGGAACTCCACACCATTCCGGGAACCAATAAACATCACCATGTATCCGGTAAGTCTGACACCATCCTGCAGTGTGTGAACTCCACACCATTCCGGGAACCAGTGGACATCACCATTTATCCGGTAAGTCTGACACCATCCTGCAGTGTGTGAACTCCACACCATTCCGGGAACCAGTGGACATCACCATATATCCGGTAAGTCTGACATCATCCTGCAGTGTGAGGACTCCACACCATTCCGGGAACCAGTGGACATCACCATATATCCGGTAAGTCTGACACCATCCTGCAGTGTGTGAACTCCACACCATTCCGGGAACCAGTGGACATCACCATATATCCGGTAAGTCTGACACCATCCTGCAGTGTGGGAACTCAACTCCACACCATTCCGGGAACTAGAGGACATCACCATGTATCTGGCAATAGTAGTCCATTCCTGCATTACCTTAGACATCAAGAACCTGACATCATGGAAACATTGGTGTACTTAGTTTTTTAATTTTTTTGTTGTTTAACTGTAGTGCATCTAAAATGACACGATCTGATCATGATTACAAACTAAACAAAGCATTGTTTGAGTATTCAAATAGTTAAATGAAAGTAGGACCTCTAAACTGGAGACACAGGTGTTCTCCTACAGTGTCTGGTCTTTGAATGTTCCACTGTACGTGAACGTCATTGAAGAAGAACTAATTGTTGTGTAAAACTATTTTACTCATTATCAGACTACCGACATGCACTAATTGATCAAGCACTCACAAAAACACTATTTTTGTCTAACGGCTTGTGTGATGCTGGATCCTTTCTACCTGTACAGGTAGGTCTGAAATTTGATTATTTTCCAAATTGAATCATATGGGTCAGTGGAAGAAAGGCCCTTATGGGAATTAGCCCCTTTCTCCACTGACCCTTTCATTATACACTATAGGATTCACTGAGGTTTTGATGAGCAAGTGTCGAACCGTGTATTGAACTGCGAATATGCACAGACTGTCTTGTCTATACAGGTCACAATGACCGCTTTTATCAGATCATGACCCATGTTATGGATGTGAAATATATTTATGGTGTTTTACACTACTTGCAACAGAGGAAGGGTGGCCCACAAACTCGAAGGATGAGTGTAAGTCGAACCCTAGGATGTTAAAAATTTCTGAGCATGTACGTGAAACTTTCTCACCAATCAAACTGGTGATTTTTAGCCCACCTGAGCCGAAGGCTCAAGTGAGCTATTGTTACCGCTTTTCGTGCGTCCAACCGTTAACACTTTTCCGACCTCTTCTTCTTCAGAACCTCTTGGTCAAATTTCAACAAATATGGTTGTGTTGTATGGTGTAAGGTCATCATTTTATTATGGATTTCAATTTATCTTTTCTAATGAACCGCTTGGCTGATGCTGGTCAAACTTCACAGTTATGGTGCGTGGGTAAAGCCTTTTCTTATTTGTTAAAATGGAGGTCGTCGCATAACCAAGATGGCCTCTATCGCTAATTATGTAAAAAAAATAAAAAAATCTTCTCATAAACTGCAAGCCCAATTTCGATGAAACTTGGCAGGAATGATTGATAGTCAATGCTCTTTCAGATTTGTTAAAATGATGACCCCGGAATCAAAAATTTCAGATTTGACTAAATTTGGTCAAGTTATATATCAAATCGAATATATTGAGGAGAAGATGACTCTGGAGCATTTTTTGTCGAAATTGGTAGATTATGTCATCCAAGATTGTCGCCGAAAAGTCGAAATGTCATAATTTTTTTATTATAGATTTCAAACGTCTTCTTCTCATGAACCGCTTTGTCCATGCTGGTCAAACTTTACAGTTAGGTCTGGATGAAGCATTTTCATATTTGTTAAAATGGAGGTTGTCGCATAATCCAAGATGGCTGCCATATAATATTAGTTGAAAGCCTTAAAAAATCTTCTCATGAACTGCCTCGACGAAACTTGGCTGTAATGTTTGATATTCACTGCTCTTTGAGATTTAAAATGATGATACCGTGATCAAAATTGGACGAGGCCTGGGGTCTTTGACCAAATAATACTTTAGGTGAGCGATACAGGCCCATTTGGGCCTCTTGTTTACACTAAAAAGTACATGCTTTGAAAATATTGAAAATCCTTTGCAAGTTTGCATTTTTCCAGTTATCGTTATTGCCGTATCCTTGTTATGATGCATGATTGCTTCGTTGACACAATTGAAGGGGTCAGTGGGAAAAGGGCTAAGTCCTTATTGGCTCTCTTTCTTAACTGGCCCCTTTTTTTCCACAGTTGGTAAGTTGTTATTTGTAATACATTTTACCCGGTGATAGTGTTGGCATAACCACATACATATATGTGTGTGTTTGCATAAAAAATATGTCTATGAAACTTATTAATGACCCACCATGATAATGTTGTGGGTATATAGTGTTTCCCTTTTATATATGCCATATTATAGGAATGAATGGCCGGCCTTTTTGTGGAATTTATCGGGGTATAAACTTGGAAAAGCCACTTTCGCAATTGGCGATAAAAATAAACAATTGGCGATAAAAAATTACAATTTTCGAGAGAAAAACAAAAGTTTTTGTTGTTTATCGAAAATTGTAATTTTTTAAAAAAAAAGTTTTTTTTTGTTGTTTTTTTTCTTCGAAAATTGTAATTTTTATCGCCAATTATTTATTTTTATCCTATTGGTTATTATAGGAATGAATGGCCTTTTTGTGGAATTTATCGGGGTATAAACTTGGAAAAGTCGCGGGAATACTGGACGATGGCCGGAAGGCCTCGTCCAGTATTCCCGCGACTTTTCCAAGTTTATATCCCCGATAAATTCCACAAAAAGGCCATTCATTCTTTCCGGCCTTCGTCAAGTATTCCCGCGACTTTTCCAAGTTTATATCACCGATAAATTCCACAAAAAGGCCATTAATTCCTTATAATTCCAGCATTTGAAATAAATTCATCAAGAAAATGTGTTTATTTTCCGTTTTCTTAAGAATTATTTTAACTGCGCCTCACGGTTACGGAAAGTAGTTCAGTGTGGGAGTTTACTGGGATATAAATTTTGGACAGAGACTTGCTATGGGCCAATCAAATGTTAGGGAATTGTGTAAATATTTTTGTGCTGGAATTATCTGTTGCAGATTACTATACTTGAGAAAAATAATGTGATAGATACCAAATTATACTTGGTTCATAGCTTCCTTACTCTGTGTAGATACGCTGTTTTTATTTTTATTTGGCTTGTCTCCTTTTGTAGTTTGATTTGTCTAATTTTGCACATTAACTTGTAAAACGTAAACCACAATATTAATATTTGCCAGCTTGATGCTTTAATTGTAGTTTTGTTATGGTGTTAGATCATAAAATGTATTTTAAGTTTTGGTCTGTTTTCTCACGGCTAATGGATTTGTGAAGGCCAGATTCCGAGCGTGTTATATAATATATGCACACCTTCAGTGTTCCTGCAATGTGTTCAGTTTCCATGCATGGAATTAAACCAAGTTCAATGGATGGCTTTGCTGTGATCTAATACACGCCACCCACAAAAAGAATCTCCGACCATCAATTTTCTATGTTCCCTTTGTGAAAATGATCACCTTGCGCATTTATCAGATTTTTCAATGCTAATCTGGATCTCACTGGTTGCAAGTCGCATAAGCCCCTTTTTAAAACCACGTATTGAATGAATATCAGAGAAACAATGTCGTTAGGGCTCAAACATACAGCAGTCAGCATTCCTATATTGATTTTTTGCAGAATTTTGTTTCTGTTAGTAGGTATAAAGTATGTAATTACATGTACATTGTATATGGAAAGAAAGAGAAGACAGTTGCGTACAAATTGATTTGTTTTTCAGCTGGGATCAATGGACCATGCCACCATGATGAATTCCACAATTGAGACGAGCCATGCGATTTTGTGCCTAATATGTGCAATATCTCATGACATTTATTTACAAAAGTTACGATGCTTTCCGTAAATGACGTCAGAAGTTGGCGAAATATTCAGAGCAAATGCATCATTTACAGAAAATATCACAGGTTCTGTAAATATTTTTCATGAAAAATTGCACATATTATTACCGGTAGGTACAAAATCAATTGGCGTGTATCAAATGTTGATTTCATCATGGTGGCATCTCGGATGCACCGACTGGTCTGTTTCGCAATGAATATAATCCCCATTTCTCCAGTCACCTCCATATAACATGTATTTTATACATACAGTCAGGATTTGTTACAACGGCATAGTTCGTCGTAGACGAATGTGCCATTACTACGAATCTACGTTAAAACGAATCGGCAATTTTCTCGTCTCTATCAAGCTGTCGTGAAAACATCGGTAATTGGTATCTGTTGGTAACAGCGCAATATAGAGACGCCACTGTCTGTTCACACTAGCGTAATTCGGCATTATAGGATAGATAAATGATGAATTAAATACTTATTTGTCACCACATTGATGAAGCAATGTATATGTATCCAAATTTATATCAATAAAACAAGACTACATTCAAAAATAATCCAGGATTTGACAAGGTTGCTAATTGGCAATTATGTAGACTTGCGTGGTGAATACCGGAAGTACATGTATGCTGTGAAGTTGCTTTTTTTTATTGTTGGAAATTCGCAAACATATGCATAAAGAAATGAAACACAGATTTTAATAAATAGTTTGTTTTAATTTACATGCTAAACTGTATGAAAATAAACAAACAAAAAAATACATTTAGCGTAGTTTCCCTTTCAATATTTACAATCGTCACATGACGGTTCGTCCCAACCTGAATTTGTCCCATATTCAATTTTACAGTTCCAAAACGTTTATTACATGTATGTTCAATGATTGGCCAATTAATTTAATTGGTTCATTTACTTGCCAGGTGATCTGTTCCTTAATCCCTTGTAAATTTAGTTGCTAACCGTTCAATGTTTACAAAAGAGTACATCACAGCAGTCAATGTTAAGTACATACCGACAAAGGTATTTGTGACAAGGTACCGACTGACACGTTGTTAATTGTCGCGGTTTATGACAGCAGGTGAACATCAGCTGGTCGGAGTTAATCAGCTGTGAAATTGTATAGATATTGTCAGTGTGTCACCTTTGACTGGTTCTTGGTTTCCAGCAACTAGTGCCGGATAACAGAGCTGGGTCACAGTGCTGAGGTCAGCGAAGCCGGGTACCGGAGCCGTTATAACGTACATGAAATAAGACTGAAAATGTGTATTCGTTTGCTGAAATTCTCCGCCGCTGCCTGAAGCCGAATTTGCCGGTCTATCGAGCAGATTAAAGAGCGTGCTGATTCGTTTCGCGGCTTATTGTGCCGGGAGGCGAATATTCCGCTGTAACGTGTGCTGTTGTACAGAATCCTGACTATATGTATATAGTTCATGACATTTAGTTTTTGCTATGTGATGGCAAACCACAAATCCTGATCTGGTGTCTGAGTTTGACATGAGTTTGACATGCTGATTGCTTGACACAAGCAGATGTATTTTTAATTCTATTTCTTTCTGTATAGAGCAGTCTTATTAAAAAGTTACCAAACTTGGAAAATCAAAAGTAACTTCCATTAAAACTACTTCCGGAGCATTAGAATTGGCAGAATTTGTCGGTTTATCATCACGGTAGTTTATCCTTGTTATTTTCATTGTTAAACTAAGCAACGTGATGTCAAACCGAGACACTAGCAGTTTTAATGCCAATGTTACCCCAGAAGTAGTTTTAAGGGAAGTTCTTGTGATTTTCCATGTCTTATTTGCATATTTATTATACCACCGGCTTATGATGTATGCCGGCTTATGATGTATGCCGAGGGATATGTAGTTTTGGTCTCTTTTTTTTTTGGTTCGCCCGTTTGTCTGTAACACGAAAACTTGACATTTCGAAATTTGCATTAAAGTTTTTGTTTGTTGGTCCAAGCGGTGCCCGGTGGTAATCCGTGAGCCTCTGCTCACTTGTTCTAGTTATATTATGAAGTTTACCCTTTCAACATCACACAGGCCTGTGTAGTAGTATTGGCAAACAGTGTAGATCGTGACGAGCCATCTCATCAGGATCTGCACTTTTTGAAAGTAATTTTCACATTTTTGAGAACAAAATTTAAAGCACCCCCTTTTCATAAATGGACTAGTCTGAAAATCATTTTGTGACGATTGGATAGGTCCAGAAATTAACGAATAAAAATCCAGTAGGGGTGAAAGGGTTAATACACTGTGTTTTTACACTTAGATTTTACACAATGAAGAGAAATTCGCCCCTATGTTATTGCAGAACTACTACACTGTGATAGACAACCCGATGGACCTGGCCAACATCGGGCAGAACCTGCGCACCGGGCTCTACCCCGAGCCCACCGAGTTCACGCGCGACATGAAGCTCATGTTCTCCAACTCCAAGTCATACAACACGAACAAACGCTCAAGGGTGAGTGCCCATTTGAGACACGCCATGCGATTTTGTTCCTTCGGACATCTGCGAAATTTCATTAAATACTTTTACACAATTTATAATAGTTTTCATAAATAAAGTCGAAAGTTGACAAAATAATATAATTCCGCATGTACTCTGAAAATTTTGTCAACTTTTGACGCCATTGACGGAAAATAATGTAAATTGTATAAACGCATTTCATGCAATTACGCAGATGTCTGAAGGTACAAAATTGCATGGCATGGCCCATTTGTGTATGACCTTGCCGCTGAACAGACGTAAAACCCCAATCCATCCATCAATCAATCAATGGCGAGTGCGGCAATAGCCAGGGACTTTTGGTGTATGTGCTCTGTTCTCAAGTGCCACGACCGTAGACAGCACCACGGCAGCTACAGCGGGCCATGGCACTACTATTTTGGCTCTAGAACGCAGGAAATACCATCTTGAGGGTCTATGTTGAATTTCTTGGGCCTCCACTCAATAGTCCACTACGGGCCGGGAGTGCAAAATCACAAAGTTTGTTTAGTCGATCATACTGTATGATTTCGAGTACAAATTTGGAAAACGTGCTGAGAAAGGTTTATATGTGTGGACCTATAGTTGCCTAAGCTCAAAAGATAATACAATGTATGCATGGGTGGCATTTGTGTCAATCACTACTAGCCACTATCAAATTCATCAATTGTCCCAAAATGTTCTGATATTCACCATTAATGTCATGTTAGCATATAAAGCCCACAAGTGGAGAGCTCAGATATTGATTATAGTGATGTCCAGCAGCCCATTTCACCAACATTGCAAAGTATACTTATCTAGCAAAGTGTACATTGAGGGAGTAATCATTACCGTCACGCCTTGGTTAAGACCTACATTTCCTCTTGAATTACTTAGTTAATTCCCCTTGGTTAAGGTTTTTAGTCAACCTTGGTTAAGGTTTTTAGTCAAGCTTGTACATGGAATACTATGTACATCAGTAACCCCTGATCTATATTTGGCCTTGACCTACATTTCCTCTTGAATTACTTAGTTCTCTTTGGTTAAGGTTTTTAGTCAACCTTGTAGATGGAATACACTCATCAACAACCCCTGACCTATATTTGACCTTGACCTACATTTAACCTTGAATTACCTAGTTAATTCCCCTTGGTTAAGGTTTTTAGTCAACCTTGGTTAAGGTTTTTAGTCAAGCTTGTACATGGAATAATATTGTGCATACAGACACCATACTTGGACAACCTTTTCTCATAGGGATGTACATCAATAACCCCTGATCTATATTTGACCTTGACCTACATTTCCTCTTCAATTACTTAGTTAATTCTCCTTGGTTAAGGTTTTTAGTCAAGCTTGTATATGGAATACTCCTGGCCCTACACCCACCATACTTGGACAACTTCATCTCCTAGGGTTGTACATCAATAACCCTTGATCTATATTTGACCTTGACCTACATTTGACCTTGACCTACATTTCCTCTTGAATTACTTAGTTAATTCTCTTTGGTTAAGGTTTTTAGTCAAGCTTGTAGATGGAATAATATTGTGCATACAAACACCATACTTGGACAACCTTTTCTCATAGGGATGTACATCAATAACCCCTGATCTATATTTGACATTGACCTACATTTCCTCTTCAATTACTTAGTTAATTCTCCTTGGTTAAGGTTTTTAGTCAAGCTTGTATATGGAATACTCCTGGCCCTACACCCACCATACTTGGACAACTTCATCTCCTAGGGATGTACATCAATAACCCTTGATCTATATTTGACATTGACCTACATTTGACCTTGACCTACATTTCCTCTTGAATTACTTAGTTAATTCTCTTTGGTTAAGGTTTTTAGTCAAGCTTGTAGATGGAATACTCCTGGCCCTACATCAATCATACTTGGACAACTTTATCTCCTAGTGATGTACATCAACAACCCCTGACCTATATTTTACTTTGACCTACATTTAACCTTGAATTACTTAGTTAATTCCCCTTGGTTAAGGTTTTTAGTCAAGCTTTCTACATGGAATACTATTGTGTATACAGACACCATACTTGGACAACCTTTTCTCATAGCGATGTACATCAATAGCCCCTGATCTATCTATATTTGATCTTGACCTACATTTCCTCTTGAATTACTTAGTTAATTCCCCTTGGTTAAGGTTTTTAGTCAAGCTTGTATATGGAATACTACTGGCCCTACACCCACCATACTTGGACAACTTCATCTCCTAGTGATGTACATCAACAACCCCTGATATATATTTCACCTTGACCTATATTTCCTCTTCAATTACTTACTTAAGTCACCTTGGTTAAGGTTTTTAGTCAACCTTGGTTAAGGTTTTTACTCAAGCTTGTACATGGAATACTATTGTGCATACAGACACCATACTTGGACAACCTTTTCTCATAGGGATGTACATCAATAACCCCTGATCTATATTTGACCTTCACCTACATTTCCACTTCAATTACTTAGTTAATTCTCTTTGGTTAAGGTTTTTAGCTCGACTATTCGAAGAATAAGTAGAGCTTATGTTGTCACCCCGGCGTCGGCGTCAGCGTCACCGTCACGCCTTGGTTAAGGTTTTTAGTCAACCTTGTATATGGAATACTACTGGCCCTACACCCACCATACTTGCACAACTTCATCTCCTAGTGATGTACATCAATAACCCCTGATCTATATTTGACCTTGACCTACATTTCCTCTAGAATTACTTACTTAATTCCCCTTGGTTAAGGTTTTTAGTCAACCTTGGTTAAGGTTTTTAGTCAAGCTTGTACATGGAATACTATTGTGCATACAGACACCGTACTTGGACAACCTTTTCTCATAGGGATGTACATCAATAACCCCTGATCTATATTTGACCTTGACCTACATTTCCTCTTGAATTACTTAGTTAATTCCCCTTGGTTAATTGGGGTTTTAGTCAAGCTTGTATATGGAATACTCCTGGCCCTACACCCACCATACTTGAACAACTTCATCTCCTAGTGATATACATCAACAACCCCTGACCTATATTTGACATTGACCTACATTTAACCTTGAATTACATAGTTAATTCCCCTTGGTTAAGGTTTTTAGTCAACCTTGCTTAAGGTTTTTAGTCAAGCTTGTACATGGAATACTAGTGTGCATACAGACACCATACTTGAACAACCTTTTATCATAGGGATGTACATCAATAACCCCTGATCTATATTTGACCTTGACCTACATTTCCTCTTGAATTACATAGTTAATTCCCCTTGGTTAAGGTTTTTAGTCAAGCTTGTATATGGAATATTCCTGGCCCTACACCCACAATACTTGGACAACTTCATCGACTAGTGATGTACATCAACAACCACTGACCTATATTTGACCTTCACCTACATCTAACCTTGAATTACTTACTTAATTCCCCTTGGTTAAGGTTTTTAGTCAACCTTGGTTAAGGTTTTTAGTCAAGCTTGTACATGGAATACTATTGTGCATACAGACACCATACTTGGACAACCTTTTCTCATAGGGATGTACATCAATAACCCCTGATCTATATTTGACCTTGACCTACATTTCCTCTTGAATTACTTACTTAATTCCCCTTGGTTAAGGTTTTTAGTCAAGCTTGTATATGGAATACTCCTGGCCCTACACCCACCATACTTGGACAACCTCATCTCCTAGTGATGTACATCAACAACCCCTGACCTATATTTGACCTTGACCTACATTTAACCTTGAATTACTTACTTAATTCCCCTTGGTTAAGGTTTTTAGTCAAGCTTGTATATGGAATACTCCTGACCCTACACCCACCATACTTGGACAACTTCATCTCCTAGTGATGTACATCAACAACCCCTGACCTATATTTGACCTTGACCTACATTTAACCTTGAATTACAAAGTTAATTCCCCTTGGTTAAGGTTTTTAGTCAACCTTGGTTAAGGTTTTTAGTCAAGCTTGTACATGGAATACTATTGTGCATACAGACACCATACTTGGACAACCTTTTCTCATAGGGATGTACATCAATGACCCCTGACCTATATTTTACCTTCACCTACATTTAACCTTGAATTACTTGGTTAATGTTTATATTCAAGGTTGTATATGGAATACTCCTGGGCCTACATCAACCATACTTGGACAACTTCATCTCCTAATGATGTACATCAATAATCCCTGACCTATATTTGACCTTGACCTACTTTTATCCTTGGATTACTTAGTTATTTCCCCTTGGTTAAGGTTTTTAGTCAAGCTTGTATATGGAATACTCCTGGGCCTACCTATATCTGTCATTGACCTACATTTAACCTTGAATTACTGACTTAATTTCCCTTGGTTAAGTTTTTTAGTCAACCTTGGTTCAGGTTTTTATGCAGGCCGCAGCCACCTTGTTTGTCAAGCTATGTGTACATCGACAACCCTCGTAGTCGAGCTATGCTGTTATACAGCTCTTGTTTAATTCTGTTGACCAACCCTACCCCCTCCCCAACCCCATGCCCCCATTTGGCCGACATACCCATGGTCATAGTCAAGTTACTTATAACAATAATGCTGACATGATACAGATCTATGCGATGACGTTGCGCCTGTCAGCGATGTTTGATGAGCGAATGAAGGTGATCATCTCCACGTGGCGGCAGGCCGTCAAACAACAGCGACTCAGCTTCCCCAAGTCGTAAGTTTCTCAATAGAAACAGAGTCTAGACCTAAATCAATGTGTGGGATCATGTGTTTCCGAACGGCGTGACATCATAGTTTTTTAGATGCGTTTACAGTAGGTTTCCTTTAATAGCTTTCTAATGGAATGACATATTTTTATGAAATATACCGCAGCATATGCGGTACACGTTGCCCTTTATTGTATAAGTGGCTTTAATCTCATAATTCTGTGGTTTTGACGAAGAATCGGTTACTGTAAATGTAAATAAATACTTAAGCATGTGAATGTAAGAAATAAACGTAAATAACTTTCAGAGCACCCATAAAACACATATGCCATCATATTTGGTTCGCTACATATCATCAAAATCCGTCCCAATTGTTAGGAAGATTGTAAAGAAAGTCTACTGTAACAATGACGTCACAGATAAAGTCACGTCGGAAAATCGGATTCAGAAAGCACGTGATCACACACTTTGTAAATGGACAATGAAACCTGGCATCTAACAATGCATTAGCAGGTGTCCTTTTGTATTAGTCATATTTTATGAGTTGACTGTTTTGTCAATAGTTTATGTACAGCTAAGCATTTAATGAGACTCTTGTGTCAAAAAAGAAAGGTATTGTGTTTTCATAGGACTATTCAGCCCTATGTATCTTACGCATGCAAGTTCTGTGAAAAAACAGTCGTGAGCTACATGTATGTGCAGGATTGACCAATCGGGTCATCTGATTGTAAACATGTGAATTGCAAGTGCTTTATAATTACATTATCGAGGTCTTTGAATATAAAACTGAGAATGTACATGTACCTACTGTCTGTTCCACGTTTTGCTGCCTACAAACTTTTGGCTATTAAACAGATTAAATATATAACATCTGAAACACACAGAGAAAGTGCCTGATGTTCAGCCATTTTATTGAGATAGGAAACACACGCAGGAAACACTGATGGCTGACATTTATGATGTAATAGCCAAAATGGGAACACACGGCAATGCAGTGCCTGGACACGATAGAGCATAAGCCTGGTCCCCAGACCTGCAATTGTATCTTCCTTTCCTAGGTACTTCATTAACGAACCGTTGTAAAAGGGAGATGCAACTGCAAGTTTTGAATGGACAAAAATCCTTTTTGATTTATTTGTCTAATTTAAAATAAGTCATTTATTTTAAATAAGACTATTGCAAATGGATGAAAGTGAATTGATCGACCCCCGGCCCCTAGAATTGTCCGCTCTCTTTAGCGACTGTTGTTGCAGAATTGTATATATTGTATGTAACTATCTAGTCATTTAGTTGCATGTCCTGTGGTGGTATCAGGTTGCTCGCAGGTATCCACCGTGACACTTCTGTTCTTGCCAATCATGCCCTGTGTAGTGTGATGTCTGGTTCCATTCGGCCTGGCTGCAGTCGTAGTTGGCTTATAGTCTGGCCCAAGTACCAACCTGTAATTTAGACATTGCCAGCAGTAATATGTTATGACAAGATAGCATAGGCCCTCATGTCTCTTGCAGACCTCTGAGTCTCGGGTAGATTTTTAACCTTTTGCAAATTCAAGAAACGTATGTAACTAAAAATGGGGGGTGCGGTGGGCGGGTAAATGTTGTTTCTTTGCTTGCTTTGAAAAGACCTTGACCTTTATTACCCATAATGCCCCCCCCCCCCACCAAGATAGAATTGTAAGGGGGGCAACTGTGTGTTAGCAGTTGACAAATCCCCTGTTTGAGTTATTGCTCTTCCTCACTTAGCCAGTAGCACTATCCTGTGTTAACTATGAGCAGTTTAACAACAGCATGAATTAAGCTTGCAAAATAATCATGGTTATTTCTAAAGCAATAATCTGTATTATTCCATAACACTAGTTTTCAACTATTAGATGGCTATGGCAATCTTCTGTGCCATTTTCCAGCAGGTCGTCTTTCAAATTGTACCTAAATTTGCATTAGTCCATTAATTGCTCATTAGTATTTTGTATGTGTACTTTGTAAATTGGAAGGTAAGAACTATTTTGCTGATCTGTATACAGAAGATTGAAAGTCATTAGCGTTCCTTGCCTCCAGTGCTGCTTTTTATACCCCGGCATATAAAGTATGTCGAGGGGTATGTAGTTTTCTAATTTCTGTCTGTTCATTTGTAACATTTACGTGAAAGATTTTCAGTACTTTATGTCTCTGCAACCCCGTTGAAAATTGATGAGCATATTTATCATCCTCCATATATTCATTGGCCCTCACATACGTCTTTGGCATTTTTGTATGTGACTTTTGAATCTGGTTATACCCTTTATGTGTATTACGATGATTATCCGCTTGCCGATAGGCAAGAGGGGATATAGCATTAGTCCATGCACGTACGTACATTAGTAACACCTTTCATTTTTAGCTCGCCTGCACGAAGTGCAGAAGAGCTTATGGCATACCCACGGCGTCGTCGGCATCGTCGGCGTCGTCCACAAACTTAACATTGGGTTAATTGTCTTATATCTTCTGTTTCCTTTCATGGAACACCTTGTTATTTCATAAATACATTCCTCAGATGACCCTCTATCATGCTGTAGCAAATCCATGATCCACCACCCTCACATACGTCTTTGGCATTTTGTATGTGACAGTTGAATCTGGTTATACCCCTTATGTGAGTATTACGATTATTCCTATTTTAGGGGAAGGGGCCAAGTGACTTTGGTGTGGTATGGACCTGCCACCAGGTCAGGTTATTCTAATTTCAGGGCTGAATATATTGTTTCTCGATGTAAATATTCAATTCTGATTTTGGAATTTTCCCCCCAATGCAGCAGGTTAAAACGGGATCGAACCCGTTTGCTCGGCCTTACATGACCATAGCTGTTGATAGGCCGTTAAACACCAATAAACAAACAAACAAACATAAACTTAACGTTGGGGTAAATGTCTTGTAACATCTGTTTCCTTTCATGGAACGCCTTGATATTTCATACATGCATTCATCTGATGATACTCTATCGTGCTATAGCAAATCCATGACCCACCGCCCACCCCTTACCCCAGGGTCAAGGTCACAAACTTGGCACATTCATAAACTTAACGTTGGGGTAAATGTCTTATAACATCTGTTTCCTTTCATGGAACGCCTTGATATTTCATACATGCATTCCTCAGATGACCCTCTATCATGCTGTAGCAAATCCACAACCCACCACCCAACCCTTACCCAAAGGTCAAGGTCACAAACTTAGCATGTTCATAAACTTAGTGTTGGGGTAAATGTTGTGTAACTTCTGTTTCGTTACAGGGAACGCCTTGATATTTCATACATGCATTCATCTGATGATACTCTATCGTGCTATAGCAAATCCATGACCCACCCCTTTCCCCAAGGTCAAGATCACAAACTTAGCACATTCATAAACTTAACGTTGGGGTAAATGTCTTATAACATCTGTTTCCTTTCATGAAACGCCTTGATATTTCATACATGCATTCCTCAGTTGACCCTCTATCATGCTGTAGCAAATCCACAACCCACGACCCAACCCTTACCCCAAGGTCAAGGTCACAAACTTAGCATGTTCATAAACTAAACGTTGGGGTAAATGTTGTGTAACTTCTGTTTCTTTACAGGGAACGCTTTGATATTTCATACATGCATTCATGTGATGATCCTCTATTGTGCTACAGCAAATCCATGACCCCCACCCCCACCTCTTTCCCCAAGGTGAAGGACACAAATTTAGCACATTCATACATGCATTCCTCATGTGAATAGCTATCATGCTGTAGAAAATCACCAACTTAGTGCGTTCATAAACTTAAAGTTGGGTTAAATTTTGTTTTACTTCTGTTTTCAGGGAGCGCATTGATATTTCATACATGCATTCATCTTAATATGCTAGATTATGCTTTAGCAAACCCACGACCCGCCTTGCACCACTGACCCCAATGTCAAGGTCCACCGCACGCCCCTTAACCCAAGGTCAAGTTATATAATATTCATGTTTTTTTTATGCAACTGTGCCAAGTTTGAGTGAAGGCTGTGAGCTTCGTTGTCTTCTGACAACTCTTGTTCAATAACTAGTGAACAGCTTCAACGATTTTAATAATATTTGGCCACAATGTGTGTCTAAGGATGGTGTTTTGTTTTGCATACGACCCACGTCCGACCTTCCAAGGTCAAGGTCACTGAGGACTTTTTTTTATATTATTATTATACCCCCCGCAACGAGTTGTGGGGGGTATACTGGAGTCAGGTTGTCAGTCCGTCCGTCCGTCCGTCCGGGTAAACTTAACATCAGAGAAATATTGTTATAACTTCTATTTCCTTCATCTAAAATGCTTGATATTTCACACATGCATTCCTGTAAGGCTCTACTACCATGCTGTGCCAAATCCACGACCGTCCAACCCCCGCAGATCCCAAGGTCAAGGTCAAATACTTAGTCCGTAAACTTAACATCAGAGAAATATTGTTATAACTTCTATTTCCTTCATCTAAAATGCTTAATATTTCACACATGCATTCCTGTAAGGCTCTACTACCATGCTGTGCCAAATCCACGACCGTTCAACCCCCGCAGATCCCAAGGTCAAGGTCAAATACTTAGTCTCTTTACAAAACTTAACATCAGAGAAATATTATTATAACTTCTATTTCCTTCATCTAAAATGCTTAATATTTCACACATGCATTCCTGTAAGGCTCTACTACCATGCTGTGCCAAATCACGACCGTCCAACCCCCGCATATCCCAAGGTCAAGGCAAATACTTAGTCTCTTTCAAAACTTAACTCAGTAGTTATAACTTCTATTTCCTTCACTAAAATGCTTAATATCACACATCATTCCTGAGGCTCTACACCATGTGTGCCATCCACGACCGCCAACCCCCACATCCCAGGTCAAGGTCAAATTACTAGTCTCTTTACAAAACTAACATCAGAGAAATTTATTTATAACTTCTATTTCCTTCATCTAAAATGCTTAATATTTCACACATGCATTCCTGTAAGGCTCTACTTACATGCTGTGCCAAATCCACGACCGTCCAACCCCCGCAGATCCCAAGGTCAAGGTCAAATACTTAGTCTCTTTACAAAACTTAACATCAGAGAAATATTGTTATAACTTCTATTTCCTTCATCTAAAATGCTTAATATTTCACACAATGCATTCCTGTAAGGCTCTACTACCATGCTGTGCCGCCAAATCCACGACCATCCAACCCCCGCTGATACCAAGGTCAAGGTCAAATACTTAGTCTCTTTACAAAACTTAACATCAGAGAAATATTGTTATAACTTCTATTTCCTTCATCTAAAATGCTTAATATTTCACACATGCATTCCTGTAAGGCTCTACTACCATGCTGTGCCAAATCCATGACCGTCCAACCCCCGCTGATCCCAATGTTCAAGGTCAAATACTCTTTACAAAACTTAACATCAGAGAAATAAGTTATAACTTCTATTTCCTTCATTGAAAATTCTTATTATTTCACTTGTGCATTCCTCTAAGGTTGTACTATCATGCTGTGACAAATCTACGACTGTCCAACCCCCCGCTGATCCCAAGGTCAAGGTCACATCACTTAGTCTCTTTACAAAACTTAACATCAGAGAAATATGTTATAAACTTCTATTTCTTTCATTGAAAATACTTAATATTTCATATGCTGTGACAAATCCCCGCTGATCTCGAGGTCAACGTCACATACATACCGTATAACCTCGACTTAACGCCCCCCTCCTAATAAACGCACCCCCCCCCCACCCCCAAATAAAAAAAAAATAAAAAAATATTTATTTTTTACCAATGACCGCCAATTTCAAACACAAATAATCCTTATTTTTGTTTGAAATTGGTGGTCCTTAGTAAAAAAATTTTACTGGCTAATAAACGCCCCTCCCCCCCCCCCCCCCCCCCCCCCCCCAAAAAAAAAACACACTGAAATTTTTTACCAATGTCAGACCGCCAATTTCAAACACAAATAATCCTTAAATCCTTATTTGTGTTTGAAATTGGCGGTCCTTGGTAATTTTCTCTTTTTTTTTTTTTCTCTTTTTTTTTTTTTCTTTTTTGCTGGCTAATAAACTCCCCCCCCCCCCACCCCCCCCCCCCCCCCCCCCCCCCCCCCCCCCCCCCCCCCCCCCCCCCCCCCCCCCAAAAAAAAAATAAAAAAAAAAAATAAATTTACCAATGACCGCTCATTGCTCCAATGGACCTCTACCACCCTGTGACAAATAAACGCCCCCCCCCTTTTGTAAAATGTAACGCCTCCGGGGGCGTTAATTCGAGGTTATACGATAGTCTCTTTACAAAACTTAACATCAGAGAAATCGGTTATAACTTCTATTTCCTTGCTCGGATCTGCTTCACATTTCACACACTCATTGCTCCAATGGACCTCTACCACCCTGTGACAAATTCATGTTCATGCCGCTCGCGCTAATCCCAGAGTCAAGGTCACAAGCCCACACACTTGGAAATTTGTACATATTTTAGGGGTACCTGGGCCCACGCGGGGGGTATTCCGTAAGCCTCGCTTACTGACCAATCTAGTTAAGGCTGGCAGCGAGGGGATTAGCTTTGAGGTGAGCTATTGTTACCGCAATGTGTTTGGTCGTCCGTCGTTGTCGTCGTCCGTGAACATTTTCAAACGTCTTCTCCTCTGTAACCATTGGGCCTATAGTGACCGAACTTCATTGTCATGGTCCTTAGGTAGGGGGATTAGAAAAATGTCATTACGTAATCCAAGATGGCCGCCATCTAAAAATAGCACAAATTCTTCAAATATCTTCTCAAGAACCGCCAACCGGATTTCGACAAAACTTGGTAGGAATGATCGATGTACAATGCTCTTTCAAAGTTGTTAAAATGTTGACCACGGGATCAAAAATGGGCGTGGCCCATCGGGTCAAATTGGGCTGAAATTATATTTTTGACCAAATATGGTCATGTTATATATCAAATCGAAGGTATCAACGAGGTGATCACTCTGGTGAATTTAGTGTCGAAATTGGATGGTTATGTCATCCAAGATGGCCGCCAAAAGGTCGTTCTTTTATCAGAGATTTCAAAATTCTTCTTCACATGAACCGCCTGGCCCATGGTAGCCAAACTTAAAAGTTATGGTCCATGGGTGAAGCCTTTTCAGATTTGTTAAAATGGAAGTCATCGCTAATCCAAGATGGCTGCCGTCTAAAAATAGCATAAATTCTTAAAAAATATTTTTTCTCATGAATTGCTGGCCGGATTTCGACGAGACTTGGTAGGAATGATCGATGTACAATGCTCTTTCTTTCAAAGTTGTTAAAATGGTGACCCCGGGGTAAAAAATGGGCGTGGTCTGGGGTCAAATTTTATTTTTGACCGAATATGGTCATGCTTATATGAAATCGAAGGTATGAAAGAGGCGATCGCTCTGGTACATTTGTTGTCGAAATTGGATGTTCATGTCATCCAAGATGGCCGCCAAAAGGTCAAAAGGTCGTTCTTTTATTAGAGATTTCAAAATTCTTCTTCACACGAACCGCTTGGCCCATGGTGGCCAAACTTCACAGTTATGGTCCATGGGTGAAGCCTTTTCAGATTTGTTAAAACGGAGGTCGTCGCTAATCCAAGATGGCCGCCGTCTAAAAATGGCACAAATTCTTAAAAAATCTTCTTCTCATGAACCGCCAACCGGATTTCGACGAAACTTGGTAGGAATGATCGATGTAGAATGCTCTTTCAAAGGTGTTAAAATGGTGACCCCGAGGTAAAAAATGGGCGTGGCCCGTGGGGTCAAATTTTATTTTGACCGAATATGCTCATATCATATATCAAATTGAAGGTATCGATGAGGCGATTGCTCTGGTGCAATATTTGTCGGAATCGGATGATTATGTCATCCATGATGGCCGCCAAAAGGTCCATTTATTCAAGATTTTGAACGTCTTTTTCTCAGGAACCACATGGCCGATGCTGGCCAAACTTCATAGTAAGTTAAGATCCTTGGGTGAAGCATTTTCAGATTTGGTAAAATGAGAGTCATCGCTTAATCCAAGATGACCGCCATCTAAAAACAGCACAATTTTGTTTAAACACATGAACTCAATGTCACATTCTCCTCTGGTGTTCATGGAGTCAGGTGAGCGAATTAGGTCCATCATGGCCCTCTTGTGTAAAGATGCCAGTTCTTGTTCGTCATTCTATTACTTTTAGGTGAAGGGATCAAATGACTGGTGTGGTATGGACCTGGCAACAGGTCAGGTTATTCTAAGTTCAGGGCTGAATATATTTTGTATGCCCCACCACGATAGTGGAGGGGCATTTAGTGTTACCCTTATCTGTCTGTTCGTCCGTCTGTCACCAACCTTGTAAAACTTTTAAACCGTACTAGCTACAGACCTGAAACTTGGTGTGTAGCTTCCTCATGATGAGTAGATGCACAACGTTTATTTCAATTTTATTCGATTTTGCCTTGTAACTTGTAATACTTTTAAACCGTAATAGCTACAGACCTGAAACTTAGATAAGTTGGTATGTAGCTTCCTTATGATATTAAGTAGATGCGCAAAATTTATGTAAATGTTTTATTTGACCCCTGGGTCATGGATTATTTCCCCCTTTTCAACTTAGAATTTGGCAATTTTGCCTTGTATCTCTTAAAACTTTTAAACTGTAATAGCTACAGATCTGAAAATTGGTATGTAGCTTCCTTATGATGAGTAGATACGCACATTTATTTTTTATTTTTTATTTGACACCTCGGGTCATGGATTATCTCCCCTTTTGAACTTTTAGAATTTTGCCTCGTTTACTATCAAAGCGATATATGGGGCATCCGTGTTCTATGAACACATTTTCTAGTTGCTATAGTCTTTCATAAACATGTGGCCTATGTATTTCAGGCCGTTGTACTCGGCGTCGCGGGTGAGTACGGCCACGAGTGCCGGTACGAGTGGGATGTCTGCACGGCCGATGCGGGCAGCCGCGGCCCAGTGTATGGGCCTGACCAATGGCTATCTGTCGCTTGACGACGACTCCGACAACAGTGACAGCTCCACACATTCCCCCGTCATCCAGCGACCACGGCGAGGTTCGTCTAGTTTTAATCATAAACAAGGCTCCAAATATTTGTGGATCTTACGCATTTGTTTTAGCTGAATACACATTGATTTTCCAAAAAAAACAATAGGAAGTTGCTCATTCATTTTCAAGGAAGTTGCTCATTCATTTTCAAATTTGAGGAGTAAAAATGTTTTACAAAACACTATTTGCTTTTTGCAGCTCAAATAAGTGATTTTTCAACTGCTTTTTATACGACCGTTTGAAAATAATGGGACATATTATGTATTCACCTTGTACTGGCAGGCGGGCGGACACAGATTGTCCACGCAATAACTAGAGTGCTACTTGACGGATTGTAACCAAATTTCGTATACATGTTTACCACGGCAAGACGAAGAAGCCTATTGATTGACAAAAATTTCTGATGACTTATCTCCCCTTGGTGGCAATTTTTAATTTTCGCACTCTTTATCCTTGTCCATGCAATAACTTGAGTGATTGTAACCAAATTCAATGTACATGTTTATCACGGCATGCTGAAGAAGCCTATTGATTTTGGTTTTTTGTTTGATAACTTATCTCCCCTTGGTGGCCATTTTTAATTTTCCGACTCTGTATCCTTGTCCACGCAATAACACAACGTTCTACTTGACGGATCGTAACCAAATTCAGTATACATGTTTATCACAGCAAGATGTAGAACCCTAAACTCAAGTTCTACTTGACTGATAGCAACCAAATTTGGTATACATGTTTATCACGTCAAGATGAAGAACCCTATTGGTTTTCAGTGAGTTATCTCCCCTTGTTGACTGGCTTTGCCTAGACGGGCATATATTGTGACCTTCGGCACTCTTATTGCAAGTCAAATAAGTGAATTTTCAACTTATATCGGAAAAAAACATGTGATAAGTAAACCATTTACAAAGTAAAATATGCATTGAATTTGAAATTAGAGAATATAATACTCTTTAGACACAATGCTTATCTGGAGCATTGGATAAACATACAGTTGTCATATGTTCTTTAGTCCTTCAATGCCATCTGATGCAAACCTGTTCAGTCAGTTGTCCAAAAACGACATCTGAACATGGTCATAAAACGATGCCTAATTATCAAGTTTTGCAGTACTTTACTGTCATTAATGGAAGGGGCCAGTGCAATAAGTAGGATAAGGTCATAAGGAACGTATACCCCATTTCCTACTGACCCCTTCAATTTAAAATTGTTGCATATTGTTTGTATTGATGTTAAGTTCGAGAAAATAAAGTGTTTAATTCCACATCACCTTTGACATTTTGCAGCGTTACAATGTAAAGGATTTGCAAATTTTTTGTTGTGGATAATTATGATGAAGCACTTGATGTGCTTCATCATAATTATCCACAACACAAAACGAGACAATCTAATAAATGGTATAGATCCTTATCAAAGTTGCATCACACCACAAGCTAGACTGCCCACAAAACACCAGTCTCGGCCACATGTATTGTCGTGCCCTATATATCACTGGTAACCATGGTGTCTGTGTCCTGTGACAGCGGTTGCGTTGCGGAAGACTACATGCTACGATGACAGTGATGAGGAGATGGCGTTCCCCGACCCGCGGCCAGACTACTCGGACCACGACTTCAAGATGCTGCCCAAACGATCTCCAGTGAAACGTGAACTCTCGCCAAAACGAAGGCGCTTGTCTCCAAAGAAAAAAGGTACGATAAATATTTTCACAATGATCCCTTCTTAATATAAATGTACTGGAATATGTTTGTGGAGTAGCTCTGATTGAAATTGTAGAAGACGACCTCATAATAGTGAAGAGTTAGTGTTACATAATGAGTCCCATTCATCGTTGTAACTCTTCAAACCGTCATACATACAGGCTGGATATTTTGTATGTAGCTTCATTGTGGGGTGTAGATGAATTGTAATTTTGATCCCCTGAGTCATGAATTATCTTAATGTGTAACCTAGGGGTATAACGATTCGCCGAACATTCGATGCACCGCGATAGTTTGCAGATACGCATGATACGCATCGTATCATCAGGTATCATTACACCCCTAGTGCAACCCCCCACCTGCTCTACCACCACCACCAAATCAATAAATCCCCCTTTTGGTCATATATTACAACATTTTACCTATTTTTACCAAGGTTGGGCTTCCATGTTCTGTGAACACATTCCTAATTTCAGCTGTGCATATGGAATCTGATGAAGGTCCACACATCACCATTTAGTAGAAACATTCCTGATTTTGAAACATTTCAAATGTTCATAGGAGTATACTGTTTCACTGGAAGCTCATATCTTTACTGGGTAATAAGAATCATTGGCCATAATGTGATATAACTGGGCGTATTGACATTTGTAACCATCTGGGGTCCGTTTCACTAAACTTCTTACGACTAAAATGTTCGTAAGTGCAAAATTAAGATCGTCTGTAAATTTCAATTTATGGATTTACATTTATTGAGCATAGGCTGCATATGCAGCCTATGCTCAATAAATGTAAATCCAATAATTATTTACAAGAAAACAATGTTAATGTGAAATTTACAGACTATCATAATTTTGCACTTATGAATATTTTAGTCGTACGAAGTTTAGTGAAACGGCCCCCTGATCTACATCTAGCGGTACACTGTTCCCCAGATGGTCAATGTTGCATTGATTGTGCATCCAGAAATAATCTAATTTGGTATGAGGCAGAATGAGCATTCTTAGTGATCTTGGCCTGTTCTTGCAATATTTACTAAGAACGACCTCCAAATTTGTGCTCGAAAGTCAGGGCTGTTCCAGTAAAACATGCATAGGAGGGGAAGACGCCACTTTTGAATTTGGGTAACCTACCATAGATGCAAATTAATGTATTTGACACCCACCCATAGATGCGATTTCCCTGGGAAACCACCCACCCATATATGCAATTTAAATTAACACATTATTTTATCAATGTAATTCTCCGGGACACGTAATTTGCGTATTTGTAACAAAAATTCACGCACAATGTGATGTATCAGGAGCGGTAGCTGCATTGAACACGTGAATCGCCGATTTTTTTGCCTATTTGTATATCAAAATCGTGTTAAATTTGTAACACAACTATTGTCAGAAATCGTGTTAAATTTGCGATTCTTTCCCAAATTAGACCCAAAATGGATTTTTTTTTTCTTTTTTTTTTATGGACGCATAGCCTCCTTTTATCTCACCGATGTGAATGTGCAGCTGATCACGTTTGCAAATTTCGTAAATTAATTACGTTGTCCATTTTCTGGGACGTGATATTCCTGAGGAATGCCGCGTTATGAATACAAATCGTCGCAATACCAGCACGCATTTAATTATGTTGTGCATATTCTGGGACGTTATATTCCTGAGGAACTCCGCACTACGAATACAATTCGCCGCGAATGGCCGCGTTATATACGTTAGACATCAATTCTCTGTAATATACGCCGCCTATACATATATACCGCTATACGAACCACTCCATGTTGACCTGAAAAACAAACACTCACCAGTCTGACAGCCAACCACGCATAGAAGTTATTTTCGGACAAGCACACCCACCCATGTATGCAATTTAAAGAAACAGACACCCTGGCATATATTTTCTTTAAACTGCCGTCTTGGGGGTGCGGGTATGTTTTAATGGAACAGCCCTCATGCAGTTTGATTGGTCAAGACTGAGCACAGCTCGGCCTTGACCATTCAAACTTACTGATTTTGAGCATGTGAAAGAGTATGTGTGTAATGTGAGGTAATAAGCCTGGTTTAGTCATACATATCCCGACCCTAAGATGAATCCGTACACCATCATGACATTGTATTGCAGCGGCGCTGAAACGTCGGATTGTGACCGAGGTGAACAAGGCAGCAAACAACCCAGGGAAAACTGATGTCAATAAACTTCTTGTTGATAAATTCAAACGAGGTAAACCATATAAACATAATCACTAGTTATAACAAGCACCTTACTGTTTTGCAAAATGGTTTCTATCCGTGCATGACCTTGGTAAACAGGCCAGAGGCTTGGTACATAAATTTCATATCAAGTGGAAACTATTTATCATATAAGAAAATATTGCTTTTGAATGTTTATCTCAATAATTGGTAACTATGTAATTGTCACCAAGAGGTGTATTTTTATGCCCCCGCTACCGAAAGGTACGGGGGCATATAGTGTTACCGGCGTCCGTCCGTCCCGTCCGTCCTCCGTCCGTCCGTCCGTCCGTCCGTGCACACATTAGGGTACTTATGTGGCTAGCCCCACAGGGTTATGGACTTGGTAAAGGATAGGGTTGGTTACAATTAGCCACCTAAAAAATCCTTTTATGTGGCTAAAAATCGTTTTATGTGGCTAATATTTAACATGTGATGAGCCACATAAGTATAGTAATGTAAGAACGTCCGTCCGTCCCATCCGTCCGTCCTTCCGTACGTCCCGATATTACCATATTCTTTAGTAACTTCTACATGGCTTCACATATTATGTCAATATTTATACACCTGATACATATGAACATACCTTACACACTCCACCCCCCAGTACTTCGACCTTGACCTTTGGCCTTGACCTTTTCCACTTTAAATGTTTGCTTGGCACTTTGGGACAAATCTACGTGCACGTTTCTCAATCTACACTAACTTCTCAATACTTTTGCCAATCGCTTAAATATTTATACACATGATACATATGAACATGCCCTACACACTCCACCACCCAGTACTTCGACCTTCACCTTTGACCTTCACCTTTTCTACTTTAAATGTTTACTTAGCACTTTGGGACAAATCTACGTGCACGTTTCTCAATCCTACAATAACTTCTCAATACTTTTGCCAATCGCTTAAATATTTATACACATGATACATATGAACATGCCCTACACACTCCACCACCCATTACTTCGACCTTCACCTTTTCCACTTTAATTGTTTACTTGCCACTTTGGGACAAATCTACGTGCGCGTTTCTGAATCCTACAC
Organism: Conchocele bisecta; assembly: GCA_029237695.1. Taxonomy (NCBI): domain Eukaryota; kingdom Metazoa; phylum Mollusca; class Bivalvia; order Lucinida; family Thyasiridae; genus Conchocele; species Conchocele bisecta. The sequence continues at coordinate 141,800,476 of CM055265.1, forward strand.
TAACTTTCACACACGCATTGCTCCAATGGTCCTCTACCGCCCTGTGACAAATCCACATTCGTCCTGCCCCCGCTAAGCATAGGGTCAAGGTCACAGACTTGGTGCGTTTGAAACCTTAACATTCAGTTAAATGGCTTATAATTTGTGTTTCCTTGCTCGGATCTGCTTCACATTTCACACACGCATTGCTACAATGGTCCTCTACCGCCCTGTGACAAATCCACATTCGTCCCGCCCCCACTAAGCCCAGGGTCAAGGTGCGTTCAAAATCTTAACGCTCGGGTAAATGGCTTATAATCAAATATGCCTCGTTTTCTTTGGCTGCCAGCGGGGGCATTCGTGTGCCGACAGGCCACATTTCTAGTATAACTTTCATGCTCTTGCTGTGTTTCATTTAAAGCGTAGAATAGCCGTTTTTAGAAAATACCACTTCATGGCCCGGTATTACCATTATGTGTGTCCTCTATCGCAGCCCTGCTAAACAGTAAGAAGGGTGGTCGAAAAACACGAGAGAAATCCAATTCTCGGTACACGACACGTGCGGCCACGGGGACAATCAAGACGCGTGTGTACACAAACGAAGGCTCAATCACGGACGACGAGGTGGACGTGGCCGTAAATGGTGCCGTGGAGAACGGCCACAGTGCAACGGACGACGACAGCGGCAGCGACACCGACGTCGACTACCAGAGGGCCATACGCAAATCACAAAAACACGCAAAGAGAAAAGCTGTACCAAAACAGTGTAAAACGGTAAAAGTTGTGAGAAAAAATACCTCGAACTCGGAGTCCAATTCTGACTCCAGCTCAGCCAAAGAGCCCGGGTCCGAATCGGATGCGAAGTTCACTTCTGACGAGGACGTGCAAGTGCAAGTGCAAGTGCGGCGGCTGTCAGGGTCGTCGTCGGACACGATCATCGAGGAGCCCCACATCACACGCAGCAGGACCACTCAGGGAAGTGGGACCATCGGGGACGTCAACGGCTCGTTTCACAGGCAGTCTAGTTCTAGCTATGCATCCGGTGCTACCTCCAGTAAGAAAAGTGCTCGAAGTACGCGTAATCAGGGAAAACGAACCGTAGCTTATGCAGAAGACTCGGACAACTCGGAGAATTCCGACACTGCAATCTCAGTGAGCAGTCGGGGTCGTGTGCGGCGGCCCACCCACAAAGCGAGAGATTTGTGGGACTAACATCATCTTACACTTGAAATTACACCTTGGTTGGTATCATCTTGAACACTTCATTTTTGGCATGTGTCAGTTTTTGTCGCGCCTGCTTTAGCAGAAGGCGCGACTATAGTCGCCACTTTTTCTGTCCGCGTCGTCGTCGTCCGAAATGTCAAAATGTTTGTTCAAGCTTCGTCATCATGGTATAACTTTAATATTACTTTATGGATTGCTTCAATATTTGGACACTTGATATGTTGGAGCACACTCGCACCATTAACATGACCTGGACCTTTTTTACCTTCACATTTTGCGGAAACGCTTAGCCATTTTGTTTGCGTCAAAACATTTGTACAAGTTCCTTCATCATGATATAACTTTAATATTACTTGACAGACTGCTTCAATATTTGGACACTTGATACATGTGAGCATTTGGAACACATTTATGTCCCCATTAACATGCACTTGACCTTTTATACCTTCACATTTTTGCGGAAACACTTCGCCATTTTTGGCATCAAATAGTTTGTACAAGTTTCTTCATCATCATATAACATTAAGATTACTTGATGGATTACTTCAATATTTGGACACTTGATACATATAAGCATTTGGAACACACCCATGCTGCCATTAACATGACTTTCACCTTTTTGACCTTCACACTTAGCCATTTTTTTATGTCAAAACACTTTCTTTATTCAACCTTGACCTTTTTCGTGCTTTAAGCAGGCACTTCTCTGACGGTTTTTGTGATGCTTACTTTAGCAGATGCCCATGATCATGTTATGGTCAAATGCCTCGGCAGGCACGACACCGCTTCCGTGGCGGAATTCTTGTCTACTGACCCCCTTCAATTGTACTACTGTTTATGCCCCACCACATTAGTAGGCTTGTAACTCGTAAATATGTTCAACCATATGAACTACAGACCTGAAACTTAATATGTAGCTTCCTTATGATGAGTAGATGCGCAAAGTTTATTTTGATTTTTGATTCAACCCCTGGGTGATGGATTATTTACCCTTTTTCGACTTGAATTTCCCAATTTTGCCTTGTAACTCGTAAAACTTTTCAACCGTACTAGCTACAGACCTGAAACTTGGTATGTAGCTTCCTTATGAGTAGATGTGCAAAGTTTATTTTAATTTTTGATTAGACCCCCAGGTCATGGATTATCTCCCCGTTTCGACTAAGAATTTCCCAATATTGCATTGTAACTCGTAAAACTTTTCAACCTTTCTAGCTACAGACCTTAAAGGTACATGCCCACTCGGTAGGCACAAACTGTTCTTTATGGGAATTAAATAAGTGTATCTTTGTGTCACTATTCCACCAGTTCTAAACATTACGAGTGCCGGCTATACAACTATAATCATTTAGTAATATTTATTTTAATGATAGTGACGCGCGGTGGTATCAGGTTATTTTCATATGCAAATTTTCATATTTTCTTTTTTAATTATTTATACTAATGAAATGCGTCGCCTAACAAAATAAATATTTTCGACAGTTTATAAAGTATGATCATTGCACATCAAAAAATAAATTCAGAGAATAAGTAGTAATATCCGTTAGTATTTTAATGAAACACGGTTATCGCCCCTGATATCATGTGAAAATGTACGTTTGATATAAAATGTTTAATAATGCCAATTAATACGTGGGGTAATGGTGAATGAATGTTTATTTTGCCAGAAAATGTGTCAGATGATGTCTGATATAAAGACCATTTTGTGTCTACTGAGTGGGTATGTACCTTTTAACTTAGAATGTAGCTTCCTTATGAAGAGTAGATGTGCACAGTTTATTTATTTTTTTTCAACCCTCGAATAATGGATTATCTCCCCCTTTTCGAATTAGAATTTGACAATTTTGCCTCGTAAACTTTTAACCGTAATAGCTACATACCTGACACTTGGTATTATCTTCCTCTTGATGAGTAGATGCGCACACTTTATTTTTATTTGACCCCTGGGTCATGGATTATCTCCCCCTTTTCGACTTAGAATTTCACTATTTTGCCTTGTAACTTCTAAAACTTCTCAACCATAATAGCTGGAGGCTTGATACTTAGTATTTAGCTTCTTTATGGTGTGTAGATGCACAAAATGCATTTCTATTTTTGCTTTGACGTGGATTATCTCCCCCCCTTTTGGACTTGCAATTTGCCTTGTTTACTATCAAAGCAATACATGGGGCATTCGTGTTCTATGAACACATTTTTTAGTTTGAGAATGTACTAGTACTCAAAATGTGAATTTTCAAGCAATCAATTGGATTGGCTAACACTGAATTTAGCTAAGATTTGACTAGCTTGACGTAGGCCTTTGCTATTTCTTCATTGTTGAGACTTTCAAATTTGATCTTTTATGACTGTGACAATATTATTGAGGACTTGGACAGTTGATTTTCTCACATTGTTTCAACCATTTATTTTAATTTGCAGAAAAAATAAACAAATTTTAAATTCATTTTACCGTGACCATCCGTATAGGTGAAATTTTGGATTGGACCCCGTTAAAATGACTGTAGCTGCTGACAGGTCATTAAACAAATAAAGAAAGAAAAATATATTGTAGGCTTTTGAATTTTTTGAATAAGTAAATGTACTTTTATATACGAGCCCACAGCTGATAAAAAGGACATTATGTGGCCAGTATAGCCCCAGATCAGCCTGCACATCTGCACAGTTTGATTAGGGCCTTTGCTGGTCACCATTTTGTCATAATTATACTTATGCTTCTGAATAACAATCTGGATCAGTTTTTAGCTCGACTATTCGAAGAATAAGTAGAGCTTATGTTGTCACCCCGGCGTCGGCGTCGGCGTCAGCGTCACCGTCACGCCTTGGTTAAGGTTTTTAGTCAAGCTTGTATATGGAATACTACTGGCCCTACACCCACCATACTTGCACAACTTCATCTCCTAGTGATGTACATCAATAACCCCTGATCTATATTTGACCTTGACCTACATTTCCTCTTGAATTACTTGGTTAATTCCCCTTGGTTAAGGTTTTTAGTCAACCTTGGTTAAGGTTTTTAGTCAAGTTTGTATATGCAATACTACTGGCCCTACACCCACCATACTTGGACAACTTCATCTCCTAGTGATGCACATCAATAACCACTGATCTATATTTGACCTTGACCTACGTTTCCTCTTGAATTACTTACTTAATTCCCCTTGGTTAAGGTTTTTAGTCAACCTTGATTAAGGTTTTTTTTTCAAGCTTGTACATTGAATACTATTGTGCATCCAGACACCATACTTCGACAACCTTTTCTCATAGGTATGTACATCAATAACCCCTGATCTATATTTGACCTTGACCTACATTTCCTCTTCAATTACTTACTTAATTCCTTTTGGTTAAGGTTTTTAGTCAACCTTCTATATGGAATACTATTGGCCCTACATCCACCATACTTGCACAACTTCATCTCCTAGTGATGTACATCAACAACCCCTGATCTATATTTGACCTTGACCTACATTTCCTCTTCAATTACTTACTTAATTCCTTTTGGTTAAGGTTTTTAGTCAACCTTCTATATGGAATACTATTGGCCCTACATCCACCATACTTGCACAACTTCATCTCCTAGTGATGTACATCAACAACCCCTGATCTATATTTGACCTTGACCTACATTTCCTCTTCAATTACTTAATTCCCCTTGGTTAACGTTTTTAGTCAAGCTTGTAGATGGAATACTCCTGGCCCTACACCAACCATACTTGGACAACTTCATCTCCTGTGATGTACATCAACAACCCCTGACCTATATTTGACCTTGACCTACATTTAACCTTGAATTCCTTACTTAATTCCCCTTGGTTAAGGTTTTTACTCGACCTTGGTTAAGCTTTTTACTCAAGCTTGTACATGGAATACTATTTGTGCATACAGACACCATAATTGGACAACCTTTTCTCATAGTGATGTACATCAATAACCCCTGATCTATATTTGACCTTGACCTACATTTCCTCTTGAATTACTTACTTAATTCTCTTTGGTTAAGGTTTTTAGTCAAGCTTGTAGATGGAATACTCATGGCCCTACACCAACCATACTTGGACAACTTCATCTCCTAGTGATGTACATCAACAACCCCTGACCTATATTTGACCTTGACCTACATTTAACCTTAAATTACTTACTTAATTCCCCTTGGTTAAGGTTTTTACTCAACCTTGGTTAAGGTTTTTAGTCAAGCTTGTAGATGGAATACTATTGTGCATACAGACACCATACTTGGATAACTTTTTCTCATAGGGATGTACATCAATAACCCCTGACCTTTATTTTACCTTCACCTACATTTAACCTTCAATTACTTGGTTAATGTTTATAGTCAAGCTTGTATATGGAATACTTCTGGGCCTACATCAACCATACTTGGACAACTTTATCTCCTAGTGATGTACATCAATAATCCCTGACCTATATTTGACCTTGACCTACTTTTATCCTTGGATTACTTAGTTATCTCCCCTTGGTTACGTTTTTTTTTTTTTTACTCAAGCTTGTATATGGAATACTCCTGGGCCTACAGCAACCATACTTGGAAAACCACGCACCTACGTCCAAGGTCAAGGTCACTGTTGAAGGTCAAAGGTCAAACCTATTGAAATTCCCTTCCGCTCTATATCTTCTACACTGATGCATGGATTATCAAATGGCTTGGCACAAATGTTTCTCATGATGAGAAGGTGTGTCGCAATCAATAACCATGCACCTACGTCCAAGGTCAAGGTCACAGTTGAAGGTCAAACCTATTGAAATTCCCTTCCGCTCTATATCTTCTACACCGATGCATGGATTATCAAATGCCTTGGCACAAATGTTTCTCAGGATGAGAAGGTGTATCGCGATCAATAACCACGCACCTACATCCAAGGTCAAGGTCACAGTTGAAGGTCAAAGGTCAAAAATATTGAAATTCTCAAATGGCTTGGCACAAATGTTTCTCATGATGAGAAGGTGTGTCGCGATCAATAACCACGCACCTACGTTCAAGGTCAAGGTCACAGTTGAAGGTCAAAGGTCAAACCTATTGAAATTCCCTTCCGCTCTATATCTTCTACACTGATGCATGGATTATCAAATTGCTAACCACACACCTACGTCCAAGGTCACAGTTGAAGGTCAAAGGTCAAACCTATTGAAATTCCGTTCCGCTCTATATCTTCTACACTGATGCATGGATTATCAAATGGCTTGGCACAAATGTTTCTCATGATGAGAAGGTGTGTCGCAATCAATAACCACGCACCTACGTCCAAGGTCAAGGTCACAGTTGAAGGTCAAAGGTCAAACCTATTGAAATTCCCTTCCGCTCTATATCTTCTACACCGATGCATGGATTATCAAATGCCTTGGCACAAATGTTTCTCAGGATGAGAAGGTGTGTCTCGATCAATAACCACGCACCTACGTCCAAGGTCAAGGTCATAGTTGAAGGTCAAAGGTCAAACCTATTGAAATTCCCTTCCGCTCTATATCTTCTACACCGATGCATGGATTATCTCACTATGCCCAGGGTCAAGGTCACAGACTTGATGCGTTTGAAACCTAAACGCTCGGCTAAATGGCTTATAATCAAAAATGCCTCGTTTTCTTTGGCTGCCAGTGGGGGTATTCGTGTGCCGACAGGCCACATTTCTAGTTTCCCTTGGTTAATGTTTTTAGTCAACCTTGGTTAAGGTTTTTATGTAGGCCGCAGCCACCTTCTTTGTCAAGCTATGTGTACATCGACAACCCTCGTAGTCGAGCTATGCTGTTCTCCTACAGCTCTTGTTTTATACGAGTACACATGATGATCGGGATCTACTTGATCACAAATGTTCCAAGGTTGCTTTTATCAGCTGGTGGCTACGGGTGAAAGACTCGGACATGTGACATATAAAATGCCCATTTAAAAATACTCATTACCCAACCAACCTGTTGTCGTACTGTACGTTACGATGACACATATGGTGGGGGTAATGAGATTTTGTTCAATATTTCAAAGGTCCGAGTCTTCCACCTGTGATACTGACCCATATAATCTTTCCTTGCTCACTCGAGATGATACCAACCAACCACATTACATACCATGGACTGTTTCATAGAAAGGTGTGCCCTGTATTCGTTACTAGCTTTCTGACACATGACAAAATGTACCCCTGTGAAAATAATCTTACCCACATTTCTATTGTTTGGGAAATAATCCCTACCAGTTATAAAGATTAACTTAAATTTCTATGGATTAATTTGTTCTTAGCAGGAAAAGCCTTAAATAATACAGTATTCAAGTCACTAGTTAACAATGACATATGAGACACGCCATGTGATTTTGTACCTAAGAACATGTGCGATTGTTCATGAAATATATTTACAGAAACTGTGATATTTTGTGTAAATGACATTGAAAGATGAAGAAATTGTTATAGCAAATACGGAATTTAGAAATGAAAACACATCTTGGCATTTCATTTGAATTGTCTCCAAGGAGACAATTCTAATGAAATGCCAAGACATGTTTTCATTTGAATATATCGTAAATTTTGTAAATATTTTTCATGAGATATCGCACAATGTTCTTGGGTACAAAATCACATGCTGTGTCTCATGTTAGCAAGTGACATGCCACGACAAAATCAGGTGGGGTTTTTTTTTTTACCAATGTAGCTCCATGATTAGCTTTACATCGTTGGACCTAATTCAGGGCAAATCTTCCCATGTAACAGCATCTCACCTTTATTTACTATCATCTGCTGTGGGAGAGTGACTATCCAGTGATCACATGGTTGTGCCAATCTGGACATGTGGTTATGAAAAAAATTGAAGCACATTCTTGATATTTGTCCTCGAAATCACTGTTTGATTAGCCTAGACTGAGCATAGCTTAACCTCGACCAATCAAACTGCATGATATCTTGAGTACAGTATTATAATCATGAGTCCAGGCTAAAATAACTTGAACATAACAGTTGAACCCCCAATAAATCAATCATAACTGAAACTTGAAAATAAAGGTTCTCCACTTGCTACAAAGAATTCTTTTTTGAAGAACTTTCATCACTTATTATTTTTGAGAAATATAGAACAAAAAAGATTCTATGTCTGATTGTCCATATATATTTGTCCTTTGGCAATACGTTCCTAATGTATCATTTACAGAGATCGGCCTGTATTTACAACTGTATATGTGTACTAGCTATACCATCAAAACCTCAACTGAAGTGGTCAGTGGAAGAAGGGGGCTAAGTCCTATGGACTTAGCCCCCTTCTTCCACTGACCACATTAATTGCTACATGTACAAACACAGCACGGTGTGTTGTATAATTACCAATCCAGAACATTATATTTAAGCAAGCCCACATTGACCACTGATTACTGGGTAAGTCACATACCCCTGTGGCAGTTTTCCCAAAGAAGTCTGTGATTCCCATAATCATCAATTGTTGGCGTTAGTGAAGTGATACTTCACCCAGAATAGTCCCAGTCCAGCCTGTGTCTACACTGTTTACTATGCCATTGCAACATTGTTAACCATTGCAACGTTTAAATTTGTTATCATCTGCAGTGTTTAGTTTCCATATTTCTAAATACATGTACAAATACGTGTTTAGCGAAACAACAAAAAAACATCTCCAAAAAAACTATGCCATTTCTAGATTGTTTAGTAACGCAATAGAAACATCTATAGGAGGTGATTATTATTTGCTTAATAAGGTGTTTTAATGGAGAAATAAGAAGAAAACTATTATTGAAGCCAATAGTTTGGTATGTTTGAACATGCCCATGTTGACTGATCAAACTGCATTGATTTGCTTGATGATTGATGTTGACAATCAGAGCTCCAGATAAGCTGCATATTTACTGAAATACCCAATTAAAATTGCCAAAAAACCCAATTGAAATAAAAAAAATAGCGAGTATCAAAAGGCAATAAAATTTTTGTTGTACCTTTATTATGCTGCAGAAAAAAATAAACCGACCACAACTATAGCATATTTTTGTTATTTTCCATATGAAAACACATATGCTGGCTGTTGATGTGTAAACAGTAGTGTGATTTTATTCTACCCATGAATTAAACATTTTTAAATACCCAATTGCTTCAGAAATGACGGAGTGACAATACTCAATTACTAATTCCTTATCTGGAGACCTGGACAATGGTATTAAAAACTGTGTAGATCATTAACAGATCTGGGTCTAGACTGGATGAATTACCATAATGTAGGCCAGTGCTTCTATGATTGTCGGCGTACAGGGGTGTGCAGGTTCAACATTGCCCCATATACATTATTGTTTGGATACATAAACTATAGGGACCGTAATCTGACAAAACTGGGACTATACCATCCACTACCATTGTAGAGCCATACCAGCCTGCTCTCTTCACCATTCCTGCAAGCTAACTATTATTTATGGATGTAATAAAGTGAACCATTATCTGTAGCCTATTTCACCAACATTGCAAAGTATACTTATCTAGCAAAGTATACTTTGAGGGAGAAATTTTCAATTTTAGGATAAATTTATTAATTTTTATTCTACTGAATTTATTACATTATCACAGCCATTTTGGCTGTGATAATGTAATAAATTCAGTATAATAATTCTGCATACTTTTTATCATCAAATATATGCAGTCGTTAGTTCTATATGAAATAATGCATTTCAGGAAAAATAAATGATTACTCCCTCAAAGTATACTTTGCTAGATAAGTATACTTTGCAATTTTGATGAAATCGGCTACAGGTGTTGGAAATAAAAAATATCTGCTTTTCTGCCCATCAAAAAACAAATCTTCATATTGATCTAAAATACAGTGACCAAACCATTAACTATCATAACACAAAATAAGTATATTCAGATGGTTATTTTGTTCAGTTATTCCCATATTTGCTTAGGCAACACATTTAACTCTCTTGTCAATGGAAGATGGAAAAAGAATGTGAATGACAAACATTTTAAAAATACCTAATCTGTACGTTCATATTGCTTAAGAACCTGCACATCTCTGTACACTGTATCACGACATACCACAACAGACAATGTGTTCACACGTCATCCACCAATCATGACGCCATTATTACATCACCATCTCCATATGACCAGCTGTGCTCGCTCAATGTCCTGTCGTCTCTGTTAGAAATGTTCCTGTGTGTGTGTGAAATGGTGCACGTGTCATTTGTAGCCATTGCATCCTCATCTATCGAGTTCTGAACTTCATTGGTTCCATTTTCACATGTGCTGCATCTTGGACATGTGATTTAAGAGCATGTTCTCAATTTACTTGAAATGAGGCGATTTGAATTTAGCCTCGACTGTCACAACCTGAACCAATAACATCAGATTAGAGAACATGTTCACCCAACAGGTTAACCTATTTCATGCTGTGGATATGCCTAAATATTTTCTTCATACATGGTCAGACGTTTATGCTGCGACCACCATTTGAACCGTCTCGTTGAGACGGTTCAAATGAGTGGTCACAACATATAAATTGAGAAATAACAAAAATAAAAATAAATTACTTTAAAAATTTGAATCCCGTTAAAGGTACATGCCCACTCAGTAAGCACAATAAATGTTCTTTATCGGAATTAAATAAGTGTATGATTGTGTCACTATTCCACCAGTTCTAAAAATTATGCGTGCCTGCTATACAGATATAATCATTCAGTAATGTTTATTTTACTGATAGTGACGTGCGGTGGTATCCGGCTATTTTCATATGCAAATGAGGCATGTTATTTTCAATTATTTATACTAATTAAATGCGTCACCTGAAAAAATTATATTTTCGACAGATTATAAAGTATGATCATTGCACATCAAAAACAAATAGTAATGTCCGTTTACATTTTAAGGAAACACGGTTATTGCCCCTGATCTCAGTGTGGAAAGTTACGTCTGATATAAAATGTATAATACATTTGTAATGCAAATCAATTTGTGGGGTAATGGTGAATGGATGTTTATTTTACCAGAAAATATCTCCGATGATATCTGATATAACAAACATGTTGTGCCTTCTGAGTGGGCATATACCTTTAAGGTGTATTCTGATTTGCAATTGAGTAATCATCACACACCCTGATCTCTCCTGCATTCCAATTGCTGTGCCTGTGAAATGTATCCTGATATTATCAGCAGAACATTGTGTTACTTGAAAACCAGTTGGAACTTGTTAAGACTTATTATGAACTTTTGCATGTCTCTGTAAAGATTTGTAAAAATTAAATTATGGTGTGGATTAGTTAGTCTGTGTGGACTAATTGGAGAATGGCTGCTAATTGGCACATTTTACCTTGGGACTTTGTGACCAGCATAGATCCAGATCAGTTTGTGCATCCTTCCTCTGATCCAGGCCATTTAGTAAACCATTACAATGCTCAAGTAAAATCTTATACATTTTTTTACCTTTCAATATTTCTCTATGTTTTGAAAGCCCATGAGAATCATCTGCCAAAAATGAGTTTGTTTAGTAATAAGTAAATTATGAAGAAAAAAATGTTGGACATGAGTATTTACTTCCTGATTACAGATTTATTCATGTTGTATTGCAGCTACATGTAGTAAACAGATGAGATGCTGGTAGCATCCATATTGGTGTACATGGTCAGGATCTATGCTGGTCTGCAATGCCCTATTAAGGTCCATTTATCAACCAGCGGACACAAATTTATATGGGGATTTAGTAGTTTTAACATGTTCAAGTTTTTTTCTTGATACTAACCCTTTCAGCCCTACTACAGACCATGAAGCTAACATTTGCAAACACTGTAGATCCCGATGAGCCGACTCGTAACATGCCATCTCATCAGGTTCTGCAGTGTTTGTCATTATTTTTAGAATTCTGAAACAAGACGCTTTTTTGACTAACGGAAATTAACATGAAACGAAATGTGTTATACATTTAGGGGTGAATGGGTTAACTCCAAACTAGCCATACCGAATACTGTACAAACTGTCAGATAGATACAACCCACTTGTATTATTATGAACATCCACAGTTTTATGTACCAGCCTGGGCCCGGTTGTTCAAAACATCAGTTTAATAGCTTAACGGACTGTTAAATCCTTAACTGAATGGTTAAAATCTCTGTTAAAACTCTGCTAACGGATGTTTTGAGCAACCGGGCCCTGATGTACATACAGCTCATGTTCATCCATCTCACATTCATCATTCTGTGATCAAATTATCCAACTCGTATCCAGTCACCCATTTTTCCACTCCATCCGTATGTGTCCATACCATCCATCCATCTTCATTTAAGTAATTTCAGTGCGATATAATATTAGGTCTTTTTCGCCGTTAACCATTGAGACCTGTACATACACCTTTTGTTATGCTCTACTAGATATGGAACCAATTCTCACATATCACTCTGTATTGTGCAGATATCTGAATTAATTTCTATGTCAACAACATCGATAGTTGACTGGATTTTCTGTCAGAAACAACAGAAAATTTGTTAGATTTTAAAAAGCAATATTGTTTGGTTGTCGACAGAATCCTGAATCCAAGACTTTATACTCATTTTATTTGCTAAATATTTAGTACTACTATTTACATTTTTGAATGGTTTTACTTCTATACTAACATATATTTACACGTGAATAAGATGAAGACTTTTCACTGCTGATAATACATTGTAAAGGCCAATTGATTCTTTTGGTAGGAATACATTGGTAGTCGTCGTAAAAGTGTACTTCCATTGAAAAACAAAATTCTTAATTTGTTTATACGCACTCAATAGGCTTACTAATGGGCTAAATAAAGAAAATGCACATAACCATCACATGCTAGCTTCAATATTTTGGTTATTGAAACTGTGTGCATATGACCACCATTAATGGCACTGTGTCTCAGATACATGTATTCAATATGTGTTTTGTGCTGCAAATGACCTTATTAACCTATCACACCATTTCATTTGACCAAAAGACTTTGCATAATATTCCAGTATACACTATCAGAAACTGTGATAAACAGGGGAGACAATATGGTTACGATTTCAGAAACAATAGCGATTGCAACTCTCAGGGTTTTTGTTTTTTCAGTGTTATACACATTTGTTTTCCTAATCCAAAATGATTTTTCACATGACTCATTATAGTCACATGTTAAATTTGATTCCGAAATACAATGCAAATGTATAATTAAAATATTTTTGCTTACCTGTTTCATCACTTATCCTAGGCATATCTGAGACGCAGTGCCTTTAACTCTTTGCATGCTGGGAAACTTGTGGGCTATAAATAGTTCAAAACTAGCGGACAAAATTTCATCATATTTTCTTTTATTTCTCTTTGTAAATATCATGAATATGTCTTGGAATTTCATTAGAATTGAGTCCTGAGGACTCAATTCTAATGAAATTCCAAGACATATTTACAGAGAGAAATAAAACATATAGTGCTAATTTGTTTGGCGGATATTTTCGCCGCTAGCATGCAAAGAGTTAAGTACCCCTGTTCTTTCTGTCACTTGTCAATGTAGATCTATACCCACATACAATTTCAAGAATAGAGCATCTCGACTAAACATCTTGCACTTTCATTTAATTCTGATGGATTGTGTGCTATTCAAATTTATTGTTACTCCAGAAGTCCATGCATATTTATTGTACAGAATGCTCTATTTATATGCCATTTGCCATATTTAAACTGAACTTATTTTAGACTCTGTGTTTCTGTTATGACACAGTATGTCCTAGCCATGGGGAAGTGGTTTATAAAATCAACCACACAACGATTGATAGGTCTTGTAATATGATATTTTTTCTTTTTTCATATGCTCAATTTGACAATACGATAAATTTAACCTACTGCATCAAAAATCTTAGCCAGTATATACCCAAATCAACATGCAAACAGTTATGCTGTCTGATAAGGATCTATATTACTTCCAAATGCCATTTTGTACTTCGATGCCTAGGCATTTTCAACATAACTATAAGCTTTGTGTATGTTTAATCTCACTCAAAATGCATAAGTAGCACGCCATGAGAAGAATGATCCACTTGCAACCAGTATAGCCCTCATGATCAATGAGACAAGCTATGTGATTATGTACCTTAGAGGATGTGCGATATCTCAAGAAAAATATTTTGAACAATTTACAATATTTTCCATAAATGACATTGAAAGTTGACAAATTCTGCGTTTACCTTGAAAACTTTGTCAACATTTAATGTCATTTACAGAAAATATCACTGTTACTGTAAATATGTTTCATGAAAAATCGCACATCTTCTTAGGTACAAAATCACTATATTTGTCTCAAAATCATATGACGCATCACAAGAAAAAAAATACTTACTAGTATTAAAGTTTAGTTTTTTACCAGTTAGGCTTCCAACACTCGCATAGCCTTTTACGGATCTAAAAACTTGATAGCGAGTAGTGTAGGCCCTGATCAGACTGTGCGGATGTACAAGCTTATCTGGGTCAACACTGGTCGCAAACTCAACATGTTACTCTTTGTCATAGCGAGCCATATATAGCCTATATGAGGCTGCAAGAACACTAGAAGATGGGGAGCTGTATTGGTAACAACCAAGATTGGTTCAATTTCATCATGGCAGGTCACATATACTGCACAACATGTGCTCTCTCTCATTCATGTTATTGTTGCTGGATTATTTTAAATTCAGGATAAAATATTTACAAGAAATAAAGATATGTTTAATAATTTATTGTTTGTTGTCTGTTTTATACCATCAACATGACTGAAGATGTCACCTATTGCAGTATGGACAAGTAGCTGTGATTTCATAATACATGTACATGCAGTTGAAGGCTGGGGGTATGCAAATTGGCAATGATGAATCCATCCTTACAGATTCATACCTTAACCCTCACTACGTGCGAGACAAATTGTCGTCTGCTGTTTTTCATTTTTGCCTTAATTCTTAACAAAAAACCTGTTTTGGCAGCACATGGGAATCGTCTCCACTGGAGATGATTCTCATGTGCTGTCAAAACAGGTTTTTATCGAGAAATATTGAAAATAAAACATTTCCAGCAGACGACAAAATGTAATGCTGAATCGTATTGGAATTCACATCTTTGGCTATTTAAAGTGATCTGATGTAGTAATGGTGCCTGGCACTGGATCAAAACACATGTTATTCAATTCTGAAAGTTTTTATTGCAGTGTCGGCACTGATTTTACAGTTCTTCTGCCATACAGGTACATGTATATTCCCGTCTGTATATGAATGACATAAACCCAAATTAATCCATCAAAATATGTGCCAGTCTGATGACAATACAGGGTTAATCATTTTATTTTGTGTTAATAATTTTATTTTGTGTTATTATATTGTATTTGATGAAGCCTACGAAATGTACATGAATGAATGCTAAACAAACTTGAGTGATTTTTTGTGTAAACCCTTTGAAAAATATGTGTTAATGATTGATGCTGCATATATAGACCACATTTTATCATAGGTGTGGAGCATGCTCAGCATTGAAGCACAGGTGGAAGACTCGGACCTGTGACACACACAAAAAATGCCACATTACAAAACAATCCATTACCCCACCCACTTGGTATCATACAGTACTGTCGTCTCTGTATGAGACCAAGTGGATGGGGTAATTAATTTTTGTGTAATAGGCATTTTTTGTGTGTCACTGGTCCGAATCTTTCACCTGTGCATTGAAACGGGCATTCCATAGGCTACATCTGATCAAATAATTTTGAATTGCAGCCAGTTGTAGTCATGTGATTCCCCATATTGAGACTAGCAGCTACATGTACATTGATTGAAACCTCAGTCGGTCCATTGTGTCATGGTGTGGCACATGTATTGCCAGTGTAGTAACTGAAGACGGTCTATGACAGAGCTGCTGCTGCTCCTGGAAGGGCTAGAGAAATAGGGAGTGTCTTGTTAGTGTATTGATATCCAGTTCATCAGGCGAGGCTAGGAAACGTGTAGGAATTCTGAGGACCGAGTCATTCTGCCGTTTCCGGGATAAGCCCGATAAAATGGGTGTCGAACACTCTGGTCTGGTATTCCTTCCAGGTAACGCTATATGCTATGAAATGCATTTATGTTGGGAGGAGCACAAACATGTTTACGTTGCGTCATTTCCATGGCCTTTGATAATGCCGTGTGGCATTGCTCAACAAATGAAATGTCAGCAAATGTGGGGCTCAAATCCAGAATGACCACACTACAGAGAATACTGGGATAGATAAAGTATTTTGATACCCAGTTTATCAGGCTATTCTAGTAAACGCGTAGCCGAATAATTGCTACCGATTCCGAGCCGAGCCTGATAAACTTCATACCAAAAGACTTCTAGCCTGGTATTCTGTTTATCCGGTAACATTGTATGATCAGACATTTGCAGACTGTTTTTTCTTGATCCCTCTACCTCTACACAGTCACCCCGGCCACATCGATGCAGACGTGGTGTAGTTGCATGGTACTGTGGTTTGTTGGAGAGTGCCTATGATCCAGTATCATTGCCTTTAACTCTCTATGGTTTGGTTAAAGAACCGTCCCTGGAACCACACGCTTGTTTTCTGTTAGGGTTTTCTCTCCTGAGATATCCACAGGGCGGTGGTAATATTTACCGATAACTGGGGGTCTCTGTTCATGGGCATCGGGGCATGTTCACTCGCCGGTGGGCCTGACATGTATGTAGCCTATTTCACCAACATTGCAAAGCATACTTATCTAACAAAGTATACTTTGAGGGAGAAATTTTCAATTTAAGGAGAAATTTATTAATTTTTAGCCAGGTTTTTTGAGAAAAAAAATCCAGGCTATTGGATTGGCGAAAGCCGGGCGGGCGGCGGGCGGCGTCCACAATCAATGTTAAGTTTTCGTGTTTGAGTCCATTTCTTTGTTACTGTACCACCTAGGACCACCAAACTTTCACAGCTTCATAATCAATGGGTGCCCACCACATATCACTATCCAACATGTTACTTTTTTTTTATCTTGACCCATTTTTTCCGCGTAGTCGACTTAGCCATTTTCAATGTTAAGTTTTCGCGTTTACAATGTGAAGTTTTCGTGTTTAAGTCCATTTCTTTGGTACTGTACCACCTAGGACCACCAAACTTTCACAGCTTCATAATCAAGAGGTGCCCACCACATATCACTATCCAACATGTTACTTTTTTTTTAAACTTCACCCATTTTTTCCGCGCAGTCGACTTAGCCATTTTCAATGTTAAGTTTTCGCGTTTACAATGTTAAGTTTTCGTGTTTTTTAAGTCCATTTCTTTGGTACTGTACCACCTAGGACCACCAAACTTTCACAGCTTCATAACCAAGGGGTGCCTACCACATACAACTATCCAACATGTGACCATTTTTTTACCTTCACCTATTATTTCTACGTAATTGACTTAGCCATGTTCAACGTTAACTTTTTAACGTACGTCTGGTTAAAGTTTTTTGGTTAAAACTTTTTCGTTATACTATATCTCTGCAACTGCTTCGCCCATTACCTTGAAACTTCACATGGGTGTTTACCATAATCCATATTTTCATTCTAACCCCCAACCGTGCGGCCCCTGTGCCCAATGTCAAGGTCAAATTACTTTGAATTTTTTTGTTAAAGTTTTTTCGTGTACTATATCTCTGCAACTGCTTCACCCAATACCTTGATACTTCACATGGGTGTTTATCATCATTGTCGCACCTGCTTGCGGAAAGCGCGATCCTGTGCCCAATGTCAAGGTCAAATTACTTTGATTTTTTTTGTTAAAGTTTTTCGTGTACTATATCTCTGCAACTGCTTCACCCAATACCTTGATACTTCACATGGGTGTTTATCATCATTGTCGCACCTGCTTGCGGAAAGCACGATCCTGTGCCCAATGTCAAGGTCAAATTACTTTGATTTTTTTTGTTAAAGTTTTTCGTGTACTATATCTCTGCAACTGCTTCACCCAATACCTTGATACTTCACATGGGTGTTTATCACATCATTGTCGCACCTGCTTGCGGAAAGCGCGATCCTGTGCCCAATGTCAAGGTCAAATTACTTTGAATTTTTTTGTTAAAGTTTTTTTCGTGTACTATATCTCTGCAACTGCTTCACCCAATACCTTGATACTTCACATGGGTGTTTATCATCATTGTCGCACCTGCTTGCGGAAAGCGCGATCCTGTGCCCAATGTCAAGGTCAAATTACTTTGAATTTTTTTGTTAAAGTTTTTTTCGTGTACTATATCTCTGCAACTGCTTCACCCAATACCTTGATACTTCACATGGGTGTTTATCATCATCGTCGCACCCGCTTGCGGAAAGCGCGATATCGTCGGCATTTTGGCATACGTCCGTCCGTCCGTACGTCCGTGTGTCTGGTTAAAGTTTTTTCGTTAAAGTTTTTCCATCTACTATATCTATTTGTTTAGTGTCCATGCCTTGCCCCAAGGCGCGACATGCAGGCCACTGCCATCTAGTCTACAAAAAGTGGGTATAATTATGTTATCCAAGTGTCCATGCTTGGAAAAAAACCTGGCCTTCGTGGCTTTGCCTCGTTTTTAACTTGACCCATTTTTTTCGCGCAGTCGACTTAGCCATTTTGAATGTTAAGTTTTCGCATTTACAATGTTAAGTTTTCGTGTTTTAAGTCCATTTCTTTGGTACTGTACCACCTTGGACCACCAAACTTTCACAGCTTCATAACCAAGGGGTGCCTACCACATAAAACTATCCAACATGTGACCATTTTTTTTTTTACCTTCACCTATTATTTCTACGTAATTGACTTAGCCATTTTCAACGTTAACTTTTTAACGTACGTCTGGTTAAAGTTTTTTGGTTAAAACTTTTTCGTTATACTATATCTCTGCAACTGCTTCGCCCATTACCTTGAAACTTCACATGGGTGTTTATCATCATCCATATTTTCATTTTACCTCCCAACCGTGCGGCCCCTGTGCCCAATGTCAAGGTCAAATTACTTTGATTTTTTTTGTTAAAGTTTTTTTGTGTACTATATCTCTGCAACTGCTTCACCCATTACCTTGATACTTCACATGGGTGTTTATCATCATTGTCGCACCCGCTTGCAGAAAGCGCGATATCGTCGGCATTTTGGCATACGTCCGTCCGTACGTCCGTGTGTCCGGTTAAAGTTTTTTCGTTAAAGTTTTTCCATCTACTATATCTATTTTTTTAGTGTCCATGCCTCGCCCCAAGGCGCGACATGCAGGCCACGGCCATCTAGTCTTCAAAAAGTGGGTATAATTATGTTATCCAAGTGTCTATGCTTGGAAAAAACCTGGCCTTCGTGGCTTTGCCTCGTTTCTTGTTATTATACTGAATTTATTACATTATCACAGCCATTTTGGCTTTTAATGTAAATCATCAAATATATGCAGTCGTTAGTTCTATATGAAATATTGCATTTCGGGAAACATAAATGATTACTCCCTCAAAGGATACTTTGCTAGATAAGTATACTTTGCAATGTTGATGAAATCGGCCCCTGGATGCGTCTTCCTTTGCATTTCAGCTCGAGACCCCGAGGTGCTCAATTAACATGTGTCGCCAACGTGGAGGCACTGCGTAGGGCTTGTGTATAGAGAGTATGTGTACTGGCACGGAAGACTTGCGCACTCGGCTTCCGTTTTCACATCAGGCTAGCCAGCGGTAGTGGCTGGAAGCGGAATGTGACAAGGACACCACACTTGACACATCCATCGACCAATGACACACTATTGGATCCCTAAAAACGGAATCAGAAGAAAATGATATGCTTACGGGTTGTAAAGTTTGTTTTTTTTCATAGCCATCGGTGGCCATCATGGCAGCCATTTTTTATTTCTCTAATTGCTCAAGGATATCGTATTGATATCCACCTGGTATTTAATATTGTAGAGATCCTAAGGATATAGTATCCAGTGTGGAAAAATAACACACTACAGTCGGTGAAGGGTACCGTATATCCCATCTCTGGCAACCTGTTTACAAATCAGCTGTCACATACTTAAGGCCAAAATAAACTTTACAGTATATAAATGGTTCGATATTTCGTGAACAAGTATATTTAAAAATCTGATGTAAAATGTTTGTTAATGCTGAATTTAATCTGCAACTACTGCACCAAAACATTGGATGCATGTGTTTAAAGAGATTGTGTAAACAATGAGAAGAGAACAACACCATTCATTCCAAAAATTGCAGTAAAGAGAACACAATTTGGAAACTTGCCTAGTCAATATTTATTATCCTGAGCATACAATGGATCGCCTACAGTAATCACAATGATGAATTGACCGTATTCAGTACCTAGTATTCAGTACCTAATGTTTGGCAACGTCTGCGCATTGCATGTACACATGAGTTTGACCCAATGGCACGTTGAGGCATCGCTTCCCATTCTTCATGAAGAGCTATTTCAAGCTGTCTAACATTATCAGGTGGATTTGGTCTTCAATGGGACGGAGAGTTCGGTCAAGCCTTGACCGAACTCTCCGTCCCAGCTCATCACAGACATGCTCCATAGATTAGAGGATACCAAATGGTGCGAAATCGCCCAGGGTGTATGCAAAAATAGTCCGGTATAAAACAAATAGTGCGAGTGTTTTGAGGTCACAGACACCGTTTGCTTGCAAATCTGGATCCATTACTAACTACCCAGTTTCACTGGAGGAACACTTTGGGGTGCTTTTAACACCATGCAGTTTTCAGCATATTTGTAGCATTTAAAAGAAAACACTGGACCTGTTGGTCACGTTATGTAAACAGAGTTTCCGTGGCCAAAAAATGTAACAATATTGGGGGATATGACAAGGTTGGATTTTTCTTTCTTAGGAGTAAGTGAACTTATTGTTTAGTTCATGCAGAACCAATACAGACTGGCTGCAGGTCATGTACAAGTGGGTCCCACAGCATCCATACGAATAGTGAAAGTATGAGAGGCTGGCCTTATTGGATGGCATTCGGTTAAATTATATAGTAAAATTATTTGGTGGTGTCTAACCTATAAGGTGAGCCTAGGCCCTATGTGAGATATGTTTTTTTGTAGAATTTGAAGTTGGAAGTTTATGTTTCTTGTAGCTATGTCTCTGGGAACATAATTTAAAGTTACTGCGACAAGAGCAATCGAGCGAACTCCGCGATGCAACACATTTGTTCTTTTCGTATCGCAGACGGACAGTTATCGGCTTTAAAATCTTCTAAAATCTTGATTTCTTAGCTTTATTTGTCAAATATAATAACCAAGTGTATGTACATTACCTGTAGGTGATTGGGCTTGGATTGTGACAGTAATATATACCAACACAGTCTTTATAGTGGTTTTTTTTGTTGGTTTTTTCATTGATATTGTCTTTCTCATGGACACTTAAGGAGTTCGGGAAAGTGGCGTGACATCGCAACGTGCGCTGTTCCAAAATTTGCCAAAATTAGGCGTAAATGTATTGTTTTCGCATATCGGTATAGTACCAATACACTAGTACTCAGAAAACATTGTTTTTCCTTTCGTCCTGTGTCATGAAGCAAATTTCTTGACTGACCGTTCCAAGCCAGTACCCTTTTGTCTGTCGACCATTCCAGAGTGGCATACATGTTGATATAGTGATGAGTCTGTATATGTTACTGTAGAATGGTTAGCTATGTCTCTATTTAGGGTAATGTTATGTGTTTTTATGGACTTTTGTGCTTTTAATTCATTATCTATTAAAATTTTCCATAGTTCTGTAGTAGCTCAATTTAAGGCAGAATGTGGACAGTCACATGGTGGAGTTACACAGCTGCTGTGTGACAACCATTTGAGATATTTGCTCCAAACTTGGTACTGTATCAAGGAATAGAACCTAGTTTTGAATAGTGAATATTGTAGAATGATTTGTAGTGAGACTGGTACACTTATAGGATTCATGTCTGGGCTGAAAGATGGCCAGTGCATGACATTGGCGTTACTACTCAACGGGTCATTCGGTCATGTGTGCATTCAATGCGCAGACGTTGCCAAACATTGATCAACGCCAAAGGTGGGAACATTAGCTACTGGAATACGGTCAATTCATCATTGTGATCACTGTAGGCGATCCATTGTATGCTCTAGATAATCAATATTGACTAGGAAGAGTAGTTGCAGATTATATTCAGCATTAAAAAACAGTTTACATCAGGTTTTTAAATATACTTGTTCACGAAATATCGAACCATTTATATTATATACTGTAAAGTTTATTTTGGCCTGAAGTACTATAATTTATATCATGTAGATCTACTAGCTGCGGGTAGTAACTCTGCACAACTCGGGACGTGATATTGGCGGTAACGGAATTTTGCAGAGTTACTGCCCACAACTAGTCATGCACATGGTACAAAACCATTTTTTGCTTATATTTAACGGCGGCACTGGCTCTAGGACCTTGCATGCCGTCTCCCAAGAATGGGAGAATGAACGGAGGTAGAGACTTTTTGAGAGAAGCCGGTAATTCGTATTTACAGAGCAACTACGAATTATCGGTACCCATTTGCAGCTGGGTGAACTGGAGCAGTGTGGATAAAGTGTCTTGCTCAAGGACACAACGCACGCCGCTAGTCATGCTCGAACCCACGACCCTTGGATCAGTAGTCCGACACACTAACCATTACGCCACGGCGCTCCACAAACCGGGCATAGGCGCTACACGCACCGTACATGCAAGGTTGTGCAAAACTTATGATTAGTCTGATGTGCATACCACACGCAGAGAAGTAATGTAAGGGATATATCTGGTACAAACACGGGAGGGGCGGCGGAAGCGGGGGGGGGCAGGGGGGGCGGTCGCCCCCCCCCCAATAATTTGGTTGGGGGGGGGGGCGCCCCCCCCCCCAATAATTCTGTAAAAAAATAATTTTTTACTGTAATATATTTGTGTAATCATGATTACTGGGAACCCGACTCTGACTGAGCCAACTCGTTTAAGAGAGGGAGGAGCAGTTGGGACCTGCCGTTATACAACAGTTGGAGACACGATTTGACCAACGAGACTTTGCAACAGTGTGTGACATAGAAACGACACTCATTGCAGCTGCCAATGGGAAATTACCAAAAATTCCAGCTTCAGTCAACACGTATAATAAAGACATTGATCTGGCCAAACTAGAAATTCAACTCAGAATGCTTCTACAGTTCATTCAAGCAACTGATATGGGTATCAAAGAGGTGACGTCCATGAGGACCATAGCTGATGCACTGAACTCTTGCCAAATTGGACGGAAAATGCTGAGTGAAGTAGCAACGTTGCTACAGATATACTTCACAATCCCGGTCACTACAGCTACAGCGGAAAGGTCATTCTCAGTATTGAGAAGGCTCAAAACATGGTTGAGGGGCACAATGACGCAGGAGCGACTCAACAATCTACTCATGATACACGCACACAAGCTTATGACGGATTCCCTTTCTCTGCCAATGATTGCAGAGGAGTTTGCATCAGCCAATGACAGAAGGAAATTAGTGTTTGGAAGTTTCAAATGTTGACCGAGTCAGTGCGATTAGCATCTTAAGATAGTGTAAATAGTAATGTGCTGATATAAACTGAGTTGCAGTGCACTACTTTTGAATCGTTATCAGTTAACCCTTTCACCGCTGAATAAATGGAATGGTCTGTGATATGTTACTTTTGCAACCAATCCAATGGTCATATAATGATTTTCAGACCGGTCCATTTATGAAAAAGGGGGTGTTTTTGTTTTAAAAATATGAAAATGACTTGCAAAAAGTGCAGATCCTGATGAGACGGCTCGTCACGAGCCGGCTCATCTGGATCCACACTTTTTGCCAAAACCTCTGTACATGGCTGTATGGTTGAAAGGGTTAACTAACGTTTCATTTTGTTTTACACGTGAACGTACGCACAATCTCACTGATCGGACTTCCTATCAAGGCTCGGCATTGGGGATTAGTAAAGTGTTAACGGCGCACATGTTAATTTCGTAAGACTTATTCAAAGTATATATCGTGGCCACCTGTTGAAGCGTCTCAATGGGACGGTTCAAATGGTGTTCAGAACATATATTATATTTCACTGTTGAGAAACTGTTTCCAATATGGTATTAAAAAATTGGTTGTGATTTTGGCTTGTGAATAGTTCAATCTCAATAAATTGTTAATCTTGTACAATTTGGATATTTTTTTCAAGATTGGGAAATATAGAAACCGTGTTGAAATATGTATACAGAGACAGGAAAAATTAGAGTAATATAATGTGTTCAAACATTGCTGAGAATGCAGGAAATTGTGTTTCACACCACTTGGATTTCAAAAAATTTCCGGGGGGGGGGCATGCCCCCGGACCCCCCTAGCGAATTCGGCCCCTTCGGGCCCTCACAAAGTTCGCCCCCCCCAATAATCAATTGCTTCCGCCGCCCCTGCAACAAAATAACATTACTGTACACCCTCTGACAATGTGTATTTTTTGTTTTGAGAGAGAAATAAAAACGTATCATTTAAATTATCGTCTACATTGCTTGTGTTTGCTTTGTTTTTTCTTCATTGTTAAAGAAATGTGTCACTTTGAAATTACATAATCCATAATCGTCACCCTTTATAGTTTGACTTTAAATGTTGGATTAGCTCCAGAATGTCCGACAACGTGACATGAAATAACAAAATAGATATACGCGTGTATTGAAGAAAACCTACAGACGACATAAGTCGAGGTCGCTTACCGCATTTAGCGAACTAATCTGTCGCACGCTTGATGTGTATAAGTATCCATAGCGACAACCCCGTGTGGGACAACGACACTCTCACTTTGTATTACTGCGCATACCGTCAATCATTTGCGTGCCTTATTTCAATGGAAAAACACAAACATATTTGATCAAATAACACATTAAATACGGGACGTATATGTACCGTAACTGATACGGCATGTCATTCACTTTTATTCGATATTAATCAGTCTGTAATGAGACAGCGATCTACTTTTTGTCGCAAGGTACCCGCCGGAACTACTTTCACACCAGACATCGGTAGTTCAGTGCGTTGAACGTATCGGGTCTGTAGAGTCGCGGTACATTGTAGTCGCGGCACGGGTGATAATCGTGATATATCGACTTAATTATAATCCGGTGTGAGTGTACCTCTATATTGTGCCATTAGTGGACAGACGGACGATGGCGGATACGGAGCAGGACCCTGGTCCTGGGGCCAAGGAGGCCAACAAACCGCCCAGCCCCAAACCCGACCAGGAGCACGGGGAAGTCGCTCCCCCGCTCGTGTCACTGCAAAAACCCGGTAAGTTTCTCTTATACATGTGCAGGTGTAAATGAACTAGCGTGGATGGTCTGCAGATTTCCATCCCAGTAATGACAGTTACTCTTGAAATCTACGGACGATACGGGAGTATATTTCATAGGAGGCGGAATCGGAACATTATTTGTGTGTGGGGGGGGGGGGGGGGGGGGGGCGGCAGACTTAAGGGCCCGATGTTGCTAGGGCGTCCACGGGTGCACCCTGAACATTTTTGAAATCTATAAAGAGGCTCAAAACGCCATTTCCTGCATTCTTAGCAAGTTTGAGAATATGTGCGTTATAATGAAAATATGGATGATACTCCAAAAGTTGCAAACTTATTGAGGGGGGCATTTCACCCACCCATGCCAATAAATCAAAATATTGCTATCTAATGTCAATAATATTCCAATCCCTGTCAGCATATGTGGCTGTGACTGGAGAAATGGGGCTTATGGAGTGCTCCAGATAAGGAATTAGTAATTGAGTATTGTCACTCGATCATTTCTAAAGCAATTGGGTATTTCAAAATGTTTAATTGGGTAAAATAAAATCAAACTACTGTTTACACAGACAGCTATGATTGAATAGTTTGCTTCTAAAATGAAAACATGTCTTGGCAAGGAGACGATTCTAATGAAATACCAAGATGTGTTTTCATGGAAAAATATGCTATATTTTTCATTGCTTTTTGATACTCACTACTTCTGATTTCAATTGGGTTTTTGGCAATTTTACTTGGGTATTTAAGCAAATACACACTTTATTTGGAGCTCTGCTTATGGGTATTATGACCAGATCAGCCTGTGCATCCGCACAGTCTGATCTGGATCTATACTGGTTGCCATTCCATTATTGAAACACCCGTCAAGCTTCTATTAAGCAATATAGATCATTATCAGGCTACGGGAGTGTGCTATTTGACCAGGAGCTACACTAGTCATAAAGCCCATAAATAGAATTTTCAATAGTGACCCTGTGTAGATCCAGATCAAATAGCACAATCCTCCTGATAACAATCTATATTGCTTACTAGAAGCACGTTTTCACTGATTGAATGAATAGCAGTGCAGATCCTGATCAGACTGTGCAGACACACACTGGTCGCAAAACCCATAAACCCCATTTCTCTTTCATTGCAGTACATTTTGAAAATACATGTGTCATGGTACGTAACTCACTATGGGGAGAAGATGTGTATTTGTGCCCGGCTAGCTCAGTCGGTTGGAGCGATTGTACGGTAAACCAGAGGTCCCGGGTTCGAGCCCTAGGCTGGAGTACATTTGTTCTCGCCCTGTGACAGTTGGCATCCAACGAGGGACTGTGACTGATAAATTCAAACAAACTTCCCAAATTGTACCAAAAATATGGAATTCAGATACTAATTAAATATAGAATTTCAATTTGGCGAGTAAGTATGTCCCGGTACGTAACTCACTATGGAGAGAAAAATTGTGCTCGGCCCGGGGTTCTATGGAAGTAGTGAGTGACCAGCTGACTTCCATGCCAGGGCCATGGCTCCCCACTCGACTAGGGTCCACAGTATGCATAATATACCAGTATACCAAGACAAAGTGATTTGAAATCACGAACAGACATGATCCTCAGAGATAATTGGCAGTGAAACTCATTAAAAATTTTAATGGGTTTTGTTGTCCTTTAACTTTTCTGGTTGTCAGGTTTAGAGAAGCTCTACTGTGTAAATGACTCGGCACTGACTAAATAAAATATTTCACTGTGTATATATGTATATAGCATGGGCGGATTCTGGGGGGGGGGGGGGGGGGAGGGCGGACATGGCACGCGCCCCCCATGCCATTGCCGAGTAAAGATTTTTTACAAGTTACAAGGCACATTTCTACTCCAAAATGCGCCAGAACGCAGGAAATGCGATGTAGATTTCAAAAAAATTCCCCCGGACCCCCCTAGCGCTTCCGCTCAGTCTACGAACGAGCTATGCTCATTCGATAATATAGTCATGTATTGCAAAATAGTTACGCCCCCCCCCCCCTATCCTGGATCCGCGCCTGTATAGACACTACTTGGGACTAAATCCGTCATACTTTTTACTGCGGAGTAAATACTTTGTTGGTTTATCTATTGTATTGTGTTCAATGAGATAGCTAGACAAACTTTAGTTATTCATACAAATAAACAGTAAATTGATCCATATACCGGTGTGAGCTCTGTATATGTGCATATTAATACTGATATCGAGTTGTGAATTGTCAACGAATGTTCATGGTTATCCAAACATTTCATATTGACCTTTGTCATTTCAAGTGCTATCTCTGAATAGCCACATTGTGATCATAATCAGAATTTAAGAGTGAATTAACAAGTGTTGCAAAATAAGTCTATGTTAGCAGTGGCATGAATTATGACCAGCACAAAAAGGGGCTTTATTGAAACACACCGTGTGATTTTGTACCTAAGAACACATTCGTTATCTCATGAAAAATATTTACAAAATTTTCAATATTTTCTGTAAATGACGTCAAAAGATGATAACATTTTCATAGCAAATGCGGAATTCTGCAAAATTCTGTCCTCTTTCGACGTCATTTACAGAAAATATCACATTTTCTGTAAATATATTTGATGAAATATTGCACACATTCTTAGGTACAAAATCGCATGGCTTGTCTCAATTTTTTAATTATTGGTGAATGTCACTCCTGAATATCACAATTCTATATGCCAAGTTCACTTAGACTGTTTTGATGATTATATGGTAGACAGTGTAGGTCCTGATCAGGCTGTGTGGATGTGCAGGCTTAACTGGGGATATACTTGGTTCACAATGACAATATGTCCTTTTTTATAACGAGTCGTGTTCACATATTTATTTTCCATGTGTATGTACTTGAGACTCATTATTAAAATGCAAAAGACAAGGGTTTTCCCCAAATCTTGAGTGATTTGATGTTCAACAAATTCATACAGTATATGTATCAAGGTGCATGATCACATGGTTAGAACAACAACAGCAATGGCTGAAAGTGTTGAAAGCGTGCCCACTCCAAAGTAAGTATTATTTGATATTTTCCTTCATATGCAACATATTTTGAAGAAATATGGTACAGCAAACGCGTCTTCATGAGTTGCATTTGGTGGTCCCGGGAGTTTGGCACATACTTAAGTTGTTTTTGCGAAAAATAGATTTCCGTATCGGTAGACACGGAAATTGATTCTTCGCAACAACGACAGAAGCTAGTTTGGACCAAAGTACAGAGACCACCAAATGCAGCTTAACAAAACGTGTTTGATGCGCCATATTTCATCAAAATCTGTTACATAATAAGGACAAAATAAGGAGACTGGAAGTTTCAGTACTAGTTGTTGTAACCACGTGATCATACACCTTGTGTATAGATCCTAAAAAGTTACAAGTCGAGATAAGCAGAAACCTCACTCATTGTAAGGTATTGTCTCTTGTGGCCCCAGCGGCAAAATGGTACCTTTAACTTTTTGTCGAGCCCGCTTGCGGAAAGCGAGACATAGTGATCACAATGACGTCCGGGTGTCCGTGCGTCCGTCCGTCCGAAATCTGCGTTAAAGTTTTTAAATACCTTATATCTCTGCAGTCCTAAGTCACATTGACTTGAAACTTCATAAACTTATTAGTCATCATCCATATATTCATGCTGTGTCCCACTCATGCAGCCCCTGTGCCCCAAGGTCAAGGTAAAGTTTCTGACAAAATTCGCGTTAAAGTTGTCACATACCGTAACTATCTCTGTAACTGGAAGTCACATTTGCTTGAAACTTTGTATGCTTATTGGGCATCATCCATATATTCATTCTGTGACCCACTCATTCGGCCCCTGTGCGTCAAGGTCAAATGACTTAGAAGTTTGCGTTATTATAAAATCTCGGTTACAGTTTTTACATACCTTAAATCGCCACAACACTTACTCCGATATACTTCCAACATCAAATACTTCTTATTCATCATCCATATTTTCATTCTATAGCCTACCCATGTGGTCCACATGCCCAAGGTCAAGGTCAAATGACTTTGAAATTTGTGTTAAAGTTTTTACATACCATATATCTCCACAACACTTACTCCGATTTACTTAAACTTCCCACCCATGCAGCCCACATGCCCAAGATCAAGGTCAAATGAAATTTGCGTTAAAGCTTTTACATACCTTATATCTCCACAACCCTTATTTCAAACTTCAAATAAATACGCTCTGAGACCATCAAATGCCTCGGCGGGCTCGACATGCGTGCCACGGCCATCTGGTGTTATTTCTCAATGACAGTATATTATGTTATGACCACTCATTTGAACCGTCTCGATGAGATGGTTCAAATGGTGGTCGCGACATGTACTTCTGAGGCATAGAACGAAAATATTTATGATTTTCCGCAAACATTATAGGAATGAATGGCCTTTTTGTGGAATTTATCAGGGTATAAACTTGGAAAAGTCGCGGGAATACTGGACGAGGCCTTCCGGCCTTCATCCAGTATTCCCGCGACTTTTCCAAGTCTATATCCCTGATAAATTCCACAAAAAGGCCATTCATTCCTTATAATTCCAGCATTTGAAATAAATTCATTAAGAAAATGTGCTTATTTTCCGTTTTCTTCAGAATTATTTTAACTGCGCCTCACGATTACGGAAAGTAGTTTGACATGGGAGTTTACTGGGATATAAATTTTGGACAGAGACTTGCGATGGGCCAATCAAATGTTAGGGACTTGTGTAAATATTTTTGTGCTGGAATTATAATGGCATAACCTTAGCATAAAAAGGGTTAAGTTCAACTCGTATGTTTGAAAAATCAGACATATGAGAATTTGCAAGGTCCAATATCTACAATTGTTGCAAGATTCATGTTCATGTCATGATAACATTATTTTAAATGTTGGCAGTTAATTCAAACGGTGTCACTGGGTTAATAAAGACTGATTCTTACCCTCTTGTAAGTACACTTACATGTTGGTACAGGTGTACTGTTAAAAGGCAAACCTGACGATGTGACGTAATGTCACGCCTATGAAACAATTAATCGTTATCTATTGAATACATTAGCAGTACAATAAGCCATTGTAAGCATGTTGAAGGTGCCATGTACTTGAACCTTGCATGGTGATATGTTTTATAAGTTACAAGTCGGGACAATTAGAACAGTGGGTCACCTCTTACATTTGTATGAATATCAAATATCGAACCATGTAAGATAAAATCAACACATGAGATAACCCTTTCCCTGATAGAGACGACTTTTGACGCCTCTGCAGAAGATGTCTTTTGAAAACATTGTGGGAAAAGGAGAAATTGCTTGTAACAAGCAATTTCTCCTTTTCCCACAATGTTTTCTACTCTATCAGATAATTTAACCATCATTTGACCCAGCATTTGATTCTTTTATTCAGATGTTTTTGATTTGGAAGAGTCGAAATATCGCAAAACAGGGAAAGGGATAAACTGGGTGTATATTTCTGTGAAACTTCTCCAAGTGGGCGGAGGCTCAGGGTGTCCAGATTAGAGCTTCCCTGTATTATGGATTCATGAACATTCCATTACCTTCTTGGTGATTTGAACACGTTATACACATTATTCATGGTTTGCACAGGTTCTTTAACAAGGAAAACACCACAATTTGTCCAAATTCATCACATATTGCGTCTTGTTCACCAAAATCTATTAACCAATTTCATGCTGAGGATAATATTATGCCATTTTGATTGGCGAAATTCATAAATATTTTCTTTAACTGTGCTTATAAGTATATGTCATGTGAACATATGTCGTCACAACATATACATTAATTGAGAAATAACAAAAATAGAAATAAAATATTTTAATAAATCATACCCGTAACATAAATATTTTTTTTAACTGTGCTTACAAGTATATGTTGTGACCACCAGAGACGGTTCAAATGAGTGGTCGCAACATATACATTAATTGAGAAATAACAAAAATAGAAATAAAATATTTTTTAAAAAATCATACCCGTAAAGGTGTATTCTGTATGTAATGGGTTAAATTAATCGTTAATTGTTGCCAATAAGTACAATCTCATACTGAGAACCAGAGGTCACACGTTGGTGTCGGGGTTGACGGGACACGCAGCCTAGTACCACGTGTGCACTCACGCTTTTGTGTCGAGCGACCAAATCGTATACTAGTATCATCATATTCACATTTTGAAGTTGGTACAGGTATAATGGTTTTGTCATGGGTGACCGGGTGTCCGGGCACACATTCGGGTCTTAGGTGCTTGCTTGTCCGGTTAGCACAATTGGTAGTGAGCACACTTCTCACCAATGCAGTCCAGGTTCGATCCTCAATTATGGCAGTATAATTATGAGATGGTATGGTGGTCGCCAGGCCAGATAAGTGGGTTTCCTCCAGGTACTTGGGTTTCCTCCGGGTACACTCCTTGAAATATTTTGTAAATATTTTTCATGAGATATCACACATATTCTTAGGTACAAAATCATATGATTTTGTACCTAAGAATATGTGTGATATCTCATGAAAAATATTTACAAAATATTTCCAGGAGTGTCTCAAATGTGACTGAGAAAAAGTAGCTCAATCATTTCCATTTCCACCGTGAAGTGTTTACTGTCTGTTTCACGAAAGCTGTCCAAATTTTACGGCCATATAAACAATTCAAAAGCAATATTTTTTTGGATAATATTAAATTAAAATTTAAGAATGATCAAGCCTTCTTTTTATTTCGAAAAATTTGGTAAAATATTGATTTTATTGCGAAAAAACAATTTCCCCATGTTAAATCCCCATAGACATCTTCACGAGTCTATAGGGATTTAACATGGGGAATTTTTTTTGAATTTTAGAAATACTGGACAGATTTTTAAAATTTAACTTGTTTTCTTAGTTAGATCATTTCCAAGCTATCTACTAAGTCAGGTTTCAGAGTCAATTTCCAAATTTTTAGTTTTTTTTGACTCCTCCAACACTTCCTTACCTCTTTTTCCACCATGTTAAATTCCCATAGAGAAATCAATTTTTCGTAATAAAATTAATATTTGACCAAATTTCACGAAATAAAAAGAAGGCTCATTCTTAAATTTTCCTCTAATTTAATATTATCAAAAAAAAAATTGTTTTTTAATTGTTTATATGGCCGTAAAATTTGGGCAGGTTTCGTGAAACAGACAGTAGTAATGAAGTGAATTAAACGTATGGCTATGCCATTCCTGTTTCCATGACAGTCGTGTCTTGTAAATGCCCCATGTGTGCAATATTCCTGCCCTTTCTGGCCATTGTCAGATTATCCCCCGTTCTGGGATTGGCCCCCATTCTGGGACTGACCCCCGATCTGGGTCTTACATTATATATAACAGTTAGCGGAAAATTAAAAAAAATAGTAATAACAAAATGCCTATAACAGATAATAGTATGTGTTTTGTCAAAATAACAAAAGTTACAACATGCCAATAACAGGGTAACAGTTTTAACCCATGTATTATATCTGGATACATGCACAGGCCGTCGACTTGGAGATAGGATGGTATAATGTACTGTTTTAGACATGTAGAAAACTAAAACATTTATAGTCGCTGTTCAGTCGCTTTATTGCAAATAAGCTGACTAAACAGTGACCACATATGGTTTTGTTTTCTACATATCTAAAACAGTACATCATCACCAAGTGGACGAGTATATGAGTGTATCACCAGTAGCCTATTTCATCAACATTGCAAAGTATACTTATCTAGCAAAGTATACTTTGAGGGAGAAATTTTCAATTTTAGGATAAATTAATTTTTATTATTCTGAATTTATTACATTATCACAGCCATTTTGGCTGTGATAATGTAATAAATTGAGTATAATAATTCTGCATACTTTTAATCATCAAATATATGCAGTTGTTAGTTCTATATGAAATAATGCATTTCGGCAAAAAATGATTATTCCCTCTAAGTATACTTTGCTAGATAAATATACTTTGCAATTTTGATGAAATCGGCTACTGATCAGGATATGGCAAAGCTGACAATATGTATGTTTATCTATTTCAGCATCAGACGCGCGGAGACAATCAACAGTACCGAAGCCTACCGGAGCTCCCTCGAAGGTAAACACATCACAAATACAGAGTATAAACAAATGTCATTATGTACTGCACTGGGGGCCGTTTCACTAAACTTCGCAAGACTAAAATGTTCGTAAGTGCAAAATTATGATAGTCTGTAAACATCACATTAACACTGTTTTCTTGTAAACAATTATTGGATTTACAATAAATGTAAATCCATCAATTGAAATTTCTAGACGATCCTAAATTTGTGCTTACGAACATTTTAGTTGTACGAAGTTTAGTGAAACGGGCCCCTGATTTGTACATTATATGAATGAATGGCCTTTTTGTGGAATTTATCGGGGTATAAACTTGGAAAAGTCGCGGGAATACTGGACGAAGGCCGGAAGGCCTCGTCCAGTATTCCCGCGACTTTTCCAAGTTTATATCCCCGATAAATTCCACAAAAAGGCCATTCATTCCTTATAATTCCAGCATTTGAAATAAATTCATCAAGAAAATGTATTTATTTTCCGTTTTCTTAAGAATTATTTTAACTGCGCCTGACGGTTATGGAAAGTAGTTCGGCATGAGAGTTTACTGGGATATAAACTTTGGACAGAGACTTGGTACGGGCCAATCAAATGTTAGGGAATTGTGTAAATATGTTTGTGCTAGAATTATTATAACATATCTAGCTGTTTCCTTAGTTCTTTATACCCACATTTGGAGGGGGAAAAAATGGTATATTGTTTTCGTCACCGTTTTCCGTCCCTCTGACAGTCGCGTTCTTGTACGGAGTAAAACTTTGAAACCAAAATAGTTGGAGACCATTATTTGGTAGGTTGTTTCAATACGGCATGTACCGGTTTACAAATATGTGCGAAGTGAATTTCGAAATTTGAAATATTGATATTTTCAACAATCGACCAATGAAGTACATGTACCTTAAGTTATTGGGTAACACACTGTGAATACGCATTGTGTCAGTGATAACGCGTTGTCAAATATTTTATTTTTAACCCTTAGAATGTGGGAAACGAAAATTGTCATCTGCTGTTTATATGTTG
Organism: Conchocele bisecta; assembly: GCA_029237695.1. Lineage (NCBI taxonomy): Eukaryota > Metazoa > Mollusca > Bivalvia > Lucinida > Thyasiridae > Conchocele > Conchocele bisecta. Next base: position 141,834,974 of record CM055265.1, read on the forward strand.
TCTTATTTCTAAATAAAACATTGTTTAATAGACCTTTAGAATCATTTCCATTGGAAATGGAAATTATTCTGAAGTGCCGTGAAAGCATGTTTTTAATAAGAATAATGGAAATAAAAAATTTAATTCAGCAGTATAAGGGTTAAATGGTAAGCGAGCGAAGTAGGATGTGAGGGTATGCATGTATCTTAACGATGAATCCATGCACCCTTAAATACATTCAATGGATCTTACTGGGATTCACACATTGGCGCCATTAGTGATCCGGGGCCAGTTTCACTAAACTTTGTACGACTAAAATGTTTGTAAGTGCAAATTTAGGATCATCTGTAAATTGAAATTGATGGATTTACATTTATTGAACATAGGCTGCATATGCTCAATAACTGTAAATCCAATAATTGTTTACATGAAAACAATATTAACCCTTAGACCGCTATCTTATTTTTTTTGTCATCTGTTTATTTTCTATTTTCCAGTTTTATCATCAAAAACATGCTTTGACAGCACTTTAGAATAATTTACAACATGGTTTGACATCACTTTATAATAATTTCCATTGGAAATGATTCTGAAGTGCTGTCAAGACATGTTTTTATTGAGAAATAAGTCAAGATATAAAAGCAACAACAGACGACAATTGTTGTGAGTAGCGGTCTAAGGGTTAATGTGAAATTTACAGACTATTATAATTTTGCACTTGCGAACATTTTAGTTGTACAAAGTTTAGTGAAACAGGCCCCTGGTGTACTATGGGTATGTAGCAGTGCTATAGTACACCATAGTACACCATAGTACACATGGGTATGTAGCAGTGCTATAGTACACCATAGTACACCCATAGTACACCAGGGGCCTGTTTCACAGTAGCACCGTATTGTGATGCCATGTTTCAGTACTGTAAGTTTTTATTGCAATTTTAACGCTGAATGTACAGTGCTTCCCCCAGCCTCCAGGGTGGGTCGTGGCCTAGGGGTTAGAGCACCTAGCTGACTTCCAATTTGGAGGTTGTGGATTCAAACCTCGCCTTGGGCATAAAAATACTTTCATAGTATTTCCTTCCCACTGGTCTGTCGGGTGAGATTTTAAACTGTGGTCACGTCTCTATATGACCTTAGCTGTTGCTGGGACGTTAAACCCTTTCACTTTTTCCCCCCAGCCTCCATCATACAGGTACATTCCCATCTCTAAGCCTACATGTATGATGACCTAGCTTTTTAATGGACATAAAACCACAGTAAATCGTAATTAACCGTTAAACTGTTTCCTGTTTTAAGCTGTCCTGACAACCAGCTGCTGTACATTTGTTTTTCAATTAGCCCCGCATCACTTTTCCTTGTAACGGCTTAATGTGCTGTCACTTTCTTAATGATTTTCTAATAGAAAATCAATTCCAGGTCAGTGAGATATTGATTGACATGTATATCCCCTTCAACACTATGGCTTTCCCAATATGAGCTGTCTCATCTGGATCTGCAATGTTTGTGGATATTTTGATCTTTGACAAAAAATTATTTTCTGATTCATGGAATAATTCAAATGTCTACATGGGAATGGAAGTCTCTGTTTCAGTTACTTAAAGGGATATATTGGCCCTGCATGTTTGTATCCCGGCAGTTAACCCTTTCCCTGTTTTGCGATATTTCGACTCTTCCAAATCGAAAACATCTGAATAAAAGAATCAAATGCTGCCGGGTCAAATGATGGTTAAATTATCTGATAGAGTAGAAAACATTGTGGGAAAAGGAGAAATTGCTTGTTACAAGCAATTTCTCCTTTTCCCACAATGTTTTCAAAAGACATCTTCTGCAGAGGCGTGAGTGAAAAGTCGCTTCTATGAGGGAAAGGGTTAAGGTACATGCCCACTCAGTAGGCACAAAATGTTCTTTATAGGAATTGAATAAGTGTATCATTGTGTCGCTATTCCACCCGTTCTAAAAATTACGAGTGCCTGCTAAACAGATAAAATCATTTAGTAATATTTATTTTACTGAAAGTGACTCGCGGTGGTATCAGGCTATTTTATGAAAATTAGGCATTATATTTTTTATTTATTTATACTAATTAAATGCGCACCTGAAAAAATAATATTTTCAAAATATTATAAAGTATGATCATTGCACATCAAAAAATAAAGAGAATAAATAGTAATGTCCGTTAACATTTTAAGGAAACACGGTTATCGCCCGATATCACTGTGGAAATTTATGTCTGATATAATGCCAATCAATATGGGTTGTAATTTTGAATGAATGTTTAGAAAACATCTCCGATGATGTCTCTGATATACAGAACATTTTGTGCCTACTGAGTGGGCATGTACCTTTCAGGGCAGTGTTCTCAGCCGGCAGTTCATATACGAGTCTAGCTGTGCTTGGAGAAATGAGGTTTATGGGTTTTGCAACCAGTGTAGATCCAGATCAGCCTGTGCATCCGCACAGTCTGATCAGGATCTGCACTGCTCACCATTCCATTAATGAGTGGGCATGTAACTCTGGTTTACTGTGGCTTCAACTACAGATGTCCATTTGTAATGCGCATTGTCAGCTATTCCTTGTAACACAGTCCATAATTCATGGACATTGCTGGCATTGGAATATTTTCCCAACGTTTATTTTGATCATCTATATTTCCTGCAAAAATAAAAATTAGGGTTTCCCAAAACAAATTTTATCCAAATACATAGTTATCATGATAAATCCACAGGTTGAAGTAACAGAACAGAGGTCTATAAATATCAATAAATGAAAAAAAATAAGCTAAACAATTTTTTTTTGCTCCCATATAGACTTATATGGAGGGAGTAAACACATTTTGTTACCGTATTTTTTTTCATTTATTGATGCTTTTAGGCATATTCAGGCGCGGATCCAGGATTTCGGGTTAGGGGGGGCGTAACTATTTTGCAATACTTGACTATATTATCGAATCAAGTATTGCAAAATAGTCGACCGAGCGGAGCGGAGCAGAAAAATGCATGGAATACATGGCACTTGGCATGAAACGTGCCTCGTAACTTGTAAAAAATCTTCACTGGGCGAATTTTAGGGGGGGGGGCGCGCGCCGGGTCCGCCCCCCCCTGAATCCGTCCATGATATTTAAGGTATTTATAGACCTTTATAGTCCGTTACTTCAACCTGTGGATAAATCAGTACAACCATACTAACCCTAAATATTGGGGTACTCTTTGTTGCGGGAAATTATCTATATGTGGCTGTGATTGGAGAAATGGGGCTTATGAGACTTGTGACCAGTGTAGCTCCTGAAGCATGCTGGGTGTTACATTGATGGAATGGTGAACAGTGCAGATCCTAATCAGCCTGTGTGGATGCACATGGTGATCTGGATCTACACTACTCGCAAAACCCATAAACCCCATTTCTCCAGTCACAGCCACATATTTATGTGTTTTCCTGAATAAATACCGTTATTACGATTGTGTCTTGAAAACATGAAAATAATGCGTCCGGTTTAGAGAGGTTCCACTGTAAAACAGACAGACAACTACCTCAAGATACGCTTGGGTGCTTTGTGATCATGAACAGACATTACTATCAGAGATAAACGGCAAGGAAACATATCAAGATAAAGCACTAACCTTTATCTGTGTCCGGTTTAGAGAGGTTTCACTGTACTTAAGATTTCTACCTGTTTATCGATATGTGCCTAGCCTGTTGTGTAACGCAATAAAAGGGAATATTTAATGAATGGCAACAACTATATTCAAACATACCACAGTGTTTGCCTGTTGCCTACTATTACTTGAAAAGGAATTTGCTGGGGTTTTAAACACATACAATACAATTTACAAAGTACTACACTTATTAGATCCACATATATAATATTACTAGTGGCAGTAGCTAAAATAAAGGTATATACCGGTACAAGGGGAATTCAAACGGTTCTGATATTCGTGCTTTATCTTTTCCATTTTTTTTGTGGAATCCACTTGATTTCTTGCCTTCAACATATTAATACAGGTGTATTGGATGTTCTGTAAATTACCATATAAATAAGTAATGTAATTATGTATGTCATCAAAAATTATGATTTCATCAAATTATGTATACGATTCTTGTGTTCCAAAGTGGCACAGCTTTGTACTACAAAGCCAATCGCAGACACATCATTTGTTCCCTCGAATTAACAATTTGTTCCCACAAAATGACAATTCGTTCCCTCAATTTAACAATTCTTTCTATCAAATTAACAATTCCTTCCCACGAATTAACAATTCGTTCCCATGGGAACAAAACTTTATTTCGTGGGAACGAATTGTTAAATTGAGGGAACAAATTGTTAATTTGTGGGAACGTATTGTTAAATTGAAGGAACACATTGTTAATTGTTATTTCGTTGGAACAAATTAATAAAACAAAATCCATGTCCCCTGCAGGGCTCTGTATAATTCTGTTTTGCAGCTGGCAAAATTAACTCTTTGCATGCTAGCGGTGAAAATATCCGCCAAACGAATTTGGAGTATATGTTTTATTTATCTCTGTAAATATGTCTTGAAATTTCATTAGAATTGTGTCCTCCGGACTCAATATTAATGAAATTCCAAGACATATTCATGATATTTACGGGGAGAAATACAAGAAAATATGATGAATGATGATTTTGTGTCCGCTAGTTTTGAACTATTTATAGCCCACAAGTTTCCCAGCATGCAAAGAGTTAAACGATGACACGTCAGTTGCCTCTAGATGGTAGCATACTATCTAGTGAACCGATCCACCGATTTTGATAATATTTGGCCACAATGTGTGTCATAGCATGTTGCTTTGTTTTGCATATGACCCACTTCCACATACATACGACCCACTTGGTCACTGAGGACTTATGTTCACCTTGTTTGTAAGGCAAAAATGTTTTTTTGTTTTGTTTTTATTATCGAGGCTGCCAGCGAGGGGATTAGCTAAGTGATAACGATGCCCTTGTTGTGTTTGCATTTGGTACATCTGAAATGAATAGATTCGGATTTATGCTGATTAATGCAATAAACTTGTAGTTATTGGGCAGATAATGAGCCTGTACTCAGAGCTCTAGTTAAGGTGCGTAATTTGATCAACTTTGGGGGGAACTTTGTTATTTCTTCACCAAAAATGGCAAGTTGGGAGTGCTTTAGAATCGTCTCATTGAGACGATTCTCAAGAACTCCCAACTTGCCATTTTTTGTGAAGAACTAAGAAGAATACCTCGAATATTTGGTCAAATTACGCATCTTAACTGGAGCTCTGCCTGTACAATACAATTACAACGTGAGGATGTGACTTTGAAGTGTGATTTGGAGGACTGTGATCAGTCTGATCAGTCTGAAGTTGCATGTCTAGAGGTATTGATTTGGCAACCACGTTGCATATTATGCCACTATCAATATGTTCCATCGATACAAATGTTTTGGGTATGGAAGGGCACCGTGCATGACATCCGGATATTAATTAGCACTTAACACTTATAATGCTGACTAAATGTTTTCTCATTTTCAATATTTTTCCAACAAAATATATTTGGGTAAACTTGATCTATATTTTTTTCGTTAGAGAGGTAATATCTCCTGACATGTTAGTCGAATCTTTACCAAACTTCTTTGGTAGCTTCCTCATAATGACAGCTAACTGTCATTTGGGGAACAGTGACATACTTTCATTTTCTTCATGGGCAATATACTGGAAAAACTGACAAATAATGGTGTTTGCAAATATTGCTTTGATGATACTTTATAACCCTATTCAGTTCACCTATTGTGTGACGATGGGCGGGTATATGGTGCATATCTTAATAGTGAATCTGGTGCCCAGTGATCTCGTGTAGTAAGGGTGCCTGGCTCCAGATCAGGATGCTGTCTTTCAGCGATGAACATTTGTATTGTCATGTTAAATCTGAATGTTTGGTGCTCCCCCTATGCAGGTGCTAAATTTACCATATGTATATGACCTTGCTGTTGCTAGTCAATCAATCCCCGTTTCTCTGTATGTTCAAATCCAAGAATGGTGCCTTTCCCGTCTGTCTATATGGCCATGCTCTTGAACAGACACAAACCCCCAACCAACCAACTAATCAATATACCAGTCAACCAACCAACCCTAACCAGCCATACAACCAGCCAGCCAACCAACCAACGAACCAACCAACCAACCAACCTACCAACCAACCAACCAACTAACCAACCAACCAACCAATCACAATAATTTCTGTATATTCAGGGCCCATGCATTTGCATTCCCATCTATATACGTGGCTGTGACAGGGGAAATGGGGCTTATGGGATTATATATACAACATACACTTTTGATGACAACCCAAGCCATCATTCAATTAACCAATCAACAAGTCAACCAATCAATCATGTCTGTATATTCAGGGACCGGCGAAGAAGAATGTGGTGTTGACAGGGGAGGTAATGAAGGAGATGCAGAAACAGGCACGACAGGTTCGCGAGGAACGCAAGGGACAGGTAATCATCATCTCTATAGGAGACACGTCATGCGATTTTCTACGTAAGAAAATGTGTAATAATTTGTGTAAATGATGTCGAAAGATGACAAAATTTTCATAGCAAATGCGGAAATTTTTTCGCATTGCTATGAAAATATTGTCATCTTTTTTGCCAACTTTCGACATCATTTACCGAAAATATATATTTTGGAGATATTTTCATGAAATATTGCACAATCATGTTTCTTAGGTACATAATCACATGGCGTGTCTCGTGTCTCGTATGTACAGGACTGGACTAAATGAGGCTCCAGCCATTGTAGCTCCTCATCATAGCTTACACCGCTATCTTAATTTTTTTGTCGTCTACTGTTTATTTTCTATTTTCCATTTTTATCATAAAAACATGTTTTGACAGCACTTTAGAATAATTTACAACATGCTTTGACAGCACTTCAGAATCATTTCCATTGGAAATGATTCTGAAGTGCTGTCAAAACATGTTTTTATTGAGAAATAAGGCAAGATATAAAAGCAACAGCAGACGACAATTGTTGTGTGTAGCGGTCTAAGGGTTAAATAAATTAACAAATACATGTAAATAAATAACCATCTATATTTATGCTTACATTGCTGAATTAGATTTTGTCGTCTGCTGTTTACTTTTTATTTGCCATTATACTCATCAAATACATGCTTACAGTACTTTAAAATAATTTTCAATGGGGTTTAATGATTAGACATTTTATATAATTTATCTCATTGCATATCATGTACAATGTATTACATTTGAAAGCAAGATAAAATCGCTTATTGCAGATTTATATCGTGCTTAAAAATTGTTAAATTTAACCAACATTATGTGTATGTATAAAGATTAGTAGGCCTTTGATACAGTAGAACATGGGGTATTATGTGGGATTTATATTTTATTAATCTGCCTATGATTCATTGTGTCTGACTACTATGAATATCCCAGCCAATAAGTACATGTAGAAAAAATGATATACTGGTACATATACATAGATAGTACAATCTGTATTATATTATGTATGTATTATATGTATTTTATTAACCCTGACACCGCTATCTTAATTTTTTGTCGTCTGCTGTTTATTTTCAATTTTTATTATTAAAAACATGCTTTGACAGCACTTCAGAATCATTTCCATTGGAAATGATTCTAAAGTGCTGTCAAAACATGTTTTTATTGAGAAATATGGCAAGATATAAAAGCAACAGCAGACGACAATTGTTATGTGTAGCGGTCTAAGGGTTAAAATGTTCAATGTTCCACCAAAATGTAATGCAAAAATACAACAAAATGCCTGTTTTTAGTACATTTTGTCCTGGGTCTCAGATGTGGATAAAATGTGAGCAAAACAGTTGTAAAAAATTACGGAGCCCCGCAGGGGACGTAGAATTCTTTTTTATTAATTTGTTCCCTCGTTTTAACAATTTGTTCCCATGAATTAACAATTTGTTCCCATGAATTAACAATTTGTTCCCATGGGAACAAATTGTTATTTCATGGGAACAAGTTGTTAAATTGAGGGAACGAATTGTTTGTTAATTCGTGGACACGAATTTATAAAAAAAAGAATTTACGTCCCCTGCGTAGTCACACGACGTCAGTGATAACATTCAGTTTTCACCTTGTTACCTTTCGTTATATTTTTTCATCGGTACATACATCATGTTACAGTATTAGTTTTTGTGGTAATTATATAGATATGTGCAATGCTGAGTCTAAGTCTTATTAGCAGCAAACCGGCAGTCAGCGGTAACGGTAAATCGGTGAAAGGAATTGCATCAAGACAGCAAAGTTAATTTTAGCATGGAATTTCATCGATTTGCTGTTTAGGACATTGAAAGCAGACATGCAAATGCAATAATTAGCATAATTTTACAACCCATGATATATAATATTTATTCTCATCTGTTTTTGTGAAGTGCGTCTTCGGACGTACCATATCAGACAGTCACTTTAAGTAATTTATTAAGTCTAATCAACTTGAACTCCTTTTTAAGATCACCCGAGACTCGTGCTACGTTACGTCACATGGTATGGTCCAACTTAGATATCGCGTCATGGACAGAATATTACTTATTCACACATTCTTATCTGTGTCTTCATCGGTCACAATTAAAGTCTGTTCATTGTTCTAATAATATATAGATCTGTATCATGCAGACAGTCTGGTAGCTGAATAGGAAATACTGTTAGGCATCTGCCTGTGAAAATGGACCTTTTCATATGTGCAACCAGATCCGCTATTCATTTTCTTGCACACGACCAGTGTAGTCCCAGACCAGCTACACATATACGCAGACTGACCAGGGTCTATGCCGATCGTATTTCAGTCACTAAGGTGTAGTTAATACAGTGGCACCTCTCTAAGCTGGACACCCTGGGGAGATCCCCAGGGTGTCCAGTTTAGAGATGTCCCAATGTAATTTAGCTATATCAGCACTTAAATATGTGCGTGTGATCCTTTAACCCTTTCCCTGATAGAAACGACTTTTCACGCCTCTGCAGAAGATGTCTTTTGAAAACATTGTGGGAAAAGGAGAAATTGCTTGTAACAAGCAATTTCTCCTTTTCCCACAATGTTTTCTACTCTATCAGATAATTTAACCATCATTTGACCCAGCATTTGATTCTTTTATTCAGATGTTTTGGATTTGGAAGAGTCGAAATATCGCAAAACAGGGAAAGGGTTAACGGAAGATTTTAAAAAGGGTTTTACAACAGCAATGTCATATGGTGATGGATGGGTGGTGGTCGGGCAAATGAGACGGTGCAAATTAACGGTATGGGTTCCTCCTTATAGGAATCATGATTTGCCTGGTTTGCCAGGTACGTTTTTATCTTTGGCTCTTTAGTTACCTGTGAGTTGAATTGGGTTATTGCCCATTATAAAAATAGTTAGATTATTACTGATCCTACTGCTTTTGGGAGGGGCCAAGTGATTCTGGTGTGGCGAGGACCTGGCATCAGATCAGGATTATTCTGATTTCAGGGCTGAATAAATTGTTTTGAGGACTGAATAAATTGTTTTGTTATTGTAAATATTCAGTTCTGATTTTGGGATTTTCCCCCCATTTGTACATGTTCAAGTACAGGTAATATATGGGATTTAGTACTAAACCCTTTGACCCGGCCTTAAATGACCTTAGCTGTTGATAGGCCGTTAAACCCCAACAAACAAACAAACAAAACAAACATATGGCGACGGATCCACCCTAAGAACATATATTATTAGAGACAGAGTGCAGTGATTCTAATAGCAATAACAATTGAACAGACTGGTGTATGGTTTAGAATGGTTTTACTTTACTATCAGACATACACGTTGGACCCACAGGTTGAAGTAACGGACCGAGGTCTATAAATACATTAAATATGCCTAAAAGCATCAATAATTGAAGAAAAAAATAAGCTAAACATTTTTTTTTACTCCCTCCATATACTCCATATTACAAGGTTGCTTAGTTTTTAATAGGCCGAACCCGGACGGTCTCGAGACAACGGACTCTCACGAAACGTCAACTGAGTTATATCATTGTTGCCTATTGCAGAAGTTGGGACAATGTTAGTATTCTGCAAAGATATATTCCCCGATGCGCTATGTCAGCGCGTTTTAGAGCTATCGATTGTTTTGTTTTAAAAAAATTATCATCATTTCCGAGGCTGATACTGCTATTTAAAGGAGTAAATATCGGGTTCAAAATACACTTTTACGTCGTCCCGGCCCGTAAAGAAACATTTTGCAGAGAGAAAACATTGTTTCCAATCGAACATTTCATCAAACCTACATTTATACCCGTCCTGTGCGTCACGACAGACAATTTAATCGCACAGACATTTCTATCATTTCTCGGGAAGTCCTTTATTCAGCTCACATGAGTCATTGTAAAACATAGAATTAATAAGCCCAAATTTGTAATGGTGTATCTATATATTCTATTGTTTACTGTTCATCAGATAAGGCACACGTTTTGTCATTATTTTATACCGCCTACCTGAAAAGTCAATGACATATAGGCATTTCTAGGACTGTCTAGCTGTGGTTGTTGGCAGGTTGAGAGCATGTGAAGGGTAATTTAACGATGCCGTTCATCCTATCCAGGGGACCGTTTCACAAATCTTTGTACGACAAAAATGTTCGTAGGTGCAAATTTAGGATAGTCTGGAAATTTCAATTGATGGATTTACATTTATTGAGCATAGGCTGCAAATGCAGCCTATGCTCAATAAATGTAAATCCAATAATTGTTTACAAGACAACGTTGTTAATGTGAATTTTACAGACTATCATAATTTTGCACTTACGAATATTTTAGTCGTACGAAGTTTAGTGAAATGGCTACCCGAATCCCACTATACCTGGTTTGGGTTTATGAGGTCAAACCTAATATTTCATAGGATTACTACTCCTATAATGGCTGTAACCGGATTCAACTCTTACAAGCATAGCTGTTGACAGGTCAGGTCGTTAAACACTATTAAATAAAACTGTCTAGTTGTGTGTTCAGTCCAAAATCCTTTCTTCTAATTTGGATTTAACCATCATACCAAGCTTCATAGTTTAGACTTTGTGAATACAGTTAGGAAATTAAATCTTAAGGCAGAACAATATTTATGAAAGATGGATATATGGGAGATCGAGTTTTTGTGGTAAAAACCAATATATCCAGCTACACAACAATTTGTGTCTCATACAATGTTCTATAACTTAAATATTATTAATATGTGAACTTAAAGCCCCTATACGGCTCAAGTTGCCGAATTTGGCCTCCTATTGGGTTTTCCCACACATAAATCCAACAGGTTTCTATTTACACACACACTTTGAAACTGTTTGCATTCATTTTGGTACAAAAATGAGTTTGTAGTCAATGAAATTACGGAAATTAAACTGTCAATATTGACATTTTGCACTGAGTGGTACACAAAACAAGTTTTTGTTGTCTTCACATGTATCTATTAGGCAGTATATGTTAGTTTTGTGTACTAAATCAGTTGCCAAACATGTTTTTGTGTTTGAAAAAATCGGAAAATTGTAATACTGAGCCGTTCAGTGCCTTTATATAACCCTTAGAGTGCGGGAACCGAAAATAGTCGTCTGCTGCTGTGTCATATTTTGTCTCTTCTCTCAGTAAAAACATGGTTTGTCAGCATTTTAGAATCATTTCCATTGGAAATGATTCCAAAGTGCTGTCAAACCATGCTTTTGATGAGAAAAATGGAAAATGAAAAATAAACAGCAGACGACAAATTTTAATTCAGCTTTGTAAGGGTTATAATAATATGATCGTTTTGCCATTGAATCACAATTTACTATGTCATTTTTGGTTTGCAGATTTTAAAATCCTGATTGCATTCAACTCCACTTACACGACTTGCCTGGTTTTGTGTTATAACTTTTTTTGAATGGGGTCTTTGTATATCGCACTCACACAAGGAGCATTTGCTGGCTAATTCCTGGTTTATCCTATTGTAAAATTGATCTCACGTGAGAAAGTGTGGCAGGACAATTAATATACACATCATGGGCGGATTCAGGGGGGGGCGGACCCGGCGCGCGCCCCCCCTAAAATTTGCCAAGTAAAGATTTTTTACAAGTTACAAGGCACGTTTCATGCCAAGTGCCATGTATTCCATGCATTTTTCCGCTCCGCTCCGCTCGGTCGACTATTTTGCAATACTTGACTATATTATCGAACGAGCTTAGCTCGTTCGATAATAAAGTCAAGTATTGCAAAATAGTTACGCCCCCCCCACCCCCAACCCGAAATCCTGGATCCGCGGCTGCACATAAATATTTGCTAACTGTTAGCTATTCTATGCCAATTATTGCAAAACACGACTTATCAGTAATAAGATATTTCCTCTTCTATATACGGGTAGTCGGTGATCATATAACCAAGCCGACCGCCTGTAGTCTGTCTATGACCTTAGATGTTGCTGTCTGTCAGTGGGTTCAACATGCTTGTGCCATCTCTGTCCAACAAAAACATATACCGTAATCTGAATTTTTGTCCTTATCTTATTTTCAATAAAATGACTGTTAGTAATTGTGAGTTATCGCTATTATAAACAATTTTAATGTGCTACCACAAAAAAAACTTTCTTGTTTGAAGGCACTGAGCCTCAGATATGCGCAGAAAGTAAAACAGATTAATTTAGTTGTAGATTTGTATCGTAGTTCTGAATCCAATTGAACATACAAGTCGCAACTAAAAATATTATATTCACAAATTGATATAAACAATTAAACTACATAATTGGAAATTTACCAATAATAAAATTGTGTTCAACCCTTTTCATGCTAAGGATACACCATTATGTTTGCGGAAAATCCTAAATATTTTCCTTCGTTGCACTCAGAAGTATATGTCACAGTCACCATTTGAACTGTCTCATCGAGACGGTTCAAATGAGTGGTCACAACATATACTTTCATTGAGAAATTAGAAAAATAAGTTTAAAATATATTTTATAAATTTGTCTATTCCGAAAGGAATGGGTAATTAACCCTTTCATCCCTAAGTTACTGGAATCGATTTTGATATGTTACTTTTGCAACCAATTCAACTGTCACAAAATTATTTTCAGACCAGTCCATTTATGAAAATGGGGTGTTTTTGTTCTCAAAAATATGAAAATTACTTGCAAAAAGTGCAGATCCTGATGAGACGGCTCGTGACGAGCCGGCTCATCTGGATCTACACGTTTTGCCAATACCACTATACAGGCCTGTGGTGTTGAAATGGTTAATTTATATAGATCATTTGATTTCTGTAGAGCACAAAACAACAACACATGTTCAATGTAGGAGACATCATCCAGGGCTCCAGATAAGGAATTAGCAATTGAGTATTGTCACTCCATCATTTCTGAAGCAATTGGGTATTTCAAAATGTTAATTGGGTAAAATAAAAGGGCACTAAAGTTTACGTATCAGCAGACCACAATTATTGAATAGTTTGCTTCTAAATGAAAACATGTCTTGGCAAGGAGACAATTCTAATGAAATACCAAGATGTGTTTTCATGGAAAAATAAAAAATGTGCTATATTTGTGGTCTGTTTATTGTTTTCTGTAGTATGATAAAGATACCACAAATTTTTCATTGCTTTTTGATACTCACTACTTCTGATTTCAATAGGTTTTGGGCAATTGTAATTGGGTATTTAAGCAAATACGCACCTTATCTGGAGCTCTGATCATCGGAGACACAGTGCCTACAAGAAAACAAAATAACGTCAGAAAATGTCAGACAAATTTGTTCTCTTTTGAAAGTGTTAAAAATAAGATGAATTAAAAATGATGCTGAAGTACTTAAGTGCTGTCTGTAACCTATTTCATCAACATTGCAAAGTATACTTTCCTAGCAAAGTATACTTTGAGGGAGTAATCATTTATTTTTCCTGAAATGCATTATTTCATATAAAAGTAACAACTGCATATATTTGATGATTAAAAGTATGCAGAATTATTATACTGAATTTATTACATTATCACAGCCAAAATGGCTGTGATAATGTAATAAATTCAGTATAATAAAAATTAATAAATTTATCAATTTTTTTAAAATTTCTCCCTCAAAGTATACTTTGCTAGAAAAGTATACTTTGCAATTTTGATGAAATCGGCTACTGGTGCAATGATGCTGAAGCATTTGAGTGCTGTCTGGTGGAATGATCCCAAGTGACTTATATGTTCTTTTCTCTGTCATACATACACACTACAGGAGGCATTCTCAGTAACCTAAAATCCATATTCATGGGACGTACATTCTTCTCGGTACTTAAAAACCTTCAAAAGGCTTTTCAGTAGGTTAACATGCAGTTAGCTATGCAGGTCAATGACAACCATGACGTGTGAAATAATTCAAATAGCAGGATTTTATCTTGTTGTCTGCTGTTGCTTTTATATCTTGCCTTATTTCTCGATAAAAACATGGTTTGACTGCACTTCAGAATCATTTCCAATGGAAATGATTCTAAAGAGCTGTCAAAGCATGTTTTAAATTATTCTAAAGTGCTGTCAAAGCATGTTTTTGATGGTAAAAATGGAAAATAGAAAATAAACAGCAGACAACACAAATCTAAGGGTTAACCCTTTCGACCATAAGACCAAGATTAGCGAACACTGAAGATCCAGATTAGCTGGCCGTTCCATCAATTTCTACAATATTTTTGTCTTCATATTTTCAAATAGGTATCCCTCATCTGATTGATGGGCTTGTCCAAACATTAGCATGAACAAATATATTGCAGTTATTTAGGGGTGAAAGGGTAAAAGACTTGATACCTTTGGACATATGCATGACATTCAAGTCCCCATAAATGTGAACTTCACCACGTTGGCCTCCACAAGGTCGCTGAATCACTTATCCCATCTGTTACATCACAAATTCTGAGAGTTTCACGGTTATTTATTTACTATTGTTACCTGGAGTGTTTAAATATAACATTGATGAAAGTACTCCCATGTGTGTCATAGCATGACAGACGAGAGTTCGATCAGATATCACACATTTCTTCTTGGCAATATAATGAATATTCTGCTTATCTGTGACGATTAAAAATTTTCAGGATATTAACTTATACACGCGTTGTGCAATGCTACAATGTACATTCAATGATTTTACAAAGAAACGTGCTTGGTTATTTAATACTATTCAATAATATCCACTGATTTTTTGTCATGATACACCAGTAATATGAACGTGTATTCAGGTTATTTTATGTGTACATCAATATGATATATGGGCCACACTTTGACAAAAATGGGCCTTCAATTTTGCCCACTGTAACTCTTTGATCAGTTCTGTACTAAGTGAGTGTATGCTGTATGGATGCAGAATGTTTCAGGATTGATAACTATGATTGGTGAACAGTAACATGGATACATAATTATGTGTTTAACCCTTTCAACACCAAGTAACTTAATAGGATGTTCCATGCCAATGTTTCACGCTATTTCATTAATTTTGTTCATTCAAATTATCCCATTCTTCTAAAAGGGTAATCTGTACGACGTTTAAAATTATTAACAAACAGTGGAGATCCTGATGAGACGGCTCGTTACGAGCCGGCTCATCTGGATCTGCACTGTTTGCAAACATTGTCTCTATAGAGGTCTGTGGTGTTGAAACGGTTAACCCTTTCCCTGTTTTGCGATATTTCGACTTGTCCAAATCTAAAACATCTGAATAAAAGAATGAAATTCTGGGTCAAATGATGGTTAAATTATCTGATAGAGTAGAAAACATTGTGGGAAAAGGAGAAATTGCTTGTTACAAGCAATTTCTCCTTTTCCCGCAATGTTTTCAAAAGACATCTTCTGCAGAGGCGTGAAAAGTCGTCTATCAGGGAAAGGGTTAAGGCACAAAGACAATATAGCCTTAGTTTTGTCATTAACCCGTTCGCACAGGCCCGCCGTATATTGGTATTTGGCAAAAAGTGTAGATCCAGATGAGCCGGCTCGTGACGAGCCGTCTCATCAGGATCTGCACTTTTTGCAAGTAATTTTCATATTTCTAAGAACAAAAGCACCACCTTTTCATAAATTGACTAGTCTGTAAATCATGTTGTAACTATTGGATTGGTTGCAAAGTTAACGTATCAAATTCAATTCCAATTACTGAGGGGTGAAGGGGTTAATTACTACACACTGTATGTGAATAGTGATACTTTTGTACGTAACTTGCTAGAGCAACAACCCGGGTGATACTGGGTGCAGATATAATGTCAGAGCACCAGATAAGGTGCGTATTGGCATATTTTACGCACTTATTTTAGCAGAATTTTAGCATGAAGTTGAAAATTTGTTTTATTTTTTATAATTTATTCCCTTTTTAATAAGGAAGAAAATCAATAATACATTTGTAAAAGCAAAATACGCATTGAATTTGAAATATTGGGGTATAATACTGTTTCGATACAAAACTTATCTGGAGCACGGTAATGTTCTAAGGAAGGTGAAGGCAAAAAAGGATAATGAATAAATAAAACTATGAAAAATAGTCTTTGTGTCATTCTATGTTGTACATGTAGTTTAGCTGGAAATTGTAAAATATCATAATTATATCCTATCTTATAAATAGGTTAGCAAACTTGTAAATAGCTAGCAAAACATAACTTCCTGTAGAACAATTGCCGGGACGATCATAAATATCGGCATTAGAATTGGCTGAGTTTGTTGCTTTGATGTCAGTCACATTGCTTAGTTGTGAGGCTCCCTTGTAAAATTTTAGGTCCTCCCCTAAGAAAATTTGGAAAACCAGAACGCCTCCGACGCGATTTCCCGGTACGCAGGTCACTATTTCAGCTGCCACAAGTTGCATAAGTAACCGGTTCAAAGGATGTGCCTAATGTACCTAAATAACTTCCCCAAGTCCTTAAACATTAGGGCCACACAACCTCCACCCAGCTTGCAAAAATAATAGGGCTGCCACACCAAAATACTGGGACCGCGACTGCGGCTCCAACTGCGACACCTCTGACATTTGAATCAATATGACATTTTGAATTGAGTTTCTCGGTCAATATGCATTTATATTGCAGATCACATGACCAGCATCTGACCAATCGCAGTCACAGATATTTCTCAGTTGATAATAAACGTGTTTATTACAGATGGATGCGCGCCACAAGCAGCTGTTTAACCAGTTGGCCGATGCCCTTGGCCTGGAGTACAGTCAGGTGGAGGACTACCTGCTGTCTGACGAAAAGGTGGGTTATCATTTGTGACACGCCTATGTGATTTTGTACCTTCGGACATTTGTGTAATCTCATTAAATACGTTTACAAAATTTACAATATTCTTCATAAATGGCATCATAAGTTTATAAAATTTTCAAAGTACTCTGAACATTGTGTCAACTTTTGACTTTACATGTATTTATAAAAAATATTGTAAATTTTGTAAACATATTTAATGAAATTACACAGATGTCCGAAGGTACAAAATCAGATGCCGTGTCTCATTTGTGGTTATGACTGGAGAAATAGGACTTATGGGATTTGTCGCCAATGTAGCTCCTGATCAAAGAACGCACTGGTGTAAGCCTGATAATGATCTATATTGCTTGCTAAAAGCCTGACGGGTGTTTCATTGATCTGGATATACACTGGTTGCAAATCCCATAAGCCGCATTTCTCCAGTCAGAGCCTCATGACAAATTTTCACTATGACATGCAAACTGCAAATTCACTCACTTCCCACAAAATACTTTATTTTCTCGAAATCATGTCATATGAATCAGCTATGCATAGCAGACCAATATTAAAAAGTTTGTAGTATTTATATTACATGTTTTCTTGCCTTGTTTGATATATTAGATGTCAAAGGACACCTGCCCAGTATTCTTGATGTTTGAATCTCCTTGTAGCTTGTATGGTGACTCCCTGCTGTGTACTTTCAGTTTGACCTGTTTGAAGATTTCTGGACACTGAATGGATCACGGAAACTGATGTTTTTCTACCAGAATATTACGGTGAGTTTGTTGTTACAGACACAGGACTAAACCAATTGTTGAGATGTGTTTTTATGCCCCACCTTTGTCCATCAGTCCCATATGTACATCCCGTCCGTCCTTCCGTCCGTCTGTCCGTCACAAAACCTTAACGCTTGGGACAGATTTGCTTCACATTTCATTCACCCTTTGCTCTAATGGTCCTCTACTGCCCTGTGACAAATCCACAGTTGTGCCGCCCTCATTAAGCCCTGGGTGAAGGTCACATACTTGGTGCGTCAAAAACTTTTAACGCTCGGGTAAATGTCTTATAATTTCTGTTTCCTTCCACGGATCTACTTCATATTTCATACATACATTGCTCTATTGGTCCTCTATCTCCCTGTGACAAATCCACGTTTGTCATGCCCCCGCTAAGCCCAGGGTCAAGGTCATATACTTGGTGCATCAAAATCTCCATTTCCGATTAAACATTTCTAAAAAAAGGCAGTTTTTTACTGTCAAAGCAGTAAGTGGGACATCCGTCTCCGGTAATGTTAGTAAACCACCACACTAATATGAGAAGCAAATTCATAAAAATCTTCGCACAAACATTTTATCGGTCAAAGTTTAACCCTTAGCCTGCTGATCGCGAAACTGTCGTCTGCTGTTGCTTTATTTGTTGCCCTGTTTCTCAATAAAAACATGGTTTGACAGCACTTTAGAATCATTTCCAATGGAAATGATTCTAAAGTGCTGTCAAAGCATGTTTTTGATGAGAAAATTCGAAAATAAAACATAAACAGCAGACGACAACATTTAATTCAGCAGGCTAAGGGTTAATGAAACTGTCCCCAGGTTTTCAGGATGAGCTGTCTGCTTTTAACCCTTTCAATACGACAGACCTCTATAGTGGTGTTTGCAAACAGTGTAAATCCTGTTGAGCCGGCTTATAACGAGCCGTCTCATCATGATGTGCACCTTTTGCAAGTAATTTTCATATGTTTTAGAAAAGAAACACCCCTGTTTTATAAATAGACTAGTCTGAAAATCATTTTGTGATGATTGGATTGGTCTGAAAATTATATAACATATAAAAATCCATTTCAATTTACTTTATAGGGTTGAAATGGTTAACATGTTCCCTCACATTGCGATTTGTTGTTTGCAGAAAGAAGGCAGCACAGCAGCACCCACAAAGAAGCTCTTCATAACCGCTGGAGACACCGAGGTGAGTTCCAAATTTCTCTCAAAATAAAATGCTGGATATGAAGCAATTTCCATGGGTCTTCACTTGCTCTTTTATGAAAAGGAGGTGTTTTTTGTTCTTAAAAATATGTAAATTACTTGCAAAAAGTGCAGATCCTGATGAGACGGCTCGTCACGAGCTGGCTCATCTGGATCTACACATTTTTTGCCAATACCGCTATACAGGCATGTGGTGTTAAAAGGGTTAATCTTTGGACTATTTCATTCATTAGAAAAGGGATATTTTTGTATAAAGTAAGAAAATCTCCACAAACTGTTCATATCCTGATTAAGACGGCCGCCATGCAGTCCAATCAGGATCTACACTACTCACTATTGAGACTGCGAGTAATTTCTGCTGCTTGCAAGTGAATAATGATTCGGTACTAGCATCTGTTGTTAGTCCCACAATAAACCAATTATACAACCGTTTTAAAAAGGCGGTACGTATTATGTTTTACCGCTTTCGGTGGAAAGAAAAACTGCATAGTTTGTGTGCACAACTCCTCTGAAACCATTCAGTCGATCGATCTGAAACTATACACACGTCTTCTACACACATTGAAGATGTGCACCTTGGTGTTTTTATGCCGAAAAAATATTTTTTTAACAAAAATATCACTTTTTTAACTTTGCCATTTTTTTCTACATTTTTGTATTCAATTGTATATAGGGTACCGAGTTTGTGTACACAACTCCTCTGAAACAGTTCAGTCAATCAATATGAAACTATACACACATCATCTACACAAATTTAAGATGTACACTTTGGTGTTTTATGTCGAAAAAATATTTTTTAACAAAAATATCATCTTTTTAACTTAGCCATTTATTCTACATTTTTATACGTTTTTGTATACAATTCTATATAGGGTTGTGTACACGGCTCCTCTGACACCATTCCGGCATTCGATCTGAAACTATAAACACGTCTTCTACACATATTGAAGATGTGCACCTTGGTGTTTTTATGCCGAAAAAATATTAAAAAAAAAAAGAATCGCCTTTTTAACTTAGCCATTTTTTATACATTTTTCTATACAATTCTATATATGGTACAGAGTTTGTGTACACAACTCCTCCGAAACCGTTCAGTCGATCGTTCTGAAACTATACACACGTCTTCTACACATATTGAAGATGTGCACCTTGGTGTTTTTATGCCGAAAAAATATTTTTTAACAAAAATATCGCCTTTTTAACTTAGCCATTTTTTCTACATTTTTCTATACAATTCTATATACGGTACAGAGTTTGTGTACACAACTCCTCCGAAACCGTTCAGTCGATCGTTCTGAAACTATACACACATCTTCTACACATATTGAAGATGTGCACCTTGGTGTTTTTATGCCGAAAAAATATTTTTCAACAAAAATATCACCTTTTTAACTCTACTTTTCTATCTCTGCCTAAATTAGTATACATGTTTAGCACAACGAGATGAAGAAATAATGCTATAGACTTTCAAATTCTCATTAATGTTTCTTGCCTTGGTGACAGCTTCACATTTCTGCATCTTCGCTGTCTGGCCCATATTCGATGTGTGTATTTTGTGACTTGCGGCACTCTTGTTTTTCTATATTTTTGCATCCAATTCTACATAATTTCTACTTTTACTTTAATCTCTACCTAAATTAGTATAACTGTTTATCAAAACAAGAGGAAGAAATAATATTATAGATTTTCAAATTCTCGTTAATGTTTCTTGCCTTGGTGACAGCTTCTCATTTCTGCATCTTCGCTGTCTGGCCCGTCTTCGATGGGCGTATTTTGTGTCTTACGGCACTCTTGTTGTCGTGGTGCATCACATATTGGACAGAAGCCTGATTATTTCCCCGCTGTAAACTATTTGTGTGAGCAATTTTCTCCTCATTTCCTTTCACAGCAGCACTAATTGCTGTTTAATTGATTGTATTGGTTCTGACTGCTATATTTGGCCCATTCTAACAAATTGGACTTGGTGCCTTTGCGACCAGTGTCAAGTCGGATCAGCCAACACATTCTTAAAGTCTACCAGTCATCAGTGGGTCCTATTACAGAATGTATTATTAGAATGTATACAGGCATATACATGATAGTGCTTTGCATTGGATTAACCCATTTCAGCCTAGGATACTATGATTTTTGTTGAAAAAATCTCATTATTTTGTTCATTCATCGATAAAGGTATATGTTGTTACCACTCATTTGAACCGTCTCGTTGAGACGGTTCAAATGAGTGGTAACAACATATACTTTCGAAAGGATATAAAGAAAATAGGGATATTTTTCTCTCAAAAGGTTCATACTACTAAAAGTGTATCCCGTCTGTAATGGGTTAAAGGCTAACACTATTGAAAACCTCTCCAACAGTAAGTGAAACTTTTACATTGGCGACTTGTACAGTGAATATGATATGATGTAGTAAATATGCTTATGCATTAAAACGATGCTTATAATAATAATCATCTATTCTGTTTTTTACTAAAATCATGGTAGGTGTCCCACTGACAGTATGACAAACAGTGCTAACCCTGATTAGACTGTGTATATTCGCAGGCTGATCTGGGTATACACTGTTCATAAGCCCCATTTCTCATTTAGGTAATAAATGGCCTCATGTGGCCCATATGCCATTAACCCTTTTAATACCACAGGCATGTATAGTGATACTGGTAAACAGTGTAGATCCAGATGAGACGAGTCATCTTGTATCATCAGGATCTGCACTTTTTGCAAGTAATTTTGATATTTTTGAGAGCAAAAATATCCCCTTTTCATAAATGGACTAGTCTGAAAATAATTTTGTGTTGATTGGATTGCAGTGTTTTATGCAATTATTTTAGCAGAATAAAAAGCATTGCATTTGACATATGGGGGTATATTACTCTTTAGATACAAAACGTATCTGGAGCTCTGAAAATCCATTCCAGGGGTGAAAGGGTTAATGCTATTCCCAATAGTAGCCATTGCATCAAGCATATCAAATTATTGGGCCATTATATTGCCTTGAGAGCTTTGTCAACAATGTGTGGGGGTCTTAGATATTTAACTAGATATAAATTATTCTACTTCATAGAGATCATCATAACTCTGATAGTTCTTGAGAAAACACTGTTGTTAGCTCCAATTCAGCTTACCTTTTCATGGTTGGCTGGTTTAGATACCATTATCATCAATTCCAGCATCACTTACACATGTACTTACACACTGGTCATTTTGGATTATTTTATCACTTAGTCACAACAATTGTCGTCTGCTGCTGCTTTTATATCTTGCCCTATTTCTCAATAAAAACATGGTTTGACAGCACTTCAGAATCATTTCCAATGGAAATGATTCTGAAGTGCTGTCAAACCATGTTGTGAATTATTCTAAAGTGCTGTCAAAGCATGTTTTGATGATAAAAATGGAAAATAGAAAATAAACAGCAGACGACAAAAAAATTAATATAGTGGTCTACGGGTTAAAGGACAGTAAATAATAGTATGCATGCAATAGAAAGAGATGTTTTTGTGTGAAAAGAGTAGACTATTCACTAGGTTTCCATGGAGTTAGCTGGCAAGTTCTTTAAACTCCTTACATTCTTATGTTAACCCTTAGGTTACAATTTTCGTCTGCTGCTGCTTTTATATCTTGCCTTATTTCTCAATAAAAACATGCTTTGACAACATGTTTTTGATGATAAAAATGGAAAATATAAAATAAACAACAGATAAAAAAAAAAATAGTAAGATAAGCGGTCTAAGGGTCAACACTTTTCATGCTGAGGATACGCCATTATGTTTGCGAAAATCCTAAATATTTTCCTTCTGTGCGCTCAGAAGTATATGTCGCGACATTCAAATGAGTGATCACAACATATACTTTCATTGAGAAATAATAAAAATAAAAATTAAATATTTAATAAATTTCATACCCGTAAAGGTGTATTCCAAAAGGAATGGGATCAAAATATTTGTGTTTGCTGCTCTTCATGTTCAATAGAGAATGATACATGAGAGATGATTTAATATCGTATTTATAAAATGTCCGTGCGTGTGTCTGTCTGGGCTAACATTGGGGGTTAGGGGCTAGGGGGAAGAGCCTAAGACAATAGAATACAATAGATTTATTCCGTTAGCCCCTAAACCTATTGTAGTTTAGGGGTTATTCCTTTGATCTTTTAAAGAACAAATAGCCCATAAACCCAAAATGTTAGTCCGTCCGTCCGTCCGTCCGTCCGTCCGTCCGAAATCTGCGTTAAAGTTTTTAAAAATACCATCAAATGCCTCGGCGGGCTCGACATGCGGGTCGCGGCCATTTGGTTCTTCATTATCGTGTAAAATTCTTCCACAATGTGTTACAACGTGGAGAAAATCACTGAAGCGGGTTTTCGCCATAAATTATTTGCCACACATTAACGTAAATCTCAATGCAAATGCAACAGCAGATGAAATTGTTGTGAGTAGCGGTCTAAGGGTTAATTCGAAACATTCATTTGTACATTCGCCAGTAGGCGATTTCACCAACATTGCAAAGTATACTTTTCTAGCAAAGTATACTTTGAGAGAGCAATCATTTATTTTTCCTGAAATGCATTATTTCATATAGAACTAACAACTGCATATATTTGATGATTAAAAGTATGCAGAATTATTATACTGAATTTATTACATTATCACAGCCAAATTGGCTGTGATAATGTAATAAATTCAGTATAATTAAAAACTAATAAATTTATCCTAGAATTGAAAATTTCTCCCTCAGAGCAACCAGATCACCGAGTATCACATGATTTCAGAATCTTAACTTACTACGCTGAATTAGTTTTTGTCGTCTGCCCGAAATGATTTGTTTTCCAATATTTCTCAACAAAAGCCTGTTTTAACAGCGCATGAGAATCGCCTCCACTGGAGACGATTCTCATGTGCTGTCAAAACAGGTTTTTATGCCACCGGGTTTCGAAGAAACGGGTGGCATATAGTGTTTGGACCGTCCGTCCGTCCGTCCGGGCAGGTATTCGAGAGTAAGGGGCCACGGGGCAGAGTTTAGCACAAAAGGTTCCTTTGAAATATCCGTCTGGCCCCTTATTCTATTCATAACAAAGGGCCATTTCCATTGTTCTAGAACAATGGAAATGGCCCCTTCCTCAATATTGTCCGCACGTCCGTCCGTCTGTCTGTCTGTCCGTCCGGGCACACATTAGGGTACTTATGTGGCTAGCCCCACAGGGTTATGGACTTGGTAAAGGATAGGGTTGGTTACAATTAGCCACCTAAAAAATCCTTTTATGTGGCTAAAAATCTTTTTATGTGGCTAATATTTAACATGTGATAAGCCACATAAGTATAGTACTGTAAGAACGTCCGTCCGTCTGTCCGTCCATCACACATTTCGGTTAACCACTTTGTCACAGTTTCTCAAATATGCTGCAGGTAGCATCCGCGTTCGACAGACGCATTTCTTGTTTGTTAAGAAATTAAGGCAAACATGAAAAACAGCAGATGACATTTTCTGTCTCCAGCGTTGTCCAGGGTTAAAGATGGCGGTTGATATTTATTGATAACCAGGAAATTAAAGATTTGGATGTTAAGAATCGAAGTTAGGTTAGTGTGAAGTGTACTGGTACAGCTTACACCCAAAATCTTTGAGATTTATATTAATTTCTTGGCAACTGTAAGATTTATGGCGAAAATCCACCGCAAACAGCAGTTTCTAAACTTTCTACATGCGATAATGTGGGAAAATCATATAACGGTGATGAATGGGAGTTTTTCACCTTGTAAATATATATTGTGAGTACACCCAAGCGCATTTGAATTGTTAGCCAGGTTTTTTGAAAAAAAATCCAGGCTATTGGATTGGCGAAAGCCGGGCGGGCGGGCGGCGTTCACAATCAATGTTAAGTTTTCGTGTTTGAGTCCATTTCTTTGTTACTGTACCACCTAGGACCACCAAACTTTCACAGCTTCATAATCAAGGGGTGCCCACCACATATCACTATCCAACATGTTACTTTTTTTTTAACTTCACCCATTTTTTCCGCGTAATCGACTTAGCCATTTTCAATGTTAAGTTTTCGCGTTTACAATGTTAAGTTTTCGTGTTTAAGTCAATTTCTTTCGTACTGTACCACCTAGGACCACCAAACTTTCACAGCTTCATAATCAAGGGGTACCCACCACATATCGCTTTCCAACATGTTACTTTTTTTTTTAACTTCACCCATTTTTTCCGCGCAGTCGACTTAGCCATTTTCAATGTTAAGTTTTCGCATTTACAATGTTAAGTTTTCGTGTTTAAGTCCATTTCTTTGGTACTGTACCACCTAGGACCACCAAACTTTCACAGCTTCATAACCAAGGGGTGCCTACCACATACAACTATCCAACATGTGACCATTTTTTGACCTTCACCTATTATTTCTACGTAATTGACTTAGCAATTTTCAACGTTAACTTTTTAACGTACGTCTGGTTAGAGTTTTTTGGTTATACTATATCTCTGCAACTGCTTCGCCCATTACCTTGAAACTTCATATGGGTGTTTATCATCATCCATATTTTCATTCTAACCCCCAACCGTGCGGCCCCTGTGCCCAATGTCAAGGTCAAATTACTTTGAATTTTTTTGTTAAATTTTTTTCGTGTACTATATCTCTGCAACTGCTTCACCCAATACCTTGATACTTCACATGGGTGTTTATCATCATTGTTGCACCTGCTTGCGGAAAGCGCGATCCTGTGCCCAATGTCAAGGTCAAATTACTTTGAATTTTTTTGTTACAGTTTTTTCGTGTACTATATCTCTGCAACTGCTTCACCCAATACCTTGATACTTCACATGGGTGTTTATCATCATTGTTCGCACCTGCTTGCGGAAAGCGCGATCCTGTGCCCATGTCAAGGTCAATTACTTTGAATTTTTTTGTTACAGTTTTTTCGTGTACTATATCTCTGCAACTGCTTCACCCAATACCTTGATACTTCACATGGGTGTTTATCATCATTGTCGCACCTGCTTGCGGAAAGCGCGATCCTGTGCCCAATGTCAAGGTCAAATTACTTTTAATTTTTTTGTTAAAGTTTTTTCGTGTACTATATCTCTGCAACTGCTTCACCCAATACCTTCATACTTCACATGGGTGCTTATCATCATTGTCGCACCTGCTTGCGGAAAGCGCGATCCTGTGCCCAATGTCAAGGTCAAATTACTTTGAATTTTTTTGTTAAAGTTTTTTCGTGTACTATATCTCTGCAACTGCTTCGATCACCCAATACCTTGATACTTCACATGGGTGTTTATCATCATTGTCACACCTGCTTGCGGAAAGCGCGATATCGTTAGCATTTTGGCATACGTCCGTCCGTTCATCCGTGTGTCCGGTTAAAGTTTTTTGGTTAAAGTTTTTCCATCTACTATATCTATTTTTTTAGTGTCCATGCCTCGCCCCAAGGCGCAACATGCAGGCCACGGCCATCTAGTCTACAAAAAGTGGGTATAATTATGTTATCCAAGTGTATATGCTTGGAAAAAACCTGGCCTTCGTGGCTTTGCCTCGTTTCTTGTTTTATACATAGTTTAGAAAGGTGTATATACAAACAATAAATAACATACAAGATGCACTAAAGCCTAGCCCATCAATTTAAAACAGATACATGTACATGTATATGCAATATGTGTTCCTGCTTGTTAAGTGTTATTCTGATTATAGCTTGTGTAATTGAGCTGGCTATATGTCGTAGAAGACCAGTTTCATCATATATCTATGGCGGTATTGACAAGCTATTAAGTATTCACAAAGAATGAAGTGATTTGTCTCACTTAATCAATAACTACCGCTATTTCTCCCCGTCCAGGTGAGATAAAGTTTTATCAACCAGCATGAACCTGGCATGGGTAATATCGCAGGTGGGAAAAACATACAACCTCGTCCGCAACTCTTACCCGGGACCTCTCACAGCAGTAAAATGCTTAAGCCTCTGCCGACTGAACTATACTGACCACAAATGCACACTTACACACCATATTGACTTACCACCTTCTGTGGCATTACACACAGTCAAATGGAAATTCATCCACAAATTATGTTATCATATGAGACACGCCATGTGATTTTGTACCTTCGGACGTCTGCGTAATTTTATGAAATACGTTTTCAAAATTGACAATATTTTCCGTAAATCGCATAAAAAATTGACATAATTTTCCGCATGTTTTATCAACTTTTGACTTTATTTACAAAATATATTGCAAAATTTTTGTAGACATATTTAATGAAATTACGCAGATGTCCGAAGGTACAAATACACATGACGTGTCTCATAACTATGTTATGTGAGAAAAAGTACTGTATCCCGATACTTATTTACACAGCCGGTTTGGTTGGGATCTAATCCCAATGCCAATTGCAGCAAGGATTCTTCAGTGAATGGATGGCGAACAGCGTAGTCCCTGATCAGACTGCGGATGCACAGTCTGATCTGGGACTATGCGGTCGCAACCATTGTGGAGTCCCTTCTCTCAGCCAGGGCCCAGAGGCCATATATATATTTGTATAGACCACTGATTGAGTGCCGTATATTATTGGACTAGTAAAATGTACAGTCTGATCCGGGTCTGGAACCAAGGACCTCTCACTTATAAGGCAGTCATTCTACTGTGCTAGTCAGACCATAGATACACACTTTCAAACAAACCCTCCACAAACAAACATAGATACTGACCATTCCAAGTTGGTACCCTGGTTGTTATATTTATTATGCCACCGCAACGATAGTTCTCGGTGGCATATAGTGTTTACCCTGTCCGTCCGTCTGTCTGTCTGTCCATCTGTCCGCCTGTCAGTAGACAATTTTCCTTGTCCGGCAAACTACTTCTACAGTTTTCGGCCGATTTTCTTCATATTTGGTGTACAGCCCTACCATCAAGTGCAGGAGTGCATAACGTAAAACGTTTCGCGGTCCCACTGATCCTTCCACAGTTATGCCCCTTTTTGACTCTGACAATATTATTTTGTCCTTGTCCGGCGAGCTACCTCTACAGTTGTTGGCTGATTTTCTTCAAATTCTATATACAACCGTACCATCAAGTGCAGGAGTGTGTAACATAAACAATTTCACTGTCCCCCAGTGGAGACGATTCTCATGTGCTGCCAAAACAGGTTTTTTGTTAAGAATTAAAGCAAAAAATGAAAAACAGCAGACGTAGTGAGGGTTAAACACCAATAAACAACCAAACAAACAATCTATTTCCATGTTAGACGTGTTGTATATGAGGTTAAACATATGTGTACCATTTATATGGGTACTAAATACCAATAGACGGGTCTTTCTCTAAAATGCAATTATAATGTCTGCAAAAAGAAATTATCGGTAGTACATTCACGTGAAAAATGAATTGTACCTGGTCATAAGGTGTCCAACAGCATTATAGTGACCAGTTTCAATATCTTGTATGAATGTAGACTTGTAGTCTGGTAAAATTTCAAATCGGATTGCTAAACGACTAACAAGATTTCATTGACTGTTGGACTTGTTAAACTATAGTTATGTATGAAAGCTGATGTGTGTTCATACTAGTTGCTACTTCAATACAGTCCATATTTCGAACACTGAACTGTTTTAATTTAGGTATACAAATATAGTAGCACAATGTCATTCATTGCATATGGCTTTGTTGTATGATTTGTATAGAGGTATTTTGGGGAATATTGCAGCTAATACTTAATTTGACCATGATATGAAAGCATGTGGTAGAAATGATAGGCCATGAAACCCCAACAAACAAACAAAACAAACAGATTGGCATGCACATGCCAATCTGTTTGTTTTGTTTTGTTTGTTGGGGTTTCTGCATAATTGTCCTCGGGAAATTGATTACCGTATTCATTCTAATAAACGCCCATACTCTAATAAACGCCCACCCCCCATTTTTGGGCAAATGAACATTTTTACAAAAATTGGGACCTCTAATAAACGCCCATGGCCTCCTCTGGAAAGAAAAATGGACATACCTGTCAAACTGTAATTTTCCGTATTTCCCTTTTTAGTAACGCGCGGACATGTGCCTTTCATTCTTTGCGTCCAAATATTCTGTAGGAACATGGAATTTCAAGGCCACCTCCCCTTGCAAATGTCCCGACAGAGGAGGGTCGCGGTTCCCCAGAAGTAACTGCGATCACCTGGGTGATATCTCCGTTATTAAATAATGTTGTCAATGGCTGACACAGTCCTTCAGGAATATGTCCCACAACAGTTTTGCCTTGTTTAACAAAATATTGCAGAGTCACTATAGTCGTTATCTGCCTAGCATTTTCCTTATTCGTCGTTGACAGCCATCGGTACCCGGTCACGGTTTAACGCACAATATTGTACAGCAAAACCGGGAACCAGATGTGATGATGGGCTTGCTTGATTATCAAAAAAAATATAAAAAAATACGATTTGGTATGGGGACGATTTTGGTCTGGGGACGATTTGACCAGATAGTATATGTTACGCGAAGAGTGATGTCCCTTTGTTATTGTTGAGATATTAATGAGAAATGGACCAGTCCAAACATACAGATTATCCGAATACAAACGTCCGATACGGTAGTAATTGCTAAGACTACACCGTGAGTACATAGAACGTCTGTAAGGTTTACAAATCAAATCGTTTTCTTCACTTTTTGACATTTTTTACTCGGACCAAAAACCATTGCCTCTATTAATCGCCCACCCCCGACCTGTGACTTACCGATGATTCTAATAAGCGCCCGGGCTTTATTTAATGAAACTACACTGCACTTTTTGCAAGTAATTTTCATACTTTTGAGAACAAAAACACCCCCTTTTCAGTTAGTGGACTAGTCTGAAAATAATTTGTGACAACTGGATTAGTTGTAAAACTAACATATCAAAATTGCGGGCTGCGGCCATCTGAGTTATATTCTGACTAACGTGTATGTGCCATGTGAAAGATACGGCTGTAAATGGTGATAGCCGCCTTTCCTGATCTGGGGGCCATTTCAATAAACTTTGTACGATTAAAATGTTCATAAGTGCAAATTTAGGATCGTCTGGAAATTTCAATTGATGGATTTACATTTATTGAGCATAAGCTGCATATGCAGCCCATGCTCAATAAATATAAATCCAATAATTGTTTACAAGAAAACATTGTTAATGTGAAATTTACAGACATAATTTTGACTTACAAACATTTTAGTCATACGAAATTTAGTGAAACGGGCCCCTGGTGATCCATATGTAGAGTCAGATGACAGCATGGTGCCTAGTGTTACATGGCATGCACTATCAGTAACCATGTCAATATGTATAGGTAGGTCTACTCTAGTGACACATACATAGATAACCATTAAATATTAAAAAGCCGAAACATAATACGCCGCCTGTGTAATTAAATTGGAAATTGATACGGGCCAATATTTCAATATCTGAATAGGACCATGGCAGTATATACATACACTTGCAAAAAGAGGAAATTGATTTCATGTCAAATATGATATGGTGTGTGTCTATAGAGTATTATTTCTAAGTACATGTATTCAATGTGATTGTAGCATTGATGGTCCATCATAGTTTAATGAATTCACTTCTATTAGACCTGTGATTTTGTCATATATGTGAGAAATTAACTGACCTTGTGAATTGAATATGTATTTTATTATTTTGAATTCCATGTATATAAACCCTTACACCGCTATCTTAATTTTTTTGTCGTCTGCTGTTTATTTTTCTGTTTTTCATTTTTATCATCAAAAACATGCTTTAACACTTTAGAATAATTTACAACATGCTTTGACAGCACTTTAGAATCATTTCCAATGTGCTGTCAAACAATGTTTTTATTGAGAAATAAGGCAATATATAAAAGCAACAGCAGACGACAACTGTTGTGTGTAGCGGTCTAAGGGTTAATTAGAATGCTCCAACCTTATGTGTAAATTTTGTAATGCGACATAGAACTTTAAATTACGTTGCGGCCAGTACAGCCCCACCTCGGTCTGTCTACACATCCGTTCTTTTCTGTTTCTGTCTAATCTGTTACCCGTTTGTGACTGTGGCTGGAGAAATGGGTCTTATAGTTTTGCGACCAGTGTAGATCCTGATCAGCCTGTGCATCCGCACAGGCTGACCAGGATCTGCACTGTTCGCCATTCCATCAACGAAACACCCGTCCTGCTTCCTACAGTGTGCCGATAGGCCACAGTTTCTTGTTATTGCAATTTGATGCAGAATGTACAGCACTGCTCACATACAGGTGCATTATTGTCTGTATGTGCCAAATCAATCAATCACCTGTACCATTGTAATCCTTGCAGGGCCTGACGGGTATCTGTCTGTATTTCCTGCGAACCAACAACAAGCCGGTCACCGTCCAGAATCTCTCCCAGGAAGTGAACTTTGGCCTCATGGACTGTAGTGAGGGCAAGGTGCTGTCGGGGCTGGAGAAATACCTCTCTAACATCGCCTTACCCGCCCTCCGATCATTAGAGGTAAGTGACGTGTAACACCAAAGCTTGTTTCTTTATTATACACTCCGCAACGAGTTGTGAGGGGTATACTGGAGTCAGGTTGTCCGTCCGTCCTCCGTCCGTCCGTCCGTAAACTTAACATCAGAGAAATATTGTTATAACTTCTATTTCCTTCATCTAAAATGCTTAATATTTCACACATGCATTCCTGTAAGGCTCTACTACCATGCTGTGCCAAATCCACGACAGTCCAACCCCCCGCTGATCCCAAGGTCAAGGTCAAATACTTACTCTCTTTACAAAACTTAACATCAGAGAAATATTGTTATAACTTCTACTTCCTTCATCCAAAATGCTTAATATTTCACACATGCATTCCTGTAAGGCTCTACTACCATGCTGTACCAAATCTACGACCGTCCAACCCCCGTTGATCCCAAGGTCAAGGTCAAATACTTAGTCTCTTTATACAAAACTTAACATCAGAGAAATATTGTTATAACTTCTATTTCCTTCATCCAAAATGCTTAATATTTCACACATGCATTCCTGTAAGGCTCTACTACCATGCTGTGCCAAATCCACGACCGTCCAACCCCCGCTGATCCCAAGGTCAAATACTTAGTCTCTTTACAAAACTTAACATCAGAGAAATAAGTTATAACTTCTATTTCCTTCATTGAATATTCTTATTATTTCACTTGTGCATTCCTCTAAGGTTGTACTATCATGCTGTGACAAATCTACGACTGTCCAACCCCCGCTGATCCCAAGGTCAAGGTCACATACTTAGTCTCTTTACAAAACTAAACATCAGAGAAATATGTTATAACTTCTATTTCTTTCATCGAAAATTCTTAATATTTCATGCATGCATTCCTCTAAGGCTCTACTATCATGCTGTGACAAATTCCCGCTGATCTCGAGGTCAAGCTCACATACTTAGTCTCTTTACAAAACTTAACATCAGAGAAATTGGTTATAACTTCTATTTCCTTGCTCGGATCTGCTTTACATTTCACACACGCATTGCTCCATTGGACCTCTACCACCCTGTGACAAATTCAAGTTCATTCCGCTCCTGCTAAGCCCAGAGTCGAGGTCACAAGCCCACACACTTGGACATTTTTACATATTTCAGGGGTACCTGGGCCCACGCGGGGGGTATTTCGTAAGCCTCGCTGACTGACCAATCTAGTTCATTTAGCTCAGGGCTCCAGATAAGCTGCGTATTTGCTTAAATACCCAATTGAAATTGCCAAAAACCCAATTGAAATCAGAAGTAGCAATGTAAACAGTAGTATGACTTTATTTTACCCAATTAAAATTTTGAAATACCCAATTTCTTCGGAAATGATGGAGTGACAATACTCAATTGCTAATTACTTATCTGGAGCCTTGTTTAGATAATAAATACATGGAGAATAACAGGCTAGTATCTTTGGTATCCAGTTTATCATGCATGGCTAGGAAATGTGTAGAAATTCCAAGGCTCATCTCGGAATTCCTATCGATTCTGAGCTGAGCCTATAAAGAACGTTTTGTGCCTACTGAATGGGCATGTACCTTTAACAAACATGATGTTGTTTTTGTTGACTTGCTTATTTTACGTCATTACACTGATGTCATTTGGTAACATCATGTGACTTCGTTCGGCTAATGTTTTGACCAGAATATACGTATCTAGTCGATGCACGATATAACAATGTGTTATCGGTCAGTACATCTCGGCCAGTGCAAATCCTGCAACCTGATAAATGTGTATTACAATGAAATCACTACGCTTCATAATGGAATGCCTTATATTCTTATGTTCTTAACCCTTAGACCGCTACACACAACAATTGTTGTCTGCCGTTGTTTTTAGCCAGGTTTTTTGAAAAAAAATCCAGGCTATTGGATTGGCGAAAGCCGGGCGGGCGGGCGGCGTTCACAATCAATGTTAAGTTTTCGTGTTTGAGTCCATTTCTTTGTTACTGTACCACCTAGGACCATCAAACTTTCACACTTCTAATAAGCACCACATCACATAATCAAGGGGTGCCCACCACATACTACCAACATGTTACAACTTGACCCATTTTTTCTGCGCAGTCGACTTAGCCATTTTCAATGTTAAGTTTTCGCGTTTTCAATGTTAAGTTTTCGTGTTTTTAAGTCCATTTCTTTGGTACTGTACCACCTAGGACCACCAAACTTTCACAGCTTCATAATCAAGGGGTGCCCACCACATATCACTATCCAACATGTTACTTTTTTTTTAACTTGACCCATTTTTTCCGCGCAGTCGACTTAGCCATTTTCAATGTTAAGTTTTCGCGTTTACAATGTTAAGTTTTCGTGTTTAAGTCCATTTCTTTGGTACTGTACCACCTAGGATCATCAAACTTTCACAGCTTCATAACCAAGGGATGCCTACCACATACAACTATCCAACATGTGACCATTTTTTTACCTTCACCTATTATTTCTACGTAATTGACTTAGCCATTTTCAACGTTAACTTTTTAACGTACGTCTGGTTAAATTTTTTGGTTAAAACTTTTTCGTTATACTATATCTCTGCAACTGCTTCGCCCATTACCTTGAAACTTCACATGGGTGTTTATCATCATCCATATTTTCATTCTAACGCCCAACCGTGCGGCCCCTGTGCGCAATGTCAAGGTCAAATTACTTTGAATTTATTTGTTAAAGTTTTTTCGTGTACTATATCTCTGCAACTGCTTCACCCATTACCTTGAAACTTCACATGGGTGTTTATCATCGTCCATATTTTCATTCTAACCCCCAACTGTGCGGCCCCTGTGCGCAATGTCAAGGTCAAATTACTTTGAATTTATTTGTTAAAGTTTTTTCGTGTACTATATCTCTGCAACTGCTTCACCCATTACCTTGATACTTCACATGGGTGTTTATCATCATTGTCGCACCCGCTTGCGGAAAGCGCGATATCGTCGGCATTTTGGCAGACGTCCGTCCATCCGTCCGTACGTCCGTGTGTCCGGTTAAAGTTTTTTCGTTAAAGTTTTTTCATTAAAGTTTTTCCATCTACTATATCTATTTTTTTAGTGTCCATGCCTCGCCCCAAGGCGCGACATGCAGGCCACGGCCATCTAGTCTACAAAAAGTGGGTATAATTATGTTATCCAAGTGTCCATGCTTGGAAAAAACCTGGCCTTCGTGGCTTTGCCTCGTTTCTTGTTATATATTGCCTTATTTTTCAATAAAAACATGTTTTAACAGCACTTCAGAATCATTTCCAATGGAAATGATTGTGAAGTGCTGTCAAAGCATGTTGTAATTTATTGTAAAGTGCTGTCAAAGCATGTTTTTGATGATAAAAATATAAAATAGAAAATAAACAGCAGACGACACAAAATTAAGATAGCAGTGTAAGGGTTAATGCATTCTGTATATATATATTGTGTTGTCCCTCCAACTGTTTGAAAATGCCAATCATTATATTCCAATGTCATGTAACTACTTCAGATCTACATTTCTCATTCAGTCAATATCATTCTTCATTTGTGACTGTGACTGGAGAAATGTGGCTTATGGGATATGTGACCAGTGTAGCTCCTGATCAAATAGTGCACTCTTGTGATTTCATAGCCATCTATATTGTTTATTAGAAGCATGATGGGTGGTTCATTGATTGAACGGCGAACAGTTATTATTATCTCCAGTCACAACCACATGTGGGTGAATTGCCCTATAAAAATGGAAAATAGAAAATAAACAGCAGACGACAACAAAATTAAGATAGCGGTGTAAGGGTTAAAAAATGTTGAATGGAATTTTCTTGAAAATTCAGCGATTCCTCCTATAATACAGGGATCTTCGGGGTCCCAGGGCACTGTTAGTGGCGACCCCTCATGCTGAAGTGCATGCTCGGGTTTTGACACTAACTTTTGGGCCAGGGATTCCGAAGCATGCGCATCCTGAATTTTTTCATTATGTTGAGTGGGTGGTTGGTCGGTTCCTCCTTATAGGAATCACGATTTGCCTGGTTTGGCCCTCGGGTACTTTTTTAGCTCACCTGAGCGAAGCTCATGTAAGCTATTGTTACTGCAATGTGTCCGTCGTCGTCGTCTGTCGTCTGTCGTCCGTGAACATTTTCAAACGTCTTCTCCTCGGTAACCATTGGGCCTATAGTCACCAAACTTCATTGTCATGGTCCTTAGGTAGGGGGATTACAAAATTGTTAAAATGACGTTATTTCGTAATCCAAGA
The DNA here is from genome assembly GCA_029237695.1 of Conchocele bisecta. Taxonomy (NCBI): domain Eukaryota; kingdom Metazoa; phylum Mollusca; class Bivalvia; order Lucinida; family Thyasiridae; genus Conchocele; species Conchocele bisecta. Next base: position 141,870,808 of record CM055265.1, read on the forward strand.
TGGCCACCGTCTAAAAATAGCACACATTTTTCAAAAATCTTCTTCTCAAGAACCGCCAACCAGATTTCGACAAAACTTGGTAGGAATGATCGATGTACAATGCTCTTTCAAAGCTGTTAAAATGGTGACCCCGGGGGTCAAAAATGGGCGTGGCCCGTGGGGTCAAATTGGGGTCAAATTTTATTTTTGATCAAATATGATCATGTCATATATCACAACGAAGGTGTCAATGAGGCGGTCACTGTGGTGCATTTTTTATCGAAATCTGATGGTTATGTCATCCAAGATGGCCGCCAAAATGTCAAAAGATCATTCTTTTATTAGAGATTTCAAAATTCTTCTTCACATGAACCGCTTGGCCCATGGTAGCCAACCTTAAAAGTTATGGTACATGGGTGAAGCCTTTTCAGATTTGTTAAAATGGAGGTCATCGCTAATCAAAGATGGCCGCCGTCTAAAAATAGCATAAATTCTTAAAAAATCTTCTTCTCATGAACCGCTGGCCGGATTTTGACGAAACTTGGTAGGAATGATCGATGTAGAATGCTCTTTCAAAGGTGTTAAAATGGTGAACCCAGGATCAAAAATGGGCGTGGCCCGTGGGGTCAAATTTTATTTTTGACCGAATATGCTCATGTCATATATCAAATTGAAGGTCTCGATGACGGAATCGGATGATTATGTCATCCATGATGGCCGCCAAAAGGTCCATTTATTCAAGATTTTGAACGTCTTTTTCTCAGGAACCACATGGCCGATGCTAGCCAAACTTCATATAAGTTAAAATCCTTGGGTGAAGCATTTTCAGATTTGGTAAAATGAGAGTCATAGCTTAATCCAAGATGGCCGCCATCTAAAAATAGCACAATTTTTTTAAAACACATATGAACTCAATGTCACATTCTCCTCTGGTGTTCATGAAGTCAGGTGAGCGAATTAGGGCCATCATGGCCCTCTTGTTTATCATTGGCACTTTTGTTACCTCTGAGTTGAATTGGGTTATTGCCCATTATAAAAGTAGTAAGATTATTACTGATCCTACTGCTTTTGGGAGGGGGCCAAGTGATTCTGGAGTGGCGAGAACCTGGCATCAGATCAGGATTATTCTGATTTCAGGGTTGAATATATTTTTTTTTTATTGTAAATAATCAGTTATGATTTTGGGATTTTACCCCATTTGTACAAGTAATATATGTGGGTGGCAGGTGGGAGCATGCGATGGGTAATTTAACGATCGGGGTTCATCCTTACCGGAATCCCGACTGGAGACCTGGTTTGGCCCTCACATACGTCTTTGGCATTTTGTATGTGACAGTTGAATCTGGTTATACCCCTTATGTGAGTATTACAATATTCGTAATCCTATTTTAGGGGAAAGGGCCAAGTGACTTGGTGTGGTATGGACCTGGCACCAGGTCAGGTTATTCTAATTTCAGGGCTGAATATATGTGTTCTCGGATGTAAATATTCCGTTCTGATTTTGGGATTTCACCCCCAATGCAGCAGGTTAAAATGGGATCGAACCCGTTTGCCCGGCCTTACATGACCTTAGCTGTTGATAGGCCGTTAAACACTAATAAATAAACAAACAGGTAATATATGGGATTTAGTACTAAACCCATTGACCCGGACTTAAATGACCTTAGCTGTTGATAGGCCATTAAACACCAGCAAACGAACATTTTGTTGAATGGGATTTTCGGGAATGCCTAGCTCCTACAAAACAGGGGTCCCACGACAGTGAAAGCATGACATAAACGTATTGACCCTTGCACCGCTATCTATATTTTTTGTCGTCTGCTGTTTGTTTTCTATTTTCCATTTGTATCATCAAAAACATGCTTTGACAATAATTTCCATTGGAAATGATTCTGAAGTGCTGTCAAGCCATGTTTTTATTGAGAAATAAGGCAAGATATAAATTTAAAGCAACAGCAGACGACAATTGTTGTGTGTAGTGGTCTAAGGGTTAAACACTGTGCCAAATGATGCAAATATATGCCAAATGTTTAATTACATCAATAATTGCATTTAACCATATGTTTAGACAGCTGGGGCCCGTTTCACTAAACATCCTACGACTAAAATGTTCGTAGGTGCAAATTTAGGATCGTCTGAAAAATTAAATTGATGGATTTACATTTATTGAACATTTATGTTCAATAAATGTAAATCCATTAATTGTTTACAAGCAAAAACAGCGTTAACTTGAAATGTACAGACTATAATAATTTGGCACTTACGAACATTTTAGTCGTAAGACGTTTAGTGAAACGGCTCCCTGATTGATAAGTGCTTTGAAAATTATGAATTAATTTAATTTGTTCACGTTTAATGATGCACTTGCTAGTCTTTGATACTTCTTGTGTGTTATTGATTAATTATGAATAATGTACACATCACATAAAGAGTGGGAATTAATTGAAATGTTGTGAACATGGCAATGAATGACTACATGCCCAAGAAATGTAGAAGTCAGCAGAGCTCCAGATAAGCTGCGTATTTGCTTAAATACCCAATTAAAATTGCCAAAAACCCAATTGAAATCAGAAGTAGCGAGTATCAAAAAGCAATAACAATTTTGTTGTACCTTTATCATGCTGCAGAAAAAATAAACAGACCACAAATATAGCATATTTTTCTTATTTTCCATGAAAACACATCTTGGTATTTCATTAGAATTGTCTCCAAGGAGACAATTCTAATGAAATGCCAAGACATGCTTCCATTTCGAAGCAAACTATTCAATAATTGCTGTCTGTTGATGTGTAAACAGTAGTGTGATTTATTTTACCCAATTAAAATGTTGAAATACCTAATTGCTTCAGAAATGATGGAGTGAAAATACTCAATTACTAATTCCTTATCTGGAGCCCTGGAAGTGTCTCGTTTGCTACTAAATATTCTAATAAGCACCCTATGCAACCTGATACTTGAAACACAAACGAGTGTTCATGTTCCTATTGTCTGTTCCATGTTTTTCTGCCGACAATCTTTTGGATATTAAACACATTAAATCTAAAAAATATTTAATTGTAAGTACGTACTTTTTCATCAATAACAAAATGTCACTCAAGTTCTTATTTATCCGCCCGTTTGAAAAAACGGGATGCATTATGTATTCACCTTGTACGGGCGGGCCGTGGGCGGGCACAGCCAGTTATTTGATGAAATTCCATCAAATATTGATTTTATCGCGAGAAAACTATTTTCATATGGGAATTTAACAAGGGGCAAAAAGGAGCTGCGGAGTTACCGTGAGGGTTGAAAACCGAAAATAATTTGGAAACTGGCTTCGAAAACTGGTTGGATAGTTTTGAAATGATGTAACTGAGAAAGCAAAAGTTGATTTTGAAAATCGGTCCACAAATTCCAAAATCATTTGAAGAAAAAAAAAATTAATTGAAATTATATTGTCATAGAAAAATAGTTTTTTCGCTATAAACTGAAACAAGGCTTTGCAATCATAAAAATATATTATCATTAGAGATGGATTACAGTGAAACTCCTCATAATTAAACGCAAAAAAATATACCTGGGTGTCAAAATTAATTCAGAGATTTTACACTGTAAACATTATACTCTCTTTTCAATCAATAAATCAATCTACAAATCAATCAATCAATCAACCAACCAACCCACCAATCAATCAATCAACCAACCAACCCACAAATCAATCAACCAACCAACCCACCAATCAATCAACATATTTCCCTTCAACAGTACTGGGGGTCAATCGAGACAGGAAACGGAAACGGCAACAAGAAGAATTCGCAGGTGGAGGATTTCCTGGAACAGCTGGAGAAGTTCATCAATAATCTGCTCTCCGCACTCTCCAATATGGAGGGGCAGATAACCCTCGAGGAGAACGATGCCAGCGCCGTCATCGACGTCATAGAAACGCCCTCGGACTACCAGACCGTCGGTAAGTATTGACTGGGGTGGTTGTAGAAAGATTTTCTTTGGGTATTAAAAGCGAGTGAGGTAATTTTCCGAATGGCTTTCAGTCCATGAAACTAGGAATTACTTTTACAACCCAAAACCTTGCATTTTCAGTACCACATGTTAAACGGCAACATATTGTACATGACCAGAGATGCAACACTATTTGGATTACATTATAGGAATGAATGGCCTTTTTGTGGAATTTATCGGGGTATATAAACTTGGAAAAGTCGCGGATTTATATCCCCGATAAATTCCACAAAAAGGCCATTCATTCCTTATAATTCCAGCATTTGAAATAAATTCATCAAGAAAATGTGTTTATTTTCCGTTTTCTTAAGAATTATTTTAACTGCGCCTCACGGTTACAGAAAGTAGTTCGGCGTGGGAGTTTACTGGGATATAAATTTTGGACAGAGACTTGCTACGGGCCAATCAAATGTTAGGCAATTGTGTAAATATTTTTGTGCTGGAATTATGTTATTTTGAGTAATACATGTATTTTCTGTTTGTTTCTTCACATGGTGTCATAGATCTAGAATGTATTTTAATCATTAAAAGATGGGAAGCAACTTTTTATTGTCTGAAATGTTTCATTGTTGTCTTATTTTCTTAACAAAAACTATCTCCAATGGCTATGCTGCAATGCTGGGGCCTTTTGCCCACAACCTCATTTAGCAGAACAATGTTAAGGATTTGACAGTCCGTTAAGCTATCAGTGGTTTTGAGGTTAACCCGGCCTTTCCCTGTTTTGCGATATTTCGACTCTTCCAAATCGAAAACATCTGAATAAAAGAATCAAATGCTGGGTCAAATGATGGTTAAATTATCTGATAGAGTAGAAAACATTGTGGGAAAAGGAGAAATTGCTTGTTACAAGCAATTTCTCCTTTTCCCACAATGTTTTCTAAAGACATCTTCTGCAGAGGCGTGAAAAGTCGTTTCTATCAGGGAAAGGGTTCAGGATTTAACATGTAAAGCTTACAGTGGTTTTGAGCAACTGGGCCTTTGTGATCAATCTAGCAATGTATATAGAATGGGTATATAATATAACCTTGGCCGTATTACAGCGTCCAACTCGGACTACCTTGAGAAGTTGGAGGCGTTGTGTGCCGCCTGGTCCCGCCAAATAGAGAAGGTCATTGCCGAGAGTGAGCAGATGAGGCGCGAGGCAGACGACATTGGGCCGTCTGCTGAACTCACCTACTGGAAGTCACGCATGGCCAAGTTCAACAAGTCCGTGTCTAATTAGTATATCTTCTTACTTATATATTCACTTTGGAAATTATATTCAAAGGGAAGTAATTATCTTCATGAAATGTACATCCCGTGGCTTGCTTTGGTGCACCATTTAATAGCTTGTCGTAATTAGATGTAAGCGGTTTAAATAGCAATACCATTGGTATGTTAACTTTCTTATTCTCAGTTACATGCCATCATTTGAAATTAATAATGAACATATAGTCTTTTTTAAAACAATAGCCTATGTGACCAGAAGCGTCGGAAGCAAATTAATATTGGGGAGGCGAATGTCGACCCGAGCGAAGCGAAGTGCTAGCGGGATCCGGGGGCATACTTGGAGTTTTTGTTTAATTCTAGATGCCATTTCCTGTATTCTGCTGCATTTAAGAGACATTTTATGTTTGGTCCAAATATTGGGGCGGCGGTCGCCGCCCCTGCCGCCCCACTTCCGACGCCTCTGGTGACGCGGCCTGTGAAAAATGCGATTTTTTGTAACAAAAATATTTCTTTGCATGTGTTAAGTTGAGTAATAGATAAACCCCCGCAAGATAGGTGTCCAAACAGGCAGAGAATCCCAGACTTGTTTGCTTTCTATCTAATGTATATCCTGATCAAGCCCGAATATTTTAAAAACCATTGTAAACCATGGGTAGACAACGCGAATGCACCTCTGGGTCTGACTACTAATACAATAAGCCAGGATTTGTCATAGATAGAGACCCAATTCACAAAAATAAGTTTGCCCTGTCACTTTAGACTGGTGTCTGGTAATATTGTTTCTCTAGTTCTCTAGGCTGGATAGACAGGGTACCAGTCTAGTGTCGAATACAAGACTGTATTAATCTTTGATGTGTCTTTGTGCCCCGCGGGGCAGAATTTACACTTGGTAAAATTGACAGAGCGGTGTGTTTGAAGTCGGCCAGCTGATGTAGGCTTGTCACTTTAGATGAATTAGCATCGTGTAAACACAGTAAGCGAATAGTGGAGTTTTATAACTTATGTGAACTTGCATTATGCCTATTGGAATACACAACACAGAATACACATTGGGAATTACCGTTTACAGTTCATGGTGTTATGCAATATTTTTCATGGAAACATTTTAATGTCGCCAAATGACACCGACCAATAGGGCCCGGCATTAACGGATGATAGGCCATTAAAGACCAATCAATTTTGATTGTCATGGGTTCAATCCCCAATCCCCACCATAAGCATAAAACATACTTTTGTAGTTTGTAGTAGATTCATCACACTGGCCTTATGACATGTCAAGTCTCTATTTGACTTAGCTGCCATTTCACCATTCGCCTTTCACCATTTCTATGAATTCTGAATCTCTATGGATGTCCAAATTACTGTTTCAGTCTGCTAGAGCAGATGAAGAGTCCCAGAGTGAAGGCTGTACTGGGAACACTGCAGGTGGCCAAGTCTAAATCCCTCCGCAAGTGGACCGAACTGGTAAATACTGGTCAATATACTGTATTTCATCAGACAATGAGCTTGACGTTGGCCGAATATATATTGACTGATAGATTGTCAGAAGACAATGGGGCACGTTTCACTAAACTTCGTACAACTAAAATGTTTGTAAGTGCAAATTTAGGATCGTCTGGAAATTTCAATTGATGGATTTACATTTATTGAGCATAGGCTGCACATGCAGCCTATGCTCAATAAATGTAAATCTAATAATTGTTTACAAGAAAACATCGTTAATGTGAAATTTACAAATTTATCATAATTTTGCACTTACAAACATTTTAGTCGTACAAAGTTTAGTGAAACGGGCCACTGGGTCCCAACTACTTTCTCTGATGTTCTATTGGTCTAATGGTGTAGTATGGTGTAATATGGTGTAATATGGTGTAATACGGTTTAATATGATGTTACGGAATGATGCCAATGTAAACAAGTCTGTGTTCTTTTCAACGAAAATCATGCTATATTTGCCTTTTGCCTTTTAATATTTAGTTTATCTGGTTTGGCTTAGAAATGCTACACAATTCTTGGCCTTACCTGATAAATTTTATGTTGTACGACACAAACCTGGTATTCTTTCTCTTGCTATAAAGTAGGTACATATTTTAATATGCACACATTGTAATCTTTTCTAGTTTGGATGTGGTCTTAAAAGTGGCTGTTATGTGTATCAGATTTAAACGTACATCGAATATTAAAAGCTATGACACTTTTGGGGTCGTTCGCCGTGTACCAATAATCTTTATCAATTGAGCCGTAAGCTGCTGACAGGTTGTTCAATACATCAGTTAAGCTAATAGCAATCATTTTGTTACAGGATGGTTCCATCACAGACTATGCCAATGAAGCAAAGGACAACGTGAAATACCTGTACACACTGGACAAGTTCTTTGGACCCCTCGTCAAGTGTACACCGGTGAGTTTAGTTTTAACTTATTGAACAAAGGTATTACAACATGATTCAAGCTACTTCCGATTATGTTTTGTTTGTGATTTTGGAAACCAGAATGAATTAGTATAACAAATCGTATTATTCAGTCATGCTCTGAAATCTATCCAAACTATTATCACAAGAGAGAAAATTCTCTGGTTTCAGAATTATCAATAATTTCTTGCTTTTACATCAAAATAAAAAGGCAACTTTAAATTTCCTCTTTTAGGCGAACATGATCGAGCACATCCCGAGTTTGATGAATGCTATCCGGATGATCTACAGCATCTCGCAGTACTACAACACGTCGGAGCGGATGACCTCGCTGTTTGTCAAGGTCACCAACCAGATGATCACAACGTGCAAGTCATACATCATGCACGACGTCTCCAAGATCTGGGACCATCCTAGGTGGGTGCTGCCTTACACATGTCTATGGCCTGTAACTTAAATTGGCTCCAAGCCAAGACAGAGCCAATATTGGTTATTCTCTTTTGATCGTGGAAACTACCATGTCGAATGACTATTAAAATGGCAAAGATATTGAAATGTTTCTACAATAAGCATACAATCAAGTGCATAGTTACATTAATTACAGAATTATCAATTGCATTAGGATTTGAAGTATGCATATGCGTCATTCTTACACCACCATGGGTGATTGCATTAAATAATAATTCCAGCACAAAAATATTTACACAATTCCCTAACATTTGATTGATCCGTAGCAAGTCTCTGTCCAAAATTTATATCCCAGTAAACTCCCACGCCGAACTACTTTCCGTAACCGTCAGGCGCATAGTTAAAATAATTCTTAAGAAAACGGAAAATAAACACATTTTATTGATGAATTTACTTCAAATGCTGGAATTATAAGGAATGAATGGCCTTTTTGTTGAATTTATCGGGGATATAAACTTGGAAAAGTCGCGGGAATACTGGACGAGGCCTTAAAAAATTACAATTTTCGAAAAAAAAAAAAAAAAAATTGATTTTTTTTTCGAAAATTTGATTTTTTTTATCGCTTCGTCCAGTATTCCCGCGACTTTTCCAAGTTTATACCCCGATAAATTCCACAAAAAAGCCATTAATTCCTATAGTATTCCTGTAACTTACATGTTTAATGAAATGCACCATCTGTTCTGAAATTTCAATCCCATTACAATTGTTAAATGACGCCATATCACTCGTCAGGCAATTAACTCTTTGCATGCTAGCGGCGAAAATATCCGCCAAACAAATTAGGAGTATATGTTTTATTTCTCTCTGTAAATATGTCTTGAAATTTCATTAGAATTGAGTCCTCTGGACTCGATTCTAATTAAATTCCAAGACATATTCATGATATTTACGGGGAGAAATACAATAAAATATGATGAATTCTTGTCCGCTAGTTTTGAACTATTTATACAAGTTTCCCAGCATGCAAAGAGTTAAACAGCAATCAATGCATACATTGTGGATCAACTCTGGAATGACCGTAATGATTCTAATAGAATCACCACTGGCCATGAAGTCCTGGGCGGGCGTTTAATAGAGGCAGGTGTTATTCAGCAAAGGGAAAATGATAACAAATATCTGATTTCTACTAACTGAACAAAAACATAACGAAGGGACGTTACTCTCAAGTCTCAAACGTCTCACAGACTTGGTTGTACTGTCTGTCAGTTTATGGACGTTTTTGGTCAAGACGTTTCGGCCCACTTTGGTCATTATGGTACACTCGGTAAAAATGTTAAAATACTGGTAATGTATAGCAAGACAGCGTCAATTGTTAATGCTGATCAGATTTAAGTTTCGGACTGTTTCGCACCATGGATGTGTCAGCCCCTGGACGTGTCGGCTCGTATCCATGCGATTAATTTTGGCCCACGGCCACGTCCAGAACAAGACATATTTATTTTTTGCTCATCTCGTAGGAAATAGCGGCCAACAATCAAACACAATATCAATTTCACCCATATTATACGAGATGGGTTTGAGATGCTTTGAAATGCTTTGAAATTGGCGTCTCCATAACCGTGTAAATTCTGACCGCCGTGTCCGTGCAAATAGCTACTGCTTCCGCTTTTGAAAGTGAAAGTAGCAGTTATGTTTTTTTTCCCCGATTTCCAAGGATGTTATCTTCGAAATACTGGAAAGAAAAGAAATCTAGTTAGACAATTAGCTCCAAATTTGTTTCAAGTTAGTACTGGACGTTTATTAGAGGCACTAATTTTGTGAAAATCAGCCAAAAAGTTGGTAATTTTCAACGTAAAATGTGGGGGGCGTCTATTAGAATCTTTACGGTATTTAGTTTTTTGTATGTTTTTTTGCCGATATTGATCTTTTTGTAAATGAATACCAAAATTGGTATAGTTGCAGAGCATACTTTCTGAATATTTTTGCTAAAGTTTCGTTGTCATTTATGGATAATGTCCTTTTTTCGAAATCAAGATCAGTGAAACAGTTGTGGTAAGGTAGATAAATGTTGAGCGTGGCTATCAACAGACATGTATTTGTTTATAATTCCAGCACAAAAATATTTACACAATTCCCTAACATTTGATTGGCCCGTACCAAGTCTCTAATTTATATCCCATTAAACTCCCATGCCAAACTACTTTCCGTAACCGTGAGGCGCAGTTAAAATAATTCTTAAGAAAACCGAAAATAAACACATTTTCTTGATTAATTTATTTAAAATGCTGGAATTATAAGGAATGAATGGCATTTTTGTGGAATTTATCGGGGATATAAACTTGGCCTTCGTCCAGTATTCCCGCGACTTTTCCAAGTTTATACCCTAATAAATTCCACAAAAAGGCCATTCATTCCTATAATGTAAATGAGCCCAAGGCTAAAAAAGGTACCTTATGATGTGCACATACTGATCAACTATCAGTTAAGTTAACACGGTGCAAGTTTTGTCGGTCTATTGACTACATGTATGTGTATAGTGATGATCATATAACTTCATGCCACACCTGTCTTATGGGTCTTTTTACCACTGCTTGCCCTTATATTCCCTGTTTGTGGGCAGCTGTTCAGGAGCATGTGAAGGGTAAATATAACTATGGGATTCATCCGTATTGGAATCCTGATATCCCTGTTTTGGCCCTCTGGTACATTTTGTTTTTGGTTATTCGAGAGTTGAATCCGGTTAAACCCATTATAAAAGTAGTAAGATTAGTGTTAATCCTATGCTTTTAGGAAGTGGGGCCAAGTGACTGGTGTGGTGAGGACCTGGCACCAGATCAGGTTATTCTAATTTCAGGGCTGAATATATTTTTTTCTGTAAATATTCAGTTCTGATTTTGAGAGTTTCCCGCAAATCACAACAGGTGAGATATAGGATTTGACCCTGTTAACCCGGCCTAAAAGGACCTTAGATGTTGCCAGGCCATTAAACACCATTAAATAGATAAATGAATTTATTCCATGTTTCTCGTGTAGACCGGTGGTGTTGAAGCGCCTGAATGAGTGTACCCAGCTGAACGAGGAGTACCAGAAACAGTTCCAGAGGACAAAGGAAAAACTCCGGGAGAACCCAAATGAGAAGCAGTTTGAGTTCAGGTGATTATATAGAACCTGTAATACATATCGAAACAATTGGCTAAACTTTACATGAAAACGAGTGGCAATCGTAAAAAAACTTTTTTCAAGATTGATGAGTTTTAACAGTTACCAATATATATATCAATTATACTGCTTGATGAATTTGCATGTATTTGTACATATTTTTTGGGTAATTTCAAAGTTTTTAGCAAATGGTTAAGTTCAATTTTGTTGTTATTTTGTGAATGCTCATTCAAAAGCAATCTCCAGAGTTCCATTTAATTTTCAACAAATTATACATGCGATACATGTGTATCAATTTTAAAGAATATTAATATTTTTATCATTCTGCCTTCTATTCAGTGAGAACTACATCTTTGGCAAATTTGACACATTCTGCAAGCGGCTGGATAGGATTGCAGACATGATCAACACAATAGAGATGTTCTCTGGCCTCAGCAACGTGAAGATAGAGGGACTAGACACGATCGTTGTGAAGTACAAGAACATCGTGGAGATAGCCAAGAAGAAGAACTATGACATCCTGGACCATAGAAAGGCTGAGGTATATAGCTACTGACAATTGGTTATTACAAATTTCAAGACTATTTCAGTAGCTGACAGAGATTGGCTTGCTCATTGCAGTTATTTAGAAACATAACTATAACTCTAAGCACCACTTAAGCAGATAGGTACCCCCCAGTGTCATCTGATGAAATGTGTACACCTACTACTTAGGCTTAGTACAACTTTTGCCACATTAATCCTTGGAATATGGGAAAGGAAAAGTTGCTGTTTGATATTTTGACTATTTTCTCAATGAAACATGAAAGCACTTCAGAATCATTTCCATTGCAAATGAATCCAAAGTGCTGTCAAAATATGTTTGTGATGAGAAAAATAGTAAATAATAAATAAACAACAGACAACATCATTTAATTCAACAGTGTAAGGGTTAATTTATCTCTCATCCCTTCCACAGGTATAATACTTATTAATGTTATAAATTAATGTATGTGACTATGTGCTGTTTCCAGTATGACAACGACTACCTTGAGTTCCGCAGCCAGATAGACGGCCTGAGAGCCATGCTTCAGGCCTTCATGGATAGCTGGTTCTCCAAGTCCATGACCGTAAGTTCTAAACTAGCTTGTTTGTTGGTGTAAGCCTTAGAACGTGGCTAAACAAAAAATTTCACTACTGTTGTGTAATATTTTGTTGTCTTTCTCAATAGAAACATGATTTGAGAGTACTTTAGAATCATTTCAATAGTGCTGTCAAATTATGTTTTTGATGAGAAAAAAGGAAAATAGAAAATAAACAGCTGATGATAAAACTTTAGTATTGTAAGAGTTATCATATTTATTATACAGTATTTGCAAACAAGCATGTACATAATAGTAATTTGTATCTGATTGGAAACTAACACTTATTGAAATCCTCTCCAAAAGCTTACTTGTTGCAAAATAAGATTGTCATATGAACTAGTTTATCTTGGTAAGTTCTAACAATGCTCACTTGTATTTTTCACCTAGCCTGGGCCTGTCATCATAAATTTCTCAGAGCTTGTACTCTAAATTCTTACTTGAAATCGAGCAGTTTGGTTGGCTGAAACTGAGCACAACTTGGCCTCGACCAACCAAACTTCTTGATTTTGAGCATGATAACTAACTACTTGCTCAGAAAGAACATTATTTGTTCTATTATAGATTGAGAAAGCAGTAGAACTTCTATCGAAGTTTGAAGCAATCACAGGCTCGAACCTTGACATGAATGAGAAGTACATGAAGGTGTTGATGAACTATGGCCGCGACCTGGAGTCCATTCGCAAGCTCTACCAGAAGTCAAAACAGGATCCGCCGATCCCACGTAACTTGCCGCCGGTATCGGGGAAGATTGCATGGTCACGCCAGCTGTACAGGAAAATTGAGAACCCGATGAAGGCATTCAAGACAAAGCCAGAGATTCTGAAGAATGCAGAAGCGAAGAAGATTGTGAGGAACTACAATAAGATGGCAGGAGTCCTCATGGAGTATGAGGTATGGAACAATTATATATTTGACCTGGTAATGGTAGAGCATGCCTGCTTGGTCATGGGTTATCGCCATTTTCTTTTCTTTTCTGCTGTGACATCTGTGTTCCTTTTGTAATTGCGAAGCTGAACTTTACCATCTATTGTACCCATCGTGTCTTGCTGTAGATCATGCCACAGGTAAGGGATTATGTCCACATTTTAAACATGGACTTGTGTCCCATCCAAGCCTTTTATATTTCGTTAAAAGTTGTTACCTCTTGTTCTTTTTGTTTAATTCGCTTGGTTCGATTGAAATTTACATGGCGAGCTCTATAATAATGAGATTCAATAATTGGAAATAATACAAGACTCGGGAATGAAATAGGCAATCTTCTACTTGAGTGTCTCTCTAGAACTGATGATTTTAATTTTAATCCGTGTTGTTCTAACCTTTGTTATACAGACTGAAGTCTATCAATATGTTCCTCAAACTATTGGCTAATAGGCTCATTGGCTCATAGTAGATGAGGCTCTCCCTCAAAAATAACTCGCCTATACAGCGTGCCATAAACCTCTGAAAGGTTGCGGGAGCACTAGGTAGACCGAATGGCATTCTGTTACATTCCTAAAATTTCAAATGTCCATCCGAAAATGCTGTTTTGTGTTTATCCGATTCCTTTATATCCACCTGCTAATATCCTGACCTAAGATCCAATGTAAAAATAATATTCTACACCTTTCCATCTATTGGAGACACATGCTGCCTTGCTTTGTTACTCATATGCCTATACCATTAATTTCCTATAGATGCTGTACCATCGCGGATGGCTAAGAGCCGTGGATGCTGCCAAGTCCGGCCTGAATGCCTCGCTGCTGATTCGTCACCCCGACACAGAGGAGTTGTTCGTGAACTTTGACCCGCAGGTCGTGGAGTTGATCCAGGAGGCGAAGTGCCTACACGCCCTGAACCTCGAGGTGCCCGAGACGGTGAAGGCACTGATGGTGAGGGAGGAGGAGATAAAGGCCTTCCACGTCGAGTAAGTTGTCCCAATGATGGTTACTGTAATAACATTTGCACAGTCTATAGTCATTGTTACTGGAGAAATGGGTGATCACTGATCATGGCCTATGCGATAAGAGCTTAAGATACTGCCTGCCAACCCAGATACCCCGATAATGATTTCAGCTGCTCGCAACCTCACAAACAATTTTCAATTCGATACCCCTGTTCAAAAAGTTGGTGATGCTTATGTCACGTACAAATTGACATATGAGGTTCTGCAACCTCCCCCTCTATATTGCAGGTTACAGGAGATGTTACTGGAGTACAAGGTGATTTTGTCGGGCATCTCTCCCATTGTGATGCCCCTCATGAAGCCGTATAAGGACCGAGTGGAGGATGAGCTACAGCCTGGGGTCAACTTCCTCACATGGACCTCCCTCAATGTGGAGACGTGTATGTATTCCATATTCTGATTTGATCACCAGAGGGGATGGGTTGTGGCCTAGAAATTAGAGCATTGAACTTGTGGTTTGAATCGTCTCCCTTGGCATGAACAAATACTTTCATAGTATTTCCATCCTGCTGGTATTATGGATGAGACTTGAAACCAAGATCACATCTCTACATGACCTTAGCTGACATTAAATCCATTCACTTTCAATTTTGATCACCAAAGAGTGTGAGGGTCTGCATATTTTAACATGAATCCGAGATTCATTCCCAAGGGTAAGTGATCAGGTGGCACCTGATCTGGACACTGCATTTCAGTGCTGAAAGTTTTAATTCTAATCTTAGTACTGAATGCTTAATACGTCTCAATGTAATGATTCCAAACAATCAATGAGAATACAATAACTGTAATCTATTGCAGACATCCAGAAGAGCTACACGGTGATGCGGGAGTTGGACAAGCTGGCCAAGACAGTGAAGGACATCCTGGACTGCCGTATAGAGGCCGTCCTCGAGGACATGTCCACCACTGCCCTCTGTGAACTGCCTGAGGAGGAGGCTGTCACCATGGAGAAGTTCCTGGAGATCACAAACACTGTCGTTGCCAGCGCCAGCAAGTACCTTGACAGGTATGTTCGTCCTTGTGTTACAATACCACCCCTGTATAACATTCAGTCATGGGAAGACACAAAACTGACTGTTGTAGCTGTTGTAGGGAGGTAAAATAGATGGGGATTTGTCAAATTGGGATATAAAATAGCGGCTGTTGCCCCATCATTGCAACAATTGGCTTCTTTGTGGCTGTGACGACAGAAACAGTACTTATAGAATTTGTCTCATTTCTGTATGACCTTTGCTGTTACTGGTATGTTAAGCCCTTTCCCTTTAATAGCATTTGTGGTTAGTCTAACCCGTGGTTTTGCAAATGCACTCCTGTAGCCTGAAATTGATCAAGGCTGATCTGGACTACACAGCCTCTTTTGGCTGTGGTGAGATGCATACTATCCTGATACTACCGTTAATAATTACTCAGATATTTAACCATGTAAACTGTTTTAAAATTAGCCTTGACAAAAGTCTTATACTTGTGAATTATGTTTCGAAATCAGATTTTGTTGACTCACATTTTCACCTCTCACCTGCAAATACTGTGCTGAAGGGATTGAGGAAACATAATTGGTGTTTTGTTGTGGATTATGTAACTGAGGAAAAAAAGTAGCTATGTTTGGCAAGTTTGTAATAATGACCACTACCAACCACCTGTAACAACTGGAATGTGCATACAGTAATATAATACAATGCATACAAAGTGGAAATTATTAATGTGCTGAATATCGGGAATCTAATCTCATCATTAATGTCCTTTGGTCTGGCATGCTCTCTGCTGACCTTCCCTCCAGCCAGTCAATTATCTATCCCTGCTGATCACCCCTGCAGCCAGAGCCACCTGGTGGAAAAGGCGGTGTGTGACCTGGTGGAGCTGCTCCAGTCGGGGCTCAGTGAGAAGGACCGGGCAACCTTGACGCCCGAGGCGGGATACGCGTGCCTGCAGCCCGACCACAAGAACAAGAAGGCCCGTTGCCAGGAGTGCATCGCCTGCTCCTACTACTCACTCCTCAACTACTTCACACAGAGGAACACCGAGGCTCTTGTAAAGGGTACACTCCTACGGTCAAGTCAAGTAGCATGGATGTGGCTATTGTCTAGTAATATTTATAGTGTACCGATGTTGGAAAATCATGCATATCTTCCTTTTTAAACTGCCTCCGGGACACCCTTGACATTGGCAGTGTTTGTTGGTTTGATGTCACATTGTGTGACGTAAAACCTGCAAGCTCCATCACTTCTCACACTAATGTTGTCCCGGAAGTTGTACACTATTTTGTAAATAAGTTTAAACTAAATTTATAATATCGTTTGGAAGAATTCTGGTCGCACATTACCATATTTGCTCATGCTTGGCAATTAGCTATTCAACAACTTTATGCATGCATGCTACTTGACATGAATTCCATACAGCAGGGTTGTGGGCACTTTCATAGGGTCTTACATTGGTCTTAAAACCAAGGCCATGTCAATATGACCTTAGCTGTTGCTGGGACATTAAAGCTGTTCAGTAGCCGATTTCATCAACATTGCAAAGTATACTTTAGTAGCAAAGTATACTTTGAGGGAGAAATTTATGATAAATTTATTAATTTTTATTATACTGAATTTATTACATTATCACAGCCAATTTGGCTGTGATAATGTAATAAATTCAGTATAATAATTCTGCATACTTTTAATCATGAAATATATGCATTTGTTAGTTCTATATGAAATAATGCATTTCAGGAAAAATAAATGATTACTCCCTCAAAGTATACTTTGCTAGTAAAGTTTACTTTGCAATGTTGATGAAATAGGCTACTGGTCTGTCAGATGAGACTTTAAACTATGGTCCCGTCTCTATATGACCTTAGCTGTTGCTGGGACGTTAAAACCCATTCACTTTCACTTTTCATCCAAGATTCATCGTAACAGCTTTATACGTGTACTATATTAATAGTTGATCATGAAATACGTGTTATTTTTGTACCAGGAACACGCCTATCCCTGGACACGATCAAGCGCCGCCTGCAGACGTCCAACAAGTACTCGACTGACCAGAAGGACAAGGACCAGAAGCCGCCACTGTTCTGTGCCGACATCGTCCTCCAGATCCCGAACGTTGTGATGAAGCCCAGCCTTGACGACCTTCAGTCGTCGTTGAACCGCGCTGTACAGGTCATCCTGAAGGCATCACAGGACATCCCGCAATGGAGTCACATGATCATCCACCAGAAACAGCAGCAGAAGGTAGGCTTATCGTTGATTATATGTGACTTAGTACGATAAACCAGGGCAGAACGTACACTTGTTAGATATATTATGTGACACATGATACATTTGCCTGTTTATTATATGTGACTCAACATGACAACATGCTAGTATTGCCTTTGCGAGCAGTGTAGCCCAGCCCCGTCCTGCCCTACACTGCCGGTTAAGGTATGCTGGTCTATATTAGTATTGCCGACTCCATTGCCTTGGCGAGCCGTGTACCCCGAGATCAGACTGTGCATATGCACAGCCTGATCAGGGGTTACACTACTTGCTATTGAGTTGGAGGAACGATTGTGGTGCAAAAAGGCAATAGGCCCATTTGGTTAGTCCTGCTGGGTTACCACTTGTTGTGGATCATGGATTTTGACTGTATTTCAGCTCCATATTCTGTAGTATTTCAGTACATTATTTCGTACCAGTTGTGAAATTTGACAAAATTTCATTTATATTTACATGCTTCTACAACTGGTTATAATCATTTTCAAATTGATTAATTGTGAAATTTGATCAGTCATATATTGGCTGCCAGCTGAGAAAATGGGCCTTATAATATTAGAAACACTTAGTTCTTGGGCATTTTTGGTGCCTTCACACCATTAGAAAAAATTGAAAGTGTGGGTGGATGTAGGGGTCTAAGACTGACCCTTATGGACTTAGATCCCTTCTGTAACTGAACCCTTCTATTGTAATCGATTTGCAGCGAACAGTAAGGCTATTTCTGTGACTGAATTGGAATGGCAAACAGTGTAGGCCCTCATCAGAGTGGGAATGTGTAGGCTGGTCTGAGGCTAGGCTGGAAGTCCATTTTGTCAGCTGGAGACACATATTTGTGGCTGTAACTGGAGAGATGGGGCTTATGGAATTTGTGACCGGTATAGATCCTGATCATATAGCACACTGCTGTAGCCTGATAATGATTTATATTCCTTTTTAGAAGCATGCCGGGTGTTTCATCAATGGAATGGCGAACAGTGGAGATCCTGATCAGACTATGCGGATGCACAGGCTGATCTGGATCTACACTGGTCGCAAAACCCATAAGCCCCATTTCTCCAGTCACAGCCACATTTTAGTCAATGTTGTTTCATTTATCTTGTGTTAACATTGTTTACTGCCAATGGAATCATAAATATCCAGTGTACCCATGCATATTAATTAGGATCTAGACTTCACGCAGCAAATTGAAGTACAGTCGAGCACCAGTATCTCAAAGTCGAAGGCAGATAGGACTAGGTTCGAGATAGCGATGAAGTGACATGGTCGAATATTTTCGAGAAAAAATATGAAGTCATTTTACCCCATTACACCACGAGTAAACATTCACCAATTAACTAATGACCAAAGCGAGTAAGCTAATCAACATTACAAGGTGGCGTAACGACTCTCAGTGACTTACATAAATGACCAGCATGATATGCTTAATTGTATACGGGCCACCATTCCAAAAATATTTACATGTAAGGTGAAAGCATAAGGTAATTACAACATGTAAAAGATAATTACACGCAATGCATGCATATGAGAATTAAAATAACGGAATTGGAGTATGTTAAAACAATATAGTTACATGGCATACACAATTTTAAAAATAGCTAAAACAATATAAATGCGTCATGTAAAAACAAGACTACCATATTTGTATTGTCGATATGCTTAATTAATCGTGACAAACACTCAAATATATCCAGGTAGACTAATTAAGCAAACAACATAAGGTAGGTGTGAGTTTATTTTGTTTTGTTTGATAATATGTTTAGAAAATTAGTGTCAACCAAATCGATCTCGGTAGCCAGGCACTTTGGCGATTTATCCAAGCGTTTATGTGATCGAGATTTTTAACGTATTTTTATACAGAGGGGACAGAATGAACAGTCGATATAGGGAACATATTCAAGATAGGGCATGGTCGAGATAGCCAAGGAAATTTATATTAAACAAATAAGGATATAATTCGGGACTTTAGTGAATCATCGAGTTATGGGATATCATCGAGATACTGATATTCGAGATACAAGTGCTCGACTTTATTGTATAATTCATTAGTATGTACCCCAAAACAGTTTGGAGCTACATATAGTCACCACCCTGTCCGTCTGTTCATAAGTCTGTTCCTTTCAACTGGATTGGCTTGAAACTTCATACTTATTTGTCATCACACATATTTTCATTCTATAACGCAGTGCTCAATGTCAAATGACTTAGAAATTTGCGTTAAACTTGTTTTGCTTTAAGTATTTGAGGGATGCATCCATCACTGTTACCGATTTCTTGTATTGATAAGTAATAACTTTATACCAGGAACGGTTTTCAAAAGTCTACCCTGTAAGTTTACATCCTTATTTGTACATTTTCCTCATGTATATATACAAGGCTGGGCTGTTTGTAAGCTTCAGTTGCAACACATCCGGGGTTGTACAAACTGTCAGTGTCTGTCTTATATACATACACATATAATCATTTATTCTCATTACACCTTCTAACTCTGGCCTTAGATGTGTGCCGAGTGGTGTATGGATTTCTTTATTCTGTCTTTTGACTCGTCTGTCTGTTCATAATGTTTCTTTTGTTTATGTCCAATTTCATCTAACTATTACTAGAGTGAAGTTTTGTGTAAATATTAACCTTCGTCTACTTATTAATTGTGCAACAGAGCTAATTTACAATGTTTGTGACAGCTGTGAGGGATAAATAAGCCGTTGGCTGACAAACTGCATTCAGATACTTTTGGCCAGTGAAGTGGGCCGTTTCACTAAACTTTGTACGACTAAAATGTCTGTAAGTGCAAATTTAGGATTGTCTGGAAATGTCAATTGATGGATGCTCAATAAATGTAAATCCAGTAATCGTTTACAAGAAAACATTGTTAATGTGAAATTTACATACTATTATAAGTTTGCACTTACAAACATTTTAGTCGTACACAGTTTAGTGAAACAGCACCTAGATCTTGATCATAATTGGTGATCATACATCATGTACATAGATATTACCAGGTTAGTGTCTTTTAAAATCAAGTTCATCAGGTAAGGCAAGGAAATGTGTAGGAATCCCAAGGGTCAGCAACGAATTCCTACCATTTCCGAGCCAAGCCTGTAGCCTATTTCACCAACATTGCAAAGTATACTTTCCTAGCAAAGTATACTTTGAGGGAGAAATTTTCAATTTTAAGATAAATGTATTAATTTGTATTATACTGAATGTATTACATTAGGCTGTGATAATGTAATACATTCAGTTGTAATACATTCAGTACAATAATTCTGCTTAGTTTTAATCATCAAATATATGCAATCATTAGTTTTATATGAAATAATGCATTTCGGAAAAATCAATGATTACTCCCTCAAAGTATACTTTGCTAGATAAGTATACTTTGCAATTTTGATTAAATCGGCTACTGATAAACTTGATGTCAACAGACACTAGGCTGATATTCTATTTATCAGGTAATGTTTTATGCTCGTTGATGATCAAATATAAAATAGTGTTCATTGAAAAGAACACGGAATTGTTTATGTTGAGTCAATACACTGACGTCATTTGTTAATGTCCTGCGAGGTTGTTCGACCAGCAAAACGTCAATGGCAACTAGCATAAACCCTGACTGATCCTAATAGTGGAGCCATAGGCTGATCTTGGACTATGCTGGCTGCATAATAGTATGTTGTAATTAATGGTCTTCTCAGCCGTCGGTCCAAGTAAGATAGATTCAGATTACAAACCAGTAATCTACACTATTTGCCACTTTGTTGGCAAACCTTCCTGTGGTACCTGATCAGAGATCGTGCTAATCAAAAACTCAATAACACATTTGTCAGTATCCTGGTAATCTAAACTGCATTAAAAACACAAGTTGTATATTAACTAATAGTTAGGCAGAAACATAATTATTTGATGACTGTGTAAATGTGGGCAATGACACTTGTGGCCATTCTAACACCTGCTCTGTGAATCTCACTGAACAAATTTGTTATCTGCGACCAATCCATCACCTGATCGATCACAAAATATTTTTCTGCCAATCTGTCACTTAAATCTACTGCAGCTTTAAAGGGACATGCACATTTTTTTTCTATCTCGTTCCCACGGAAAAATTACGCATGTCACTTTTAAGCTGCCATATAAATCACATTTTTAAGCAATTCCAGTATGTGTTGGATGGGCCAGAATTTAGCATGTGTATATATATGCCAGTAGCATCTTTAGTATCAACTTAACATAGCACAACCCAAGTTTCACATGCTAAATATTTTTAGATAAATTTAGTAGCTAGATTTACAGGTCTTACATCCAATCTTACTTTTACCCTTCCAAGTGTCTAGTGAAGTAGCTGTAAAAATAACATTAGGACCTAATTAGGACAATCGTTTACTTCTTCATATATGACATTCTTCATTTTCACTCTGCTAGTTAGTTTCCTGTGTAACTTTTTGTTGTTTTGGAGCATGTAAAATATACAATTTTCTTCCTTAATATGACTATATATTTCTCTTCAGACAATTTGTAATCAGACAGTCCCTGTTTATAAGTATGCTATATGTTTACCATGCATGTTTGTAGAGAACATTAAGGTGATTAAAATTACATCTAGCTGTCTGTAAATGTAAAGGGGTGTGGGGCAAACAAAATGAATGGGAAAAAAATAAGCAACAGACAAAAAATATCAGCATTGTTGTGGTTAAATGATGTTTTTGTCTTGCCCCCATCGGCGGTGGTGGTGATTGCATATCAACAGTTTTGCATATTCTGTATCTCGATCTGCATGTGATAAAGTTGTTCTTTTATGCTTTCATATAAATTGGTGTGTGGGGAATTTGTAGTCATTTCCGTCCCTACATTAATTCTTGTATCGCAGCAACCATATGAAACATTGTATGCGTGCATGTTTATAATTCATATTTTCATTCTGTAGTTAATTAAACCGTGGCTCAAAACACTTCAACATATTCAGTGTGGTGCACACTAATGCCGCCAAAGTAAATGCTCAACATCAAAGTTAACTGAAATTGTTCATGCTTGGCTGGCATTTCATTTCAACCCTTTCTGCAGCTGCGAGTGGAGGAATTCATGTTCTAACTTTTCACAATTACCAGTATTTGTCATAACATACAACTTGGTGATGAACTGTATTCTTTGAGAGGTACATTTCAAAAATGAATCCATTCTCAAATACTGTGAATTCCCTCTCATAATTCCGTGTCGTGCCGCCATGACAGGAGATGGAGCTGGCTGTTGCCGAGCAGAATGACGAGGGGACGATCATGAAGCCAACAACAGTGATCAAGCCGCTACACAAGATCATCAGCGAGCACAAGGACGTCGTGAAGATCGTCATCCAGCTCAACTCCATCATCAGCACCTTCAAGGGTGATGTACAGGAGGTGCTCAACGACTTCGCCGACCACGGACATCTCTGGGCCAAGGTGAGTAATCAATTTCACCCCTGAGTAACTGTACCTGAGTAATTCCCATGCTATATTTCTGGGCCCGGTTGTTCAAAACATCAGTTAGCTTAACGGACTGTTAAATCCTTAACTGAATGGTTAAAATCTCTGTTTAACAGAGATTTTAACCATTCAGTTAAGGATTTAACAGTCCGTTAAGCTAACTGATGTTTTGAACAACCGGGCCCTGACTACCGGTATTCTATTTATCCGAATGGGATATTGTTTTTTTTAAATATCTGCAAATGGTGCAGACAAGCTGGTTCTACAATGATTCTGATCTGTCAAGAATAATACTCAACACAACAAACCCCAATTTTATTTGTTTGTTTTCCTACCTGACTCGCTTCACGGGGAGCTGCCATTTTTAGCTCACCTGAGTGAGATATTGTTACCGCTTTTCATCCGTCAACACTTTTCTGACCTTCTTTTTCTGACCCGCTAGGCCGTTGTTGACCAAGCTTCACGGTGAAGGTCTATGTGTTGTCATTTCTGAATGATGCACACAATGGGGCAGAGAGCAAACACAATTGGAAAGAGGGTCTTAATGGAAATTGAATCTAGAAAATGGCATGCACTTTATTTGAACAATTTATATTTAAGAACTTTATTTTCCAGTGATAACTTTTCTATTTGCCAAATTTAACCCACACATTGTGACCAGTATCATTTTCATCAGTCAAGAAGTGTGCTGTCAAATGTAGTCACTAACACGATTGGCGCGTATGAATTATAATGCAGTTGTACTATACATGAATGTACACCCCTTTTCATATTGTAGTTGCTTGTGGTTTTTTTTTTTCTCAACTTAACGGATAGGTCTCGCCTGTAGCCCTCGCCTTAATAGCAAAATTCCATAGTACCCATTCAATCAACAGGCCCATAGCGGTGTGTAAAATAATGCCACGGCAGCCTTTTTAGCGGGAAAAATTCCACTTAGACCCTCAAAATCGCATTTCCTACATTCTAAAGTCACCGTCGGAGCATGGATTATGCTTACATTTAAATACATTATTGCGTTGTTATTGGATGTTCAACACATGAAGCTGACAAAAAAAAAAAGCATGCCAAAATAATGCCACGGCAGCGCTGTGCTGCCGTGGTGGCTGCTACGGCCCTGATCAAGACTTGTACACAAGTTAGCAGATAACCATGGTTATTCACGTTATGTTCTATATGCCCACCAGAGCCCGGAGGAAGCTGTGAAGGAGTTCATGGAACAGAAGCCAATCCTATCGGAGATTGAAGCCGAGATCAAGTTCTACCAGGTACGCCCAAGAAACTTGAATCGATTAGGCTATAAAAAGTGTTTGGGATATCAAAATATTGATGCATCAGAAAAATACTGCCGGTTGGCTCTCTTTTTATCAATGTGGAATAATGCATTCTTCAATAATTGCCGCTATAAAAAACACTCTTCTATGTATCTCTTGTTGTGTTGTATGTAACCAGGGGCCGATTTCATCAAAATTGCAAAGTATGCTTATCTAGCAACGTATAGTTTGAGGGAGTAATCATTTATTTTCCCCGAAATGGATTATTTCATATATAACTAACCACTGCATATATTTGATGATTAAAAGTATGCAGAATTATTAAAATGGCTGTGATAATGTAATAAATTCAGTAGAAATTTCTCCCTCAAAGTATACTTTGCTACAAAAGTATACTTTGCAATGTTGGTGAAATAGGCTACAGTCCTCTTGAGAAGTGGCTTGTAGCAATCCACAGAGCTACCATGTGTGCCGTCGTGTTTATGACGGACCTCGATCCTGACTGTAAATGACATTGCAGTTGGACAGATGTAAGACCCCAATCAATCAATAAATAAATCAACCAGCTCGGTGGTTTTTATGACAAAACCCTGTCTTTATATGACATTGCTATTGAACTGACATTAAATCAAAATCAATCAATCAGTCGATCAGTCGATCAATCATTTCTTGTAGAAATTGGAGACGGAGCTGGAAAAGATCCAGCCGAGTTATCGTGTGGGCTCGGTGGGGTTTATGTTGGACCCCCTTGTCAATCAATCAGTCGATCAATCAACCAACCATCCAATGCTTTGTAGATTCTGGAGACGGAACTAGAAGAGATCCAGCCGAGTTATCGTGTGGGCTCGGTGGGGTTTTTGTTGGACCCCCTGTCAATCAATCAGTCGATCAATCAACCAACCAACCAACCATCCAATCCTTTGTAGAATCTGGAGACAGAACTAGAAGAGATCCAGCCGAGCTACCGTGTGGGCTCGGTGGTGTTTATGACGGACCCCCTGAAGCTGGCCCTGGTAACGGAGGCCCGCCACTGGAAGATGGCCTACTCCAAGGCCCTCAATGAGAAGTGCGCCCACGACATGGACGAGATGATGGAGTTCGTCGAGAACCAGATGAAGAAGATGCTACGACGTGTGAAGGACTTGGACGATGTTAGGTACGGTGCTCCATTTATCTGTGTATATAGGAATGAATGGCCTTTTTGTGGAATTTATCGGGGTATAAACTTGGAAAAGTCGCGGGAATACTGGACGAAGGCCGGAAGGCCTCGTCCAGTATTCCCGCGACTTTTCCAAGTTTATATCCCCGAAAAATTCCACAAAAGTGCCATTCATTCCTTATAATTCCAGCATTTTAAATAAATTAATCAAGAAAATGTTTTTATTTTCCGTATTTAGCCAGGTTTTTTGAAAAAAAATCCAGGCTATTGGATTGGCGAAAGCCGGGCGGGCGGGCGGCGGGCGGCGGGCGGGCGGGCGGGGGGCGGTGGGCGGCGTCCACAATCAATGTTAAGTTTTCGTGTTTGAGTCCATTTCTTTGTTACTGTACCACCTAGGACCACCAAACTTTCACAGCTTCATAATCAAGGGGTGCCCACCACATATCACTATCCAACATGTTACTTTTTTTTTAACTTCACCCATTTTTTCCGCGCAGTCGACTTAGCCATTTTCAATGTTAAGTTTTCGCGTTTACAATGTTAAGTTTTCGTGTTTAAGTTCATTTCTTTGGTACTGTACCACCTAGGACCACCAAACTTTCACAGCTTCATAACCAAGGGGTGCCTACCACATACAACTATCCAACATGTGACCATTTTTTTACCTTCACCTATTATTTCTACGTAATTGACTTAGCCATTTTCAACGTTAACTTTTTAACGTACGTCTGGTTAAATTTTTTGGTTAAAACTTTTTCGTTATACTATATCTCTGCAACTGCTTCGCCCATTACCTTGAAACTTCACATGGGTGTTTATCATCGTCCATATTTTCATTCTAACCCCCAACCGTGCGGCCCCTGTGCGCAATGTCAAGGTCAAATTACTTTGAATTTATTTGTTAAAGTTTTTTCGTGTACTATATCTCTGCAACTGCTTCACCCATTACCTTGATACTTCACATGGGTGTTTATCATCATTGTCGCACCCGCTTGCGGGAAGTGCGATATCGTCGGCATTTTGGCATACGTCCGTCCGTCCGTCCGTCCGTCCGTCCGTCCGGGCCAACATCGGGGGTTTAGGAGTTAGGGTAAGGGTTAGTAACCTTTGATCTCTTTGATATTGTCGGTGCCTCATAAATTTAGGAGCTAACTCTTTGATATTTAGGAGCTAACCCTTTGATCTTTTATATAGCGGTGCCTCATAACTCCCAAATGTTTGAACGTCCGTCCGTCCGTCCGTCCGTCCGTCCGTCCGTCCGTCCGTCCGTCCGTCCGTCCGTCCGTCCGTCCGTACGTCCGTACGTCCGTACGTCCGTCCGTCCGTACGTCCGTGTGTCCGGTTAAAGTTTTTTCGTTAAAGTTTTTCCATCTACTATATCTATTTTTTTACTGTCCATGCCTCGCCCCAAGGTGCGACATGCAGGCTACGGCCATCTAGTCTACAAAAAGTGGGTATAATTATGTTATCCAAGTGTCCATGCTTGGAAAAAACCTGGCCTTCGTGGCTTTGCCTCGTTTCTTGTCTTAAGAATTATTTTAACTGCGCCTCACGGTTACGGAAAGTAGTTTGGCGTGGGAGTTTACTGGGATATAAATTTTGGACAGAGACTTGTGCTGGAATTATGAGCGGATGAATAGTTCAGGTATTAGAGATACATTATGCAAATACATGTATCACAAATACTGAGATTGTTTTACTTGTACAATGCTGAGTACCCATGTACTAGACATGCCATGTGATTTGGTACCTACGAACATGTGCGATATTTCATCATGATATATTTACAAAATTTACGATATTTTCCGTAAATGACGTCGAAAGTTGACGAAAATTTTATAGCAAATGCAGAATATAATTGTATTCATTACTGATGTCATGTACAGAACATATCACAGTTTCTGTTAATATATTTCATGAAAAATTGCACTGGTTCTTACGTACAGAATCACACGGCGTGTCTCATATGGGGGTATGAACAACTTTAAATATTTTTTTCCTAGTTTTCTTACTTCTGTTAAAACTTACTTCTGTTAAAACTTACTTCTGTTAAAACTTACTTCTGTTAAAACTTACATGTTGTGACTTATGTGCTGTACCTCTAATTGCCACTCTTGGAATTTATGAGTTCACTAAATTTACTAGGTGTGTGCACAATCTCTCTGCATGACAGTTTTTGTTTTCAACCAAATAGGTATTATATTTTATTTTCACAGAGTACCGGTAGATCCTGTACAAATGATGAGCCATCTCCTCAGCATATATATTGTTTGGCAGTATTTGTTTTTGCAAAAATATTTTTTACTGATGATTGGGTTGGCAATTAACCCTTTCAACACCAAGTAACTTAATAGGATGTTCCAT
Organism: Conchocele bisecta; assembly: GCA_029237695.1. Taxonomy (NCBI): domain Eukaryota; kingdom Metazoa; phylum Mollusca; class Bivalvia; order Lucinida; family Thyasiridae; genus Conchocele; species Conchocele bisecta. The sequence goes on from CM055265.1 coordinate 141,898,518, forward strand.
GCCAATGTTTCACGCTATTTCATTAATTTTGTTCATTCAAATTATCCCATTCTTCTAAAAGGGTAATCTGTACGACGTTTAAAATTATTAACGAACAGTGGAGATCCTGATGAGACGGCTCGTTACGAGCCGGCTCGTTACGAGCCGGCTCATCTGGATCTGCACTGTTTGCAAACATTGTCTCTATAGAGGTCTGTGGTGTTGAAAGGGTTAATGACCATGATAAAGCATTCAGTTTAAGTATCCCAAGTTTGCCTCTCATATATCCTGTCCATTGTAATTTGTCAGGGGGTGCTTTGTGGCTTAAGAGTAGGACAGTGGGTTTTCACTAAACTTTGTACGACTTCAATGTTCGTAAGTGCAAATTTAGGATTGTCTGGAAATTTCAATTGATGGATTTACATTTATTGAGCATAGGCTGCATATGCTTAATAAATGTAAATCCAATAAGTGTTTTACAAGAAAACATTGTTAATGTGAAATTTACAGACTATCACAATTTTGCACTTACGAACATTTGAGTCGTACAAAGTTTAGTGAAACGGCCCCCAGGACTTCAATACCAGAGGTTATAAGTTCAGTCTCCTCCCGAGGCGTGAACATTTTTTTCATAGTATTTCCATCCTTCAGTAGCTGATTTCACCAACATTGCAAAGTATACTTATCTAGCAAAGTATACTTTGAGGGAGAAATTTTCAATTTAAAAATAAATTTATTAATTTTTATCATACTGAATTTATTGCATTATTACAGCCATTTTGGCTGTGATAATGTAATAAATATAGCAATATATAGCGCGTGCTGTTTGCATATGGCTTTAGGCAATGCTCATTCCGGGGCCGCGCGTAATGGAAGTGCCTTCATGACGTCACTACGCGAAAGTGCCTTCATGACGTTCATGACGTTCATGACGCGGCCCCGGAATATGAATACCGAAAATTATCTACGTGAATGGGACGATTTATAAAAGTACTGAAAATACTGAATATAATGCTCAAATTACATCAGTTTTTTGTTGGAAATGTAACAATAACGTTTGATCATGTCCAGCCGTGTGCAAACGTTTGCTGTGGCCCTCGGGAACTGTTTGAACCCGCGGCGGCTTGAACCCGCGGCGGCCGCGGGTTCAAACAGTTCCCGAGGGCCACAGCTGGACATGATCAAACCTTATACTGGTCCTTCGGATGAGACCTGTAACTGAGGTCTCATCCCTACATGACCTTAGCTGTGGCTGGGACGTAAACCCATTCACTTTCATTTTTAATTTGTCAGGTGTCACATGTCGTCCCTCAATGAGATTCGCCAGGCTGAGATCAGAATCGACATGACCATCACGCCCATTGAAGAGGCGTATGCGATGTTGCACCGATACAACATATTATTCAATGACGGAAATGCCGAGAGGGTGGATACTCTCTCCTACAGCTGGAAGAAGCTCAACACTCAGGTAGACGATGGGTGGTCTAGGGGGTACAGAGAGTTCAATCCGCACCCTAGGCTTGAAAAAATACTTTCATCGTATTTCCATCCCACTGGTCTTTCGGATGAGACTTTAAAACTGATTTCCTGTCTATATATGACCTGAGCTGTTGATGGGATGTTAAACCCCATTAACTTTCTTCAACACTACATACCTCTATCATAATAGTTACAAATGGTGTAAATCCAGATGAGCCGACTCCGTAACGAGCCATCTCAACAGCATCTGCACCATTTGTGGATATTTTCTTATTTCCAAACACAATGTCCCTTTCTGATAAAAGGAATAGTCTGAAAAATAACATGGGAGTGTCCATTCCGATTACATTGGGGTGAATGGGGTAAGTTTATTCAAATATTTTTTTAGGAATTTTAGTTTAGATGTTTTAAAGCCTGAACTCGAGCTGTCCTAATTTTCCGATATGCACAATTCAATACAAATGAATAAATCCTCTGGATAAGTCTTGGCCAACAGCGACTGTCAGAGCAAATGTCTTGTAAATGTCAGCGTTGTACTTGCAGACTTTGTTGTTGTTGTAACCACGTGATCATGCACCTTGTTATTGTAAAACAATCAAAAATGTCTCCAACCCACTCTGGTGATGCTTTGTCATGTATCACATGTGTACCATATTGCAGTCCATGGAAGTACAACAGTAAATGTCTCCAACCCACTCACTCTGGTGACACTTTATCATGTATCACATGTGTACCATATTGCAGTCAACGGAAGTACAACACCATTTGTTGGAAATCCAGCCAGAGTTCAAGGCCAATCTTCTGCAAGGAGTCGAGGATTTTAAGTCCGACTCTGAGGAATTTACCTCTGATTATGACACTAAGTAAGTCTACTGCACAGCAACCATTGTCTTAATTCATATGGAAGTGATTTCATGAAGGCCCCGTGATTGTAGAATGTTTAGAACATGTACTTATAATTCCAGCACAAAGATATTTACACAATTCCCTAACATTTGATTGGTCCGTAGCAAGTCTCTGTCCAAAATTTATATCCCAGTAAACTCCATGCCGAACTACTTTCCGTAACCGTCAGGCGCAGTTAAAATAAAATCACACTACTGTTTACACATCAACAGACAGCAATTATTGAATAGTTTGCTTCAAAATGAAAACATGTGTTGGCATTTCATTAGGAGACAATTCTAATGAAATACCAAGATGTATTTTGATGGAAAATAATAATATGTGTGGTCTGTTTATTGTTTTCTGCAGATTTGTTATTGTTTTTTGATACTCACTACTTCTGATTTCAATTGGATTTTTGGCAATTTTAATTGGGTATTTAAGCAAATATGCAACTTATCTGGAGCCCCGTCCATGTCGGTTACTTGGGGGTTAAAGTGTCAAGCAAACATGCAAATCCCCAAGCTTTATACATGAGATTCCAGTACATGCTCTGAACATTTTATAACCACTGGTTCAGAACCAATCCCAGGTTGTCATTGGGTACACGATCAGGTCTTGAGGTTATAAAATATTTCCAAATGTTTTAGTATTTGATTGGATATTGAGCACTTACTAAGCAACCAATCAAATACCAGTAGCCTATTTCATCAACATTGCAAAGTATACTTATCTAGCAAAGTATACTTTGAGGGAGAAATTTTCAATTTAAGGATAAATTTATTAATTTTTATTATACTGAATTTATTACATTATCACAGCCAAAAATGGCTGTGATAATGTAATAAATTCAGTATAATAATTCTGCATACTTTTAATCATGAAATATATGCAGTGGTTAGTTCTATATGAAATAATGCATTTCGGGAAAATAAATGATTACTCCCTCAAAGTATACTTTGCTAGATAAGTATACTTTGCAATTTTGATGAAATCGGCTACTGGTATGGATTCAAATATGAGAACTATTTTACGATCTTATGACTCTGATCTTCCTTTGACAAGTTAGGAATTTTCTTCTATGTTTTCGTTCCAACATATTTTAATTTGTTGCACAGTTCAACGTCGTCTATGCATACCTGATGGGAATTCAGCCAGAACTTAAATCCAAGCTTCTGTCGGGCATAATGCAGTTTAGCCAGGATGAGAATGAGTTTTGTCGCCGCTATAATCGGGCGTAAGATCGGTGTAGTCACCACTGCACATATGAGATTATGCATATTACGTACGCCATGTGATTTTGTACCGAAGAACATGTTCGATTTTTCATGACATAATTTTACGAAAGGTGACTAAATATTTCTAAAGTTGACGAAATGTTCATAGCAAATGCGGAATTGAATTCCGCATTTGCTATGAACTTTTTCGGCAACTTTCGACTTCATTTACGGAAAATATCGTAAATTTTGTAAATATTTCTCGGGTACTAAATCACATGGCATGTCCCATATGACTGTGTTACACAATAGGTTATATTGACATTGGATGTCATCACCGGTTTTGTAATCACCAAACTGTTGTATGATGATTTTAACCAATTTCAAGTTTAAGTATTTACTACTGTATTATAAATTAAATTCTAGCACTATAAGTCACTGATTATCGTGTTGCAGGCTTATACTGATCATTGTGTACCAATAAAGTAAGCAATAGCACTTTACTGGGTTGGTGTGTGCGATTGGTAACTTTAGTTCACATATGAATTGTTGCTATGGTTATGGTTGAATAATTATATGTTGTTTGTTATGACTTGACACCATTGAATAATTCCAGCACAAAAATATTTACACAATTCCCTAACATTTGATTGGCTCGTAGCAAGTCTGTCCAAAATTTATATCCCAGTAAACTCCCACGCCCAACTACTTTCCGTAACTGTGAGGCGCAGTTAAAATAATTCTTAAGAAAACGGAAAATAAACACATTTTCTTGATGAATTTATTTCAAATGCTGGAATTATAAGGAATGAATGGCCTTTTTGTGGAATTTATCGGGGATATAAACTTGGAAAAGTCGCGGGAATACTGGACGAGGCCTTCCGGCCTTCGTCCAGTATTGCCGCGACTTTTCCAAGTTCATACCCCGATAAATTCCACAAAAAGGCCATTCGTTCCTATTCCTATAATGAAGGTTATTGTATATGCACCCTTGTTTGCTTTTCACACCACACTCACATAAGATCATGTTCTTTATATGTCTAAAAAACAACTATGTTGTTACCGCTAATTTGAGCCATGCCATCAAGTTGGTTCATGAAATGTTCCTAGTGAGGAGAAAAAATCATTATTGATTAGTTTCCATCAGAAAAATTTAACTATTTTTATGCCCCAGTCCCAGTAGAGCTTGGATGCATATTATGTTTGGACTGTTTTTATTATAATGAATTTATTACATTATCACAGCCATTTTGGCTGTGATAATGTAATAAATTCAGTATAATAATTATTGTGTGTCCGTGTACCTGTGTCCATCCGTGGGTATAATTAAAGAAGTTTGCCAGAGTTTCTGCAATACGTTAGCTGTTCGATCACAGCTCTTCACATCTACACCGACGTATGTGAAGTTGTCATTACTTGACGGAGGAGGTGGTTTTCCCCGGGTACTCCGATTTCCCCACCATTCATCTCACGGAGTAATGCAGTTTAGGCCAGAATTGGCCGCCCGCATTACTCTGATTAAACAGTATTGACTGTAATCTGCATCATCTGAAATCAAACTTTAAAATTTTGGACCATGACCGTTGGTATGGTAAGTGACCATTTCCTTATCAATTCCACAAAACTATAAACTGTCAAGATTTGGCTCAGAGGGCTGAACAACTGTCAGCCTGATACTTGCACACACGCCACTCACTAATATATAGGCAATTGCTATACCGCCGTGTATTATCTTCTCTTTTTCTTTCGTCTTCAGAATATGTGAAACAAATTGTCATCTAACCAAATAACAACAGATAAACGCAGCACCTGAACTCGAATAATAGCATCTCGTATATAACGATAAGCTGCGAAACGACAGTAGCTGGGGCCGAAAACATAGTATTACATGTACATCATATCTGGCATAACCCAATATCGATCATTCCCTGGCTGATATGTTTTTCCCTGAGCAACCCTCAAATATCATCATCATATAGGATAACACTGTTACGGCCGAGTCTCCATATATCACATGCACTGACTCTCAGCCTTTTTCACTGTCTGACATACCGGCTTCGTGCGATAGGAGAATGAACTAGCTAGGTTAAATTAACCGCCTCATTGCCTCCTTCATTTATGCACATATTTTGACTGTATGGCAGATATTAGTAAATTCGGAAACAAATAGGCCAATGGTCATTGGCCTGACACTTTTTGGGCTCAAATGCCCGGGTTTGGAAGGTCCTCGAGCCAATTCCTACCCTTAAATATAAGATAAAAAAAAGAAGTTTCTGTTCTTGTTCAAATATAATATGATTATGCTGGAAGGTGTAAATATAAACAACTTTGCAAAGGCTATATAGTTATTTTGAATGGACTAGAAGGTTCAAGTCTGAATTGCCATTAACTGTTGTACACATTTACAGGGGACCAATGGTTGATGGCATTGAACCTCGCGAGGCATCGGATCGACTGAACATCTACCAGACACGCTTCGATGAGCTGTGGCGTAAGTTCACAACATATTCTGGCGGCGAGGAGCTGTTTGGGCTGCCAGTGACGCCTTACCCGGAGCTGCACCGGATCAAGAAGGAGCTGAACCTCCTGCAGAAGCTGTACTCGCTGTACAACGTGGTGCTGGAGTCCGTCAACGGCTACTACGACATCCCCTGGACCGAGATCGACATCGAGAAGATTAACAATGAACTGTTAGACATGCAGAACAAGTGCCGCAAGCTGCCAAAGGCCTTGAAGGAGTGGCAGGCATTTGAGGAGCTGAAGCAAACGATTGACGACTTCAACGAGACGTGTCCACTGTTGGAGATGATGGCAAACAAGGCGATGAAGGCGCGACACTGGGAGAGGATGGAGCAGATCACAGGACACAAGTTTGATGTCGAAGCGGACACCTTCCTGTTGAGGAATCTCATGGAGGCCCCCTTGCTGAAGAATAAGGAAGACATAGAGGTATGGATGTCGGTTCATTGGAAGACTCGGATATGGCTCACCAATTGAGAAATCATTTTGACATGTGCTACAATTCCATTGAAACAGATTTTTGTGCTTTTACATGTTCACATACTGTAATAAAGTTGAAAATTCACTTAGTTGAGCTGCAAAAAGCAAACAGTGTGTTTGCATCTCAAATAAGTGAATTAATGTTTAAATTTGATATATTTTTTTATCATTTGTTCTCTATTTAGTAATGAAAAAAATAATAATCCATTTGTAAACATAAAATACGCAATGATTTTGAAATCATGGGGTATAGTACACTTTAGACACAAAGCTTATCTGGAGCTCTGGTAGTGTAGACCATAGTCAGACTGCACACGCTGATATGGATCGACATAGGTTCCAAATGCTATAAGCCCCTTTCTCCAGTTAAGTGGGCTGTCGGCTGACAATTGAGACCATGAGGCCATGCGATTTTGTACCTTCGGACATCTGCGTAATTTCATGAAATACGTTTACAAAATTTACAATATTTTCCATAAATAGCATCAAAAGTTGACGAACCAAATTTTACATGTACTATGAAATTTTTTGTCAACTTTTGACTTTTTTCATGAAAAACCATTGTAAATTTTGTAAGCGTATTTAATGAAATTACACAGATGTCCGAAGGTACAAAATCACATGGCGTGTCTCAATTGTGTATGTACGATGTTTGTAAATATTGTAGTTCCTGGTACTCATGTGTGCCAATGGTAGTATCAGTGTTGGTCCTGACCAGATTCTGGGACTACATAGTTCTAAATTGTGTAAATCCTTTTGTCTGCCAGTAACCCCCATACTTGTATGTTGATCAATTATACCAGTTAAAATATAATGTACACATCTTGTCATCCAGTCATACATTCATTTACTACTTGGCATTTTGGTCACATTTAGATGTTTAGCTGTATCAACCACAGTCAATCAGTCACTCAATATTTTTATCCATTATACAATTACAGTACCGTAGTAAGAAAATTTAGAAAAAAAAAGAATTCTGCTATTTTCACTATTTCTGTTCGAATGTATATGTTGTTATCACTCATATAATTCCAGCACAAAAATATTTACAGAATTCCCTAACATTTGATTGACCCGTAGCAAGTCTCTGTCCAAAATGTATATCCCAGTAAACTACCACGCCAAACTACTTTCCGTAACCGTAAGACGCAGTTAAAATAATTCTTAAGAAAACGGAAAATAACCACATTTTCTTGATGAATTTATTTCAAATGCTGGAATTATAAGGAATGAATGGCCTTTTTGTGGAATTTATCGGGGATATAAACTTGGAAAAGTCGCGGGAATACTGGACGAGGCCTTCCGGCCGTTCGTCCAGTATTCCCGCGACTTTTCCAAGTTTATACCCCGATAAATTCCACAAAAAGGCCATTCATTCCTATAATGAACCGTCTCGACGGTTCATATGAGTGGTAACAACATGTACTTCTATGAAGAAAGAAACAAAATAATCTGATTTTTCAACAAAAAATATTGTTTCCTTAGACTTCAATGGGTTACTGTCTTCCTTTACTGATATTGACCAAATTTGTCTCAGGATGTGTGCATCTCAGCGGTGAAGGAGAAGGATATAGAAGCGAAGCTGAAACAGGTCGTCAATGATTGGAGTGCCCAGAACTTCCAATTTGGTCCCTTCAAGACACGAGGGGAACTACTGCTCAAAGGTATACCTTTTGCCTTTAGTTTAAGCAATATTTAGTATTTTATTTATACACTTAGCTTCATGTTTAGCTTTCTTAAAAAGGATTAGTGTTTTGGAACCACTCCAGAAATTGAGTATTCCTCACAATTTAGTGACACTGTACCATATCCCTCATTTGCTATCCTATTTACTCAATATGATGAACTTGATCAAGCAAAGATGCATGTAGTGCCTTTCTCCTGTAAATATATAGTAAATACATGTTTATTGCCGTCGAATATAAAATATATTCAATTGAGCTTTAGACAGCTTTATTGGGGCGAGCTTTAGCGAGCCCCTATAAAGTTGTCATGGCGAAACCTAATATATTTTATATTCGACGGCACTAATCATGTATTTATTTTATACCGCTGAACGAATAATTGTAATTGTTTGAAAGTGCATGACGTCATATTTTGACATCACTACCTCGCCATACATCACAATTCTAGAGACCTCATTCAAAGCAAAATACCGACAGCCACGCTAGGTAGATTCAGTATTGTATTTGATTAAATCTCTGATTTACTTACACTATGAGCTTCACTATAGGCTGGGTTTAGACTCCACAGTTGTCATAATAAGCATTTCAATCATAATAGATATGTCCTTGTCATTGTTTACTTTGCATATACTGTACAAATGGACAAAATTCAGTGGAATCGACAGTGATTTTGATTTTTAAATTCTTGAATTTACTGTGGAAACTGACCAATAAGAGGCCACGATTAGGGGTCAAAGGTGAAAAAATAAAGGCCAAAATGGCATTTCATGTATATTAGGCTATTTCAGGTATATTAGGTTACTTCAGATATAAACAGGATTTATTCAACCCCCTTTATTGCGCTACATGGAGTAGTGGTTGCGGTATAAATTGATATGACTTACAGTTTTTGTTGACGGAAATTGCCGTCTGATGTTTTTCATTTTTGCTTTAATTCTTAACAAAAAACTGGTTTTGACAGCACATGAGAATCATCTCCACTGGAGACGATTCTCATGTGCTGTCAAAACCAGGTTTTTGTCGAGAAATATTGAAAATAAAACATTTCCAGCAGACGACAACATTTAATTCAACGTAGTAAGGGTTAATATGACTTTGCATTTGATATCAATCACTCATCGAATCCATCGACCAGCCAATGAGTGTGTATCTGCTGTAGGTGACACGACGAGTGAGACAGTGGCCCTGATGGAAGACAGCTTGATGGTGCTCGGCTCCCTACTCAGCAACAGGTGGGTGCTGCGGCTATTGTATTCCTCCTCCATTTTGGAGAAATGGGGCTTATGGGTTTTGCGACCAGTGTAGATCCAGAACAGCCTAACACAAAAGATTCCTTTGATTTATTCCGTATGATCATATTGATGTTTAAGGGCTTTTTCTTTCATCTTCAAACAATGGAAATACCCCATAAACCCAAAATGTCTGTCCGTCCGTCCGTCCGTCCGTGTCCGTCCGTCCGTCCGTCCGTCCGTCCATCCATCCATCCAAAATAACTTCTATTTCCTTTCATAGATGCATTTGGAACATCATCATCTACGGAAAGCATGTGGTGCCTGCTCACCCCAAGGTCACGGACTTAGAAAACACTCTGTTTCGAAAACATAACGCTGGGGTTAATTCATTATAACTTCTGTTTCCCTTGATGGGATGCTTTAATATTTCATAGATGCATTTGTAACATAATCGCGCATCATTCTACGGAAAGCGTGTATTGCCCGCTCACCCCAAGGTCATGGCCACGGACTTAGAAAATGCTCTGTTTCGAAAACTTAACGCTGGGGTTAATTCATTATAACTTCTGTTTCCCTTGATGGAATGCTTTAATATTTCATAGATGCATTTGCAACATCATCCCGCATCATTCTACGGAAAGCGTATGGTGCCCGCTCACCCCAAGGTCAAGGTTACAGACTTAGAAAACGCTCTGTTTCGAATACTTAACGCTGTTTTTAATTCATTATAACTTCTGTTTCCCTTGATGGAATGCTTTAATATGTCATAGATGCATTTGTAACAGCATCCCACATCATTCTACAGAATGCCCATGGTCCCGCTAACCCCAAGGTCCAAGGTCATAGACTTACGAAATGCTCAATTTCCATAACTTAACACTCAGGTTAATTCATTATGACTTCTGTTTCCCTTGATGGAATGCTTTAATACTGACCAATATTTTGTTTGTGTTTTGTAATATATGTACCTTATAGTTAGTAACCTTGCTGACCAAGCCATGTCAGTTAAGGAGCGGTGGTCATTCGCTAGTCATATAAACTGACCAATATTTTGTTTGTGTTTTGTAATGTGTACCTTATAGTTAGTAACCTTGCTGACGAAACCATATTATTCTTTTTATGTCCCACCATGATAGTGGAGGGGCATATAGTGTTACCCTTGTCCGTCCGTCCCATTTTGGTCAAGAAGATTTTAAGTTTCTATGAATTTTTCTGACAAGGCCTCGGGTGGGGCATCCGTGTTCCTTGAACACATATTCTAGTTTATCTGGCAGCAGCAGTGGTCTAATGGTTACGATGTCGAACCAAAGGTTGTGAGTTTGATCACCATATCGAGTGGAGATTTTTAGCCTGCTTTTTAAAAAAGAAATCCAGGCTATTGGATTGGCGAAAGCCGGGTGGACGGGCGGCAGGCGGCATCCACAATCAATGTTAAGTTTTTTGTTATATCCATTTCTCTGTTACTGTACAACCGAGGACCACCAAACTTTGACAGCTTCACAAGCAAGGGGTGCCCACCACATTCCACTACCCAATATGTGACCTTTTATTTTACCTTCACCTATTTTTTCTGTGTGAACGACTTAGCCATTTTCAACGTTAAGTTTTCTGTTTAAATGTCTATTTCTCTGTTACTGTACAACCTAGGACCACCAAACGTTGACAGCTTCATAAGCAAGGGGTGCCCACCACATACCACTATCCAACATGTGACCTTTTATTTTACCTTCTATTTTTTCTGTGTGAACGACTAATAGCCATTTTCAACGTTAAGTTTTCTGTTAAATGTCCATTTCTCTGTTACTGTACAACCTAGGACCACCAAACTTTGACAGCTTCATAAGCAAGGGGTGCCCACCACATACCACTATCCAACATATGACCTTTTGTTTACCTTCACCTATTTTTTACATGTGAACGACTTAGCCAAAGTACAAAGGTACATGTTCCAATTCAAAACATTTTGCCAATGTGTCAGAAAACCGATAACTTGCCTTCTGCAATCAACATCTCAAATTCATTGACTGATAGTGAATTTATATTATGTATCATACAATCATAAAAACTGTTTTGTCATGTTTGTGCCATTGTATTATCTGTTGCCCAAGTATCTATGCCTTGAAAAAACCCGACCTTCGTGGCTTTGCCTCGTTTCTTGTTTTATATTAAACCACTGCTCGATTGCACAGCCACCACTCATCATGCCCGATTGTATCGTCCAGACAAAAGTCCTTCCCTTCGCATTTTTATGCCACCGGGTTTCGAAGAAACGGGTGGCATATAGTGTTTGGACCGTCTGTCTATCTGTCCGTCCATCCGTCTGTCCGTCCGTCCGTCTGTCCGTCCGTCACACTTTTCGGTTAACCAATTTGTCACAGTTTCTCAAATATGCTGCAGGTGGCATCCGCGACTTCGACAGACGCATTTCTTGTTTTTACATGTTTTCTTGTCAGAGCATGGGTCGTATACCGATTGCGATATATTTACGAAACTTCACATATGCATAGATATCGGGTCAAAGAGAAATACAACTCTCATTTTCATAATTTTTTGGAGTTATTTCCCTTCATGTTTTTTTACTTGGTTTCGTGTCCGGAGCATAGCTCATATACCACTTGGGATATATTTATGAAACTTACCACATGCATACATATCGGGTCAAGAAAAGGTGTGTTGCGCACAAGAAAGATAACTCGCATTTGTAATTTTCGAGTTACCTCCCTTCAGGGTTTTCTGACATGACGGCAGGTGGTTACAATGCAGTCATGGGCGTCTGTCATTCTAGTTCTGCATATTCTTACAGAAAGTTGGTGGTGCCTGCTAATCCCATGGTAAAAAGGTCACAGACTTACAAAATGCTCAGTTTGGAAATTAAGCATCAGTGCGAGGGGATACATGCCGTTGGCGGCATTCTTGTTGATAAATGGACTAGTCTGAAAATCGTTTTGTGATGGTTAGATTGGTAGCAAAATTAACATATCAAAATCCATTCCAGTTACTTAGGGGTGAAAGGGTTAAAGTAAAACCATTCCCCAATAATTCCAGCACAAAAATATTTACACAATTCCCTAACATTTGATTGGCCCGTAGCAAGTCTCTGTCCAAAATTTATATCCCAGTACTTTCCCACGCCGAACTACTTTCCGTAACCGTGAGGCGCAGTTAAAATAATTCTTAAGAAAACGGAAAATAAACACATTTTCTTGATGAATTTATTTCAAATGCTGGAATTATAAGGAATGAATGGCCTTTTTGTGGAATTTATCGGGGATATAAACTTGGAAAAGCCGCGGGAATACTGGACGAGGCCTTCCGGCCTTCGTCCAGTATTCCCGCGACTTTTCCAAGTTTATACCCCGATAAATTTCACAAAAAGGCCATTCATTCCTATATTGGGTTACAGGTACAATGCGCCCTTCAAGCCGAAGATCCAGGAATGGGTGCAGAAGCTCACGGGAACCACAGAGATCATTGAGAACTGGCTGATTGTACAGAACCTCTGGATCTACCTCGAGGCCGTCTTTGTCGGGGGTGACATTGCCAAACAGTTGCCACAGGTATGAACACAGAGAATACCCAGGCTAGTCTTGTTAAGTTTATCAGGCAAGGCTAGGAAATGCGTAGGAATTCCGAGGCTGCCCTCGGAATTCCTACCATTTCCGAGCCGAGCCTGATGAACTTTATAATTCTTTCACAGAGAATATAATTGGGCTTGTATCTTTTGGTAACAAATTTATCAGGCAAGACTAGGAAATAGAGAATACCAGGCTAATGTCTTTTGATATCATGTTTATCAGGCAAGGCTAGGAAATCTGTAGGAATTCCGAGGCTTGCCAAGCCAAACCTGATAAACTTGATATCAAAAGACAGTAGCCTGGTATTCTATTTGTCATCCAGCGTTTTATGCTAAAAAATGACCAGAGATGACGTTATCTATTGACAGAATGCGTCATTACACTGACGTCATTCGGTAATGTCACTTGACGTCATCCGACCAATGGAATGTCAGTTTTCACTTCATTGGTTGTAACCCGGATGTTTGTATCAGGTCAATGCCTGATATAACAATAGGTTACCTGATAAATGTTTTTCTCAGGGGAGACATTGCCAAAGAGCTGCTTGGGTGTGAACACAGAATACAAAGGCTAATGGCATGTTTATTGGGCTATTCTAGGAAATGCGTAGAAATTGCGAGGCAAGCATTTGGATTCCTACCGTTTCTGAGACTAGCTTGATAAACTTGATATCAAAAGCCATAAGCATGATATTCTATTTATCAGGTAATGTTTTATGCTACCAAATGAGGAAACATGATTAGGTTTTCGTTGACAAGAACACGTATGGAGAACTCGTGAAAAGGACCTGAGCTGGTAAATGTATCTTTCCAGAAGACTAACCAGTAGCCGATTTCATCAAAATTGCAAAGTATACTGATCTAGCAAAGTATACTTTGAGGGAGTAATCATTTGTTTTTCCCGAAATGCATTATTTCATATAGAACTGACCACTGCATATATTTAATGATTAAAAGTATGCAGAATTATTATACTGAATTTATTACATTATCACAGCCAAAATGGCTGTGATAATGTAATAAATTCAGTATAATAAAAATTAATAAATTTATCCTTTGATGAAAATTTCTCCCTCAAAGTATACTTTGCTAGATAAGTATACTTTGCTAGATCAGTATACTTTGCAATTTTGATGAAATCAGCTACAGCAGTCAATCAATCAATATATTGAAAACATAGATAAACATAGTGCCTTTTCTATATTCTTTAGGAAGCCAAGAGATTCAGCAACATTGACAAGTCGTGGATCAAGATCATGCAGCGTGCCCACGAGACAACAAACGTCGTCCACTGCTGTGTGGGGGATGACACAATGATGCAGCTCCTCCCCCACCTGCTGGAACAGTTGGAGATCTGTCAGAAATCCCTCACTGGATACCTGGAGAAGAAGCGATTGGTCTTCCCAAGATTCTTCTTCGTGTCTGACCCGGCCCTGCTTGAGATCTTGGGTCAGGCGAGTGACTCGCACACAATCCAGAACCACCTGCTCAGTGTGTTTGACAATACGAGACTCGTCACGTTTGATGAGAAGGTGTATGACAAGATTCTCTCGCTCAACTCACAGGAGGGCGAAAATGTGTCCCTCGAGGCTCCCGTCTTGGCACAGGTAGGATTTGTGTGTTCTGATGATGCAGATTTCTTCATTTAACCCATTACATGCGGAGGATAAATATGAAAAATAAAAATTCTCTTAATTATGCACGGAAGTGTATGGTTTTACCACTCATTGGAACCGTCTCATCGAGACAGTTCAAATGAGTGGTCACAACATATCCATTGGAATAGAAATAATAAAAATATAAAAAAATTTGAAAATTTCCAAACCTGATTTTTGTTGCGCCCGCTTGCGCGATATAGTCGGCACTTTGGCGTATGTACGTACGTACGTGTGTCTGTTTAAAGTTTTTGGTTAAGTTTTTTGGTTAAATTTTTTGGTTAAGTTTTTTGGTTAAGTTTTTTGGTTAACGTTTTTGGTTAAGTTTTTTGGTTAAAGTTTTTGGTTAAGTTTTTTGGTTAAATTTTTTCGTTATACTATATCTCTGCAACTGCTTTGTCCATTACCTTGAAACTTCACATGTTTGTTTATCATAATCTTACTTTGAAACTTCACATGTTTGTTTATCATAATCTATATTTTCATTCTACCCCCCTCCCATGCGGCCCGTGTGCCCAATGTCAAGGTCAAATTAAAGTTTTTGGTTAAAGTTTTTCTTGTACTATATCTATGCACCTACTTTGCCCATTACCTTGAACCTTTACATGCCTGTTTATCATCATCCATATTTTCATTCTACCCCCACCCGTGCGGCCCCTGTGCCCAATGTCAAGGTCAAATTACTTTTTGTCGCGCCCCCTTGCGGAAAGCGCGATATAGTCGGCACTTTGGCATACGTATGTACCTGTGTCTGGTTATTGTTTTTGGTTAAGTTTTTTTTTTAAGTTTTTTGGTTAAAGTTTTTCGTTATACTATATTTCTGCAACTGCTTTGGTTAAAGTTTTTGTCGCGCCCGCTTGCGGAAAGCGCGATATAGTCGGCACTTTGGCGTACGTACGTACGTGTGTCCGGTTAAAGTTTTTGCTTAAGTTTTTTTGCTTAAGTTTTTTGGTTAAAGTTTTTCCTTATACTGTATCTCTTTTTAGCTCACCTGAGCGAAGCTCATGTGAGCTATTGTTACCGCAATGTGTCCGTCGTCCGTCGTCGTCCTCCGTCGTCGTCCGTCGTCGTCCGTCGTCGTCGTCGTCGTCGTCGTCGTCGTCCGTGAACATTTTCAAACGTCTTCTCCTCGGTAACCATTGGGCCTATGGTCACCAAACTTCATGGTCATGGTCCTTAGGTAGGGGGATTACAAAATTGTTAAAATGACATCATTACGTAATCCAAGATGGCCGCCGTCTAAAAATAGCACAAATTCTTAAAAAATCTTCTTCTCAAGAACCGCCAACCGGATTTCGACAAAACTTGTTAGGAATGATCGATGTACATTGCTCTTTCAAAGTTGTTAAAATGGTGACCCTGGGGTTAAAAATGGGCGTGGCCCGTGGGGTCAAATTGGGGTCAAATTTTATTTTTGACTGAATATGGTCATTTCATATATCAAATTGAAGGTATCAATGAGGCGATCACTCTGGTGCATTTTTTGTCGAAATCGGATTGTTATGTCATCCAAGATGGCCGCCGAAAGGTCAAAAGGTCGTTCTTTTATTAGAGATTTCAAAATTCTTCTTCACATGAACCGCTTGGCCCATGGTAGCCAAACTTAAAAGTTATGGTCCATGGGTGAAGCCTTTTCAGATTTGTTAAAATGGAGGTCATCGCTAATCCAAGATGGCCGCCGTCTAAAAATAGCATAAATTCTTAAAAAATCTTCTTCTCATGAACCGCTTGCCGGATTTCGACGAAACTTGGTAGGAATGATCGATGTACATTGCTCTTTCAATGTTGTTAAAATGGTGACCCCGGGGTCAAAAATGGGCGTGGCCCATGGGGTCAAATTGGGGTCAAATTTTATTTTTGACCGAATATGGTCATGTCATATATCAAATTGAAGGTATCAATGAGGCGATCACTCTGGTGCATTTTCTGTCGAAATCGGATTGTTATGTCATCCAAGATGGCCGCCGAAAGGTCAAAAGGTCGTTCTTTTATTAGAGATTTCAAAATTCTTCTTCACATGAACCGCTTGGCCCATGGTGACCCCGGGGTCAAAAATGGGCATGGCCCGTGGGGTCAAATTTTATTTTTGACCGAATATGGTCATGTTATATATCAAATCGAAGGTATCAATGAGGCGATCACTCTGGTACATTTTTTGTCCAAATCGGATTGTTATGTCATCCAAGATGGCCGCCGAATTGTCAAAAGGTCGTTCTTTTATTAGAGATTTCAAAATTCTTCTTCACATGAACCGCTTGGCCCATGGTAGCCAAACTTAAAAGTTTTGGTCCATGGGTGAAGCCTTTTCAGATTTGTTAAAATGGAGGTCATCGCTAATCCAAGATGGCCACTGTCTAAAAATAGCATAAATTCTTAAAAAATCTTCTTCTCATGAACCGCTAGCCGGATTTCGACGAAACTTGGTAGGAATGATCGATGTATATTGCTCTTTGAAAGTTGTTAAAATGGTGACCCCGGGGTCAAAAATGGGCGTGGCCCATGGGGTCAAATTTTATTTTTGACTGAATATGGTCATGTCATATATCAAATTGAAGGTATCAATGAGGCGATCACTCTGGTGCAATATTTGTCGGAATCGGATGATTATGTCATCCATGATGGCCACCAAAAGGTCCATTTATTCAAGATTTTTAACGTCTTTTTCTCAGGAACCACATGGCCGATGCTGGGTGAAGCATTTTCAGATTTTGTAAAATGAGAGTCATCGCTTAATCCAAGATGTCCGCCATCTAAAAATAGCACAATTTTTTTAAAACACATGAACTCAATGTCACATTCTCCTCTGGTGTTCATGGAGTCAGGTGAGCGAATTAGGGCCATCATGGCCCTCTTGTTTTTAGTGTCCATGCCTCGCCACAAGGCGCGACATGCAGGCCGCGGCCATCTAGTTTATGCTATCGTGGTGTTTTTTTTTAGAGTTACCTTTGTCCGTCAGTCCCGTCAGTCCCGTCCCGTCCATCTCTTCCGTCCCATCCTTCCATCCGTCCATCCGTCCATCCGACCGTCACCAACCTTGTAACTCGTAAAACTTTTATACCATACAAGCTACAGACCTGAAACTTGGTATGTAGCTTCCTTATGATGAGTAGATGCAAAAAGTTTATTTTGATTTTTTATTCGACCCCCGGGTCATGAATTATCTCCCCTTTTTCGACTTGAACATTTCCCAATTTTGCCTTGTAACTCGTAAAACTTTTAAACTGTACTAGCTACAGACCTGAAACTTGGTATGTCGCTTCTTTATGATGAGTAGATGCACAAAGTTTATTTGATATTTTTTTTTCACCCGGGTAATGGATTATTTCCCCCTTTTTAACTTAGAATTTCACCATTTTGCCTTGTAACTTGTAAGACTTCTAAACCATGATAGCTGGAGGCTTGATGCTTGGTATGTAGCTTCTTTAAGGTGTGTATATGCACAAAGTGAATTTCTATTTTTGCTTTGACACTGAGCCATGGATTATCTCCTTGAGATTTTTCAGGGTGGATTTACAGCAGATATTTAAATTAGCCCGCTTGTTTTGTGACCTGTGCTGATTTGTCCAGGTGGATATTTTCTAGAGTGGAGATATTAAATTAGTTGGATTGGATTGTTTCACTGATCTCTTCAATATGTATATACAACAAGTAGATGGGCCTGGCCTTGTCAAGAAAATTGCTTCCTCCTGACATGTGTTTTTTTTTACCGAAGACTGTGTGCGATTTTTCATGCAGAAACAGTGATATTTTCTGTAAATGATGTCAAAAGGTTACAAAACTTTCATTGCAAATGCGGAATTATATTCCGTATTTGCTATGTAAATTTCGTCCACTTTCAACATTATTTACGGAAAATATTGTATATTCTGTAAATTCTTTTCATGAAAAATCGCACATCTTCTAAGGTACAAAATCACATGCCGTGTCTTATATGTGTCTGTGTTTGCAGGGTAACGTGGAGGTGTGGCTGGGAGAGCTACTGAAGATGTCAAAGCGATCCGTGCATGGCATAATCCGAATGGCGTCTGTCTCCATCACTGATACAAACTTCAACCTCATCGAGTTTGAAAACATGTACCCAGCACAGGTAAATCATCTGCTGTCATTATAATCTTTCCTGAGCAGTCGCTACAATCTCACACTTATAATCCATCATAATCAGGCAATTTAATTGGTTGAGGTTGTGTCATCAAGTTCAAATTTTGAGTACCTTCTCAGAATTTTATATTAACTTTTCAAATTCTACAATGACATTAATTTAAACACAATTTATGGGAGCATTTTATCGTCAAAGAGAAATAAAATAATTCTATGAATTCGCCACATGATAAAAAACACTATCATGCAAAAATATGTCCTGTTGGTTATGACGCGAATGCCCTTTATTTCTGGGCAATAGGCTAAGAGATGTCCGAAGGCGTATTCGTAATCAGGAAAGCCGAGAATGAATTCTGTTCCGAAATCTGTGATCCGCATATGCAGTCTTTCAACTGGTTCAATTACGTGAACCGATATGATGGTAAACATGTATTACACAAGTGGAATAACGGGCAGGAAATTGGGCTCGGAAAGTATCCCGTGGATGGTTTTGATGAAAAAGATAACTGTGTCTGCCAGTTCCACGGGTGCTATTATCATGGTCCCGAATGCCACCCGATATTGGTAATTTGAGACAGTGTGGCATATAACATATAGGAATGTATGAGTTTAAATCTAATCTGAACTAGTGGAAAATAAAAGAATCGTCGGGACCTGCAGCCATATCAGCTTGAGCAGAAGGTAAAACCTTTAACGTCACATTTGCGAGGTGGATGCCTTATCCATTTGGCACAACAACTGTTCTATAGGTTGGTCTGCTGGGGATTCAAATGCTGTGGACTCATGATGCGGAGGAGTCTCTGACCAACGCCCGAGTGGACAAGAAGATCATGGCAAGCACAAACCAGAAATTCTCAGACATGCTCAATGAGTTGATCCAGATGACAACCACTGACCTGAAGAAGATTGAGCGGACAAAATACGAGACATTGATCACGATCCACGTCCATCAGAAGGACATCTTTGAGGACCTCGTGAGTATTTGACCAATTGTAATAATTTGATTAATCACTAGTGATTGTTTATTCTCCAATAATTCCAGCACAAAAATATTTACACAGTTCCCTAACATTTGATTGGCCCGTAGCAAGTCTCTGTCCAAAATTTATATCCCAGTAAACTCCCACGCCAAACTACTTTCCGTAACCGTGAGGCGCAGTTAAAATAATTCTTAAGAAAACGGAAAATAAACACATTTTCTTGATGAATTTATTTCAAATGCTGGAATTATAAGGAATGAATGGCCTTTTTGTGGAATTTATCGGGGATATAAACTTGGAAAAGTCGCGGGAATACTGGGCGAGGCCTTCCGGCCTTCGTCCAGTATTTCCGCCACTTTTCCAAGTTTATACCCCGATTCCACAAAAAGGCCATTCATTCCTATAATATTCAATTTCTGCCTGTCCCACGTTTTTCTGCTGACATACTTTGGCTATTAAACACATTAAATAAATTTAAAAAAAATTAAATGTAAGTACCTTTTCATCAATAACAAAATAGTAACCCTCCTCAATCAGTTATCGCATAGGGGGCATAACAATAGGTGTCGGTACTTTTGAACCAATGGATTGTAGTGTGTGAGCATTAAATGGGTTAATGCAATTTGCTGCTGTTGTAGGTGCGGATGCACATCCGGTCACCAGGAGACTTTGAGTGGCTGAAGCAGTCGCGGTGCTACTTCAAGGAAGATACAGACTCGTGCCTGATCTCGATCACAGATGTCGACTTCTGCTACCAGA
Organism: Conchocele bisecta; assembly: GCA_029237695.1. Lineage (NCBI taxonomy): Eukaryota > Metazoa > Mollusca > Bivalvia > Lucinida > Thyasiridae > Conchocele > Conchocele bisecta. Next base: position 141,919,061 of record CM055265.1, read on the forward strand.
ACGAGTTCCTGGGGTGTACAGAACGTCTTGTGATCACACCTCTCACTGACAGGTGTGTATGATCAAGGCACATGCTGATCAAACGTTCTGAGCATGTACTGATGTGAAAGTTGAATCTGGTTATACCCTGTATATGATTATTCGTAATCCTATTACTTTTAGGGGAAGGGGCCAAGTGGCTTTGGTGTGGTATGGACCAGGCACCAGGTCAGGTTATTCTAATTGCAGTGCTGAATATATATATTTTTCGATGTAAATATTCTGTTCTGATTTTGTGATTTTCCCCCCAGTGCAACAGGTTGAATACAGGATCTAACCTGTTGACCCAGCCTTAAATGACCTTAGCTGTTGATAGGCCGTTAAACACCAACAAACAAACAAACTTCATTTGGATGATATATTTTATACACTTATACATCATATTTCACTCACCCCGTCTGTCTGTCTATCCGAGGTTTGCATTAATGTTTTCGGCTACCTACGATCTCTGTTACCTTAAGTCGTATTTGCTTGGACTTCATATGCTTATTTGTCATCATCCATGTTTTCATTCTATAGCTCACCCATGTGGCCTCTGAGGTCAAAGTCAAATGACTTTTTTAGGGTGTATACATCATCTATCTGTGCTGCTGATTTCTTGTTTGTTTCATCTGCCAATTTATATCATCTACCAGAGCTCTAGTTAAGGTGCGTAATTTGACCAACTTGGGGTGAAAATTTGTTATTTCTTCATCAAAAATGGCAAGTTGGGAGTCCTTTAGAATCATCTCATTGAGACGATTCTAAAGCACTCACAACTTGCCATTTTTGATGGAGAAATAAGAAATTTACCTCCAAATTACGCACCTTAACTGGAGCTCTGATCTACCATGGTTGGCCCTAAATGAGAGACGCCATGTGATTTGTACATATGTGCAATATCTCTTGAAGTATAGTTACAAAACTTACCATATTTTTATGAAATGACATAGACAAAAAATACTTACATAGTATTTCCATCCCACTGGTCTGTCGGATAAACTGTGGTCCCGTCTACATATGACCTTAGCTGTTGCTATTAAACCTATTCACTTTCGTCTGTGTTGATGGGTTTGTTAAGCATCATTCCATCCCATTGTGTCCACAGATGTTACATCACCCTGTCGCAGGCCCTGGGTATGGCCCTGGGTGGAGCCCCGGCTGGGCCCGCAGGTACTGGGAAAACAGAGACTACAAAGGACATGGGCAGGTGTCTCGGCAAGTACGTCGTCGTCTTCAACTGCTCCGACCAGATGGACTTCAGAGGTCTCGGCCGTATCTACAAAGGTTTGTTACTTGGAACATACTGTGAAACCTTTCTAAACCGGACACCCTGGGACGTCCCCAGGTCCCCAGGGTGTCCGGTTTAAAAAGGTTTCGCTGTAAATCAGGCATTTGATCATGCTAGACCAAAGTTGTGTGCTATGCGATCATGAACAGACATTATCACCTGAGATAAATGACCATGAAACTCATCAAAAACAAGATCACATGTTTTCTTGGTGGTCCGGTTTAGAGATTCCACTGTGTTTGTATGATCCATGTCTTGGTACAGCCATGAGGCATATACCGTATTTAGCTGTGTATTGCGCGCACTGGTGTACAACGCGCATCTATATTTTGGGGGGAAAAATCAGGGAAAAAAATAGTTCGCGTCTATAGCGCGCAACAAAAAAACAAAAAAAAAAATCGGCGGAAATTCCGTCCCGTATAAGAAAATTGCATTCCGAGTTCACATCCACAATGCTGAACGTGTGCTGTTAGGCTCTCTCGAAGAGAAAAATATCGCCAAAGGTCAGCTTTATGGCATAAATTAGACTTTATATTGTCTAAAAGTATGTTATATTTATTGTTATTTACTCATTAATATGCTTAATAAAAATTTATGATGCATGTAATAAACTTATTGAACCTACTTACGAAGAAATTTGTTGTATATAATTCCACCATATTTGCCATTCGTGTATAACATAATTACCCGTAATCGCAAACACACAGCAGGCTAGCCATGTGTAAACTTCTTCTCCAAGGCGATAATAACTCCCTACTAGTGACCTGCACACGAGAAATGGGCCATAAACAATTCCCCCCCCCAAGCCAAATATTGACACTGTGGACCACCGTGGATATACGTAGGTACAGGTAGTGTGTATTCACTGTTTATTGATTAGGTTTAACAATATACATAGGTACTACCTGAATACACGACATTCCAACATAGCCCCATACAGTGTATGCGCAGATGAATCAGGGGCTATGCTGGTCGCACATGTCATAAGGTATTGATGCGTGAATACTTGTCAATACTTTACAAAAATAGTAACACAGTCAGTCGGCACCTAGCAACAAAAAACGACCATTACCGAGTGTTACCGAATGCGATCTGAATGTGCGCGACGCTTGATTTAGCATCTAAAATCTTACATCAAGCGTTTATGGGATTGAGATGATCTGTCCTCATTAATTATTCACAGAATGGCAGACGTGTGACGTCACTTTGAAAATGTACAACCAAACAATACCCGACAGGCAACATTTGACTGATATGAGATCGGTACACCAGCGTAAATACAGAAAACACGTAAATTTCCTCTAATACACGTAGCCTCTTATGTTACGAGCCTGGCTATATTAAATCCCAAAATATACCAATTTACCATCAATCTATACTTACCGCACCCATTCATATTGATTGATTCCTTTTCTCTTGTTTCGCACTCTGCGTATTTCAACGTCATAGCGGACACCTGTCAAAAATTGATATTTCCGTTTCCGGCTTGTTTTGTTTGCGTAAAACTGGCAGAAATCAGTTGGAAAAAATGTTTGAAATTTATGTTCCTACTTATAACGCGCAGGGTGACTTCTGGATTAAAAATGGGGCGAAAAAATGCGCGTAATACACGGCTAAATACGGTAGGGTTTGGACTGCGTGTCCATCCATGGCTCCAGTTAAGAAGATTGTTGGACTTTCTCGAATCTACCACCAGGTGGGGCATTTTCTTGTTTATTTATCTTTACTATTCTGTATCACCATCGGTGACATAATTGGCATTAAGTTATTGTGTTTGACATCTTCAGTGCTATTATGTTGACCTGACCTTGTGTATACCACTTGATAAGATTTATGTTTCATTTTTGAACACCCACAAAAATGGTTATTAAATATTTTTCATTCCCTACTTGTTCTCCTTCAAATAATAAAACCAACAAGCCATGACATTGGACTTCAATACCAGAAGTTGTGAGTTCAATCCTCGCCCTAGACATGAAAAATACTTATATAGTATTCTCATCTCACTGGTCGGATTTGACATTAGATTATGGACCCATCTCTTTTTGACCTTAGTTGTTGCTGCGACATTAAAACACTCTATAGCAGTGTTTGCAAACAGTGTAGATTCAGATGAGCCAGCTCATGACGAATCGGAAAATCATTATGTGACGATTGGATTTGTTGGAAAACAATCAAAAGCCATTCCAGTTATTTAGGAGTGAAAGGGTTAAGATCACGCCATGACTGTTTTAGTTTAGATAGATTTCTATCTGTTAAATGTCCTAAGATAACTATTGTCTGCTATAGGTTTGGCCCAGTCCGGATCATGGGGCTGCTTTGACGAGTTCAACCGTATTGAGTTGCCCGTGTTGTCCGTGGCTGCCCAGCAGATTGCCATTGTACTCGCCTGCAAGAAGGAGAGGAAATCTTCGTTCATCTTCACTGATGGAGACAACGTTGATATGGACCCAGAGTTTGGCATCTTCTTGACTATGGTAATTAGTATTAATTAGAGTTGTGGGGGGGTATACTGGAGTCAGGTTGTCCGTCTGTGCGTGCGTGCGTCTGTGTGTCCGTCTGTCACTAAACTTATTAACATCAGAGAAATATGTTATAACTTCTATTTCCTTACATATTTAGGGGCACATGGGCCCACACAGGGGGTATTCTGTAAGCCTTGTTTACTGACAAATCTAGTTAGTATTGACAGAAACCATGACCATGGTAATTAGTATTGACATCAAAACCATGACCATGGTAATTAGTATTGCCATAGAAACCTTGACCATGGTAATTAGTATTGCCATAGAAACCTTGACCATGGTAATTAGTATTGACGTCGAAACCTTGACCATGGTAATTACTACTAACAAAGGTACATAGCTTGGAAATGATCAAATTAATTAATTTTATTGATTTTATTGCAAGTAAGTAAAGTAACATTTAATCAGTATCAAAATAATACAAGTGGATTATGACTGAATGGAATGACTATTAATGTAGCTGACTACAACTGCATATACTAACATACATGTGTCATGGAATGGAAAGAACATACACAAACATGTTGTACATGCTAGACTATAGGAATGAATGGCCTTTTTATGGAATTTATCGGGTTATAAACTTGGAAAAGTCGCGCGAATACTGGACGAAGGCCGGAAGGCCTCGTCCAGTATTCCCGCGACTTTTCCAAGTTGATATCCCCGATAAATTCCACAAAAAGGCCATTCATTCCTTATAATTCCAGTATTTGAAATAAATTCATCAAGAAAATGTGTTTATTTTCTGTTTTCTTAAGAATTATTTTAACTACGCCTCACGGTTACGGAAAGTAGTTTGGCGTGGGAGTTTACTGGGATATAAATTTTGGACAGAGACTTGCTACGGGCCAATCAAATGTTAGGGAATTGTGTAAATATTTTTGTGCTGGGAATTATTGGATAATAGTTTCCAAATGAATGAGTTGCGTGTTTCTATACAATCATTAACAAATACAAGTACCGTATGTATTCTAATAAACGTCCAGGGGCTATGCAATCCATGGTAAGTAGGATCAAAATATGTTATTTTCACATACAAAAACCCTTTAAAACAATGCTTTTGTATATGAAAATAACATTAGAATGCAAATATAGTTGCTACTATTAGAGAGGGGACTACTATTAGAATAAATACGGTATATGTTACTTTTTTCACAGAACCCTGGTTACGCTGGACGGCAGGAACTGCCAGAGAACCTGAAGATCAACTTCCGCACCGTTGCCATGATGGTGCCGGACCGAGCTATCATCATCCGTGTGAAGCTTGCCAGCTGTGGGTTCCAACAGAACGTTGTCCTCGCCAAGAAATTCTACACCCTCTACAAGCTCTGTGAGGAGCAGCTGACAAAACAGGTATGTTGTCTTTAGTCATCAACCCTTTCACCCCTAAGTACATGTAACTGGAATGGATTTTGATGTTATAATTAATATTTCAACCAATCCAATCATCACAAAACTATTTTCAGACTAGTCCATTCATGAAAAGGGGGGTGTTTTTGTTCTAAAAAATAAGAAAATTACTTGCCATAAGTGCAGATCCTGATGAGAGGGTTCGACATGAGCCGGCTCATCTGGATCTACACTTTTTACCAATACCACTATACAGGCCTGTAGTGTTGAAAGGGTTAACCTTTCACCCATATGTAATGAGCCATCTGATTTTGTACCTAACAAGATGTCCGATTTTTTATGAAAATTATTTTCGGTAAATAATGTTGATGATTGACAAAACTTTCATAGCTAATTAGAATTCCACATGTGCTATGAAGATTTCTTCAACTTTCAACATCATTTACGGAAAATATACATTTTGTTAATATTTTTCATGAGATTGCACATCTTCTTGTGTACAAAATCACATGATAAGTCCCATATGTAACTGGAACTGACTCTTCCAAACTGTTCCATTACTTTGAAAAGTGTTAAGTTTGTAATATACTGTACAGATCCTAACGAGACTACAAACATTGTGATTTTGGTTTGTAGTGCTGAAAAGCAGACGAGATTCATTTCTACCTTTAGATCAACAATGTGTGGGGATCTTGAATATTTTACACTTTTTCATAAATCGTATGTTGGGTAACGCAAAATGTGTATCTCTTTTATTATACAATTGTTTTAACTGTTTTGTGTTAAAGGTACATGCCCACTCAGTAGGCACAAAATGTTCTTTTTGTCAGAGACATCATCTGAGACATTTTCTGGCAAAATAAACATTTATTTACCATTACCCCACATGTTGATTGGCATTATTATACATTTTATATTGGACGTAAATTTCCACACTGATATCAGGGGCGATAACTGTATTTCCTTAAAATGTTAACGGACATTACTATTTATTCTCTGTATTTATTTTTATACGCCCGTTTGAAAAAAACTGGACGTATTATGTATTCACCTTGTACGTGCGGGCGGACGGGCGGACGGGCGGACGGGCAGAGCTTGTCCACGCAATAACTAGAGTACTACTTGACGGATTGTAACCAAATTCGGTATACATGTTTATCGCACTCTGTATCCTTGTCCACGCAATAATTTGAGTTCTACTTCACCGATCGTAACCAAATTTGGTATACATGTTTATCACGGCAAGACGAAGAAGCCTATTGATTTCGGTATACATGTTTATTGCTGCAACATGAAGAAGGCTATTGGTTTTCAAAATTTTTCGATGACTTACTCCTCTTGGTGTCCCATTTTTAATTTTCGGACTCCGTATTCTTGTTCACGCAATAACTCGAGTTCTACTTGACGGATCGTAACCAAATTCAGTATAGGGTACATGTTTATCAATGCAAGATGAAGAACCCTATTGGTTTTCAGTGACTTATCTCCCTTTGTTGACTGGCCTTGCATCGACGGGCGTATATTGTGACCTTCGGCACTCTTGTTTGATGTGCAATGATCATACTTTATATTCTGATGAAAATATTATTTTTTCAGGTGACGCATTTAATTAGTATAAATAATTAAAATATATCATGCCTCATTTTCATATGAAAATAGCCTGATACCACCATGAGTCACTATCAGTAAAATAAATATTACTAAATTATTATATCTGTATTGCGGGCACTCATAATTTTTAGAACTGGTGGAATAGCGACTCAATACTATGCTTACCGTAAAGATTCTAATAGACGCCCACCCCCCACTTTTTACGTTGAAAATGACACATTCTTTGGCCGATTTTCACGAAATTAGTGCCTCTAATAAACGCCCAGTACCGACTTGAAACGAAATCGGAGCTAATTGTCCAATTAGATTTTTATTCTTTCCATTATTTCGAAAGCAACTTCCTTTAAAATCGGGGAAAAAACATAATTCCTACTTTCACTTTCAAAAGCGGAAGCGAAATTCGACTGTTTCCGGTGTGACAGTAAATTCCTCATCAGCAGTAGCTATTTGCACGGACACAGGGTGATCAGAATTTACACGGTTACGGAGACGCCATTTTCAAAGCATCTCAAACCCGACAGATCCGAAACGCTGACGCTGACGAAACGTCCGTAGGCGTAAATCTGATCAGCATTAATGATTGACGCTGTCTTGATATACATTACCATTAAATTTAACATTTCTACCGACTGTACCATAATGACCAGAGTGGGCCGAAACGTCTTGGCCCAAATGTTTATAAACTGACAGACAGTACAATCAAGTCTGGCGTTTGAGAGTAACGTCCCTTAGTTATGTTTTTGTTCAGATAGCAGAACATCGTATATTTTTTTATCATTTTCCCTTTGCTGAATAACACTTGCCTCTATTAAACGCCCACCCTGGACTTCGGAGCCAGTACGTGGTGATTCTAATAGATGCCCGGGCGTCTATTAGAATCTTTACGGTATTTAATTCCTATAAAAGAACATGTTATGCCTACTGAGTGGGCATGTACCTTTAATTTAATAGAAATTAAGCTTACAATAGAAAGGGTGGGAGGGGGATCAGGATTTTTAATATTTTATGCATTTTCATAAATCGTTAGTACAAACTACATGTATGTAGTTTCAGAGGCAGTGGAAGAAGATTACACACATAATAATTCCAGCACAAAAATATTTACACAATTCCCTAACATTTGATTGGCCCGTAGCAAGTCTGTCCAAAATTTATATCCCAGTAAACTCCCACACCGAACTACTTTCCGTAACCGTGAGGCACAGTTAAGATAATTCTTAAGAAAACGGAAAATAAACACATTTTCTTGATGAATTTATTTCAAATGCTGGAATTATAAGGAATGAATGGCCTTTTTGTTGAATTTATCGGGGATATAAACTTGGAAAAGTCGCGGGAATACTGGACGAGGCCTTAAAAAATTACAATTTTAGAAAATTGTAATTTGTTATCGCTTCGTCCAGTATTCCCGCGACTTTTCCAAGAGAATACCCCGATAAATTCCGCAAAAAGGCCGTTCATTCCTATAATGAACTTACCCCGTTCCCCCAATAACACCTTCAATTAAGCTTTAGTGTTTGTTTATATAACCATTTCAGGTGCATTATGATTTCGGGTTGAGGAACATTCTGTCCGTGTTGCGAACCCTGGGGGCGTTCAAGCGTGCCAACCCGGAAGACCCGGAACCTGTGTGTGTGATGAGAATCCTCCGAGACATGAATCTCTCCAAGCTCGTGGATGAAGATGAGCCCCTGTTCTTGTCTCTCATTGACGACTTGTTCCCGGGTATTGTACTTGACAAGGCAGGCTATCCTGAAATGGAAGCCGCGATCGAAAAGAAGGTGAGTGGATTGTTTAATATATACAGGCCACTAGCTGACAGCGAGGATGTCAGACATACACACCAGATCCGCATCCAATTTCGTGTCTCACAGTTGAAAGGGATCAGTGGAATAAGGGAGTCCATGAATGACTTAGCCCCCTTTTTCCGCTGACCCCTTAAAAAAAAATTTGATACCTTGTGTGCAATCTGAAGGGGTCAGTGGAATAAGGAGGGAGTTAGCCCCATTTTTCCACTCACTCCTTCAGTTGTATTCATCAAATTGTTCTACTTGAAAAAAATAAATTGGTATCTTGTGTGCAATCTTAAGGGTCAGTGGAATAAGGGGGCTAACTCCATGAGGGAGTTAGCCCCCTTTTTCCACTGACTCTCAGTTGTGTTCATCAAATTATTTTAACTGAAGAAATAAATATCACTGATGCTAAGTCCGGGCGATAACGGTTGCAAATGTTGTATGTTCCTTTTGGTCAACTAGTGGCCCAAATCTATTTCCTGTTGCGGTGGCTTTTACTGACTTCCTGCCAAAATTCAGTTTCTGCAGTTTCAAATGCTTATCAAATGACTGAGTGTGTCTATTTAGCAGAAGTTGGTAGTATATGGATCCTTTTTAACCCTTACAATGTTGACTTAAATTTTGTTGTTTATTTTTGTCAAACATGATTTGATTATTTCTACAGTGGTGAGATTGTTTTTATGCCAGCGGTCTCGGTAGAGCCGGGAGGCATATTATGTTGGGACTGCGTGTCCGTCTGTCTATGGGTCTCGTAGAATTTGGCAGAGTTTCTGCAATCTGCCACTTGGGGCATTTTCTTGTTATCCCCTTGCCGATAGGCAAGAAGGAATATAGCGTTAGTCCATGTACATACTTGCATCCTTACATACGTACGTTAGTAACACCTTTCATTTTGTCAATAACTTGTGAACCTCTTCACTGATTTTGATAATATTTGGCCACAATGTGTGTCTAGGGATGTTTCTTTGTTTTGCATACGTCCAACGTCCGAACTCCCAAGGTCAAAGTCTCTGAGGACATATGTTCACCTTTTGTATTATCAAGGCTGCCAGCGAGGGGAGTAGCTTCATCATAATACTGATGCCCTTGTTCTAATATTGTCTATATCTGTTGGGCTATTTCATCCACAATCCCACTTGCAGAAACCTGTAGCCGATTTCATCAACATTGCAAAGTATACTTTAGTAGCAAAGTATACTTTGAGGGAGAAATTTTCAATTTTATGATAAATTTATTAATTTTTATTTTACTGAATTTATTACATTATCACAGCCAATTTGGCTGTGATAATGTAATAAATTCAGTATAATAATTCTGCATACTTTTAATCGTGAAATATATGCATTTGTTAGTTCTATATGAAATAATGCATTTCAGGAAAAATAAATGATTACTCCCTCAAAGTATACTTTGCTAGTAAAGTATACTTTGCAATGTTGATGAAATAGGCCCCTGGATATAATGGCAGCAATGTGCACTGCCCGCGAGGAGTCCAAATCAAATGTTTTTCGTACTACTATAAACTTTTATTTACATTGCTTTTTCTGATTGTTTCAAAAAAGTATTAGAATCATCTGGTTTTACATCATGTAGCAATTCATGCAACAGAGATGTTGCTGGTCAATAGTGTGCCTTTGTTGACAACGTCGTGTAAATTAATGATATAAAACAAACTTTAACGTATCAACAATGTCAACAATGTCGTGTGACGTCACTCTGGGCTAATGCAATGTCCTGGGATATAAATGCATTACTTTTGAAAGAGCATTTCCATTACGAGTTTATGGACAGTGTAAATATTCATCTCATAACTTAGACAGCTGTTTGATAGTCAATTATGTGACATATTGCTCACACATTACAGATTAACGAAACACATACACAGGGTCTTGCATGGGTAATGTTAATCATTTTTCATACTTTATTCCAATTATTATATCATTTATGTAGGTTCCTCCGGGCCCACTCCTGTAGCCAATTTCATCAAAATTGCAAAGTATACTTTTCTAGCAAAGTATACTTTGAGGGAGTGATCATTTACTTTTCCCAAAATGCATTATTTCATACAGAACTAACTACTGCATATATTTGATGATTAAAAGTATGCAGAATTATTATACTGAATTTATTACATTATCACAGCCAAATTGGCTGTGATAATGTAATAAATTCAGTATAATAAAAATTAATAAATTTATCTTTAAATTGAAAATTTCTCCTTCAAAGTATACTTTGTTAGAAAAGTATACTTTGCAATGTTGGTGAAATAGGCTACAGCTGTAGACAGGGATATGTCATGAGAAAAACGTCTAAAAACATATTCATCCTTCATGGCATAAAATAGACTTTTACTATAGGAATGAATGGCCTTTTTGTTGAATTTATCGGGGATATAAACTTGGAAAAGTCGCGGGAATACTGGACGAGGCCTTCTGGCCTTCATCCAGTATACCCGCGACTTTTCCAAGTTTATATCCCTGATAAATTCCACAAAAAGGCCATTCATTCCTTATAATTCCAGCATTTGAAATAAATTCATCAAGAAAATGTGTTTATTTTCTGTTTTCTTAAGAATTATTTTAACTGCGCCTCACAGTTACGGAAAGTTGTTCGGCGTGGGAGTTTACTGGGATATAAATTTTGAACAGAGACTTGCTACGGGCCAATCAAATGTTAGGGAATTGTGTAAATATTTTTGTGCTGGAATTATAGTGTGATAACACAGTGTAATATAAATCATAATACACTAGTGTAATAAATATGCAAATGCGGCCACTACAGAAAACACGCTAGGTGGTCATTACAGCTTTAACATATTATGATGTGCTTGTGCAATAAATAGAATCTAACATTTGTGTTGATTTAAAGGTACATACCCACTCAGTAGGCACAAAATGTTCTTTATATCAGAGACATCATCTGAGACATATTCTGGCAAAATAAACATTCATTCACCATTACCCCACGTATTGATTGGCATTATTATGCATTTTATATCAGACAATAACTTTCCACACTGATATCAGGGGTGATAACCGTGTTTCCTTAAAATGTTAATGGACATTAGTATTTATAGTCTGTATTTATTTTTCAATGTGCAATTATCATACTTTATAATCTATTGAAAATATTATTTTTTCATGTGACACATTTAATTAGTATAAATAATTAAAACATACCGTGCCTCATTTGCATTTGAAAATAGCCTGATACCAACGCGCGTCACTATAAGTAAAATAAATATTACTAAATGATTACATCTGTATAGCGGCCACTTGTAATGTTTAGAACTGGTGGAATAGTCGCACAATTATACACTTATTTAATTCCTATAAAGAACAGTTTGTGCCTATTGAGTGGGCATAGACCTTTAATATGTGATTTATTAAACTTGTTGACTGATTTCATAAAAAATTAGGGATAGCCTCGTTTCTTATGAAATCGGTAAACTCATTTAATAAATATCACATTAAATCATCACTCCTGTAAGATCCTCAATATAATTCTGAATGTGACTGGGGACAAGGGGATAATGTAGTTCAAGCAGAGCTCCAGATAAGGTGCGTATTGGCGTATTTTACGCAATCATTTTAGCTGAATACGCATTGATTATCAAAAGTGGGAGTACAAAATATGCACAGCAATGTGAAAATATGCATTTAATTTCAAATTGAGTAGTGAATGGTGAGGGGGGCATATAGTGTTACCGGCGTCCGTACGTACGTAACGTACGTCCGTACGTACATACGAAACCTTAACGCTCGGGTAAATGGCTTATAATTTCTGTTTCCTTGCTCGGATCTGCTTCACATTTCACACACGCATTGCACCAATGGTCCTCTGCCACCCTGTGACAAATCCACATTCGTGCCGCCCCCGCTAAGCCCAGGGTCAAGGTCACAGACTTGGTGCGTTCGAAACCTTAACGCTGGGTAAATGCCTTATAATTTCTGTTTCCTTGCTCGGATCTGCTTCACATTTCACACACGCATTGCTCCAATGGTCCTCTGCCACCCTGTGACAAATCCACATTCGTGCCGCTCCCGCCAAGCCCAGGGTCAATGTCACAGACTTGGTGCTTTCGAAACCTTAACGCTGGGTAAATGCCTTATAATTTCTGTTTCCTTGCTCGGATCTGCTTCACATTTCACACACGCATTGCTCCAATGGTCCTCTACCGCCCTGTGACAAATCCACATTCGTCCCGCCCCCGCTAAGCCCAGGGTCAAGGTCACAGACTTGGTGCGTACGAAACCTTCACGCTAGGTAATTGCCTTATAATTTCTGTTTCCTTGCTCGGATCTGCTTCACATTTCACACACGCATTGCTCCAATGGTCCTCTGTCACCCTGTGACAAATCCACATTTGTGCCGCCCCCGCTAAGCCCAGCGTCAAAGTCACAGACTTGTTGCATTCGAAACCTTAACGCTGGGTAAATGCCTTATAATTTCTGTTTCCTTGCTCGGATCTGCTTCACATTTCACACACGCATTGCTCCAATGGTCCTCTACCCCCCTGTGACAAATCCACATTCGTTCTGCCCCCGCTAAGCCCAGGGTCAAGGTCACAGACATGGTGCTTTTGAAACCTTAACGCTGGGTAAATGGCTTATAATTTCTGTTTCCTTGCTCGGATCTGCTTCACATTTCACACACGCATTGCTCCAATCGTCCTCTACCGCCCTGTGACAAATCCACATTCGTCCTGCCCCCGCTAAGCCCAGGGTGAAGGTCACAGACATGGTGCTTTTGAAACCTTAACGCTGGGTAAATGGCTTATAATTTCTGTTTCCTTGCTCGGATCTGCTTCACATTTCACACACGCATTGCTCCAATCGTCCTCTACCGCCCTGTGACAAATCCACATTCGTCCTGCCCCCGCTAAGCCCAGGGTCAAGGTCACAGACTTGGTGCTTTTGCTTTTGAAACCTTAACGCTGGGTAAATGGCTTATAATTTCTGTTTCCTTGCTCGGATCTGCTTCACATTTCACACACGCATTGCTCCAATCGTCCTCTACCGCCCTGTGACAAATCCACATTCGTCCTGCCCCCGCTAAGCCCAGGGTCAAGGTCACATACTTGGTGCGTTCAAAACCTTAACGCTGGGTAAATGGCTTATAATTTCTGTTTCCTTGCTCGCATCTGCTTCACATTTCACACACGCATTGCTCCAATGGTCCTCCACCGCCCTGTGACAAATCCACATTCGTCCCGCCCCCGCTAAGCCCAGGGTCAAGGTCACAGACTTGGTGCGTTCGAAACCTTAACGCTGGGTAAATGGCTTATATTTTCTGTTTCCTTGCTTAGATCTGCTTCACATTTCACATATGCATTGCTCCAATGGTCCTCTACTGCTCCGTGACAAATCCACATTCGTCCCTCCACCGCTAAGCCCAGGGTCAAGGTCACAGACTTGGTGCGTTTGAAACCTTAACGCTCGGGTAAATGGCTTGTAATTTCTGTGTCCTTGCTCGAACCTGCTTCACATTTCACACACGCATTGCTCCAATGGTCCTCTACCGCCCTGTGACAAATCCACATTCATCCTGCCCCCACTAAGCACAGGGTCAAGGTCACAGACTTGGTGCATTCAAAACCTTAACGCTCGGGTAAATGACTTATAATCAAATATGCCTCGTTTTCTTTGGCTGCCAGCGGGGGCATTCGTGTGCCGACAGGCCACATTTCTAGTTTAATTATTTGTTCCATACTATTTAGTAATGAAAACAATCAATAATCCATTAGTAAAAGTAAAATACGCAATGATTTTGAAATCAGGGGGTATAGTACGCTTTAGACACAAAGCTTATCTGGAGCTCTGGTTCCTAATCTTTTTCCTAATATCCATCAAGATCATTAACCCTTACACTGCTGAATTAATTTTTGATGTCTGCTATTTATTTTTTACTTTCCATTTACCTCATCAAAAACATGCTTAATGATTCTAAAGTGCTGTCAAGCCATATTTGTTTTTAGAAAGAAGGCAAAATATAAGACAACAGCAGACGACAATTTTTGTTCCCAGCATTCTAAGGGTTAATGGTAACATGTGGAAATGGAATCGGGTAGATTTTCATGATAACTGCTTGCTGATGACCTTTTTCCATGACAGTTCCTGTGTTAGATACGGTTCTCTGACTATCTCCTATTCATGTATGCATGTGTGTATGGCTACAGTTTCTGTGAGCTTTATGTGTATAAACATTGTTGGACATCACATGACCAAAATGGCTGAGTTTTCAAAAACATATTTAACAAACCCTACACCTAAGAAAATATAGAGGATATTCCATCGTACATTTTGAATAGCGGGAAATAATACACGAGTGTGCGTCGGCTTCCGCGTAAGCAACGAGTGAGCGTAGCGAACGAGTTGATTGCACGGACGCCGACGGACACGAGCATTTTATTTTATACTTTATATTGCATCTGATATAGCCGACGAAATGTGTAATTTAATGATGAGCATTTTGGTGTATGATTTTTGGGGGAAATGTGTAAACACATTTGAAGTCGATAACATAAGATTTTATAAATCACCGCCATTTTGGTATGATTCTCCACATTGGTACTGCACGCTGGTCATATTTATGTATCAGCACATTAACATTAACTCGGTCATAGTGTAAACGATTTTGTGATGTAGATAAATTAGGAATAGACCAATTTTTTTTTCATTTGACATTGAAGCTTTTGTGTTACAAAGCTCTTGCAAACATATGACCATGTTCATTGCTTGTAAGTGTTCTGATTACAAACCTACCATTAAAAATGCAAGCAATGCTGTTCTCCAACATGTCTTGTTAAATACTTTCTCCATCCATTCAGTATGTATAGCTTTCAATACGTAGTGCTTGTGGTGTTGGTTGAAACAGTGTATTTCTTGTCTCCAATGTGTTCAGGTTATGTTTACAAACAGGTTCACATGTTTAACCCTAACTACGCGAGAGACAAAAATTGTAAAAAAACCTGTTTTGACAGCACGTGAGAATCGTCTCCAGTGGAGACGATTCTCATGTGCTGTCAAAACAGGTTTTTGGAAATATAACATTTCCGGTAGACGAAAAAATTTAATTCAGCATAGTAAGGGTTAATGAAACAGGACAGTATTAGTATAAATCCTTTTCAATGACCTTCAGACATTTTTTGAATGCATTTCATTTATTACGTGCATTAATTGTACGAGGTATGACCGACCCTTAAATGTTGCTATATGAAATTGTTAGATGGAAAAACTCATGGGACAAGGAACGACAAAGAAGCTTTGTTAGATATTTTGTGAGGTTCTATCGGGTTAGATTTCCTGTTCTTTCACAGTACTTCTGATTACAATTTAATTTATACTAGTAAACCATGTAAAATGTCATTTAAATGAACTGATATTTCATCCAAGGTTCCCACGCGTCAGGGAAAAGTCAGGGAAATTCAAGGTCAGGGAAATGTCAGGGAATTTTGATTTTTGTCAGGGAAATTTGAAAATTTAGAAAATGTCAGGGAAATGTCAGGGAATTTTGAAATCCCAAGATCTGTGGATTTTTTGGTAAATCTGCAGATGTATGACTACGGCAGTTTTCTCATTATAATGTTCTGTTGATGGAATTGTTTAGCTTAATTACTATGTCCAACCCAAAAGAAAACTGAAAGGAACTTGCAGAAACAACTGAAAAAATAGCGAAGCTTCACAGAAAATACTTCTTGATATGTAACTATGTAGGACTTGTAACAAAAGTGTTGTTTTCTTTGAAAATTCAAATGATATCTAATAAAAAGTCAGACCTTATATAGAAAAGCTACTGCTACTTGCACCAAATAATCATGAATATGTGACATGTAGGTCATTATGGTCCTGCTTACTCGTGTCAGTCATGATATGCAATGCATGCTGTAATTTGGATGTCTAGGCATTTTATGCCCCCATGATGGTAAGTCAGTGGGCATTATGTTTTGCACCTGTCTGTGCGTCCGTCACACTTTATGTTTACCGTGTCCATTTCTCAGTCACTTTGGCACCTACAGCCACCAAACTTGAACATGATTAGCAACAGTTGTACATCAGGAACGGACATATCCCATGTGATCTTCATTTGACCGTCGCCTACTTTTTTCACTTGATTGGCTTAGTCGGTTTCATTGTTCACCTTGTTGAGCATAGCATTTTTCTGGGATATGGCTGCAAATGTGGGCATCATCCGTGTCTTACAGACACAATTTTCCAGTTGAAATATGTTTTACCTTTATCATTATCTCTGTACATACAAATACATGTACCAGTATGTATGTATAGCAGAAAAATGTGTCATAATCCGAACATTAATGAACTGTTAAGGTTGTACATTGTTTATTGATGCAGTTATAGGTTTTAATAAAAAAAACGTGAATATCAGAAAGGTACAATTACCATAAAGTGACAATACACTGGTATAAAATCACTTCATTAACAAATTACCAGGACCATATATAGCTACATGTATGTTGGTGTTAGATACAAGTCATTACATTCAGTGAATAATTTGCACTGTTCCCCACAATAAAAGTGCAGTTCTAGCTCTGGCAGTCAGGTGAGTCAGGTTGTCTGTCTATCTGTAGAAATAACAATAACTATTACCTTACCCGCTTGTCACAAGGTGCTGTCACAGACAGAGGCGTATTCTGTAAGCACTTACTGACAAAACTAGTTTTAAATTGTCGTGTAAACCTCAATTCAGTCAGTACTTTTCAACTAGTTGACTATTACATGTATGAGTTGTTTGCTAATTGCTTTACTCTAAAATGCTATCTGTAGGCCAGTTTGAACAACATGATGTATTGTTATGGTATGCCACTGTCTCTCATTCCATCTACACTGTATTTGCAATTAAAGGTTTTAAAGTGACTTATACATCTGTAATCACATTAAAGATTGATTTGAAACTTCATGCATATTTATCCATAGTTACATTCTGTGGAACACCTATGCTGACCATTACAAGATCAAATAACATAATGTTAACCTTAAATTGCTGCTGGATGTTGTGAATATGTGTTGAATAGAAAGATGAAAGGTTATAGTTTAAATAATAATTATTTATTTTATTCTGCATTCTTTGAATGTACATACCCACGCAGTAGGCACAAACTGTTCTTTATAGCAATTAAATAAGTGTATAATTGTGTCACTATTCCACCAGTTCTAAAAATTATGAGTGCCCGCTATACCTATATATCATTTAGTAATATTTATTTTACTGATAGTGACGCGCCGTGGTATCGGGTTATTTTTATATGCAAATGAGGCATGATATTTTTTAATTATTTATACTATAAATTAAATGTGTCACCTGAAAAAAATAATATTTTTGACAGATTATAAAGTATGATCATTGCACATCAAAAAATAAATACAGAGAATAACTAGTAATGTCTGTTAACATTTTAAGGAAACACGATTATCGCCCCTGATATCAGTGTGGGAATATACGTCTGATATAAAATGCTGATATATACGTCTGATATAAAATGTATAATAATGCCAATCAATACATGGGGTGATGGTGAATGAATGTTTATTTTTCCAGAAAATGTCTAAGATGATGTCTCTGATATAAAGAATATTTTGTGATTACTGAGTGGGCATGTACCTTTAACACTGCTATTATTGAAAGTTTTGAAAATATACCATCCTTTTACCTTAAATCTGAGGAATGGAAAACTGACACCCTTCTCATGTAATTCACTTTGTTGCATTCAAATCCATACCTTTTATTATGCCCCTATGACAAGTAATTGGTTAACATATGCTTTCTGTATCAAATTGCTTGCTTGTGCTACTACCTTTTCTTGCTGCTGTGTATTGCAAATGATGTAAATTGAGTGAGCTGAATCTCAGTCTCAGTAAGTTATTAATTGCACTATCATTGTATATGATCATTCTTTGAGAAAGTACTCAACAATTTCCAAGTACTCGGTCTGTGATGGTCAGCATTTTAATACCAGAACAAACAAATACAAGTAGCCAGTTACTAATTTAGCTTTTCCATCATAGTTGTTAATCATCTTAATGTTTCGCTAATTATTAACCAAATTGCTTATACCGAGATCTGTAATAACACCATGTTCAGCATTTTCTTCAATACAAAAGTATACATGTACATTTGTACATGTATACTAACTGGCCATAATAGAAGAATACAAATTGCAATTTAACTGTATTTTTAGCTCGCCTGAGCGAAGCTCATGTGAGCTATTGTTACAGCAATTAATGTGTCCGTCGTCGTCCATGAACATTTTCAAACGTCTTCTCCTCGGTAACCATTGGGCCTATAGTCACCAAACTTCATGGTCATGGTACTTACATGTAGGTAGGGGAATTACAAAATTGTTAAAATGACGTCATTACGTAATCCAAGATGGCCACCGTCTAAAAATAGCACAAATTCTTCAAAAATCTTCTTCTCAAGAACCGCCAACCGGATTTCGACAAAACTTGGTAGTAATGATCGATGAACAATGCTCTTTCAAAGTTGTTAAAATGGTGACCCCGGGGTCAAAAATGGGCGTGGCCCGTGGGGTCAAATTTTATTTTTGACCGAATATGCTCATGTCATATATAAAAATGAAGGTATCGATGAGGTGATTGCTCTGGTACAATATTTGTTGGAACTGGATGATTATGTCATCCATGATGGCCGCCAAAAGATCCATTTATTCAAGATTTTGAACGTCTTTTTCTCGGGAACCACATGACCGATGCTGGCCGATGCTGGCCAAACTTCATAGTAAGTTAAGATCCTTGGGTGAAGCATTTCCAGATTTGGTAAAATGAGAGTCATCGCTTAATCCAAGATGACCGCCATCTAAAAATAGCACAATTTTTTTAAAACACATAATTATGAACTCAATGTCATATTCTCCTCTGATGTTCATGGAGTCAGGTGAGCGAATTAGGGCCATCATGGCCCTCTTGTTTATTGATAGTCCTTCTTTTGCTAGAAAATCAGTTCAGTTCCGTGGTTAAATTTTAGGGCGGGAATTGGCCCTAGGACAATCCATGAGAAAATTAATTGACTTGGGTGTATAATGACAACTAAAGCGCAATTGATACCTGAATGTTTTAAATATTCTCAACTTGATACATTTGTTAAAGTAAAACAATGTATACATACCATACTATTTGTTTCTGTAAGTACATGTATGTTCACCTTGATGCCATTGGTAATGATGTTACATGTGTGAAACAAACTTAGATACATGAGACATGAGAGAAAATCACATGTTATTCTTTCAGAACAAAAGTTAGACATAAATTTAAGTATATGGACTTCCTGTTTTTTATTCTTCACATGTGTACTTGTTTTCACAAAATTAACAAAATACATCCAAAAAGGTGGTTAGGGTTTGCTGAAGGGGAGGATATGGAGGCCAACATTAATTTAGAGTTCACATGTTACGGCTTTGATCTTGAAGCAATTACTACCACAAATTTAAGTTAATGACGTCGCTCCTTTTTTTGTCCGGGAAAAATGGCATTTTGTCAGGGAAATGTCAGGGAAATGTCAGGGAATTTTATATCAGCTTCTGTGTGGGAACCCTGTCATCAGCAGACAACAATTTTTATGTGCAACAGTCTTCGGGTTAAAGCACAAAATTCTCAAACTGAGTTGCACCATCTGTCATTATTATCAGTGTCACATTTCTTTCTGTTGCATTCATTCATCTTGTAGTACACTGTAGTTTCGGATTTTCTGGTGCTGTACATTCCTATCCTTGTGATTTAAATGTTTCCACTACACTTATAATGTTTGACTGCTTCATCATTTATTTTTCTTGTTACCATATGTTTGTTCCTTGCCATGTCCAGTAGCCTATTTCACCAACATTGCAAAGTATACTTATCTAGCTAAGTATACTTTGAGGGAGAACTTTTCAATTTTAGGATAAATTTATTAATTTTTATTATACTGAATTTATTACATTATCACAGCCAAAATGGCTGTGATAATGTAATAAATTCAGTATAATAAGTCTTTTAATCTTCAAATATATGCAGTCGTTAGTTCTGTATGAAATAATGCATTTCAGGAAAAATAAATGATTACTCCCTCAAAGTATACTTTGCTTGATAAGTATATTTTACAATTTTGATGAAATCGGCTACAGATATAAGGTTATGCAGAATTTAGTTCATGTTACTGCTAACATCAAGTTTTGTGGCTGGTAGTATGTACCTCTTATGTCAGCTGAAATCATGAAATATATATGTTGACATTCCAATAGTTTAACAATACCACAAATGTGACATACAATGTATTGACAAAACTTAACTACATATAAAATACAAAATGTACATTTGTTTCAATGCAGAAAGAGAAGGTGTGCTGGCAATAAAAAATGAAGAGCTGCTATGAAACTGCACATCTAATGTATATCTTCCTGTAAATTGTGTTCGGCGATTATCATAGATCTCTGACTTTGTCATGCATTTTTTTTGGTTCATCATGATTTGTATGTAATACTACTGTGGCCCGTTTCACTAAACTTCGTATGACTAAAATGATCGTAAGTGCAAATATAGGATCGTCTGAAAATATTAATTGATGGATTTACATTTATTGAGCATAGGCTGCATATGCAGCCTATGCTCAATAAATGTATATACAATAATTGTTTACAAGAAAACATTGTTAATGTGAAATTTACAGACTAAAATTTTAGTCGTACAAAGTTTATTGAAACGGCCCCCTGTTCTGTAGGTTGGGCTGTGACCTAAGGGATATAACATTGTACCTCAATACCGGAGGCTGTGAGTTGAATCCTCACTGGAGGCGTTAAAACGGCTTACATTGTATTTCCATCCCACTTGTGTGTCGTATATGAGTTTAAACTGTGGTGACGTCTATTTTATGACTTTAGTTGTTAAACCTATTCACTTTCACCATAGGTTGGAGAGGCTGGTTTGATCCACCATGGTCCATGGGTGCTGAAGTTGATCCAGCTATTTGAGACCCAGCGTGTACGCCACGGCATGATGACCCTGGGGCCCAGCGGGTCAGGCAAGACCAAATGTATCCACACGCTGATGAAGGCGATGACCGAGTGTGGGGAGCCCCACAAGGAGATGAGGATGAACCCAAAGGCCATCACAGCCCCACAGATGTTTGGGCGTCTTGATGTGGCCACCAACGACTGGACGGACGGAATCTTCTCCACGCTCTGGAGGCGAACTCACAAAACAAAAAAGGTGACATGGGCTTACATACATTTCCGAGCTTGACAATTCTTTGTGTATGTATTGATATATATATATTGTGGGAAGACACCTATAAAAAAAGGAGTGCATCTGCTCATGTTCAGGGTGACCGAAAAAAAATAGGTATTCAGCTGGGGCATCCATCTGCTGACATGACAGGCCACATTTCTCATTACATCTTAAATCAATGCCTCAAATATGTTAAATTGGAGGATAGTCTTCATACTGTTAAATTTGATGCATCAAATGGTCATCTATAGTGCTGTAAGCATTGATTACACCATTGCCCCCTCTCTATATGACATTTGCTGTGCTGGGATGTTGTACCTTTTCATTTTTTCTCCAGTAACTGGAGGTCCAGTTTTATTTCATTAGTGCATTAATGTTACTCCAGGGTGAGCATGTCTGGTTGTTGCTGGATGGCCCAGTGGACGCTATCTGGATTGAGAATCTCAACTCTGTCCTTGATGACAACAAGACGTTGACCTTGGCCAACGGTGACCGTATCCCCATGGCGCCCAACTGTAAGATCATCTTTGAGGTGCACAATGTGGACAATGCGTCGCCTGCCACCGTTTCCAGGAACGGGATGGTGTTCATGAGCAGTACCATTCTCGACTGGGACCCTATCCTCAAAGGTAAATATCACACTAATTGATGTAAAATTTCTATTCTCAGGTATAATTTATCCATTAACCTGTTACAGACGGGATACAATTATAGTAGTATGGACCTTTTGAGAGACAAAATCCCTATTTTCTTTATTTCCTTTCAAAAGAATATGTTGTTACCACTCATTTGAACCGTCTCGATGAGACGGTTCAAATGAGTGGTAACAGCATGTACCTTTATCGAGAAATATACAAAATAATGAGATTATTTCAACAATAATTCTCACATCCTTAGGCTGAAAAGGGTTAACCAAGTTTGTTTAATGGACTCCAATTGCAGACAGCAGGAGAATGATCACTATGCTGTCCATGCATCTGAAATACTGCATAATCTGCTTTGTTGAATGTTCCAAAGACTTGTCTCAACATTTGTGATCTGGTATTATTATCCCCTCACCGATCGGCAAACGAGGCAATAGCGTTAGTCTATATGTACGTATGTGCGTGCATACGTACACGTGCGTTAGTAACACCTTTCATTTATCATAACTCACAAACCGCTTCACCGATTTTGATAATATTTGGCCACAATATATGGATGGTTCTTTGTTTTGCATATGACCCACGTCCGACCGCCCATGGTCAAGGTCACTGAGGACTTGTGTTCACCTTGTTTGTAAGTCAAAATGTTTTGTTTTTTTTCTCTTTATCATCAAGGCTGCCAGCGAGGGGATTAGCTTAGTGATAACGATGCCCTTGTTGTTAGTTACCTTGCATGTGTACTGCAGTCCCACCTCCCAATCTTGCTTGAATGTAATATCGTTCAATATTGTGCATCTATAGACTGTTGATGTGGTCTGCGAATAATCGTTTAATATTTTGCGTCTATAGGTTGGCTGTTGACACGATCTGCGAATAATCATTCAATATTTTGCATGTATAGGTTAACTGTTGACGTGGTCTGCAAATAATCATTCAATATTTTGCATCTATAGGTTAACTGTTGACGTGGTCTGCAAATAATCATTCAATATTTTGCATCTATAGGTTAACTGTCATTACGCAAACATTGTATTAGCGAGCTTACCTCACCAAACCCCCGGTTACCTATGTAAACAGTGGGTTTGATGAGGTTGCCGCGCAATAGGTAATGCGGTCAAATAGGTCACGATGCAGTGACTATTTTCAATCAATAACTTATGTTGTAAGCGATTGTAATGTGTATTTTCAATATTTATATTATTAAAATGTATCATATCGGTACCCCTTTAAGTAATATTTGTATATTTTAAATGTAATGATGTTGTCATGAAGCGCATGAATATAAGTATTAATTAATCCAGTTTATATTGAGGCAAATCATACAGCCTAAAAACATAGTGCTTGAGTATAAACCATAGTATCGTATATTATTCATAAGTATATCACTATTAAACATTAATTACAATATGTATGCATATTATTAAAACAGTAGATGCTACCGCTGTTTCGCTGTATGTGATATTTATAACAAAATATTTTTTATTCGTCCGCGTACGGATTTCTGTCACACAAAGCGCCATTTTCAGTTCATATTTTGACCTGTGCATATGAACCGCAATAAGTTTAAACAACGCTCGATTCCGTCCAATTCAGATTTCTCTGCAGAATGTTCAGACTAACTACATATTAAGTAATGTTGCTAAATAAGTGTTAACGGCTGGAACATGGTTATCACTAAAAGGAAGAAACCACAGACGTATTATTGAAAAATAAGATTTACCTGAGACCTCATGGAGGCCGCCATTAATCCAGTGTAAACAATAGACCGTGTGATCCAATTTCCTGAGTAGCCCCCGCTTAGTGAAACGATGTGCTAATCATGATATTATGTTCCCCAATAATTGGAAACAGTTTGAATTTCTCGGTAAAAACTACGAAAGTCATAAAAAAATAACGATGTCTATTTAACACTGGATACGCTTAAACGGTATTACTCTCTCATCGGATCGTCAGTTGTCGTCGATAGCGATTTAACGTACTGATCTGGTCTTAATTTATTGTCAACTTTCAACGCCATTTACAGAATATATGGTTAATTTTGGAAATAAATAACGGCAAATTACGATGACGTCTGCTCTGAAATATCTGTCAACATGCGGACGTAATTTAAGGAAATCGATTATATTTTAAGGCTACATCTGTGACTAATTACGAATTTATGTATGGTCTTTGGCTACACCCGACACATTACACAGATATATAGTTGTAAATACACGTCGCTTTGTGTGGGGAAAAAATCGATAATGCGTAGTTGTGTGTGACGAGGTGTTGATCTGATGACACCACAGCTGTGACCCTTAGGCAATGTTTTGAAATTGATGTGTCGTTTTGATGTGTGCCGCAACACCTCACTGTCGGAGACAACATGACAATTAACGATATACTCTTGATTATACACAGATCTATTAGACGGCTGGTTATTTAAAATAAAGAGTAGTTCAGTACACCTTCGCCGATATTGTTTTTAGAAAATCAGTAATATTTTCCGGAAATGGTGTTGGAAAGTTGACAAAAATTCTATCACCGTATTTAGTGTGCCGATATTGTTTTAAAAAAAACAGTAATTTTTTTCCGTAAATGGTGTTGAAAATTGACAAAATATATAGCCGCATTTCTCCGATATTCGTTTAGAAAATCACCAATATTTTCTGTAAATGGTGTTGACACAAAATGCAGCGTTCACGCGGAATTCAAATAAAATACAAAATAATAATTTAATAAATAGACGCCGATGGCTACTGTGTTTGCGGCCAGTGAATTCTGGTCGTGGTAGCCACAGGCGCAGTTCGAACAGTGTTGTGAGCAGATGGAGGACAATAATTATTTCAAATTCATAAAAAAATGTTTGCTGTCGAAAATTAATTAATTGTGACAGCCAAAAAAAAAAGATTTTGGGATAGTAAAACATTATATGGTATAGACAGTATAGACAGTACCTCAAACTTAAAAAAACAGTAACAAACTGTCTGTGTATATATTACTTAAACTTAAAACATCAGTAACAAACTGTCTGTGTATATATTACTTAAAGACAGACACTTTAATTGTTGGTAAGTTTCTATCAATTTATAGGTATTTTTATTAAAATCATAAAATTGTGAAAATATTAAAAAATATTAAAATCACAAAAATAATATATATGGAGAAAAAAAATTATACCACGTCGAGGTTTGAACCCCCGACCCTTTCGGGAATCGGTAATTAAATCATTGAAGTCGGCGACCTTAACCTCACGACTGTTGCGCCATTTATGACAATCACAGTTATACAGAAGTGCTATCAGTATTACGCCACCATTTGAACGTAATAATTATTAAATTATTTGCAACTCCATCTACCGTTACAGAGATACGCTATTGAAACAACATGTATTAGTACCCATAACATAACAAAGTAATGTATCATTATATATCACAGGAGATAGCTTAAAACTATATATACTAATCATAAACAGAACAATCCGCTTGGCTCGTATGAAAATAGTTCGCGTGATATTGATTATCTCCCTTGCCGAAAGTAGTTCAGTGATTTATTAATTCCAAATAAGACGTGTTTGCGTAATGGTTGACGTGGTCTGCAAATAATCATTCAATATTTTGCGTCTATATGTTGGCTGTTTACACGATCTGCAAATATGGCTGTGACTGGAGAAATGGGGCTCATGGGTATTGTGACTAGTGTAGACGCAGATCAGCCTGGGCATCCACACAGTCTGATCAGGATCAGCACTGTTCACCATTCCATCAATAAAAGAACCGTCGTGCTTCTAAGAAGCAATAATAAATCATTATCAGTCTCCAGAACAGTGCTATTTAATCAGTAGCCGATTTCACCAACATTGCAAAGTATACTTCACTAGCAAAGTATACTTTGAGGGAGTAATCATTTATTTTTCCTGAAATGCATTATTTCATATAGCACTAACAAATGCATATATTTCATGATTAAAAGTATGCAGAATTATTATACTGAATTTATTACATTATCACAGCCAAAATGGCTGTGATAACTTAGTGTTATAAATGCAGAATAATAAAAATTAATAAATTTATCATAAAATTGAAAATTTCTCCGTCAAAGTATACTTTGCTAGATAAGTATACTTTGCAATGTTGGTGAAATAGGCTACAGAAGTTACACTGGTCACAAAACCCATAAGCCGCATTTCTCCAGTCACAGCCACAAATAATCGTTCAATATATATATATCTACAGCTTGGCTCTTGACACGGTCGGCGATGCAGCAGGATGTGATCTACAGTGTGTTTGAGGTCCTCTTCCCGGTGCTCTACACCAACCTCATCCAGTTCATGAATCCCAAGATGGATGTAAGTATGGCAGGCACCTTTATTCTGCCAAATGGGCCACCAGCTGAGAAGAGAACTTAAACATTGTGCATCATTGATTCCCATGTATATTCACTCAGTAGGTTTATGATATAAGTTGTGTTGCTGATTGCAGTAAGCCTATATTAATGACTAAATGGTGTGGTAAGCCCATAGTTTTATTAGTGACTAAATGTTAAACAGCCTATGCTTTGACCAGAATGCTCAGGCTCCTTTGGGGCCACGTTGGTAATCTGTATTTTAACCCATTACATGCGGAATACACCGTTACTGGTACAATTTTTTTTAAATATTTTATTTTTATTTTTGTTATGTCTCAATGAAAGTATATGTTGTGACCACTCATTTGACCCGTCTCGGTGAGAGTCTTCAAATGGTTGTCGCGACATATACTTCTAAGCATATTTAAAAAAAATATTTATGATTTTCTCCACAATAAAAAGGACATATCCTTAATAGCATGAAATGTGTTAAGCAACTTATCACTTGTTTGCTTTCTGGTTGTTATGGTTGAGGCACCCTGTCTGAATACAGACCATGGTTGATCTTTAACCCTTACTACGCTGAATTAAATGTTGTTGTCTGCTGGAAATGTTTTATTTTCAATATTTCTCGACAAAAACCTGGTTTTGACAGCACATGAGAATCGTCTCCACTGGAGACGATTCTCATGTGCTGTGAAAACATGTTTTTTGTTAAGAATTAAAGCAAAAATGAAAAACAGCAGACGGCAATTTCCGTCAACAGCGTAAGAAGGGTTAATGGTTTCCACTGATGCACTGTTTGGGTGGGCTGTATATATGTATCTGTCCAAGTTCTAGAGCGTGTGACCAGTGATACTCCAGATCTGCTTCATCATGTTATACCTCCCCTACAGCTGCTGCAGTGCAACTACATCCGCCAGGCAATAGACCTACTGGAGGGCCTCATCCCACGTCGGGACGACAACAAGGACATCAGCCGCGATCACCTGGAGAAGCTGATCGTGTTTGCCATCATGTGGTCCCTTGGGGCCCTGCTGGAGATACAGGACCGCAGGAAGGTACGGCCATACATGGCCGGCTTATGTTGGCCCCCTGGCTTATGAAGGAACCATACAGCATTTACAGGCTAAACCACAGGCTAAACCATATATAATTTGTTTGCTAAACCATATAGCATTTACTACCTAAACCAAGACAGCATTTGTAGTCTAATTCATATAGAATTTGTAGGCTAAACCGTATAGCATTAACAGGCTAATTATGTAACACAGACCATATATACATTGTAGTCTAAACCACATAGCATGTGCAGGCTAATTATGTAACACAGACCATATATACATTGTAGTCTAAACCATATAGCATGTGCAGGCTAATTAATGTAACACAGACCATATATACATTGTAGTCTAAACCATATAGCATGTGCAGGCTAATTATGTAACACAGACCATATATACATTGTAGTCTAAACCATATAGCATGTGCAGGCTAATTATGTAACACAGACCATATATACATTGTAGTCTAAACCACATAGCATGTGCAGGCTAAACCACAGGCCAAAGCATGTAGCATTTACAGGCTATACCATATAGGCTAAATAGAATTTGAGGGCTAAACCATATATAATTGTTGGCTACACCATATAGAATTTGTAAGCTAAACCATATAGCATTTGTAGGCTAAACCATATAGAATTGTAGGCTACACCATATAGCATTTGTAAGCTAAACCATATAGAATTTGCAGACTGAATTATGCCGACTGAAAATTACTATGCTGGTCGAAAATGTTGTAAGGTTCCTTTTGTGAGCCAGTGGCCTATACCTGAATGTAACTAGATATTTAGCATGTTATTTTCAAATCATTTGTACATTTCAAAAGCTTCTAACTAATATCCTTTATGTAGTCGCATTATATTTTATTCTCAAAAAAGCAGTTAGCTTTGGTGTAACATTTTAATAACATTACTTGTGCTAACAGTATTGTGCCGCTTTTCTTACCTTAATTAGAAACAGTTTGGATAGAAATGCTTTCATTGTCACATAATATTTTATTTGCTACATGTATTCGCAGTCTGATATTCACATTTAACACTTCTTATGCCTCTGTGGCCAGTTTCACCAAACTTTGTTCAACTAAAATGTTTGTAATCCAATAATTGTTTACAAGAAAATGGTCTTGATGTGAAATTTACAGACTATCATAATTTTGCACTTACAAACATTTTAGTTGTACAAAGTTTAGTGAAACAGCCCCCAGGTGTTGAAGAGTCAGTGGTATATAGCGTTTGAACTGTCCGTCCATTCATCAGTCTGTCACACTTGCATCAAAATGTTGTTACAGTTTCTTTAGCCAGCCGTATCTTCTATTTATTTTGAAAGTTTATTCCAAAATGTGGACACTTGCTACATGTGAATATAATTTTATTATGCGATGTGCATGCTACCATTAACATAACTATGACGTTTTTAGAGCTTCATACGATTGCTACAATGCAATGCCTTTTATCTCATCAAAAAAGGTTGTAGGAGTATCTTTCACACTTCACAACTTCAAAATATATCTTTATTATATGTGGCTGTGACTGGAGAAATGGGGTTTATGGGTCATGCGATCAGTGTAGATTCAAATCAGACTGTGCGGAATCTTTCACACTTCACAACTTCAAAATATATCTTTATTATATGTGGCTGTGACTGGAGAAATGGGGTTTATGGGTCATGCGATCAGTGTAGATTCAGATCAGACTGTGCGGAATCTTTCACACTTCACAACTTCAAAATATATCTTTATTATATGTGGCTGTGACTGGAGAAATGGGGTTTATGGGTCATGCGATCAGTGTAGATTCAGATCAGACTGTGCGGAATCTTTCACACTTCACAACTTCAAAATATATCTTTATTATATGTGGCTGTGACTGGAGAAATGGGGTTTATGGGTCATGCGATCAGTGTAGATTCAGATCAGACTGTGCGGAATCTTTCACACTTCACAACTTCAAAATATATCTTTATTATATGTGGCTGTGACTGGAGAAATGGGGTTTATGGGTCATGCGATCAGTGTAGATTCAGATCAGACTGTGCGGAATCTTTCACACTTTTCACAACTTCAAATATATCTTTATTATATGTGGCTGTGACTGGAGAAATGGGGTTTATGGGTCATGCGATCAGTGTAGATTCAGATCAGACTGTGCGGAATCTTTCACACTTCACAACTTCAAAATATATCTTTATTATATGTGGCTGTGACTGGAGAAATGGGGTTTTTGGGTCATGCGATCAGTGTAGATTCAGACCTAGATTCAGACCAGACTGTGCATCCGCACAGTCTGATCTGGATCTGCACTGTTCGCCATTCCATCAATGAAATATCTGTCGTGCTTCTAGCAAGCAATATAGATGATATATCGTACTACAGGAGTGTGATATTTGATCAGGGGCCACACTGGTCACTAATGCCATAAGACCCATTTCTCCAATACCTTGAAGTATCCTTTCTCCATGTGAAACACATTTTTAATCAGGTTCTATACGTCTCTGATCCGATTAGTCGTCTGTTGACACAGCGTTCATGATTTACATTGTTTGCCATCTAGATGTCTGGTGTTTTGGTAAGTGTAGAGATATTGTCAACCCCCACCCATTGCCGTCACCTTTGTAATGGGCCATCATTGTTGATCAGATTTGATTGCCTTATGAAATGAAAATTCTAAATATTTTGAAATTTAAAAAAAAATCAGCTATCTTCTAGTAATTATATGAAAATATGACACATATTGTCAACATGGTATCATATTCAGAGCTCCAGTTAAGGTGCGTAATTTGGAGATAAATTTCTTATTTCTCCATCAAAAATGGCAAGTTGGGAGTGCTTTAGAATCGTCTCAATGAGACGATTCTAAAGGACTCCCAACTTGCCATTTTTGATGAAGAAATAACAAAATTTCACCCCAAGTTGGTCAAATTACGCACCTGAACTGGAGCTCTGATATTGGTGCGCCTTGTGTGAATATAGATTGAGACAAGCAATATGACACCATATTAACTGTGTAGAATCACAATAACTTATGGTATATATATAATCTCAATGATGGACCCAAACATTTCCTCTAATACTTTGTTTCATTTCTGTTCATACTAACACTGCATGCATGTCACTAGTTTTGCCGACCAGACATTTGGACAGTTGGTACTGTATTTGTATTATGTGTGGTGTTTTTATACTCAATTTGACCACACTAGGCCCATTGCCTACTCAGAAATGAAATAAAATCATTCTTTGGACCCATGTGGTGTCTAGCGGAACATCAATCCTAGAAGTACATAGGAATTCAGTGATTGTTGTGAAAGACGACTACTATGGAATGTGTTTTAGGCAATAGCAAGTTCTTTCTCTGTTAAGCGTCCGCATGCGGGTATGTTTTGAAAGTGGTTCTGTGAAAAAACAAACGCACTGTGTATGCTATTTTACACTCTTTTAATACTGGTGAAGTAGTATGGAAAGTGTGATCGGGGACTTGTCCAAGCATTACATCATTTCATGAATGTCCACTTAATAAGTTTAATACAAGTAGTTTCTGCTTCTTTTTTTTTGCTAAAGTTTTCTGGTGGAAATTTAAATGTATGCTAAAAGCTTCCTCAACCCTTTGCACACTGAGGAAGTTTTTAGCATAAATTTAAGGCCTTGTTTGTTTTTACCGGATACGTATGTAGGTTTTGGTCAACTGGGTGGACACTTAACCCTTACACCGCTATCCTAATATTTTTGTCATCTGCTGTTTATTTTCTATTTTCCATTTTATCATCAAAAACATGCTTTAAATTGACAGCACTTTAGAATAATTTACAACGTGTTTTGACAGCACTTTAGAATCATTTCCATTGGAAATGATTCTGAAGTGCTGTCAAACCATGTTTTTATTGAGAAATAATGCAAGATATAAAAGCAACAGCAGACGACAATTGTTGTGTGTAGCGGTCTAAGGGTTAACATAGAAAAGATAATGGTATGGCCTTATGGTGAATCTGCAAATTCCCAATACATTTTGCAGCACCTGTGATATGCATGACTTGAAAGTACATATACTTTGAAATTATTTTCATTATTCATTTTACTTTAAGACATTTCATATTCCTTGTATTGTATTTTGGGTCAAACAAGTTTTGTGCATTTTATATTGTGATAAAGTGGATGGGTTGTGTCCTTGGGGTTAAAACACCTGACTTTCAATCTGGAGGTTGTGGGTTCAAACCACGCTTTGGACATCAAAAATACTTTCATAGTATTTCCATCCCACTGGTCTGTCAGATGACACTTTAAACTGTAGTCCCGTCTCAATATGACCTGTTGCTGGGACGTTAAACCCATTCACTTTCACTTTTCTGTTGTGGTAAAAAAAGAATTTACTACTTTTCTCGAAACTATTCAGTAATATTTTGAGCAGGAGATTTCTGTAAAATGCAAGGGAAGTCTGATAATTTAATTGAATTGGTACGGGCTAAAACACATCAAATCAGTTGTTAAATAAAGTAATGACGCACTGCCTGTGTCAAATTGAGGGTTAAAGCACACCAAATCAGTTGTTAAATCGTGTAATTCCCACACTGCCTTTGTGAAATTGAGGGTTAAAACTGAGTTTTAACCCTCAATTTGACACTGGCAGTGCGTTAAATCGTATATTTCCCACCCTGTCAGCTTGAGGAGCTGATGCGGGCCAACACGTCGGTGGCCATGCCCAAGTGCGAGGCAGACGACACTCTCTACGAGTATGTCGTCAGTGACACCGGCACCTGGGAACACTGGTCTGGACGCGTAAGTCACCATAGGGACTGAACCACTTACACTGACCCCTTGAAATCATAAGACGGTGTGTGGTGCACATTATGACAATTGAATCTTGTATGTGAAACATTTTTTATGCCCCTGTCACCGAATGGTGAGGGGGCATATAGTGTTACCGGCATCCGTACGTACATGTGTACGTACGTACGTCCATTCTGAAACCTTAACGCTCGGGTTTCCTTTCGGATCTGCTTCACATTTCACACACACATTGCTCCAATGGTCCTCTACCGCCCTGTGACAAATCCACATTCGTCCCGCCCGCTAAGCCCAGGGTCAAGGTCACAGACTTAGTGCATTCGAAACCTTAATGCTCGGGTAAATGGCTTATAATTTCTGTTTCCTTGTTTCAAATGTGCCTCATTTTCTTTGGCTTGGGAATTCGTGTGCCGACAGGTCACATTTCTAGTTTTGTTCTGATTCAAAAATAAAACAAAGTTCAAATTGATAGTTAGCACAGCAACCAGCTTGTAACCAGCCGTCTCATCAGGATCTACAGTGTTTGTCAGTATTTTTTAAATATTTAAAAACACACCGTTATCTGATTAATGGAATGGTTCAAAATTGAGCATGGAATTACCAATATCAGATAGTTAGGGGTGAAAGGTTAGTTAAAATAGCATCTTTCCTAGATCTCGAGATAAGTTTTGTATCTCAAGAGTATTATACCCCCATATTTAAAATTTGATGCATATTTTACTTTTACAAATGTATTATTTGTGTTCTTCCCTATTAACTAGGGAAAAAATTATAAAAAAAATAAAAAAAAATTTAAAATTCACTTATTTAACACGGTTTGCTTTTTACAGCTCAACTAATTAAATTTTCAACTTTATTACAATATTTTCACTACTCGATTTGAAAATCAATGCGTATTTTCACATTGTTGTGAGTATTTTGTTCTCCCACTATTGATAATCAATGCGTATTCAGCTATTATAAGTGTGTAAAATACCACGTTATCTGGAGCTCTGTTAAAGTAGCATGTTTCCATTGCAGGTGCCGGAGTACGTGTACCCGAGTGACAGTGTGCCGGAGTACACCAGCATCCTGGTTCCCAATGTGGATAACGTGAGGACAGACTTCATCATAGACACCATAGCCAAGCAGGGCAAAGGCGTCCTGCTCATTGGTGAACAGGTAATTAACCCTTACAACGCTGAATTAAATTTTGTCGTCTGCTGGAAATGTTTTATTTTCAATATTTCTCATTAAAAACCTGTTTTGGCAGCGCATGAGAATCGTCTCCACTGGAGACGATTCTCATGTGCTGTTAAAACAGGTTTTTTGTTAAGAATTAAGGCAAAAATGAAAAACAGCAGACAACAATTTTCGTCTCCAGCGTAGTAAGGGTTAAACTTTTCAACCCTAAATAACTGGATTTTGATATGTTAATTTTTCCACCAATCTAATCGTCACACAATGATTTTCAGACTAGTCCATTTATAAAAATGGGGTGGTTATTTTAAAAAAAAAATGTGAAAATTACTTGCAAAAAGTGCAGATCCTTATGAGACGGCTCATTACGATTTACTTTGATTCTTACATCAGAAAATCTATCTCGGCAAAACCAATTGCCTGATTTTGAGTAGAAAATTTGTGAACGTTCCCAACATGAGGACAGATTTTCTCATAGACACCATAGCCAAGCATCGGTGAACAGGTAATTACCATATTGATTCTAATAGACGCCCAGGCGTATATATAATATACGATTTACAACTGTAAACATAATAACATACCAAACTGGGGCGGATCTAGAGGGGGGTTTCTACATAGATCTAAACTGCTTTTAACAAGTTGTTTCGTGTGCACAGTTTACCACCAGTTCGGGGGTGGGGGAGGTTCGAAAATAGGACAACCCACCCATTCCCCAAATGCTGGATCCGCCCCTGACAGGACTTGATTGTACTGTCTGTCAGTTTATGCTCATTTCGTATTGAGATGTTTCGGCCCACTTTTGGTCATTATGATGTAGTCGATAAAACAGTTCAAATACCCAGACATTTCGGCCTGTGTCAGTGCGATTATTTTCGGCCCACATCCAGAACAAGCCATATTTTGCTAATCTCGTAGGAAATTTCAGCCAACATTCCAACATGATGTCAATTTGACCCATATTATATAAGATGGTTTTTGAGATCCTTTTAAAATATCGTCTCCTTAACCGTGTCATTTCTGATAGCTCAGCATCCGTGCAAATAGCAACTGCCGATGAGGAAATTACTGTGACTCCTGAAACAGTTGAATTTCGCTTCCGCGTATGAAAGCAAAAGTAGTATGTTTTTTTCCCCTAATTTCCAAGGCATTTGCCTTCGAAATACTGGAAAGAAAATAAATCTAGTTGGACATTTAGCTCTGATTTTGTTCCAAGTGTGCACTGGTCATTTATTAGAGGCACTAATTTTGTGAAAATCAGCCCATTTTCAACGTCAAAACTGAGGGGTGGGCGTCTATTAGAGCATTGGTGTATCTGAGCTCCACTGTGATCCATTATCCAGGGTACGGCCAAGACGGTGATGATCCAGGGCAATTGTTCCAAGTACGATCCAGAGCTCCACCTCTTCAAGAGCTTTAACTTCTCCAGCGCGACCACGCCCACGATGTTCCAGCGCACGATTGAGGGCCTCGTGGACAAGCGGATGGGCACGACGTATGGCCCGCCCGCAGGCAAGAAGATGACAGTGTTTGTGGACGACATCAACATGCCTGTCATCAACGAGTGGGGAGATCAGGTAGGACCGGGCGATTGGTCACTTTCACACCAACTATAGTCGGCACTTTTTTGATCGTCCTCGTCCACAAACTTAACATTGGAGTAAATTTCTTATAACTTCAGTTTCCTTTCATGGAACTTATTGATATTTCACACATGCATTTGTCTGAAATGGAATTTATTTGTACATTTTCTCTTCAGACGATCATACCTAACTTTTAAAGATTCATATAAAGGGATTTCCATCCTACCTTCGACCAAGCTATTTGTATAATTCACTTTGTGCTCTACCAAAGTTCAATTAATATTAAATAACTGACATGGAGTTTAATAGCTGGCAACAGTCATGATACCAAGTTTTTAATTGAGTCTAGGAAACGAGACTTTATGAGGCTTGTTGAGGAATTTCTTCCACTTCCGAGCCGAGCCTGATAAACTTGACAACGAAATACACTAGCCTGGCATTCTCAATTTGTAGCCTTCACTTTCATTCTGTCAAAGCTGAAATAACATTAGTACGTACAGGCCGGATACAAATACAGTAGTATGAAACTTTTGAGATTTTTTCAACATTTTCTTTATTCTTTATCGAAAATATATGTTGTTACCACTCATCTGAACCGTCTCGATGAGACGGTTCAGATGAGTGGTAACAACATATCTTTTTATGGAGAAATTAACAAAATAATTAGATTTGTTCAACAAAAAGTACTGTATCCTGAGACTTCAATGGGTTAAAACAACTAGCAAAGTGTTACAATCCTGCATACCTATTACTGCTGTTATCTAGATCACGAATGAGATCACGCGACAGATGATTGAAGCCAAGGGATTCTACAACCTGGAGAAGCCGGGAGAGTTTACGAACATCGTCGACATCCAGATGATGGCCGCCATGATCCACCCGGGTGGGGGTCGGAATGACATTCCCCAGAGACTGAAGCGACAGTTCAATGTCTTCAACTGTACTCTGCCGTCCAACAGCTCCATTGACAAAATCTTCAAGACCGTCGGAGTAGGATACTTTATCAAGGTGTGATATGCAGTACACTCGTTACCTCAAACTCTCTAGACAAACTGCTGAAAACTCAGTCAAATTCTTGGTCCCAAGTACATGTTTTCCTATGTAATAACTCTTTGTTAACTCAAATGTTGGTTAATTCAAAGTATTTTCCTCAGTCCCCTGGACTTCGAGTAAACGAGTGTAGACTGTAACATTTAACTTGTCCATACGGATAGCTTTGCAAGTTGTCTCGTTGTTAACATTGAATTCTAATAATTCCCAGCTGTATATGACCATGCTGTCTTATGGACACAATATAACCACAGTCAGCCAGTCAGCCAGCCAGTCAGCCAGTCAGTCAGCCAGCCCCAGCCAGCCAGCCAGCCAGCCAGCCAGCCAGGATCTGCACTGTTTGACGTACCATCAATGAAACACTCGGCATGCTTGCTTCTGCACTATATATCATAGTCAGGCTACATGAGTGCGCTATTTGATCAGTTCGCAACTACACTAACCACAAATCTTATAAACCCAATTTCTCCAGTCACAGCCAGTGTAGAAACAGATCAGCCTGTACATCGAGCCAGTGCCGTCGTTAAATCCTAGCATTTACATTTTTAGGAACGTGGCTTCTCGGAGGAGGTGAGCATGTTGGTTGACAACCTGGTGTTGGCCACGAGGAAGGTGTGGCAGCGCACCAAGATCAAGATGCTGCCTACACCCGCCAAGTTTCACTACGTCTTCAACCTCCGCGACCTCAGCAGGATCTGGCAGGTAACGGGCATATATAGCTTGTACGGACCGAACTGTGAAAAGGGATCTTGCTACATTTGCGAAAAAAATTGTTCTTCGTCCTCTTTTGCATTCATCCAGTAGGATTAGAATTTGGTTTACATGATGGCAGTAATATGGAATGCCAAATCTACATAAACTCAAATAATTATTGCTAGCTCTAAATAATTAAATATTTAGAGCTAGCTCCAAATGATTTAGAGAGTTCTTCAAATGATTTGGAGCTAGCTGTAATTATTTAGAGCTAGCATTAATTATTTGAGTTTATGTAGATTTGGTGTTCCATAGAGTAAGGCTACATGACAGACAACATAGCACCTGCTTTTTTTCAGCATTTTATAATAAAGAAATATAAGTAATGTACTTAAAGATTGAAGTAAGCAAACCAACAGATTAAACGTTTCATTTCTTATTCACTCTCTTGTCAGGGTATGCTGAACACAACGAGTGAAGTTATTACCAATATGGGATCCTTCATGTCGCTATGGAAACACGAGTGTTTCCGCGTTATCGCAGACAGATTCACCGAGATAACGGACAAGGACTGGTTTGATAAGTCCATTAAGCAGGTACAGTACAGTCACAAGGTGTATGATCACGTGCTACTAACAACAACAACAAGTACCGATTCAAAGTACGTATTCTTTTATAGCAGGCCCGTAGCCAGGGGGTGTCGGAGCGGTCGGACGACACCCCCGCCCAGCCTCGAGGTCCACTTTTTTTAGACCACCCTAGATACCTCAGGCCCCTTGGGCCTTCAAAACAACCCCCCCCCCCTTCAAACATGTCTGGCTACAGGCCTGTATAGTGTCCTTATTACGTAACGGATTTTGATGAAATATGGCGCATCAAACGCGTCTTGTTAAGCTGCATTTGGTGGTCTCTGTATTTTCGCCCAAACTTCTGTCGGAGACACGGAAATCGATTCTTCGCAAAAACGACCAAAGTCTGTGCCAAACTCTCTAGACCACAATATGCACAGCTCATGAAGACGCATTTGCTGTTCCATATTTCATCAAAATCCTTTGCATATTAAGAAAAATATCAAATAATACTTACTTTGGAGTGGGCGACATTGTTATTGTTGTAACCACGTGATCATGCCCCTTGAGTCAGTGTGTGTAGTTGATCTCTCACATACAGTGAACCCTCTCTAAACCGGACATCCTGCCAACTCCCCAGGGTGTCCGGCTTAGAGAGGCTTCACTGTAAATTAGATATTTGATCATTCTGAGCCATAGGTGTGTGCTCTGTGATCACGAGCATACATTATCACCTGGTATGACCGATGAAACTCATAAAAAAATAAGATCACAGGTGTGTTCTTCATGTCTGGTTTAGAGAGGTTCCAATGTATTGTGTGTATCGTAATAACCCTAAATATTTGGACACGCTTTATTCTGGGAAACACCTATAAATGTAAGATTTCCCACAATGAAGAGTGTCCCAATAGCTCTGGTTAGTATTAAAGTACTGGTTTATCACAATCACAATGTATTTGGATATACAGAGAATAGTAGGTTAGTGCCGTGAATGGGAAAAAATATCTGGCAAGGCTTAGGAAACGGGATGGGCGAGGCTCTGCCGAGCACATCCCGTTTCCGAGCCGCGCCAGATATTTTTCCCATTCACGGCACTAACCTACAATTCTATATATCCCGTCAACACCTACAAATGGCTTTAAAATGCAAAAAAATAACCCCAGTCACATATTCATACGCAGTGATTAGGTCGTATTGACAGGATATCAAAAATGTTTCACGGCACCGTGTTTCACGGCACATACTCACTGTGTTGACGGGATAAAACACAAATGGTGTCCAAATA
The DNA here is from genome assembly GCA_029237695.1 of Conchocele bisecta. NCBI lineage: Eukaryota > Metazoa > Mollusca > Bivalvia > Lucinida > Thyasiridae > Conchocele > Conchocele bisecta. The sequence goes on from CM055265.1 coordinate 141,958,051, forward strand.
CTTTGGTTAATACGGTAGTCAATATGTCACATGACTGTTTGGGTTAGTTTCTCGACCAATGAAAGCACAGCATTTCGTCTCAATTAATCGCATATTTTGATTGATGCTTTCGCCAAGACATATTAAGTTAATCATTAAATGTTGCAATACATACAAAGTTGTGTTTATAAACAGATGTAATTCCCTGTGACGTGAACCATGTCACGATATGTACATGATCGATTCGGTATAAAACCGCCAATTACTTAATAGTGTTGTAATTTGAAAATATGTTTTTGGGTGCTCTACATGTTCACGCAATTTGGCGAGCCAAACAAAATAACAAAATAATTTATTAAAATTTCATTATGTGAGCTATTACTTCTTTCTTATATAACCACTTTCATGCTGAGCATACACCATTATATTCATGGAAAATCCTAAATATTTTCCTTATATGAGCTCAGTAGCCGATTTCACCAACATTGCAAAGTATACTTTTGTAGCAAAGTATACTCTGAGGGAGTAATCATTTATTTTTCCCGAAATGCATAAATCTTTCATATAGAACGACTGCATATATTTGATGATTAAAAGTATGCAGACTTATTATACTGAATTTATTACATTATCACAGCCAAAATGGCTGTGATAATGTAATAAATTCAGTATAATAAAAAATAATAAATTTATCCTAAAATTGAAAACTTCTCCCTCAAAGTATATTTGTTAGAAAAGTATACTTTGCAATGTTGGTGAAATAGGCTACAGAAGTATATGTTGCAACCATCATTTGAATAGTCTCATAGAGATGGTTCAAATGAGTATAGTCACAACATATACTTTGTGGGTGGCAGGTGGGAGCACGCGATGGGTAATTTAACGATCGGGGTTCATCCTTACCAGAATCCCGACTGGAGACCTGTAGCCTATTTCATCAACATTGCAAAGTATACTTTAGTAGCAAAGTATACTTTGAGGGAGAAATTTTCATTTTTTTTTGAAAAATTTATTAATTTTTATTATACTGAATTTATTACATTATCACAGCCATTATGGCTGTGATAATGTAATAAATTCAGTATAATAATTCTGCATACTTTTAATCATGAAATACATGCATTTGTTAGTTCTATATGAAATAATGCATTTCAGGAAAAATAATGATTACTCCCTCAAAGTATACTTTGCTAGTAAAGTATACTTTGCAATGTTGATGAAATAGGCTACTGGTTTGGCCCTCACATACGTCTTTGGCATTTTGTATGTGACAGTTGAATCTGGTTATATCCCTTATAAGAGTAATCCTACCGGTATTACTTTTAAATAGGGGAAGGGGCCAAGCGACTTTGGTGCGGTATGGACCTGGCACCAGGTCAGGTTATTCTAATTTCAGGGCTGAATATGTTGTATCTCGATGTAAATATTCCGTTCTGATTTTGGGATTTTCCCCCCAATGCAGCAGGTTAAAACGGGATCGAACCTGTTTGCCCGGCCTTACATGACCTTAGCTGTTGATAGGCCGTTAAACACCAATAAACAAAAACAACATATACTTTCATTGAGAAACAACAAAAATAAAAATAAAATATTTAATAAATTTCATTCCTGGAAAGGTGTATTCCGAAAGGAATGGGTTAATATAATAACACACCGTGTCCATTTGTGATCTTATTCCAAAGCTGGTCACTGTAGAACTGATTTCAATAACATGATATGTATCATGTGTAGAGGCAGTTAAAAACCAATTGAAACATTTAGCTTCAGATAGCCTTCACATCCATGATGTATAATGCTGGTGTTCATTAGTCAAAACATACCAGTATTGTTGTTTCAAAAATAATTATTCTGAAGGCACACAAGTACAAAATGAGCTCAATTACCCGCTTTATAATGACTTGTTTTATCATATTGCTCACCTGCAAAAGATTAACCCTTACCATATTGAATTAAATTGTGTTTTTTTTTCTGTTACAAACATGGTTTGACAGCACTTTAGAATCATTTCCTTTGGAAATGATTCTAAAGTGCTGTCAAGCCGTGTTTTTATAGAGAAAGAAGACAAAATATAAAACCACGACAGACAACAATTTTCACTCCCAGCATTCTAAGGGTCAAATCCAACTATCGAGCCTCTCATTTTGTCATGTCCATAGGTGGCAGAAGAGGATTGTGGCCTAGCTGCAGCGACAGAAATGGACGCGGAACCGTATTTTGTTGACTTCCTGCGTGACGCCCCGGAAGCCACAGGTATGTGGGGAAGTTGATACGCTTACCACCTCACCAACATTGTGTTACTGTAACCCTATCACCCGTAAATAACTGGCATAGATTGGGATCATGGTAATTTTTGGACTACCGTAATAATCCTAAATATCGGCACACTATTTGTTATATGTGTTTACCCAGAATAAATACTGTCTGAATATTTTGGGTTATTACGGTAGTAATGGGGATTTTTTTTTTAATCAGAAAAAGACTGACAAACAATGGAGATCTTGATGATATGGCTCAGCAAAAGAATAAATAGGTAAAGATAAATACGTAGCCACAGTTCATATCATGATGAGACAGCTTGTTATAAGAAGACTCATCAGGGTATATTTGTTTGGCATATAATTTACGGTTTAAATCTAAATTAATTGATTTTCTCATTGTACCATTTGTAAAAACAATAACACATGACCGGGTTTGTTTGCCATACATGTATGGACCATGTGGTAATGTTGGATCAGATTATGGAATACTTGGCAAAGTTTGACAGTGTCAAACATAAGTATTGTTGTTACCGTATATGCATTAGCTTTTGCAGTAAACGGTCCAAATGTTAGTTTTCATCAAATCTTCATTGCCTGAAATTGTGCTTTATATATGTATGACATGCCATAATAAACATGTCCACATGTGTTTGGAGCCCTAAATCAGCCTGAAGCATACAATAAAAACTTGGGTCTTCATCAGATTATCTCAGCAGGCCCGGATTATCTTGGCAGACTGGTTATAACCCCAGATGGGCCAAATTTTCTCATGTCCGATCCAGAGCTCCAGTTAAGGTGCGTAATTTGGAGGTAAATTTCTTATTTCTCCATCAAAAATGGCAAGTTTCGAGTGCTTTAGAATCGTCTCAATGAGACGATTCTAAAGGACTCCCAACTTGCCATTTTTGATGAAGAAATAACAAAATTTCACCCCAAGTTGGTCAAATTACGCACCTGAACTGGAGCTCTGGGATCACCTTGTGATGTGTCATAACAGAAGTTCTGACCAGCTAACCCTATAATAGGATCTAACTTTAAGGGATCAGTGGAAGAAGGGGGCTAAGTCCATGATGGACTTAGCCCCCTTCTTCCACTGACCCCTTCAATTGTTAGCCTGATCCAGGGCTACATAGCTGTAAAGGCAATTTAACTTTTTGGCCATTACAAGTTCTATGTATTTTATAGTAATACCTTAATACTCTTCAGATTGTGTGGTGGAGTAAGGTATGCTACGGTATTAGGTAGTTACCTAGTGACAGATGCTTCTGTGTGTAAATGAGACAGCTCTATTATCATCTCTATAGAGAATACCTGGCTAGAGTTATTTAGTATTAATTATATCAGGCAAGGCTAGGAAGCGAGTAGGAAATTCTGAGCAAAGCTCCAGTTAAGGTGCGTAATTTGGAGGTAAATTTCTTATTTCTCCATCAAAAATGGCAAGTTGGGAGTGCTTTAGAATCGTCTCAATGAGATGATTCTAAAGGACTCCCAACTTGCCATTTTTGATGAAGAAATAACAAAATTTCACCCCAAGTTGGTCATATGACGCACCTTAACTGGAGCTCTGATTCAGAGTCAACGTTTTCATGCCAAACATAGTAAACTTAATGAATTAATTGATATCAAAAGACATTAGCATGGTGATCTGTTTATCAGGTAATGTTTTATACTACAAAATGGACAAATATAAGGAGTTTTTTGTTAAAAACAACACATACTTGTTTACGTTGCGTCATTACACTGACGTCATTCAGTTACCTGGTTCGACCAATGGAATGTCAGAGAAAGTAGTTGCGAGCCAGAATTGTGTATGTAGTCAATGCAGGATACGGCACCTTGTTATCAGTCATGTGTATCAGACCAATGCATTATAACTCACCTGATCAAATGCCATATTCACTATAACATATACTATAACACAATAACAATAGATTTTAAGAAAATAGCATGATATCCTCATACTATTAATTATAGATTTAAGTTAGAAAATGAAAAGCGGGTGTGTGCCAAGGGCGGATTCACATACGGGAAAACCTGGCGCACGCCACCCTAAAACTCAGCGAGTAAAGATATTTTTGCTCTAAAATGCGCCAGAACGCAGCAAAATGGGGTGTATATATCAAAAATATTCCGGATAGCATACCACCGAACCCACCTAGCAGTCTCCTGAGCTCTGCTCGGTCGACGAACGAACGGTGCTAGTTCGAAAATTTAGTAAACTATTTCAATGAAGAAGTCCCCTCTACCACCATAATCTGAAATCCAGGATCCGCCCCTGTGTGCTCAGATATAGTGAAACATGCTATAATATCACATTCATGCCAATGTTAATTCACAACAAAATACCTCTTTTATTTGAAACATCTTGTTAAGATAACATAACTGGATTCAATGTGTATTGATAACAGCACAATTAATAATTATACTATTTCTTGCAAGGTTGAGGCACACTTTTCTGAAAATGTTTGGGTTAGTGTGTGACAACAAATTGTGTACAATGTATGTATTCGAACATGTAATTGAAATTAGTTATTGCTAGCTATTTAGTGTCTGTAATCTGTTAGATTAATCTTCATATAAGCTATATGTACTGGATGTATTAGAGATATATGTATGCATGTATATTTTAGTTAGTATAGAGTTGTGATTTCTTTCTCAAAAAAAAAAAGCAAAGAAATTCTCTAAAATTAAAAATGTTAATGATGGCCAAGAATTAAAAGCAAAATCAGAGTTGAATATTATATTTATAGGTTTCACTGTCATTTATTGTTGACGACAATGTCTGGTCATTACATTTCTTTGAATGCTCACATGCCTGAACTACTATGACCTCTCTAAACCGGACACCATGGGGACGACCCAGGGTGTCTGATTTACATTGGTTCCACTGCATTGCCAAAATGAATGTTCTTCAGAGTCGTATAATAACCACATGTTTGTCCGGCAGATGGAGTAACTGTATCGACAGGTATTAGTTCTGTTGTCATTAACCCTTAGAAGGCGGGAACCGAAAATCGTCGTCTGCTGTTGTTTCTTATTTTGTATTTTCACTAAATAAAAACATGGTTTGGCAGCATTTTAGAATCATTTCCAATGATTCTAAAATGCTGTCAAAGCATGTTTTTGATAAGAAAAATGGAAAATAAAACATAAACAACAGACGACAAATTTTAATTCAGCACTGTAAGGGTTAAGAAATAATTCCAACTGCAAATGCTTTACATGATTCTGGGCATTGAACAGCATTGCCATGGACCATGAGTGGCCACATCCGGGCCCATGAATAAACTTCAAAATAGTTGAACTTTTATGTATCAATTTGAAGTTTCAAATGCAAAAAAAATGCAAGTAAACAAATGTAAGTATATATATATATATGTATCGAAATTAAATGTTAAATGTGTAAAACACAATAATGCGAAGATATTGTAAACTTACATTTGTTCACTTGGCATTTGTTTTGAGTGATATTAACCCTTACACCGCTATCTTAATTTTTTTGTCGTCTGCTGTTTATTTACTATTTGCCATTTTTATCATCAATGACATGCTTTGACAGCACTTTAGAATAATTTATAACATGTTTTGACAGCACTTCAGTATCATTTCCAATGGAAATGATTCTGAAGTGCTGTCAAATCATGTTTTTTATTGAGAAATAAGGCAAGATATAAAAGCAACAGCAGACGACAATTATTGTGTGTAGTGGTCTAAGGGTTAAACTGTTCACCCTATTGCTATGAAACATAGAATTAAACATAGAATTTATAATCATTTTAATCACCTTGAAAAATAATTGTGTTGGAATTACCGTATATGGAAAACAACATTTTTGGAGAATTTATCAGGGATATAAAGTTTTAAAAGGCCAACAATATTGGCAGAAGGCCTTCCAACCTTCAATCCTTTCACCCCTAAGTAACTGGAATGGATTTTAATATGTTAATTTTGCAACCAAATTCAACCGTGACAAAATGATTTTCAGACTAGTCCATTTATGAAAAGGGGGTGTTTTTGTTCTTAAAAATATGAAATTACTTGCAATAAGTGCAGATCCTGATGAGATGGCTCGTCACGATCCAGCTCATCTGGATCTACACTTTTTGCCAATACCACTATACAGGCCTGTGGTGTTGAATGGGTTAAGAAAGCCTTCGGCCAGTATGGTTGGTCTTAAAAATTTAAGAAGGCCTTCAGCCAGTATTATTGGACTTTCAAATGCTTTCACCGTGAAAATTGTCCAAAAATGTTGTTTATTCGTACATTGTTTATCTTGTATCTGTATCCATGTCCAACTGCTTGATATGGTATAAAACAGTACAATATTAAAAATAAATGAAGCTTGATCCAGAGGAAAATGTGATCCTATGTTTCTTTTTGGTAATTTTCAATAAATGACGAGAGGTTTGTAAAAGATTAAAAGGTAATGCAGAAAATATAGACTTGTGGTAAGGTTAATTTTCTCAGAGCCAGACAGAGAGAACTTTCCAATAATTATGAGACATGCCATGTGATTTTGTACCTAAGAACATGTACAATATCTTGTGAAAAATGTTTATAAAATTCACGACATTTTCCGTAAATGATGTCTCAAGTAGACAAAACTTTAATAGCATTACGCATTTGCTATGAAAGTGTTGTCAACTTTCGATGTCAGATGCAGAAAATATCACTGTTTCTGTAGTGGGTGGTGGTCGGGCGAATGAGATGGCATAAATTAACAGTATGGGTTCCTCCTTATAGGAATCATGATTTGCCTGGTTTGGCCCTCAGATACGTTTTATCTTTGGCTCTTAGTTACCTGGGAGTTGAATTGGGTTATTGCCCATTATAAAAGTAGTAAGATTATTACTGATCCTACTGCTTTTGGGAGGGGCCAAGTGATTCTGGTGTGGCGAGGACCTGACATCAGATCAGGATTAATCTGATTTCAGGGCTGAATATATAGTTTTCTTATTGTAAATATTCAGTTCTGATTTTGGGATTTTCCCCCCATTTGTACATGTACTTGAACATGTACATGTACTTGTACAGGTAATATATGGGAGTTAATACTAAACCCATTGACCCAGCCTTAAATGACCTTAGCTGTTGATAGGCCGTTAAACCCAAACAAACAAACACTGTTTCTGTAAATATTTTGTCATGAAATGCACATGTGATGCACATGTTCTTAACCGTTAGACCGCTACTCACAACAATTGTCGTCTGCTGTTGCTTTTATATCTTGCCTTATTTCTGAATAAAAACATGCTTTGACAGCACTTCAGAATCATTTCCAATGGAAATGATTCTGAAGCTGTCAAAGCATGTTGTAAATTATTCTAAAGTGCTGGCAAAGCATGTTTTCAATGATAAAAATGGAAAATAGAAAATAAACAGCAGACGACAAAAAAATTAAGATAGCGGTTTAAGGGTTATTTGCAAAATCACATGTCATATTGTGTCATATTGTCATTATAATCTCAGGCTTAAAGGCACTATGTCTCGGATGATGTTTTTCACCATATGGACTGCAAATGGCACAAACACCCCATTGTATTTGATCAAATGCTAAGGAGATTGTATTTTATTTTAAATGTATAAAACAGATAAAATATTGCAAATTGCATGTTGTCCCCAGTTGAAGTCTGTATAGTGTCTGTTCGTGTATGTGACCTGCCATCACAAAATGTGGCTTATATATTATGTGAACAGTGTAGCCCCATATCAGAGTACACACTCTTCGCTATTTGGTTGGAAAAACATATCTGATGCCTGTAAGGAGAACTATATCTGCAGTGTGTACACAAGTGTGCTAGCTGTTCATGTGCTACACCGGTCGAAAACGCATTTAAGAACCTAATCTCGCCTGGGGTTATTTGATTTTTGTGGGGCTATGCTAGTCACAAATGTCTTTCGATACTGTGGATCCATGTGCAGGCCCAGTTCCGGGGCCCGTTTCACTAAACTTCGTACGACTAAAATGTTCGTAAGTGCAAATTTAGGATCGCCTGGAAATCTCAATTGATGGATTTACATTTATTGAGCATAGGCTGAATTTGCAGCCTATGCTCAATAAATGTAAATCCAATAATTAGTTGCAAGAAAACATTGTTAATGTGAAATTTACAGACTATCATAATTTTGCACTTACGAACATTTTAGTCGTACGTGGTTTAGTGAAATGGGCCCCTGGCCTATAATTCTGTGTAGTTCTCCTCATCTAAAACATATTATTGGTTCAAATTTACATTAACATATGCTCTCGTATGTATCTAAATTGAATGGGTCAGTGGAAGAATTGGGCTAACTCCCTCAGGAACTTAGTCCCCTTCTTCCACTGACCTATTCAATTGTTCAATTGCAGAATCTTACTTTTACTTCTTAGATTTGGTTCAAAAGTACAGGTTGATCTTGATTTACACTGGCTATAAATGAATGTGTACTCCTTTTGTTATGTCATGTGACATATTGTGTCATTTGTTACACTGAAAATATGCAAATAAGGTCAAGTTGTTTTAAGCAGCAACTTCTGCTATTATGGGTCCGTGGGACCTCTGATCATATAATTCAAACATAATTGCTTCCTAAATGTGATACATGTATATATGTATAACATACCGGTATTTGAACATTGCCTTGTTACTATATACTATATGGTTCATGGAGTGGCCAGCTCGGCCATCTTTGTTTATTCAAGCCATCGCCAGTTTCTCATCTTTCGCCGTTTGACAAAGAATGAAAAATGCAATGTAGACTGGTGGATAGAGCATTGGACACCAATACTGAAGGTTGTGATTTCAATGACCATCCTCGGCATGAAAAATACGTGCGTCTGTCTGTCCGAGATTTGAGTTTTAAGTTTTTAGCTACTGTAAGTCGGATTGGCTTGAAACCTCCTATGCTTATTTGTCTATCATTCGCTAGCGCATCCATAGATTCTAAGGATGATCAGTGTTACTGATTTCTTGTTCAACTTTAACCTTTAGAATGCGGGAAACGTAAATTATCGTCTGCTGCTTTGTTATATTTTGCATTCTTTCTCAATAAAAACATTGTTTGACAGTACTTTAGAATCATTTCCATTGGAAATGATCCGATGTGTTGTCGAAACAAGTTTTTTTTACAAGAAAATGGAAAATTAAAAAATAAAAGGCAGACAAATTGTAATTCAGCATTGTAATGGTTAAATTGTTCACGTGTAGGAGAGGAGGATGACGATGTTGACCTTGAGGCACCGAAGGTGTACGAGCCGATCACATCCCTGGACGATCTGTCCGAAAAACTCAACATGTATATGGAACAGTACAATGAGACGGTCCGTGGTGGCAAGATGGACCTCGTCTTCTTCAAGGTATGCTAGAGCCTCTCTAAACCAGGCACCAAATAAACGTGTGTGTATCCACGTAATTCCACTCTTAATTCCACACAATGCTGGTAAACTATTGAAAGCACAAAAACATGTTGTGTAGTGTTTTTAAACCTGAATTATATTCTCTCCTTCAGCCAGACATATGTATCATTAACCCATTACAGACGGGATACGCTTTTAGTAGTATGAACCTTTTGAGAGAGAAATATCCCTATTTTCTTTATATCCTTTCGAAAGTATATGTTGTTACCACTCATTTGAACCGTCTCAACGAGACGGTTCAAATGAGTGGTAACAACATATACCTTTATCGATGAATGAACAAAATAATGAGATTTTTTCAACAAAAATTATCGTATCCTCAGACTGAAATGGGGAAAAGGACTGTCTGTATATGACTTTGTTAAGCGGATGTAAAACCCCAATCAGTGAATCAAACATTTCATGCTGTTGAACAGACGTATAACCGCAATGAATTAATTAATCGATTAGTCATTTCAGGACTGTCTATATATGACTTTGCTGTTGAACGGACATGTAACACCAATCAGCCAATCAATCAGTCCAGGGCTGTCTATATTTGATTACTGTTGAACAGGCGGCTGTTTCACTAAACTTCGTATGACTAAAATGTTTGTAAGTGCAAATTTAGGATCCTCTGGAAATTTCAATTGGTGAATTTATATTTATTGAGCAGAGGCTGCATAGGCTGCATATGCTCAATAAATGTAAATCCAATAATTGTTTACAAGAACACATTGTTAATGTGAAATTTACAGACTATCATAATTTTGCACTTACTAACATTTTAGTCGTACAAAGTTTAGTGAAACAGCCGCCTGTTCAACAGTAATCAAATATAGACAGCCCCAGGGCTGTCTATATTTGATTACTGTTGAACAGATGAACCCCAATGAATAAATGAATGAATCAATCAATCAATGACTGCTGTTGAACAGACATGAAACCCCTAAGAATCACTCGCAATCAATCATTTCGGGACTGTCAATATATTAATTTGCTGTTGAACGGACATGAAACCCCAATCAATCATTCAAGCAATCAATAAATCACAACAAATATACATGTATTTCAATGAATCAATTCCCAATCAATCAATGATTTCAGGACGCGATGACAAACCTGGTGAAGATATCGCGTGTCATCAGGACCTCTCGAGGACACGCCCTCAACGTGGGTGTGGGTGGGTCTGGCAAACAGAGTTTGACCAGGCTCGCCTCATTCATTGCTGGCTACCAGATCTTCCAGATCACACTGTCCAGGTGGGTCGGTCAGCTTTGCCAGCTTCATTAACCCATTTCATGCTGAGGATACTTACACTATTTTGTTTGGAAATTTCTAAATATTTTCTTTATATGTGCTTAGAAGTATATGTCACGACCACCATTTGAACCGACCACCATTTGAACCGCCTCGACCATAAAGGTGTATTCCGAATGTAACAGGTTACAGGGCTCCAGATAAGGAATTAGTAATTGAGTATTGTCACTCCATCATTTCTGAAGCAATTGGGTATTTCAAAAGTTTAATTGTGTAAAATAGAATCACACTACTGTTTACACATCAGCAGACCGCACTTATTGAATAGTTTGCTTCTAAATGAAAACACATCTTGGTATTTCATTAGAATTGTCTCCAATGGAAAAATAAGAATACATGTATATGCTATATTTGTGGTCTGTTTATTGTTTTCTGTAGCATGATAAAGATACTACACATTTTTCATTGCTTTTTGATACTCACTACTACTGATTTCAATTGGGTTTTTGACAATTTTAATTGGGTATATACGCAAATATGCAGCTTATCTGGAGCTTGGGTTAATACTCTATTTGTGGCTGTGACTGGCGAAATGGGGCTTATGGGTTATGTGACCAGTGTAGCCCCAGATCAGCCTGCACATTCACAGTCTGATCAGGGCCTACACTGTTCGCCATTCCATCACTGAAACACCAGTCGTGCTTCTAACAAGCAATACACATTGTTATCCGGCTACATGATTGTGCTATTTGATCAATAGCTACACTGGTCACAAATCCCATATATGTGATTGTGGCTGAAGACATGTGGCTCATAGCATGTGTGGCCAGTCTCCTATTTTGATAGCGCACTCCTGCAGGCTGATAAGGATACTGTTTGTTAGCCGCATGATATGTATTTCACTGGCTGAATGGCAAACAGTGTAGATCCTGATCAGACTGGATGGATGTGCAGACTGATCTTGCTCTTTACTGGTCGCAAAATCTTCTTTATTCTGTAACAGCCAGGGGTCCATTTCGCTAAACTTCGTACAACTAAAATGTTCGTAAGTGCAAATTTAGGATCGTCTGGAAATTCCGATTGATGGATTTACATTTATTGAGTATAGGCTGCATATGCAGTCTATGCTCAATAAATGTAAATCCAATAATTGTTTACAGAAAACATTGTTAATGTAAAATTTACAGACTATCATAATTTTGCACCTACAAACATTTCAGTCTTACAAAGTTTAGTGAAACGAGACCCAGTTATTTATAGACACAGAATGTTTGCTTCTAACGTAGGGTAGTCCATGATGAGATTCAACCAGAGATTCTCTGGGTAACCATGGTAGCCCATTCACTCAAATTTGTGTTCTGCGACAAAAAAAACCCCACCTATTTCTAGATGCGGTACCATGTACATCTCAGCCTCTGCATCCATACTAGCTGTCTAACCAAGCACTACTTACTACATGTCTGTTGTTTGCCTTATTCTGGTGACTTTTCGTGAGTCTCTTTACTTTGTCCTCTACGTTCATTCTGTAGGCCTCTATGGCTGTCTTCTATATTTCCTGAGTACCTATTCCACCATGTATCATCTGTGTTTGTGCTTCCGGTAGCCTATTTCACCAAAATTGCAAAGTATACTTATCTTGCTATAAAGTACACTTTGAGGGAGAAATTTTCAATTTAAGGATAAATGTATTAATTTTTATTATACTGAATTTATTAGCTATTTTGGCTGTGATAATTTAACACATTCAGTATAATAATTCTCCATATCAAATATATGCAGTAGTCGGTTATATATGAAAGAATGCATTTCGGGAAAAATAAATGATTACTCCCTCAAAGTATACTTTAAAAGCTAGATAAGTATGCTTAGCAATTTTGGTGAAATCTGCTACTAATATAGGAATGAATGGCCTTTTCGTGGAATTTTCGATAAATTCAACAAAAAAGCCATTCATTCCTTATAATTCCAGCATTTGAAATAAATTCATCAAGAAAATGTGTTTATTTTCCGTTTTCTTAAGAATTATTTTAACTGCGCCTTACGGTTACCGAAAGTAGTTCGGCGCGGGAGTTTACTGGGATATAAATTTTGGACAACAGAGACTTGCTACGGGCCAATCAAATGTTAGGGAATTGTGTAAATATTTTTGTGCTGGAATCATCAGATCATACAATACGAGCAACCTGATGGACGACCTGAAGTTCCTGTACCGTACCGCCGGCCACAAAGGTCTGGGCATCACGTTTGTCTTCACGGACCAGGAGATCAAGGACGAAGCGTTCTTGGAATACCTGAACAACATCCTGTCGTCCGGAGAGGTCAGTGCATTTCAACCCTGGAATGGATTTTGATATGTTAATTTGGCAACCAATCCAATTGTCACAAAATTATTTTCAGACTCGTCCATTTATGATAAGGGTGTGTTTTTATATGCCCGTTTGAAAAAACGGGACGTATTATGTATTCACCTTGTATGGGCTGGCGGGCGCACGCAATAACCAGAGTTCTACTTCACCGATCGTAACATTTGGTATACATGTCCATCATGGCAAGACGAAGAAGCCTATTGATTTTCAAAACTTTCCGTTAACATATCTCCCCTTGGCGGCCATTTTTAATTTTCGCACTTTGTATCCTTGTCCACGCAATAACTCCAGTTCTACTTCACCGATTGTAACCAAATTTGGTATACATGTTTAATGCAGCAAGACGAAGAAGCCTATTCGTTTTCAAAGATTTTTGATGACTTATCACCCCTTATCACCCCAATAAATCAAGTTCTACTTGACCGATCGTAACCAAATTTGGTATACAAACTATTGGTTTTCAGTGAGTTCTCTCCCTTTGTTGACTGGCCTTGCCTCGACGGGCATATGTTGTGACCTTCGGCACTCTTGTTATTAAAAATATGAAAATTATTTGCAAAAAGTGCAGATCCTGAGACGGCTCATCACGAGCCGCCTCATCTGGATCTACACTTTTTGCAAATACCACTATACAGGTCTGTGGTGTTGAAAGGGTTAATGTCATGTGACAAATGTCTCCTCACAGAGCCAGTGGCATATTTCATTTGGACTGTCCACCCCTCTGTCAAAATGTTTTTACCAGTTTCTTCAACATGCCACAACTTCAATACTGTTGAATGATTGCTTAAACATTTGAACACATGACACTGGGGAACATATACTATACACTATTTCAATACCAGGTGACAAGGAAATATCTGCCTTTTTCTCATTATACCGCCCGCACTGGAGTCAGGTTGTCCGTCCGTGCGTCCATCACTAAACTTAACATCAGAGAATTATGTTATAACTTCTATTTCCTTACATATTTAGGGGCACAGGGGCCCACGCGGGGGGTATTCCGTAAGCCTTGCTTACTGACAAATCTAGTTTGAGACAAGCTAGTTGATTTTGTACCTGAGAAGATGCGATGGAAACTATTTACAAAATTTATGATATTATCTGTAAATGATGTTGAAAGTTGATGAAATTTTCAGAGCAAATACGGATTCGGATTCCGAATTGCTACGAAAATTTGTCGACTATCAACATCATTTATGGAAAATATCTGAGTCGCAAACGTAAGGGCATCATGTTTGACTTCATGGACCGGGACAAGGATGAGGCATTCCTGGAGTACATGTAGCAAATTTCACCAAAATTGCTAAGTATACTTATCTAGCTAAGTATACTTTGAAGGAGAAATCATTTATTTTTCCTGAAATGTATTATTTCATATAAAACTAGCGACTGCATATATTTGATGATTAAAAGTATGCAGAATTATTATACTGAATTTATTACATTATCACAGCCAAACTGGCTGTGATAATGTAATAAATTCAGTATAATAAAAAATAATAAATTTATCCTTGAATTGAAAATTTCTCCCTCAAAGTATACTTAGGAAGATAGGTATACTTCGCAATGTTGGTGAAATAGGCGACTGGAACTACATTCTCTCTTCTGGAGAGGTCAGTAGTTTTATTGATGTACAGGATCTTGCATTTATGGCTCTGACTGCAGAAAAAATTGGGCTTATGGGATTTGTGACCAGTGTATCTCCTGATCAAATAGCACACTCCTGTAACCTATTAACAATATATTGCCAGTTTAATTGATGGCGAACAATGCGATTTTTCATTAAAAATATTTTCGAAAGGTGACAAAGTTTTCATAGCAAATGCGGAATACTATTCTATTCCGCATTTGCAATGGAAATTTCGTCATCTTTCAAGGTCATTTACACAGTTTCTGTAAACATATTTCATGAAATATCTCTCATGTTCTGAGCTACAAAATTACATGGCGTGTCTCATTTAATGGAGTTTGTATGGCTCAGTGTTTATGACATCAACTTTGACATATTTTGGCTGATTATTCGTAGAACTATAACAGCCCCCATTCTTTCATTGCAAGTCATGTATGACAGCTAAGAATATAAATTAGAGAATTTATTTGAAATCTGAGTAGATCTCCTGATCAATGAATCAAACTGCTTAATTGTCAGCATGTGACATGCACATGCTTGGAATGTTTAATAACACCAGCACATGGACTAGGATGTTCATTGAAATACTGTTCACAGTTTAGGTTTTTTTATTTGCTCAATTAAATGTATGTTCCCCTTGCAGGTGTCCGGTTTGTTTGCCCGTGATGAAATGGATGAGATACTGAACGAGTTGATAGCTCCGATGAAGAAAGAGTTCCCTCGTCGACCACCGAGCAACGAGAATCTGTATGAGTACTACCTCAGCCGATGTCGCCAGAATCTGCATCTATCTCTCTGCTTCTCACCGGTAAATACTGATATAAGAATCAGGATGTTCATTTTGCACCTTGATCTTACTTTTCATTTCTGTATATCACTTGCATTTGTTGTGACAATTATATTTATCGCGTAAGCAGCATATTATACATTGAAGCTGTATATACTGGTCATCTATCATGTTTTCTGCAGCGGCCTAATTTGCATATGTTTATTACACTGTTTTATTACACTGTGAAAACCCATTTTATGTAATGAAATCTTGACTACTCATTTGAACGTTCAAATGTCTCAAAGAAATTTGATTTCCTGTGCATCCGTATCCGACATGAAATAGATGATTGAGAATGCGCACAATATCTTATAGTATCATTCTTATATGTCAAAAAAACAGAGTACAAATGTTGTGTAGGTTTATTATAGGAATGAATGGCCTTTTTGTGGAATTTATCAGGGTATAAACTTGGAAAAGTCGCGGGAATACTGGACGAAGGCCGGAAGGCCATTCATTCCTTATAATTCCAGCATTTGAAATAAATTCATCAAGAAAATGTGTTTATTTTCCGTTTTCTTAAGAATTATTTTAACTGCGCCTCACAGTTATGGAAAGTAGTTTGGCATGGGAGTTTACTGGGATATAAATTTTGGACAGAGACTGTTAGGCAATTGTGTAAATATTTTTGTGCTGGAATTATAATTATGCCTATTAAGTATAACAAATCGTGCATAATACTGGTAAATATACCCAAGACAACATTATATGTCTTGAGACAAATGTACATGTGCAATATAGCACCGCACTTGCAATGTGTACCTTTTCTGGTGGTCGTGTTCGGTGATTATCATGGATCATTGACTGTGTCTTTAAGTTGAGAATGGGATGGCTTGTCACGAGCCGACTCGTTTGGATCTACACTGTTTGCTATAGAGGGCTATAGTGTTGAAAGGGTTAATGATACCATATAAAATGAGTTGCTTATCCTCCTTTAACAGGTTGGGGAGAAGTTCCGCAGTAGGTCATTGAAGTTCCCAGGGTTGATCTCTGGGTGTACGATGAACTGGTTCCAACGCTGGCCAAAGGATGCCTTGATTGCCGTATCGAAATACTTCCTGTCCACCTTCGACATTGTGTCCACCCCAACGGTCAAAACAGCCATCATGAACACAATGGGTTTGTTCCAGGTAAGGCAGACATTATGAGAAATGTAACACAATAATATGTTTCAAAACGTGCTTAATGATAAAACACTGATTTCATGGGTATGTATTCTTATATTTAAGGGTGGGAAATGGCATGTGCCCGTAAATGATCAGGCCAATGGCCGTTGGCCCATGTTTTCCGAATTTACTAATATATGCGATACAGTCGAAATATGTGCATTAAATGAAGGAGACGATGAGGCGGTGAGTTTCATGGGTATTATGTATGCTATTTTATAAGGACATTAAAATCACAACTTCGGACTATGCTACAAGTATTATTGTAAACTGTGCCAGCGGTTTTCATTTCAATGATGCTGGTTTTGCATGGTGGACATGACTTTGCTGTTACGGTTCTGTTTGTACGCTCATCTGTTAGTTGTCGGTAGCATATAGTGATTACCCTGTCTGTCAGTCTGTCTGTAGACAATTTTCCTTGTCCGGTGAACTACTTACACAGTTTTTGGCCGATTCTCTTCATATTCGGTATACAGCCCTACCATTAAGTGCAGGAGTGTGTAACGTAAACATGTTCGCTGTTCCACCTATCCATCCACAGTTATGCCCCTTTTTCGATTCGGAAAATATTTTTTTCCTTGTCTGACGAACTACTTCTACAGTTTTTGGCCGATTCTCTTCATACTTGGTATACATCCCAACCATTAAGTGCAGGAGTATGTAATGTAGAAAATTTTGCTGTCCCACCGATCCATCCGCAGTAATGCCCCTTTTTCGACTCTGAATTTCTTTTTTTAGCTCGACTATTCGAAGAATAAGTAGAGCTTATGTTGTCACCCCGGCGTCGGCGTCGGCGTCGGCGTCGGCGTCACCGTCACGCCTTGGTTAAGGTTTTTAGTCAAGCTTGTATATGGAATACTACTGGCCCTACACCCACCATACTTGGACAACTTCATCTCCTAGTGATGTACATCAATAACCCCTGATCTATATTTGACCTTCACCTACATTTCCTCTTGAATTACTTGGTTAATTCCCCTTGGTTAAGGTTTTTACTCAACCTTGGTTAAGGTTTTTAGTCAAGCTTGTATATGGAATACTACTGGCCCTACACCCACCATACTTGGACAACTTCATCTCCTAGTGATGTACATCAATAACCCCTGATCTATATTTGACCTTCACCTACATTTCCTCTTGAATTACTTGGTTAATTCCCCTTGGTTAAGGTTTTTACTCAACCTTGGTTAAGGTTTTTAGTCAAGCTTGTATATGGAATACTACTGGCCCTACACCACCATACTTGGACAACTTCATCTCCTAGTGATGTACATCAATAACCCCTGATCTATATTTGACCTTCTCCTACATTTCCTCTTGAATTACTTGGTTAATTCCCCTTGGTTAAGGTTTTTACTCAACCATGGTTAAGGTTTTTAGTCAAGCTTTTATATGCAATACTACTGGCCCTACACCCACCATACTTGGACAACTTCATCTCCTAGTGATGCACATCAATAACCCCTCATCTATATTTGTCCTTGACCTACATTTCCTCTTGAATTACTTACTTAATTCCCCTTGGTTAAGGTTTTTAGTCAACCTTGGTTAAGGTTTATTTTTCAAGCTTGTACATTGAATACTATTGTGCATCCAGACACCATACTTCGACAACCTTTTCTCATAGGTATGTACATCAATAACCCCTGATCTATATTTGACCTTGACCTACATTTCCTCTTGGTTAATTCCCCTTGGTTAAGGTTTTTACTCAACCTTGGTTAAGGTTTTTAGTCAAGCTTGTATATGCAATACTACTGGCCCTACACCCACCATACTTGGACAACTTCATCTCCTAGTGATGCACATCAATAACCCCTCATCTATATTTGACCTTGACCTACATTTCCTCTTGAATTACTTACTTAATTCCCCTTGGTTAAGGTTTTTAGTCAACCTTGGTTAAGGTTTTTTTTTCAAGCTTGTACATTGAATACTATTGTGCATCCAGCCACCATACTTCGACAACCTTTTCTCATAGGTATGTACATCAATAACCCCTGATCTATATTTGACCTTGACCTACATTTCCTCTTCAATTACTTACTTAATTCCTTTTGGTTAAGGTTTTTAGTCAACCTTCTATATGGAATACTACTGGCCCT
The DNA here is from genome assembly GCA_029237695.1 of Conchocele bisecta. NCBI lineage: Eukaryota > Metazoa > Mollusca > Bivalvia > Lucinida > Thyasiridae > Conchocele > Conchocele bisecta. The sequence goes on from CM055265.1 coordinate 141,977,019, forward strand.
ACACCCACCATACTTGGACAACTTCATCTCCTAGTGATGTACATCAACAACCCCTGATCTATATTTGACCTTGACCTACATTTCCTCTTGAATTACTTACTTAATTCCCCTTGGTTAACGTTTTTAGTCGAGCGTGTAGATGGAATACTCCTGGCCCTACACCAACCATACTTGCACAACTTCATCTCCTAGTGATGTACATCAACAACCCCTGACCTATATTTGACCTTGACCTACATTTAACCTTAAATTACTTACTTAATTCCCCTTGGTTAAGGTTTTTGTCGCGCCCGCTTGCGGAAAGCGCGATATAGTCGCACTTTGGCGGTTAAAGTTTTTGGTTAAGTTGTTTGGTTAAGTTTTTTGGTTAAAGTTTTTGGTTAAGTTCTTTGGTTAAAGTTTTTGGTTAAGTTTTTTGGTTAAAAGTTTTTGGTTAAAGTTTTTCGTTATACTATATCTCTGCAACTGCTTTGCCCATTACCTTGAAACTTCACATGGGTGTTTATCATTGTCTATATTTTCATTCTACCCCCCTCCCGTGCGGCCCCTGTGCCCAATGTCAAGGTCAAATTACTTTGAAGTTTTTGGTTAAGTTTTTTTGGTTAAAGTTTTTGGTTAAGTTTTTTGGTTAAGTTTTTTGGTTAAAGTTTTTCGTTATACTATATCTCTGCAACTGCTTTGCCCATTACCTTGAAACTTCATATGGGTGTTTATCATCATCTATATTTTCATTATACCCCCTCCTGTGCGTGCGGCCCCTGTGCCAAATGTCAAGGTCAAATTACTTTGAAGTTTTTGGTTAAGTTCTTTGGTTAAAGTTTTTGGTTAAGTTTTTTGGTTAAGTTTTTTGGTTAAAGTTTTTGGTTTTGGTTAAGTTTTTTGGTTAAAGTTTTTCCTTATACTATATCTCTGCAACTGCTTTGCCCATTACCTTGAACACTTCACATGGGTGTTTATCATCATCTATATTTTCATTCTACCCCCCTCCCGTGCGGCCCCTGTGCCCAATGTCAAGGTCAAATTACTTTGAAGTTTTTGGTTAAGTTTTTTGGTTAAAGTTTTTGGTTAAGTTTTTTGGTTAAAGTTTTTCGTTATACTATATCTCTGCAACTGCTTTGCCCATTACCTTGAAAACTTCACATGGGTGTTTATCATCATCTATATTTTCATTCTACCCCCTTCCCGTGCGGCCCCTGTGCCCAATGTCAAGGTTTTTGGTTAAAACTTTTTTGTTAAGTTTTTTGGTTAAGTTTTTTGGTTAAAGTTTTTGGTCAAGTTTTTTGGTTAAAGTTTTTCGTTATACTATATCTCTGCAACTGCTATGTGTACATCGACAACCCTCGTAGTCGAGCTATGCTGTTCTCCTACAGCTCTTGTTCCTTTTCCGGTGAACTACTTCTACAGTTTTTGGCCGATTCTCTTCATACTCGGTATACATTCCAACCATCAAGTGCAGGAGGGCGTAGCATAAAATTTTCACTGTCCCACTGATCCATCCGCAGTTATGCCCCATTTTCGACTCTGAAAATAATTTTTTCTCTAATCACTCATTCAATGATTGCTGTTGTATTCATGAATGCTCAACAGCGGTAGCATTTTGTTTTACAAACAATTTTCTAGTTTGTATCATTTTTCAATGTTTTCCTAGACTTTGCTTTGTTGGGAGATTTATTATCCCCTTGCCGATAGGGTGGCATTTTGTTATACAAACAATTTTCTAGTTTATTTTACAACGATTCTAAACAAGTGCAAGTTCACTTTATATACAAATGCTTCTGTTGGCACATATTGAGGCGTAAGGGTGATTCTTAATGTGGGTGGACACCCAGAGTATCTGAGGAAACCTACTTGTCCGGGTCGGCCAACCACCATACTATAGCAATGAAGGGCCTTTTTGTGAGGCCTTCGTCCAGTATTCCCGCGACTTTTCCAAGTTTATATCCCCGATAAATTCCACGAAAAGGCCATTCATTCCTTGTAATTCCAGCATTTGAAATAAATTCATCAAGAAATTTTGTGTTTATTTTCCGTTTTCTTAAGAATTATTTTAACTGCGCCTCACGGTTATGGAAAGTAGTTTGGCATGGTAGTTTACTGGGATATAAAATTTGGACAGAGACTTGATACGACCCAATCAAATGTTGGGGAATTGTGTAAATATTTTTGTGCTGGAATTATAATCTCACATACTGTAGCGGTCGATTGTCGAACCCCCGGCCGCATTAGTGAGAAGCAGACTTGTTGCCAATTGCGCTAAGTGGACAAGCATTAATCATTGTATGCTTGATGTTGTAGGATGTGGTGGCTGAGTACTGCACAGACTACTTCCAACGTTTCCGTCGCCAGACGTACGTCACCCCGAAATCCTACCTGTCGTTCATCAGTGGTTACAAGGAAATCTACTCACTGAAGAAAAATGAAATTGGAGTTCTGGCTGAGAGGATGAACACAGGTAAAGATAACTAATGGCAAGCGGACACATTTGTCTGATTATCGCCGTTTTTCTAGTCTTGTTAATTGTCCTGAATGGTAGGCTGTACATGTGTGTGAGGACATCTCATTAATGTGTGATATCACTACATTCAATATCTTTGAAACGCTTGAGTGAACAAGAAAATATCTTGCACAATTTGTTTTATTTTCATTGTCCCTTTATCACATACAGTCAAACCTTCTTAACTGGACACCCTGGGAGCTCCCTGGGTGTCCAATTTCGAGATATTTGTTACGAGAAAATCTCGCACAAGACAATGCATTTAATATGTGATCATGTAATCATCAGGCAATATATTTGTTCGGTTTAGCGAGTTCTACTGTAGTATACTCCATTTACAGGTCTGAAGAAGTTGGTAGAGGCCACACAATCAGTGAATGAATTGTCCAAGGAACTGGCCGTGAAGGAGGTGGAGTTGGCTGTCGCATCCAAGAAGGCAGATGCTGTACTAGTGGAGGTGACCACCAAGGCTTCAGCCGCTGAGAAGGTCAAGGCCCAAGTACAGACGGTCAAGGACAAGGCTCAGGCCATTGTGGACAGTATCGGTGTAAGTACTGTATAATGTGTTCTTCAACATTTAACACTTTAGTAATTTCCAATAACCTCCGAACGGAAGCACATTTAATACACATTGTTATAAAGTCACTCTTTTTATTAAATTTTCGACCATATGGTCGAAAATTTAATAAAAAGAGTGACTTTTTAACACTTTATATATTGGAAACAATGTATTTTATCTTCATGATTTATATCTCGCATGAAACAAAATGAATTATCGTAATAACCCTAAATGTTCGGACACAATTGATGCTGGCGAAACATGGTTACCCACAATGATGAGTATCACAATATTCAGGGTAAGTATGGCTGTACTGGTTTATCACAATACAGTCGAACCTGTGCTAAAGACCACCTCCGAATAGCAATCACCTGGCTGTAAAGGCCACAGCGTTTTTGTCCCAATGGCACAATTACTATATAAATGACCCTGCGAAGACCACCTGTGAACCGATAATTCGTAGTTGCTCTGTAAATACGAATTACCGGCTTCTCTCAAAATATCTCTACCTCCGTTCTTTCTCCCATTCTTGGGAGACGGCATGCAAGGTCCTAGAGCCAGTGCCGCCGTTAAATATAAGCAAAAAAACCACCTGTGAACAAAGGCCAGATGTTTCACTGCCCATGGCTGCCCTTTATTCACAGGTAGACTAACTACATTTTTTTATTAAATTTGTTATGGGATTAAATATGTTGGTTAGTGATAATATTAATAAAATATCTATATGAAAGCTGACATAACTAATTGGACAATTGCACAATTATTGTGTCCACCTGACAAAAATCTTGGAATACTATAGATATAACATTTTCCTTCTGTCATGTCCGGAGCATAGCTTGAATACCTTTTGGAATATTTTCACACATGCATAGGCCATAACCTAAAGGCGTGTCACGCACAAGAATAACCTCTATTGCACCTTTAAACTGTGTTTATGTCTCCAATGTATAACTTGAATTATATATTTAGACAGATTTTGTGTCTACTGGCAGGGGGATACACATGTGCTTGTTGATGAGTGTCAATTTTATTGTTATAATTAGAATTAATGTTATGCAATTGAAAGTTCAAGAAGATCCGGTCTGTAGCCTATTTCATCAACATTGCAAGTATACTTTACTAGCAAAGTATACTTTGTGGGAGTAATCATTTATTTTTCCTGAAATACATTATTTCAAATAGAACTAACAAATGCATGTATTTCATGATTAAAAGTATGCAGAATTATTATACTGAATTTATTACATTATCACAGCCATAATGGCTGTGATAATGTAATAAATTCAGTATAATAAAAATTAATAAATTTATCCTAAAATTGAAAATTTCTCCCTCAAAGTATACTTTGCTAGAAAAGTATACTTTGCAATGTTGGTGAAATAGGCTACAGATCTGTGAGTTTGTGTTTCAGGCTGACAAGGCGGTAGCTATGGGCAAACTCGAGGCTGCCCGACCTGCTCTGGAGGCAGCTGAGGCTGCTCTACAGACCATCAAGCCCGCACATATTTCCACCGGTAAGTGTACACCATCAAACCCATTGGTCGGTTTGTTGGAAAAAAAATTTCCGCTGTATATCTTATAAACTGATGAATGGATCTTCAAATGATTTGCCTCGTACGTTTGTCATGATGAGGTCACACTTACAGGTCAAAGGTTAAAAATCTGCATGATATTTTGTTTCTGCTGTATATCTGTATATGGATTCACGACTGATTTGCCATAAATGTTTACCATGATGAGACAATGTGACAAAATTTCCCCATGTTAAATCCCCATAGACATCTTCATGGAGTGAAGATGTCTATGGGGATTTAACATGGGGAAATTTTACGGAGTGAAGATGTCTATGGGGATTTAACATGGGGAAATTTTACGGAGTGAAGATTTTACGGAGTGAAGATGTCTATGGGGATTTAACATGGGGAAATTTTACGGAGTGAAGATGTCTATGGGGATTTAACATGGGGAAATTTTACGGAGTGAAGATGTCTATGGGGATTTAACATGGGGAAATTTTGTCGCATTCAATACTCGCGTGTCTACATCCAAGGTCTAGGTCACACAGGACAAAGGTAAAAAATACTCATGAGCATGAAATTTCGATTCCGACCTAAGAAACTCTTTTTGATATTAATTAAACTTGTTCATGTGCCAAAGTGATGTTTGTTGGGGTATTATGATCACTCCTGTGATAGCTCTAGTTTTATTACTATTATTTCAGTGAGGAAGTTGGCCAAGCCGCCCCATCTGATCATGAGGATTATGGACTGTGTGCTGATTCTCTTCCAAAAGCATGTGGATACTGTGAGCCAGGACCCAGAGCGCCCATGTATGAAGCCATCCTGGTCGGAAGCCCTGAAGCTCATGTCTGGTGGTGGCTTCTTGCATGGACTCATGAACTTCCCAAAGGTAAGGTTTATATCCAATCAATCACCATGTTTAACAGTTTGTATTAACACATAGCAAAATATGCAATTAGGCATATTCAAATTTGGAAATACTATTTTTCTATATGTGGCTGTGACTGGAGGAATGGGGCTTATCGGATTTGTAGACAATCTAGCGCCTATATCGTGATAATGATCGGACAGGTGTTTTAAATTATGAATAGCAAACATTGCAGATTCTGACCAGATGGTGTGGATGCACAGGCTGATCTAGAAAATCCATGTTTTCTTGTTAAGGGATATTCCAAAAAACCCTATGTTGGTTATTTAGAAGTGAAAGAGTTAAACTGACAACATATATTCAGGACACAATCAATGGAGAGACGGTGGAACTTCTGGCGCCATATCTCACAATGGAGGACTACAACTTGGAGAGTGCCAAGAAGGTGTGCGGTGACGTTGCTGGGCTCGCAGCCTGGACTGAGGCAATGAGTACCTTCTACGGAATCAACAAGGATGTACTGCCCCTCAAGGTAGGTTTAGGGATGGGCCGTGATTTAGGGGATATAGCATTGGATTCAATACCGGAGGTTGTGAGTTCAATCCTCACCCTAGGCGTGAACAATACTTACATAGTATTTCTATCCCACCAGTCTGTGAAATGAGACTTTAAACTGTGTCCCATCTCTATATGTGACCTTAGCTGTTGCTGGGACGTACTTTCACTTTCACTTTTTCAAGGTAGGTTGTCAGGTTGTATTCCAAATTATTAAAACCAGAATGATTTGGAAGACGATCAACTGCAGAGTAATACATACTGCAATGTAGTATGGGGATTTATAAAGCGGACTTAGATTGAACTTATTAGCAATTGTGACTATGCCTTGGAAATCTACATGTACCATCATGGTGACCCATCAGTTAACCCTTAGACTGCTATCTTATTTTTTTTGTCGTCTGCTGTTTATTTTCCATTTTTATCATCAAAAACATGCTTTGACAGCACTTTAGAACAATGTACAACATGCTTTGACAGCACTTCAGAATCATTTCCATTGGAAATGATTCTGAAGTGCTGTCAAACCATGTTTTCATTGAGAAACAAGATATAAAAGCAACAGCAGATGACAATTGTTGTGAGTAGTGGTCTAAGGGTTAATGTTATGTAATTTGTGACTGTCGGCAGCTATGCTTGTCAAAACCTCAAGTGAGATTTTAAATTTGAAGATCAACTTTGACTGCCGTTATATTAATTACAGATAAGTGAGTTCCAACAACTCGGAAGCGTTTCTACTCTTGGCTATAAACCTAAATATTTGGACACTATTATTCTAGGAAACATATATTAACCCTTCCTACACTGTTGACGGAAATTGCCGTCTGCTGTTTTTAATTTTTGCTTAATTCTGAACAAAAAACTGGTTTTTGACAGCACATGAGAATCGTCTCCACTGGAGACGAGATTCTCATGTGCTGTCAAAACCAAGTTTTTGTCGAGAAATATTGAAAATAAAACATTTCCAGCAGACGACAACATTTAATTCAGCGTAGTAAGGGTTAATGTCTTGTTTCCCACAACAAAGGGTGTCCCAATGTTTATGGTTAGTATAATTGTCCCGTGTTTATCACAATCATATATTTGAATACAATTTGTTTTTGTAAAAATGTCCGAATATTTAGGATCATGCAGATCCATCATTTAATGTTATGTCATATTTGTAACTGTGCCAGGAGCTGTGCTTGTCAAAACCTCAAGTACCACCCATTTAAATTTGAGGCAAACTTCCACTATGTGAATTACAGATAAGTGATTTCGAACTTCTTGAAGAGTTTCTACTCGTGGCTATTATTAACAATGCTGATGGGAATTTAAATATTTATAATTCCAGCACAAAAAAATTCACACAATTCCCTAACATTTGATTGGCCCGTAGTAAGTCTCTGTCCAAAATTTATAGCCCAGTAAACTCCCACGCCAAACTACTTTCCGTAACCGTCAGGTGCAGTTAAAATAATTCTTAAGAAAACGGAAAATAAACACATTTTCTTGATGAATTTATTTCAAATGCTGGAATTATAAGGAATGAATGGCCTTTTTGTGGAATTTATCGGGAATATAAACTTGGAAAAGTCGCGGGAATACTGGACGAAGGCCGGAAGGCCTCGTCCAGTATTCCCGCGACTTTTCCAAGTTTATACCCCGATAGATAAATTCCACAAAAAGGCCATTCTTTCCTATACTTTATTCAGGCGAATTTAGCAGTGCAGGAAGCACGTTTGAACATTGCCATGACTGACCTCAATGACGCCCAAGCCACGCTGGATGAGAAGAATCGAGAGCTGGCCGGTGTGAGGGCCATGTATGAGGGTGCCATGAAGGAAAAACAGGTATAAGTCCATCCATGGGATATATGCCTTGTTGCTAGGATGGTAGTTTGCTAATGGTGATGGATGATTTCATAGTCTATGGGGAATCAAAACTGGACTCGATACTGAAGGCATGTAAAAATTACTTTCATAGTATCCCACTGGATCTCGGATGAGATTGTAACCACTGTATTGTCTCTATACAACCATAGCTGTTTATTGGATGCTGGGGGCCGTTTCACTAAACTTTGTACGACTAAAATGTTCGTAAGTGCCAAATTATGATGATCTGTAAATTTCACATTAACAATGTTTTCTTGTAAACAATTGTTGGATTTACATTTATTGAGCATAGGCTGCATCAATAAATGTAAATCCATCAATTGAAATTGCCAGACGATCCTAAATTTGCACTTACGAACATTTTAGTCTTACGTAGTTTAGTGAAACGGGCCCCAGAACCCTCTCACTTTTTTCTTTGCTAATTAGAAATGATTTCAAGAATAAATTGTTGAATAAAAAAAAGATCTATGAAAGACTGTTTACTGAAAATAAAGTGGACAATTGAATGACAAAGTGATAATACCGTAATAACCCTGAATATTCGGACATACTTCATTCTGGGAATCGTATACATATCTGGTTTCCCACAAGAGTGTCCAAATGTTTAGTGTTTGTATAGTTGTACTGGTTTAATTATCACAATAACAATATATTTGGATGCATTTTGTTTTGGGAAACCCCTATGTTATACCAAAAACATGGTGTCCAAATAGTTAGGGTTATTACGGTAATTGGTTAGAGTCGTACACTATACTATGAGATCATGTTAGCAGAGATCTTTACATATTGGTATAATGATTATGACTCTGTTTGTAGACCCTGTTGGACGATGCCGATGCATGCCGTAGGAAGATGAACAATGCGACAGCCCTGATTGAAGGTCTTGGTGGAGAGAAGATCAGATGGACACATGCCAGCAAGGGCTTTGAGGCACAGATACAGAAGCTGGTGGGAGATGTGTTACTGTGTACGGGCTTCCTGTCATATGGAGGGCCGTTCAATCAAGAGTTCCGGAACCAACTGAACAGTGCATGGAAAAAGGAAATGATTGCTGCCAAAATTCCATTCTCTGATGTATGTTTATTTTTGTTTTATTTACAAATGCTCAATGTTGTTTGGGGATGTGTTATATTTGGCTCAATCAAATGCATGATTTTACAAAGTTACACTAGTCTGTGTATGGACAAACGCCAAGCAGGATCAACATCGGCACAAGATGAAGGTGCTATTAGTTTACCACTGACAAAGCATGACTGGTACTTTTTATGCCCCAACACAATAGTGGAGAGGACATTTAGTGTTACCCTTGTCCGCCCGTTCCATCCATCCTTCTGTCCGTCCGTAACTTTTAAAACTTTTAAACTGTACTAGCTACAGACCTGAAACTTGGTATGTAGCTTCCTTATGATGAGTAGATGTGCAACGTTTATGTCAATTTTTTATTCGACCCCCTGGGTCATGGATTATCTCCCCCTTTTTGACTTAGAATTTCCCAATTTTGCCTTGTAACTTGTAAAACTTTTAAACCGTACTAGCTACAGACATGAAACTTGGTATATAGCTTTCTTATGATCAGTAGATGCACAAAGTTTATTTCTATTTTTTTATTCGACCCCGGGTAATGGATTATCTCCCACTTTTCAACTTAGAATTTGGTATGTAGCTTCTGTATGGTGTGTAGGTGCACAAAGTGAATTTCTATTTTTGCTTTGACACTGAGCCATGGATTATCTTCCCCTTTTGGACTTGGACTTTTGCCTCGTTTACTATCAAAACGATATCTGGGGTACCCATGTTCTATGAACACATTTTCTAGTTAATCCATTCTTTTTCATTCATTTTGCATACGTTTTATCAGTAATATGATTTGAATTTGTTATTTCACAATCTTTGTCCTACATTAGATGGCAGTGACCAAATTTGAGCCTGTAATACTTGCAGGACCTGAATATGGTGAGCATGTTGGTGGATAATGCAACAATTAGCGAATGGAATATGGATGGACTGCCCAACGATGACCTGTCCATCCAGAATGGCTTGATTGTTACCAAGGCAGCCAGATTCCCGCTCCTCATTGACCCTCAAGGTCAAGGCAAAATATGGATCAAGAATAAAGAGGGATCAAATGAAATGCAGGTATGTACCCTACAGTTGTAATCTGTGCATAATTTGGGTAATATATCAAATTGGATTGCGTACATAAATAACCATATTTATCATTTGTTACGACTGTGTTGAGGCACATGTTGTTTCATGGCGTAGTGGAATCTCCCAAAACCAAACACCCTGGAAGGTCCCCAGAGCGTTTGGTTTAGTGACGTTCCACGAAGTTTAGCTTTACAAGCCTATGAAACATGAGTATATGCTATGCAATCATGAACAGACATTATCATTAAAGATAACTTCAGTTTTATGTTTTTGCTTCCATATACATAGTCATATAACTTGCATTGAAACCATGAAAAGAAAAACACACCACGGTGGAGTGTCCAATTTAGTGAGAATCTTCTATACCGTTCTTTGTGTACAGGTGACATCTCTGAACCACAAGTATTTCCGTTCCCACCTGGAGGACAGCCTGTCACTGGGGCGCCCCCTGCTGATAGAGGATGTGGGGGAGGAGCTGGACCCTGCCCTCGATAACGTGCTCGAGAAGAATTTCATCAAGTCTGGGTCCACATTCAAGGTACATCTGGCTGTATACGCACAAAGCAAATATTTAGCTATTAAATGATTTTGGAAGGCGTGCTTCTGCTGTACCCCCCGGTGTAGCCCCCACAGTAAACGATAGGGTTAGTTACATTATCCACCTAAAAAACTGGTTTATGTGGCTAAGCTCTGTTTATGTGGCTTATTCCATAGTACTCAGAGGGGCAATATGGGGCTCGTAGACACATAAGCACAATTGTTAAGAACTTTTCATCTATCCATCCCTCCATCTTCAAATATTCAGTTTTCAAGCTTTTATCTGTTTCACCCTATCTGTCTGCCACACATTCTAGACCAACACCACCTGGTGCACTTCATTATCCTCTTAAAACACTTGTTGTACATGTGCTGTACTGTTTCCTGAAAATCTGCAATAACAATATTCTCAGTTCAGTTTATTTTTTGCATACCTTGTGCACTGTACCTATTCTATTTTCTCATCTAACGTTACATAGTATTGAAGCATTTGGTTCATATTCTGATTTAAAGTTCTTCAGTTCCTTATACTTGCATTGTGTGGCATTTGTAGGTGAAAGTTGGTGACAAGGAGGTGGACATAATGAAAGGTTTCCGTCTCTACATTACCACCAAGTTGGGTAACCCCACATACACACCTGAGATCTCGGCAAGAACATCCATCGTCGATTTCACCGTCACCATGAAGGGGTTGGAGGACCAGCTACTGGGTGTGGTCATCCTCACAGAGAAACAGGTAATTCTTCATGTTTGCCTTTTATCTGGGCAACCTCCAGAATAGGCAGTATGCTTTAACACTTCAAAATTATCTTATTAAGCCTGTTATGAATTAGTACTACACTCACACCCCACAATATAACACAACTTATTATCTCACCCACGCTAGTGGAAAGTGACAAATAGCAGTCACAATTCCGGCGTCATCGTCATCATAGGCATCAACAATTACGGCTAAATTTGTAATATCTGCTGATACATTAATTAGTCAGTGTTACCAAACTTATATACCTTCCTCATATGGGTGGCTATCCACCTAGTGTCATTCATGTACATAATCACGTGCTCAGTAGCCTATTTCATCAACATTGCAAAGTATACTTTAGTAGCAAAGTATACTTTGAGAGAGAAATTTTCAATTTTATGATAAATTTATTAATTTTTATTATACTGAATTTATTACATTATCACAGCCATTATGGCTGTGATAATGTAATAAATTCAGTATAATAATTCTGCATACTTTTAATCATGAAATACATGCATTTGTTAGTTCTATATGAAATAATGCATTTCAGGAAAAATAAATGATTACTCCCTCAAAGTATACTTTGCTAGTAAAGTATACTTTGCAATGTTGATGAAATAGGCTACAGGTCCTTGTTGTAACTTGAAATAATTTCTTGCCAGGAAGAGATGGGCCATGATGGCCTTGGGGATATAGCATTGGACTTCAATACTGGAGGTTGTGAGTTCAATCCTAGCCTCAGGCGTGAAAAATACCGTACTTGCATAGTAGTTCCATTCCACTAGTCTGTCGGACGAGACTTTAAACTGTGGTCCCATCTCTATATGACCTTATAGCTGTTGCTAGGACTTCAAACCCATTCACTTTCACTTTTCCTTACCAGGAACTGGAACAAGAGCGCACCCACCTGGTGGAGGAGGTGACTGCTAACAAGCGGAAGATGCAGGAGCTGGAAGACAACCTGCTGTACCGCCTCACCTCCACCGAGGGCTCCCTCGTCGAGGACGAGTCGCTCATTGAGGTTCTCCGCGTCACCAAGGCAACCGCAGAGGATGTCTCGGAGAAACTCAAGGTTGCCGCTGAGACTGAGATCAAGATTAACTCTGCCCGTGAAGAGTTCAGACCAGGTTTGTATTATGAATGGTGGTAGATAGTAATGGACTAAGTCTATTTACAGAGCTCCTGTTAACGTGCGTAATTTGATCAACTGTGGGGGGAATTTTGTTATTTCTTCAACAAAAATGGCAAGTTGGGAGTGCTTTAGAATCATCTCATTGAGACGATTCTAAAGAACTCCCAACATGCCATTTTTGGTGAAGAACTGAGAAAAATACCTCAATATTTGGTCAAATTACGCATCTGTATTTATAGTATTATTGTTATAGAATATTTGTGCATGTATCTACATGTAGTATGATAAGTTAAACATATCACACCTGAATATATAACATGCTCTGTTCCCATGTTAATTTCACAAGACGGGTATTGTTTTAAAAGCTTAAAATGGTTTTAAAAGCTTAAGACCAATGATAAACACTGAATATTCTGATGAGATGTCTCATTATGAGCCAGTGCATCTGGTTCTACTGTGTTTGCAAATGTTGGCTTTATGGTGTGTAGGGTTGAAAATGAAAGCGTTAAAACCTATATCATCCTTAACGCCTTAACAAACATGGCCTGTGTTTGTTTAGCATGATGTTTTGCAATAGTTTCTTCTTTGGATAGGTTCCATGGGCGGATTCAGGGGGGCGGACCCAGCACGCGACCCCCCCCTCCCCTCCCCCCGTTTCATGCCAAGTGCCATGTATTCCATACATTTTTCGGTCGTTTTCTTATTGTTTCAAAATGTAAACGTTTTTAATCAAAAATCATGTCTAAACATACTGTGACAGTGTCAATATTTTTGCTCCAAAATGTGCCAGAACGCAGGAAATGCGATGTAGATTCTGCTCGGACGACTATTTTGCAATACTTGACTATATTATCGAACGAGCATAGCTCGTTCGATTCGATAATATAGTCCAGTATTGCAAAATAGTTACGCCCCACCCCCCCCCCCCCCCCCCACCCCCTAACCCGAAATCCTGGATCCGCGCCTGGGTTCATATTTCTCCTTTGGGTATCTTGTTCTCTATTTCTTTTATGAATACGTTTCGCAATTTGGTTAATGTTTCTTTCATGGATAAAGGAATTAAATTACAAACAACACCTATGATTTTCAGTGGCTAACCGTGGTAGTATCCTGTACTTCTTGATTGTGGAGATGTCCATGGTAAACATGATGTACCAGACATCCCTGCGCCAGTTCCTCGGGCTGTTTGATGTCTCCATGGCGAAGTCGGTGAAGTCGCCAATCACAGCCAAGCGAATCAACAACATCATCGAGTATCTGACATTTGAGGCATTCTGCTACACAGCACGTGGCCTGTTTGAGAAGGACAAATTCCTGTTCACAATTCTCATGACCTTGAAGGTGGAAATAAATGGGGGAAGAATCAAGATGGCTGAATTCCAGTGTTTCATCAAGGGTGGAGCGGCACTCGATCTGAACGCTGTAGACCCAAAGCCGAAGAAGTGGATCCTGGACATGACCTGGCTCAACTTGGTCGAGTTGAGCAAACTGCCTCAGTTCTCCCAGATCCTGGCCCAAGTCAGCCGCAATGACAAAGTGAGTATAAACAATATCATGGTCATGGAATGTTTATTGAACCAAGTTCCTCTGCAGTCGGATCAGGGTCAGCTCTGTTCCATATTCAGCCTGTTAACCCTTAGACCGCTATCTTATTTTTTTTGTCGTCTGCTGTTTATTTTCCATTTTTATCATCAAAAACATGCTTTAACAGCACTTTAGAATAATTTACATCATGCTTTGACAGCACTTCAGAATCATTTCAATTGGAAATGATTCTGAAGTGCTGTCAAAGCATGTTTTATTGAGAAATAAGGCAAGATATAAAAGCAGCAGCAAACGACAATTGTTGTGAGTAGCAGTCTAAGGGTTAAAAAGCATATCAGGGCCCATGCTGATAAGTGTTATGAGCACTTTCTCCATATTCATACTTGCCCAGTTAGTCCACTCAACCCACAATAAATATGAGACACGACATGTGATTTTGTACCTTCAGACATCTGTGTAACTTCATGAAATACGCTTACAAAATTCATTTGTGAAAAATACATGCATTGCAAATTTTGTAAACATATTAAATGAAATTACGCAGATGTCCAAAGGTACAAAATAACATGGCGTGTCTCATATGTCTTGTAAATCGATTACAGCATTAGAAAAATCACAAAACAGCTTCCTTTAGAATTAGTTCTGTGGCGTCATTGATGTTAGAAGTGATCGGTGCTAAACTAAGCAACATGACGTCAAAACGGACCAATCCCACCAATTCTAACATCAATTACATGTATGCCCAGGAAGTTGTCCTATAAAAAGTGACTTGTTATTTTGCAAATTCAGTAACCTATATGTGGCTGTGACTGGAGAAATGAGATTTTTGGGTTTTGCGACTAGTGTAGATCCAGATCAGCCAGTCTGATCAGGATCTGCGCTATTCGCTATTTTATCAATGAAACACTTCTAACAAGCAATATAGCACTAGTCACAAATCCCAGAAGCCCAATTCAAGTTATCCAATCACAACCACATATATAAATCTATTATTCCCCATTGCCAATGCCCAGGCGTGGAAAGCGTGGTTTGACGAGGATGCCCCAGAGGAGGCCCAGATTCCGGATGGCTACTCGTCGTCCCTTGACACATTCAAGAAGCTGCTGCTCATCCGGTCCTGGTGCCCGGACCGTGCCATCCCCATGGCCAGGAAATACATCGCCGAGGCAATGGGCGTCCGGGTAAGATTCACGACACTTTGTACGATAAAAATATTTGTATGAAGATTTTTATGAATTTACATTACAGTCAGTGAGTTGTCAATTTGTATGCTCCTGTTCTCGGTAGAGCTGGGAGGCATATAGTGTTTGGACTGTTTGTCCGTGGGTCAGTTAACTCTTTGCATGCTGAGAAACTTGTGGGCTATAAATAGTTCAAAACTAGTGAACAACATTCATCATATTTTCTTGTATTTCTCACCGTAAATATCATGAATATGTCTTGGAATTTCATTAGAATTGAGTCCTAAGGACTCGATGAAATTTTAGACATATTTACAGAGAGAAATAAAACATATACTCCTAATTTGTTTGGTGGATATATTCACTGCTAGCATGCAAAAAGTTAAGGAGTTTTCCAGAGTCCTCAATTCTGTCATAGCTATTAGGTATATCTCTTGAAGTATATATTACTTTAATATTTCAGTACATCATACTTGTGCACACATGTAACACATCTATGCTGGTTTTTGTCGCGCCTGCTTTAGCAGAGGCGCGACTATAGTCGGCGCTTTTTCCGTCATCGTCGTCCGGTTTTTTGTAAGGCAAATGCGTTAAAGTTATTGTTTTTTCACAATATCTCTTTAACCCCTTACCAGACTTTCATAATATTTCACATCAATGTTTGTCTAGGGATGATGCTTCATTACGCACACCCCCACATCCAAATTCTCAAGGTCACGGTCATTTATTTTCTTGTAATGTTCACAGTCAAATGCCTCGGCAGGCGCGATACCGCTTCCGTGGCGGAATTCTTGTAATATGATCTTGATGTTTGGACCGAGATGGTCCAATCGTCAAGATCATATTAAAACCAGCATAACTTGCTTTAGCACTTTTGCCGGAGTTTGTTGGTCTAGAACCTGATGTACTTCATGAGATCTGTATTCTAAGCTATAGTGACAGTATTCTAGGTAAAATATACAGAATATAATACCAGTAAATATATTTATAAGCATCGTTAAAATAATGTTGTTGCAGCCTGAGCACAAGGAGGCTGTTATGGTATGATTCGTTGAGTTACTGTAGTCACATGTTTTGTGAATGAGCTCATCCACAAAATTACACGTTATTTATTTTGCTTCAATGATAAGATTTTAAAATGTGCCAAAATCGAGACTTTTCTCACAAATTTAGAATCAAATTCAGTTGAAATTGATGATTCAATATGTTTGATGTTGTAAAATGTATAAGGGTGAATTTGTAAATTTATTTCCGCAAAAAAAATAATCTTTCACACAATTAGTCGTATCCCATGGATGGATATCAACTGGATACAATTCAATTATTTTTTAGTCGTATCCCATGGATGGATATCAACTGGATACAATTCAATTATTTTTTGTTTTCTACATCACCGCAGTTGTATATGATTCCACAACCTTCATATTGTACATCACCATGTTGTTCACTTTGCCATTTTGTAATGTACACTATGTTCGTGTTTGCTGGTTGTTTGTTCAAAATCTGGACATGACCAGTTTGACCTTCCGGCCTTCGTCCAGTATTCCCGCGACTTTTCCAAGTTTATACCCCGATAAATTCCACAAAAAGGCCGTTCATTCCTATATATTCGGGGATATAGACTTGGAAAAGTCGCGGGAATACTGGACGAGGCCTTCCGGCCTTCGTCCAGTATTCCCGCAACTTTTCCAAAAGACCTCAGTTGTTCTTTTCAGAGCTCCAGTTAAGGTGCGTAATTTGATAAACTTTGGGGAGACTTTCGTTATTTCTTCTCCAAAATTGGCAAGTTTGGAGTGCTTTAGAATCGTCTCGATGAGACGATTCTAAAGCAATCCCAACTTGCCATTTTTCGTGAAGAAATAAGAAAAATACCCGGAAAATTTGGTCTTAATTACGCACGTTAACTGGAGATCTGTCTTTTGTCTTTAAATATTTATGTTGTGCCATCAAAGCAGTTGACACTTTCATAAAAGTACAACTGTATCTATATTTGCATGTGCTGAACATGTTTCTAAGGCAACATGTAAATGTTCGCATGAATTTAAATGAACACGTTATACCCATCACTGTTAAAAAAGAATACATCATTTTAGTTGTACATATATGTAAGACAGTGACTGCAACGATAAGATATGTGACTTGCCATTGAAATTAGGAGCTACGATGGTCAGGCTTAACTCAACTGAGCTTATCTGAGTTCAACTGAGTTCAATTAAGCCTTACCATTCTATCTCCTGATTGTGGTTCCTCAGTTGGATAATAATCTTAAAATATTTTAGATGGACCACATCTGTTTCAGTGACTATATAACAGATCGTATTTTGACATGTGATGTATGTATACTTATCATGTGTAGTGTATTTACTATGTGATATATGAGACACGCCATGTGATTTTGTATCTTCAGACATCTGCGCAATTTCATGAAATACGTTTACAAAATTGGCTTTAAAAGTGTGCATGTACTCTGAAAATTGTGTCAACCGTTGAGTTTATTTATGAAAAATATTGTAAATTTTGTAAACGTATTTAATGAAATTACGCCGATATCCGAAGGTACAAAATCACATGGCGTGTCTCATATGTGTATACATTTACCATATGCCATGTTTTTGACAGTTTGCGGAGTCAGTTGTGTTGAACATGGACACCATGCACGCCGAGTCCAACAAGCGATCGCCCCTCATCTGTTTCCTGTCCATGGGCTCCGACCCGACAGAAAACATCATGATCCTTGCGAAGAAACTCAACATACGTAAGTTACGGGGCTCATTTCATTAAACTTGTTACGATGAAAATGTTTGTGCAAAGATTTTTATGAATTTGCTTCTCACATTAACATGATTAACTAACATTAGCATTTTGCACCTGCATCACACATCATTACATGTGAACACATCCACTCAATATTTTTCAACATCGGCTGTCGACGTAAATGTTATTCTAAAATTAAAATGTGTTGATATAATAGTATGGGTGTATCAAAAATATTAACCCTTACACCGCTATCTTAATTTTTTGTCGTCTGCTGTTTATTTTCTATTTTCAATTTTTATCATCAAAAACATGCTTTGACAGCACTTTAGAATAATTTACAACATGCTTTGACAGCACTTCAGAATAATTTCCAATAGTGCTGTCAGTCAACCCATGTTTTTATTGAGAAATAAGGCAAGATATAAAAGCAACGGCAGACGACAATTGTTGTGTGTAGCGGTCTAAGGGTTAATACACTAGTGTAATGAATATACAAACCAAAAACTCACTTTGTAATCAGGACGGTTTCAATGCATGATCCTGGGATGCAATAAACAGTGCTCCAGATAAGTTTTGTATCTAAAAAGTATTATACCCAAAGATAAATCAATGCATATTTTCTTTTACAGATGTATTATTGATTTTCTTCCTTCTAAAATAGGGAACAAATGATAACAAAATAAATCAAACTTATCTGTAGCAGATTTCACCAACATTGCAAAGTATACTTTTCTAGCAAAGTATACTTTGAGGGAGTAATCATTTATTTTTCCTGAAATGCATTATTTCATATAGAACTAACAACTGCATATATTTGATGATTAAAAGTATGCAGAATTATTATACTGAATTTATTACATTATCACAGCCAAAATGGCTGTGATAATGTAATAAATTCATTATAATAAAAATTATTATATTTATCCTAAAATTGAAAATTTCTCCCTCAAAGTATACTTTGCTAGATAAGTATACTTTTCAATATTGATGAAATAGGCTACTGGAGTTCTGAATAAATACAATCTAATTACATTTGTGATGGTTACTATGGTATTTGTTAACCTGGTTACTGATGTTATAGAAACTTGGCAGAGTTTTGTTTTTTATTAACTCAGTAAGCCCACAGGTTGAAGTAACGGACCGAGGTCTATAAAAACATTAAATATGCCTAAAAGCATCAATAAATGAAAACAAATAAAATTTGTTTAGCTTATTTTGTTTCATTTATTGATGCTTTTAGGCATATTTAATGTTTTTATAGACCTCGGTCCGTTACTTCAACCTGTGAGTAAGCCCTTTTAACTCTGCATGATGGTAAATTTGTGTGAAAATAGCAGGCGACAATTTAATATGCTTTCTTTTATTTCACCTGTAAATATCATCAATATGTCTTGACCTACAAACTAACCGGTAGTCGTCATTTGAATCATTGTTTTTAAATGACCAACAATTCCTACTTTCATGGTCAATTTCCAGAATGTGGCGCCATCTCGATGGGTCAGGGCCAAGATGTCCACGCCCGGCGTCTGCTCAGTGTGTCCATGGCAGAAGGCAAGTGGGTGCTGCTCCAGAACTGCCATCTGGGTCTCGATTTCATGGATGAACTCTTGGATACCGTAAGTTTTTCTGATGATGAAGGTTTATAATAAATCCTGACCAATCATCTTAAACAGCTTATAATTCCAGCACAAAAATATTTACACAATTCCCTAACATTTGATTGGTCCGTAGCAAGTCTCTGTCAAAAATTTATATCCCAGTAAACTCCATGCTGAACTACTTTCCGTAACCGTCGGGCGCAGTTAAAATAATTCAATGAAGACATTTTCTTGATGAATTTATTTCAAATGCTGGAATTATAAGGAATGAATGGCATTTTTGTGGAATTTATCGGGGATATAAACTTGGAAAAGTCGCGGGAATACTGGACGAGGCCTTCCGGCCTTCGTCCAGTATTCCCGCGACTTTTCTAAGTTCACAAATTCCACAAAAATGCCATTCATTCCTATATTACACTAGCTGCATGTTCAACACCCTGATGGAGTATATTGTATACTCTGAAAAAAAGATTCAACAATTAACAGTATTTGTTAACTATTCCGACCACCATTATAGGACAGAACTTCTGTGTAATCTGACAACTGGTTGCCAGGCACTATTCAAATACATGTTTTATGACCAACTAATATACAATGCATAAAAAGGCAGTAATAAGTCATTTCAGTTTGTGCCAGAGCTCCACTTAAGGTGCGTAATTTGACCAACTTGGGGTGAAATTTTGTTATTTCTTCATCAAAAATGGTAAGTTGGGAGTCCTTTAGAATCGTCTCATTGAACTTACCTCCAAATTACTCGCCTTAGCTGGAGCTCTGTGTGTATGCAAATGTATTTGTCACAAAATTTGGAAATTCTAACAGATGTTCAATCTGCATGTACAATTGAAGGGGTGAGTTGAAGAAGGGTCTAAGTCCATCATGGACCCCCTTCTTCCACTGACCCTTTCATAAATACTTTACAATGGCAGAATTCTAATGCTAGCTATGTTTGTAGGTGGTCTCGACGGAAAATGTGAACGAGGATTTCCGTCTGTGGATGACGTCTGAGGAGCACCCGAAGTTCCCAATCAACATGCTGCAGACGTCAATCAAGTTCACCAATGAACCGCCCTTGGGCGTGAAGGCTGGTCTCAAGAGAACATACGCTCTTGTTACACAGGTAAATACAGCATCTGTTAGTGTTTATGGTTTTTATACAACGCTAAAATAATATATGTACATTCACCTGTTGGTAATTAAAGGTACATGCCCACTCAGTAGGCACAAAATGCTCTTTATAGCAGAGACATAACTCGAGACATTTTCTGGCAAAATAAACATTCATTCACGATTACCCCACGTATTGATTGGCATTATTATGCATTTTTTATCAGACGTAAATTTCCACACTAATAGCAGGGGCGATAACCATGTTTCCTTAAAATGTTAACGGACACTACTATTTATTACCTGTATTTATTTTTTGATGTCAATGATCATACTTTATAATCTGTTGAAAATATTTTTTTTCAGGTGAGGCATTTAATTAAAAAATGTTGAGCCTCATTTGAATCTGAAAATAGCGTGATACCACCGCGAGTCACTATCAGTAAAATAAATATTACGAAATTATATATATGTATAGCGACACAATTATACACTTATTGAATTCCTATAAAGAACATTTGGTGCCTACTGAGTGGGCATGTACCTTCACGGGTAAAATATTTGACCAGAATTTAGGATTTATCTTCCGTGAAAGTACTTTTGATATCTGCATTTACAGTATATTCCTCCCACAGCAAAAACATGATAATAAGCAAAGAAACACTGACGATACAACAATACATATCAACTTATAATAAAATACAGGGCCATGCTTATACAACTTTCCGCGTTCGTTGTCGAAATTCATATTCAAAATCATGCAGTTTTATTGGCCGAGACTGGGCATGGCTCTGCCTCGACAATTCAAACTTATTGATTTAGTGAAACGTCCCCCTGGATCTACACTGTCACAAAACCCATCAGCCCCATTTTCTCTAGTCACAGCCATGTAGAATAAACAACATCCATGTTATTACAGGAACAACTGGAATACAGCAACTTGCCACAGTGGAAGCCGATGTTGTATGCCGTCGCCTTCCTTCACACGACCGTGCAGGAACGCAGGAAGTTTGGTCCAATCGGCTGGAACATTCCATACGAATTCAACCAATCGGATTTCACGGCTACTGTGCAGTTTATTCAGAACCATTTGGATGACATTGATCCGAAGAAGGTAACTTGAAATGTTTCATTTAATGTCTGATATCATTGAATACAATATTTATTTTATTTTCTATGTTTTAAACCTTTGTAAGATTGTTCACACGAGTGGTTGAGACGTGTAATCTCATAGACAAATAATCAAGATTTGTCTCGAATTTGAAGTTCAATTGTGACGCTGTCTAATAATTAAATTTGTCAATGAAATTTCCTTTGCAATGCTTCTAACCATTCATTTTGGTATAGTTGATCATTGTATGCAATAGCGAAGACGTCACATGTTTTATGGTGCTGCATTCTTATGCAAACTTCATTATGACAGTGACTGGCGAAATGTTACTTGCAGCCTTTATGGCCACTGTATCTGGAAGTGGGTCTGAGCATCCTTGCAGTCTGATGAGGGTCTATTATAACATAGCTCTCACCATAATGGTTCACTATACTGTCACCATTCAGTGTGTGAAACACCTGTCGTGCTTCTAACAAACTCTATATAGCTTCTTATTTAGCTTCAGAGCTATAAAACTCTAAATCAGGCAGCTCAGTCTCGACCAATGAAACTTGCTGATTTTGAGCATTGGAACAGAGCAAGTAATCAGAAATTATTTTAAGCACACTCTCGGGATGACTGTGCCGGCAGACCTCGAGCTACACTACACTAGCATAAATATCTTGACCCCCTGGGGCCCGTTTCACTATACATCATACGACTAAGAGGTTTGTAGGTGCAAAATTGAAGTGTACAATAACATTTGCACTTACAATCGATGCTGGCAAATCTTTTATGGATGTGTTCATATTTAATGATATGTACATGTAGGTGGAAAATGGTAGCATTAGTAACTCGCGTTAATTTGATTGATTCATAAACTTTTTTATTGTACGATGTTTAGTGAAACGGGCCCCAGTTCTCCAGTCACAGACAATGAATAAAAAAAACATTACATGTACAGGGCGTGTCGTGGAGTACGGTGCGCTACATGGTGGGTGAGGTACAGTACGGGGGCCGTGTCACGGACGACTATGACAAGCACCTTCTCAACACGTACTCCCGAGTCTGGTTCAGCGAAGCCATGTTTACCGATACCTTCCAGTTCTACACAGGTACGACACTGGCCACATCTGGGCATGTGAATATTTAGACAGTACCCAGCTAGTGTCTTTTAGTATCAAGTTTATCAAGCAAAGCTACGAAAGGTTTGAATGACGATTGTTAGCCCTTAGAATGCAGGAAATGAAAATCGCCGTCTGCTGTTATTTGATATTTTGTCTTTTTCCTCATCAAAAACATGCTTTTACAGCACTTTAGAATCATGATTCTAAAATTTTGTCTAATCGTGTTTTTGTTGAGAAAAATGGGAGTGAAAAAAACAACAGCAGACAACAAAATTTAATTCAGCATTGTAAGGGTTAACCAAAATTCTGAAGTGTTGCCAAAGCATGTTTTTGATGATAAAAATGGAAAATAGAAAATAAACAGCAGACGACATAAAAATTATGATAGAGGTCTAAGGGTTAATGGTTCACTGTCATGGGAGAACTAGCTCGGTTGTAGTTAGCATAACATGTAATGCATGTGTGTACCCATATATAATTCCAGCACAAAAATATTTACACAATTCCCTAACATTTGATTGGCCCGTAGCAAGTCTCTGTTGTCCAAAATTTATATCCCAGTAAACTCCCACGCCAAACGACTTTCCGTAACCGTGAGGCGCAGTTAAAATAATTCTTAAGAAAACGGAAAATAAACACATTTTCATGATGAATTTATTTCAAATGCTGGAATTATAAGGAATGAATGGCTTTTTTTGTTGAATTTATCGGGGATATAAACTTGGAAAAGTCGCGTGAATACTGGACGAGGCCTTTCGGCCTTCGTCCAGTATTCCCGCGACTTTTCCAAGTTTATACCCCGATAAATTCCACAAAAATGCCATTCATTCCCATAGTATTTCATTCCCATAGTATTTCATTCCCATAGTATTTCATTCAATGAACCAGATGCTTCTGACAATATTTCTCCACTCAAAAGTTATACAATTTTGCAAATTTTGCAAATGCACTTATTGATGTGCGGATATTTATGCTGTGGTTATCATTTGAACCATGCTGAGACATTACATGCGGAATACACTTACGGGGATGAATTTTTAAAATATTTTAATTTTATTTTTGTTATTTTATGAATGAAAGTATATGTGGCGACCACTGATTTGAAGCATCTCAATTTAAATAAAAATTTAAATAAAATAGTTATGATATTCCCCAATCAAAAATAATACTCGACACATTCAGGTCAACGATACTTATTTGTTGATAATTTTATATTAACCCATTACATGTACATACAGAATACACCTTTATGGGTATGAATTTTTTTTAAATATTTTTATTTTTGTTATTTCTCAATGAAAGTATAATTTATGTTGTGACCACTCATTTGAACCGTCTCGATGAGACGGTTCAAATGGTTGTCGCGACATATACTTATAAGCACATTTAAAGAAAATATTTATCATTTTCTCCATCAAAATGGCATATCCTCAGCATGAAATGGGTTATAATGAGTTCCATACAGATGGAAATAAGATGAAATAAACAAATGTTCTGTATACCACAAAAATTGGTTGAAAAGGTACAACTTTATTTGTAAACAATACATTTTCATATCCTTTGTCTTTTAATAGCTATTTAAAGGTATGATGCACACATAATTTTCAGGCTACAAGATCCCAAAATGCAAGACCCTTGCCCAGTATGTGACCCAAATCGAGAGTTTACCCCTCATGGACTCCCCAGAATGTTTCGGCCTTCACTCCAACGCTGACATCACGTAAGTACATGGCAGTAATACTCGACACATTCTGGTCAATGATACTAATTTGTTGATAGTTTTCTTTTAACCCAATACATACAGAACACACCTTTACGGGTATGAATTTTTTAAAAAATATTTTCATTTTTGTTATTTCTCAATGAAGGTATATGTTGTGACCACTCATTTGAACCGTCTCGATGAGACGGTTCAAATGGTGGTCGCGACATATACTTCTAAGCACATATCCTCGGCATGAAATGGGTTAATTATATGGAGGATTGGAGGGTGTGTGCATGTATATCAATTTGATCAATGGTGAATCCATCATTATGCCTACTAGGATATCACACCTGGTCTAATACTAGAAGGTATATATAGGCTGCATCAATTAGATCCTGCTATATTTATATAGAACTGAATGATCCGAGTTTGGTAGTGGGTGGAAGGTGGGTGCAAGCGATGGGTAATTTAACGATCGGGGTTCATCCTTACCGGAATTCCGACTGGAGACCTGGTTTGGCCCTCACATACGTATTTGGCATTTTGTATGTGACAGTTGAATCTGGTTATACCACTTATGTGAGTATTACGATTGTTTGTAATCCTATTTTAGGGGAAGGGGCCAAGTGACTTTGGTGTGGTATGGACCTGCCACCAGGTCAGGTTATTCTAATTTCAGGGCTGTATATATTTTTTCTCGATGTAAATTTTCAGTTCTGATTTTGGAATTTTCCCCCCAATGCAGCAGGTTAAAACGGGATCGAACCCATTTGCCCGGCCTTACATGACCTTAGCTGTTGATAGGCCGTTAAACACCAATAAACAAAACAAACAACTGAGTTTGGTAAGGGCATATGTTTCACCAGAACAGGATACTGATTTCAATGCTGGATGAATATTGCTACTAGTGAGCTAATCTGAATATATACTGTTTGCATACATTGAGAGTATGAATGGCTATCTAATAAATAGGTTCTCTACCTTTGAAAATCACTAGTAACTTCCCTTAGTACAACATCCCAGACATCATCGGCAATAGAATTGGCAGAATTTGTCTGTTTGACGTCCCGTTGCTCAGTTGTCACGTTGCAATGTGATGTGAAACCGACAAAATTCCACCAATTCAAGGATGCCCCGGAAGTTGCTAGGTTCGGTCAGGACAGGTCTGTAGGCTGTGGGTTTGAAGAGTAAACCATGTTTGTTATTCTACAGGTACTCTACAAACACAGCCAACTCGATGTTGGAGACAATTGTCAACATCCAGCCGAAGGACTCTGGTGGCGGTGGCGGGGAGACACGTGAAAGTGTCGTCTACAAGCTGGCCGACGATATGTTGGAGAAACTGCCAGAGGATTACATACCGTTCGAGGTCTGTATTGCTTCATACATTTCAGAGAAACCAAGCTATTGTTATGGCAATACCTTGCAATCTTGATAGTGCAATCTTAGGTAATTTGGGAAGAATTCAATGTTCATTAAAGGAATGAATGGCCTTTTTGTGGAATTTATCGGGGTATAAACTTGGAAAAGTCGCGGGAATACTGGACGAAGGCCTGATAAATTCCACAAAAAGGCCATTCATTCCTTATAATTCCAGCATTTGAAATAAATTCATCAAGAAAATATGTTTATTTTCCGTGTTCTTAAGAATTATTTTAACTGCGCCTCACGGTTACGGAAAGTAGTTTGGCGTGGGAGTTTACTGGGATATAAATTTTGGACAGAGACTTGCTACGGGCCAATCAAATGTTAGGGAATTGTGTAAATATTTTTGTGCTGGAATTATTAGTTATTCTTCCGAGCATACAGTAGAACCTCTCTCAACCGGACACCACAAACATATGTGATTTTATTTTTGATGGGTTGCCGAGTCATTTATCTCAGATGATAATGTATGTTTATGATTGTAAAGCTCACATATATATCTCAGAATTGTCACATGCCTTCGTTACAGTGGAACATCTCCAAACCGGACACCCTGGGGCCTCCCAGGGTGTCCGATTTAGAGAGGTTCCACTGTACATGTAAATCTGAGTTTCTGCTTTGCTATCAGTATCGACAGCTGAACAATGTGAGAGTAATTCAAATTGTTTCCCTCAAATTGACAATAAAATGGGGCTAATTATTCAGCTTGCGACCAGTGTAGCTCCTGTTCAGCCTCCAAGACTAAGAAATTAACCAAAAATTGGGTTACTGCACAATATGATCATAGCCTAGCCTGTTAAAAATTGCACCTGGCAGCCTAGTGTGAACACAGGCCCATAGCCAGGGGGGGTCGGAGTGGTCGGACGACCCCCCGCCCAGCCTCGAGGTTCACTTTTTTAGCCTTGAGGTCCACTTTTTTAGACCCCCATAGATACTTCAGACCCCTTGAGCCTTCGAAACGACCCCCCCCCCCTTCAAACAGGTAGATACTTCAGACCCCTTGAGCCTTCGAAACGACCCCCCCCTTCAAACAGGTCTGGCTACGGGCCTGGAACATGTGTTAAAGCATGATGCAAATATTTGAACACTTTACGTGACTCATATTCCTGTACATATTTTATCACAGGTGAAGGAGCGTTTGCGTAAGATGGGCCTCCTTCAGCCAATCAACATCTTCCTGCGCCAGGAGATAGACAGAATGCAGCGCGTCATTGCTCGCGTCCGCTCCACACTGAAGGACCTGAAACTGGCGATTGACGGCACCATCATCATGAGTGAGAATCTGAGGGACGCCCTCGACAATATGTTTGATGCTCGTGTGCCCACCGATTGGAGGAAGGTATGGAGAACTTTAATCGTGACACATGTTATGGTATATGAAGGGGTCAGTGAAAGAAGAGGGCTAAATCCATAATGGACATAGCCCCAAGTCCATAATGAAGTTAGCCCCCTTCCACTGACACCTAGGAATGGTTTGTGGACTAGGGGTTAAAACACCGGACTTCCAATCCAGTAGCCTATTTCATCAACATTGCAAAGTATACTTTGAGGGAGAAATTTTCAATTTTAGGATAAATTTATGAATTTTTATTATCCTGAATTTATTACATTTTGGCTGTGATAATGTAATAAATTCAGTATAATAATTCTGCATACTTTTAATCATCAAATATATGCAGTCGTTAGTTCTACATGAAATAATGCATTTCAGGAAAAATAAATGATTACTCCCTGAAAGTATACTTTGCTAGAAAAGTATACTTTGCTAGAAAAGTATACTTTGCAAGGTTGGTGAAATAGGCTACTAAGGGGTTCAAACGTCGCCCTAGAATTTAAAAATACTTTCCATCCCACTGGTGTTTCGATTGAGATTTGAAACGGAGGTCCCGTCCCTAAATGACCTTAGCAGTTGCTGGGATGTTAAACCCATTAACATTCACTTTTCCACTGACTCCTTCATATACTGATACATGTGTTATTACCCTAAATATTTGGACACCATTTGTTTGTGGAAACACATAAAATATGAGCATGCCAATATTTAGGGTTAGTATGGCAGTACTGTTTTCATCACAATAACAATGATAACAACTGCAGAATTTTCCTCAAAATGTGTGTTTGCTAAATGTGGTAATTAATTGCTCTTAATAAACAGCAGTCTGTCAAAAAAGTGTGCCAATTTCAATTTAAAAGAATGACTCGAAATAAGCGTATTTATCTTATCTTATCAACCATTCCACTTTGTCAGGACACCCCACCAAATATGAACCTTGCTATTGGCAGATATCGTGGGATTCGGCAACCCTGGGTTTCTGGTTCACCGACCTGTTGGACAGGAACCAGCAGTTCCGCACCTGGGTGTTCGAGGGCCGCCCAGTCTCGTTCTGGATGACAGGATTCTTCAACCCTACCGTAAGATTTGTACTAGATTTTAGCAATGCTCTAACCATTTATTTAAGCCTATTGATCAACACTATGGACCAATATCTAAATGTTTGTAAGGAGCGCATATCCGTGCTGATACACCAGTAGCCGATTTCATCAAAATTGCAAAGTATACTTATCTAGCAAAGTATACTTTGAGGGAGTGATCATTTATTTTTCCGAAAATGCATTATTTCATATAGAACTAACAACTGCATATATTTGATGATTAAAAGTATGCAGAATTATTATACTGAATTTATTACATTATCACAGCCAAAATGGCTGTGATAATGTAATAAATTCAGTTTAATAAAAATTAATAAATTTTTCCTTAAATTGAAAATTTCTACCTCAAAGTATACTTTGCATTGTTGGTGAAATATGCTACTGATTATGACTTAAAGCCATCCATGGTCCCATGCATACTGAAAATCACTGGGATTGTCAAGTTGGTGCACATGGCTACAATTTGACATATTTAAAGTCACTAGGATTGTAAGTTGAATTAGTTGGCTACAAATGTGCATACTGAAAATCACTGGGATTGTCAAGTTGGTGCACACATGGCTACAATTTGACATGCTCAGGATGCCTGGGATTATAAGTTGGTGAATACAATTCATGTATGGCCTTGCAGGGTTTCCTGACGGCGATGAGACAGGAGATAACTCGCGCCCACAAGGGTTGGGCCCTGGACACTGTGATATTGGACAATGAAGTCACCAAGATGATGAAAGAGGATGTACATGGCCCTCCGAGTGAAGGTACGTACTGTATACATAAATTGAAAACAGTGCTGACCTGCTTTTCAGCCAACTATAGTCTGTTTCACGAAACCTGCCCAAATTTTACGGCTATATAAACAATGCAAAAACAATACTTTTTTCGATAATATTAAATTAAAGCAAAATTTAAGAATGAGACTTCTTTTTATTTCGTGAAATTTGGTCAAATATTGATTTTATTGCGAAAACAAAATTTCCCCATGTTAAATCCCCATAGACATCTTCACGGAGTGAAGATGTCTATGGGGATTTAACATGGGGAAATTTTTTAGAATTTCAGAAATACTGGACCGATTTTTAAAATTTAAACTTGTTTTCTTAGATCATTTTCAAGCTATCTAGCTAGGTTTCGGAGTCAATTTCCAAAAAAAAAGTTTTTTGACTCCTCCCACAAGTCCTCTACCTCTTTTCTCCCCATGTTAAATTCCCATAGAGAAATCAATTTTTCGTAATAAAACCAATATTTGACCAAATTTCACGAAATAAAAAGAAGGCTCATTCTTAAATTTTGCTTTAATTTAATATTATCGAAAAAAATATTGTTTTTGCATTGTTTATATAGCCGTAAAATTTGGGCAGGTTTCGTGAAACAGACTATAATTGCTAACAAACACTGAAACAGTATTGCCAAGGATGTTCACAGGGTTTCAGCAGTCTCCGAAATTCATGGGTCAAAATGTTAAATTGAGACTATTTTTAAGTATGAAATACAATGTTAATTACTGTGTTTTATATAATAAATTGACCTCTGTGTTTCAAAATCAAAAAGTCAAGAACAAATATTAGCAGTAAAAGTGCCCAAACTGGCAAAAGGTTTACTATTGAAAAGCTTGTATTAGTTAGTCCAAAATAGTTAATTACATAATTTGCTACTTATAATGCTCAGGTTAAAAGATTTAACTAAGATTTAAATCATATTTTTTTAAAAGGAGTAGAAGTGATACAGGCAGAAATCGGCCCTACTTTGTCTACATATACATCATTTTACGCATAGAAATAGTTACTGGTAATTTTAATTATGTTCAAACATTTGCATACTTGCAGACAGTATTTCAGATAGCTCTCGCCTTTATAAAATACAGTGGAACCTCTCCAAACCGGACACCCTGGGAGTCCCCCCCCCCCCCCCCCACTGGAGGTCCCCAGGGTGTCCGGTTTGGAGATGTTCCACTGTAAATCAAAATAAAATGGAACCTCTCCAAACTGGACACCCTGGGATATTCCCCCCCCCCCCCCCCCCCCCCCCCCACACTGGAGGTCCCCAGGGTGTCCGGTTTGGAGATGTTCCCTTGCCATCTGAAAATACAGTGGAACTTCTCCAAACCGGACACCCTGGGACGTCCCCCACCCCCCCCCCCCCCCCCCACTGGAGGTCCCAGGGTGTCCGGTTTGGAGATGTTCCACTGTAAATCAAAATACAGTGGAACCTCTCCAAACCGGACACCCTGTGAGGTCCCCAGGGTGTCCGGTTTGGAGATGTTCCACTGTAAATCAGACCAGTGATCACTTCATGACACATTCTAGTGCTTTGCAATCATGAAAAGTCATTGTAATCAGAGATATATAACTGCGAAACACATCTAAGGTAAACATCTATATTTTACCGAGTGTCTGGTTTAGAGGGGTTCCACTGTAGCAGCTTTGTGTAAATTGCCATTCCGCATTGCAGGTGTGTATATCTATGGTTTGTTCCTGGATGGGGCTGGCTGGGACCGTCGGAACTCGCGGTTGTTGGAGCCGACCGCCAAGGTGCTGTACACCCTGATCCCTGTGGTGCATGTGTTTGCTACGAATGTGGAAAAGCCCAAGTCCACAACCCAGTACGAGTGTCCCGTGTACAAGAAGCCCCGCCGTACCGACCTCACCTACATCTTCCCGCTGATGTTGAAGACCAACAAGAACCCAGACCACTGGACACTCCGCGGTGTGGCACTGCTGTGTGACACGAAATAAAGTCACAAAGAAAACAGTGACACCCGGAGATGTGAATTTGTGATTGACTCAAAATAAACTTTAATGATTTGTGACACTATTGTACGAGTCAAAAACAGAATGAAATGAATTGTTGTAATAATCGAAAGAAGAAATATGAGAAAATGTATTCATTCTAGGCCAGTTTGTTGAAGGAAATCAATTTAATCACTAATTAAAATTTGCAAATTAATTTTCACACATCACAAATACTGAATTGATGTAATTCTGCATACTCTGTAATTTCATTGATAGAAATATCTATCTCTTGTTTAGGCTCTGTAGAAATATGTTTTATGAAACGGCATTTTGGTTGTACATTTAAAATGTAAAGCCATTTCTAAATAATTCCAGCACAAAAATATTTACACAATTCCCTAACATTTGATTGGTCCGTAGCAAGTCTCTGTCCAAAATTTATATCCCAGTAAACTCTCCCACGCCGAACTACTTTCCGTAACCGTGAGGCGCAGTTAAAATAATTCTTAAGAAAACGGAAAATAAACACATTTTCTTGATGAATTTATTTAAAATGCTGGAATTATAAGGAATGAATGGCATTTTTGTGAAATTTATCGGGGATATGAACTTGGACATGGTTCCCACAAGCTTTGAAAACTCCTTGAATTTGATTTTCGTGGGTTTTGTCCTTAAAAAGTCCTTAAATTTTGAGAAAAACTCCTTGATTTGTCCAAGACTGCGCTTGAATTGTCCAAAATTGATAGTGCAAGCGCATATTTTGTAAATGATATTATTTTTGGCTGGCTGTTTCATGTTTTTTACCATTTTTTATCCATTTTTACCATTTCAAAGCTATTGCACAATGCTGAATACAATTAGAGGGGGATATGGTTACCATAACACCGCACTGTTGAGTCAAAACTTAGTGTAACTTGGTATAATTTCACTCCTTGAACATGAATAAATACTCCTTGAAAACTCCTTGAAAAGTCCTTGAATTTCATTTTGACATGGCTGTATGAACCCTGTTGGAAAAGTCGCGGGAATACTGGACGAGGCCTTCCGGCCTTCGTCCGTTATTCCCGCGACTTTTCCAAGTTTATACCCCGATAAATTCCACAAAAAGTCCATTCATTCCTATAATGGAATGCCTTATATCCTCATATGTTCAATGTATTTATCTAGATCAATAACATGCATATTTGCATGATTAGCAGAAGTTTACATCAATTTATTTATTTGTTTATATCATATACTCTTTCTAAATACATGTACATGTTTGTTTCTAATGACAAAATTATATAGTTGGATTTTTGTTATACTATGTTTTCTGAAATTATATATAATTATTCATGATTCATATTTGGTGCAATACGTTGCACAAATAAGTGAAACTACATGTGACACTAGAGCAATGTAATTAACCCTTTCACCTCGAAGTAACTGGAATGGATTTTGATATGTTAATTTTGCAACCAATTCAACCGTCGCAAAATGATTTTCAGACTAGTCCATTTATGAAAAGGGGGTGTTTTTGTTCTTAGAAATATGAAAATTACTTGCAAAAAGTGCAGATCTTGATGAGACGGCTCGTCACGAGTCGGCTCATCTGGATCTACACTTTTTGCCAATACGACTATACAGGTCTATGTACAAAAGTACATGTACAGTAGATGTGATAACAATTTAAAGTATATTGCTGTGAACGGTTTAATGTGAGTGGTTCAAGTTGTCACAACATATACCTTTGAGGATAATTTAGGAAAAACTAATTATTTATTTTATGTTTTTCATAGAGCTATATGCATATTATAAATGTTATACGGTTAATTATTCTTGTTTGCAAAGTTCCATCAGAGATGGCAATTCTATGTGCAAATACTCGTAGACATTTAGTTGGTCAAGTCTGACCGTGACAGTATTTGTGGGATAGCAATAAAGTACTAGTATTCTATATTGCATTTACATGTCCCATGTCAAATGTATTATGTTGAGTATTATTTAATAGTATTGTTATATTTTTCTATAAATGCAGTCATGTGATGGGGTATTATTTCTGTGTTGGGACAATTTGTAATATACCTTGAATAATAATGTGACAATTGTTTATTTGGGTTTCTGCCAAAACAACAGCTACAAATCAATATGCATAATTCCCACAATCGGATCCAGGTCGGCAGGTGTAATTGTTCATGGTAGTAATCACAATATTGACTTAACAATGAACATGCTGATTTGTGGCCAATTGCAAGCATTAAATTTGTTACCAGTATATAGGCCCTTTGTGTGAATCAGACTTACAGAAGTTCTGTCCTGTGTTGCTCCAAATAATCTAGCACACTCAGTCACATATGAGATGAGCCATGTCATTTTGTACCCTAAGAAGATGTGCCATTTTTTCATGAAAAATATTTACAAAAACTGTTATATTTTAGTAATTTCCAATAATCTCCAAAGGGATGATCGAAGCACATTTAATACACATTGTTTTAAAGTCACTCTTTTTATTAAATTTTCGACCATGTGGTCGAAAATTTAATAAAAAGTGACTTTAAAACAATGTGTTATATTTTATGTTAATGACATCGAAAATTTACGAACATTTCATAGCAAATTCAGAATTCTACTCCGCATTTGCTCTGGACATTTCTTCAACTTTTGATGCCAGTTGCAGAAAATATTGTAAATTCTGTAACAAATTTTGTCAACAGCTACATTGGTAAAAACGTATCGTTTTTCCACTCGCTTTTTGATATGTGGGTGTTTTCCTGTATTTAGCCTACCGTGTTTTTAATTTACATATTATAAATATTACATGTTAGATATTGACAACAATATATTACAAAAATATTATTTATTTATCTAAATAATTATATGTCTATTTTCTGTTATCAAACGTTTGCTGCATACGTACAGTATTATAAGCATTTATCAGTAATTATATTTTATGGAGTACAATATAGTGTAATGTATTTGTTATGTTTGTTGTGTAAATCACATGTGATTGATTGATTGATTGATTGATTATATATAACCAAATGATACATTCCGTTTATTTAAATCCGAGCCAAATAGAATCGTTTGAAAATAATCCGAGCCAAAAGATGTATTCCCGTAATAATGATGTATACAATGATATTTATACACAATGCCAGGGATTCCGCTGGTGATCGCCACTTTCGCAATTGGCGATAAAAATAAACAATTGACGATAAAAAATTACAATTTTAGAAAAAAAGAAAGAAACTTTATTTTATTTTTTTCGAAAATTGTAATTTATTATCGCCAATTGTTTATTTTTATCCTATTGGTTATTCTTTGGTTGAAGTGGCGATTTTTTTATTTTCCCCAGCGGAATCCCTGCAATGCTGATTGAATCCGTCCAGTTGTAAGGTGACCAAATCTGCAGATT
Organism: Conchocele bisecta; assembly: GCA_029237695.1. Classification (NCBI taxonomy): domain Eukaryota; kingdom Metazoa; phylum Mollusca; class Bivalvia; order Lucinida; family Thyasiridae; genus Conchocele; species Conchocele bisecta. Next base: position 142,011,539 of record CM055265.1, read on the forward strand.
TTCTGTTTTCCCTGCTCACAGTTTTTTCTACTACACATGTAGTATTTATTTTATTTTCTTCTATACACATACAAGAACACAAATCGTCAATGATCACAATACAATTACTGAATACATTGAAATGTTTTTCCTGTGATATTTTGTGGTCGCTTTGCATATAATTATTGTACATGTCTATAAAAGATGCCACATCATGACAAGAAGAAAAGTTTTTGGTCATTGTCCATTTAGATCCTGATCATTTGACACACTGTTGCATCCGATGGATCTAAATTGTTTGTATATGATGTTTCACTTTAAATAAATGGCAAACAGTGTAGACACTGATATCAATGGACATGATGGAGCACTGGTGCTGATCTGGTCAGAATGTTTTCTTTTACCCATTTCCTATGGTGTGACACTTTTCTTGCTGTTTATGTACAATTATATGTGACCCGCCATGACAAAATACAATTTACTGGCTTTCTTAGCGGCATCCATAATGTTTAATGTAATATCGAACAGTGTATGCCAGGCCCGTACGCAGGAATTATTTTAGGGGGGTGTGTTATCGACGTCGCGAAGGGCTAAACATTGTTTTTGCACATCCACGGACAGACCTCGGCAGATTAACCCGTTCACCCCTAAGTAACTGGAATGGATTTTTATTTGTTAATTTTGCAACCAATCTAAATCATCACAAAATGATTTTCAGACCGATCCATTTATGAACATGGGATGTTTTTGTTCTCAAAATTATGAAAATTAATTGCAAAAAGTGCAGATCCTGATGAGACGGCTCGTTACGAGCCGGCTCATCTGGATCTACACTGTTTGCCAATACCACTATACAGGCATGCGGGTTAAGAGTGAAAGGGTTAAGGGGGTGCGTCCGAACCTGTCGCACCCCCTCTACGTACGGGCCGGTATGCCCTGATCAGACTGCGGACGCACGCAGTCTGATCTGGGCTACACTGGTCTCAAACTCCATAAGTCTCTTACTGTTGCAGCGAGTTGCGTGTGAATTATTGATTTTGCTTTTTTCCCCAGATTTGTTGAAAATGATGTTTGCCTACATGCATTTCTAACCCATATGCTTGCTTTATATTAAATCACCTACCAGAAAGACACAAAATATGCTGTATTATGTTTCTTTATATCTTCACAAGAGTTTATTGTTATTGGTTGGGATTCAAAAATAAAAGTGAAACATGTTTTTTGTTTTAACACATTCTTTTCTATATCCATAATTTAAGTATTAATCATGTTAATAAAACACATATGCCAAGCATTTCATTTACATTCACAACTTGAGACTATTTAGCTTGGTGGCCCTGAGTATTTTAAAACATTTTGAACAAGTTTCATATTAAAATGACGCACTATATGCAAGCTTTGGTATTCACCAGTTTCATGATGTAAATAACATGACCTGGCTTGTCAAATTTGCCAAGTTGCAAAAGTAGGGAGAAACAACTGTGTAAGCAACCAGAAAATGGAAAAAGGATCTAAGAAGATTGCACTTGTAGGGATATGAAGGTGTATGCTCACGTGGTACTAACAACAAGTACTGACACTTCCAGAATCCATCCATTGAAAGTTATACATATTCTTTTATATTGTCCTTATTACGTAATGGATGTTGATGAAATATGGCGCATTAAACGCGTCTTGTTAAGCTGCAGTTGGTGGTCTCTGTATTTTCGCCCAAACTTCTGTACCGTTTTTGCAAAGAATGGAAGAATCAGACACGGAAATCAATCGATTTTTTGCAAAAACGACATAAGTCTGCCAAACTCCCTGGACCACCAAATGCATATCATGAAGACGCGTTTGCTGCGTGCCATATTTCATCAAAATCCGTTGCATATTGAGGAAACTATCAAATAATGCTTACTTTGGAGTGGGCGACGTTGTTGTAACCACGTGAGCATGCACCTTGGATGTATGTTTCAGAAAGTTCAAACTATATATCAACCAGTTTGATTGACCCAGACCAATCGAAGTTCATGATTACAAGCATGAGACTCCAGTACACACTCCAGTTATCTGGGCCGTCGGCTGAGAATTTCCATGTGACAGCAGCAATTGTAGATGATTGATGATCAGCTTGCACTGTTATACATGTACAATATGACTTGGCTAGTATTTATGCTGACGTCAGGAAAGCTATTTCAACGACAGAATGGCAAATAGCATAGGCCCTGATCTGACCGTGACTGTGAGGATGCACATGCTGATACTTGGCTATGATGGTTCCTTGCTTAATTGCCAGATAATGGTCTGCTGGGAATGCACGTTATTTGATACGTCGGAATTTGGAAAAAGCAGGTCGGTACAATATTGTGATGTTCTAAAAATAGATGGTACAGCTATGCCCGAAATCTATTATACATACTTATTTGACCCCAAAGAGGAGCCCTTAATAACTGTTATGACCTAGTAGATACTAAAAAGGTTAGCAGCATAACAAATGTGTTTACACTACATGGAACTATAATCCGTCCAGCTTTACAAGGATTCCATGAGGTAAGATTTGGCAAGCTTTACCGGAAAAAAATACCCTACCAGAAAAAAATACCCTACGCTAAAAATGGCCATATGGTTGGACAGCAGAACGAATTAAATTAATTACCAGTAAAGTTTCCTGGCCGTATTCGGCGTTGGGTTGTTTCCTCTCTACAAAGGTGGAAGCTTTATTTAACTGCAGATCTGCATATCTGTGGCTGTGACTGGAGAATTTGGGCTTATGGGTTTTTCGGCCAGTGTAGATCCAAATCAACCGCAGTCTGATCAGGATCTGCACTGTTCGTCATTCCATTAATGAAATACCGGTCATGCTTCTAACAAGCAATATACATCGCTATCAGGCTACATGCGTGTGCTATTTGATATGGATGTACCGTGGTCGCAAATCCCATAAACCCCATTTATCCAATGACATAAATAGTAAGTGTACCAGGTATATACATAAATAACGACTGCATGCATGGGTCATGCACATTAAAATGTTATACGGCCCCGGTCGCAATGAAAGTTGTCGAACTGTTAGAGCTCAGCAAATTTACACATTTACACATGGACAAGGTGTATACATGTATGCCATCACTGTTAATTCCTTCCGATCGCCTGCTCGTGTGTCGGCTATTGTGCCGGTCATTCCGTCTAGTCATGTTGGTAGATACCTAAACATATGTTAACGTTTAGGTAGGTATCTACAAACATTTATAAGTGCCGTCTGGAATTACGATTTAAATGGTCGATTGGCAACACTATATTTGTAACCGAATCGGGTGCTAGACTGGCCACAAAGGTACTGAACCCCGTTTCTCCAATCACAACATATGGTTCTGCCAACCTGGGTGACAAGAATGTATCCTTGGGACACAGTGCCAACCGACTAGTTAAATCACAAGTTGCGTTTTAATTCGGTCGAGTATATATATGGTTACATGGTATACATGACTGACTGCAGATTCATTTGGATCGACACTGGTCACAAACACTATAAACCACATTTCTCCAGTCTCGGCCACATATATACTTGTTCTAAAATCACCAGTCTCCCATGGCCGTATGCTCGAATCGTTAAGATGGAACTACTTCTTTGTTAGATGTTAAACCTATGCTTACATAGGTGGTTTAACATCTAACAATGAAGTAGTCATGGAATACGACGATCCGCGCGAACTACTTTAGTATTGTATCTTCGTACCGATAGTTCAGATTATATCGCGACTGTGTTGAGGACAGACCTCAGTCAGACCAGGAGTATTATAATCTACCCTTCGATAACTTCGTGAAATAGGCGCATATATATAGTGGTCGGTAGACGGACAGACGGACAATGGCGGATACGGAGCAGGACCCGGGTCCTGGGGCCAAGGAGACCAACAAACCGCCTAGCCCCAAACCCGATCAGGAGCAGGTGCCCGCAGTGCCTAGAGGTATCATTGTTTGGAATCATGTTACATGCATTATTTAATTGTAATTTTTGTCGCGCACGCTTGCGGAAAGCGCGATATAGTCGGCACTTTGGCGTACGTACGTACGTGTGTCCGGTTAAAGTTTTTGGTTTAGTTTTTTAGTTAAGTTTTTTGGTTGTTGGTTAATGGTTAAAGTTTAAAGTTTGTAGGTTAATTTTTTGGTTAAGTTTTGTGGTTAAAGTTTTGTGGTTAAAATTTTTGGTTAAGTTGTTTCGTTAAGTTGTTTGGTTAAAGTTTTTGGTTAAGTTTTTTGGTTAAAGTTTTTCGTTATACTATATCTCTGCAAACTGCTTTGCCCATTACCTTGAACTTGCACATGGGTTGTTTGATCAACATTCTATATTTTACATTCTAACCCCCCTCCTGTGCGGCCCCTGTGCCAAATGTTCAAGGTCTAAATTACTTTGAAGTTTTTTGGGTTAAGTTTTTTGGTTTAATAGTTTTTCGTTAGGTACTATAATCTCTGCAATTGCTTTGCCCATTACCATGAAACTTAACATGGGTGACGTTTAATCATTCATCTATTCTTTTCATTCCTACATCCCTCTGTGCAGGGCCCCCTGTGCCAATGTTCAACGGTCAAAATTACTTTGAAAGTTTTTCTTGGATTAAGTTTTTTGGGTTAAAGTGTTTGTTCGTTGTACTCTATCTCTGCAACTGCTTTGCCCACTACCTTGAAACTTCGCATGGGTGTTTATCATCATCTATATTTTCATTCTACATCCCTCCCGTGCGGCCCCTGTGCCCAATGTCAAGGTCAAATTACTTTGAAGTTTTTGGTTAAATTGTTGTCGCTCCCGCTTGCGGAAAGCGCGATATAGTCGGCACTTTGGCGTACGTACATACGTGTGTCAGGTTAAGTTTTTTGGTTAAGTTTGTTGGTTAAAGTTTTTGGTTAAGCTTTTTGGTTAAGCTTTTTGGTTAAAGTTTTTGGTTAAGTTTTTTGGTTAAGTTTTTTGGTTAAGTTGTTTGGTTAAAGTTTTTGGTTAAGTTTGTTGGTTAAAGTTTTTCGTTATACTATATCTCTGCAACTGCTTTGCCCATTACCTTGAAAATTCACATGGGTGTTTATCATCATCTATATTTTCATTCTACCCCCCTCCCGTACGGCCCCTGTTCCCAATGTCAAGGTCAAATTACTTTGAAGTTTTTGGTTAAGTTGTTTGGTTAAGTTGTTTGGTTAAGTTTTTTGGTTAAAGTTTTTCGTTATACTATATCTCTGCAACTGTTTTGCCCATTACCTTGAAACTTCACATGCGTGTTTATCTATCATCATCTATATTTTCATTCTACCCCCCTCCCGTGCGGCCCCTGTGCCCAATGTCAAGGTCAAATTACTTTGAAATTTTTGGTTAAAATTTTTGGTTAAAGTTTTTGTCGCGCCCGTTTGCGGTAAGCGCGATATAGTCGGCACTTTGGCGTACATACGTACGTATGTACGTGTGTCCGGTTAATGTTTTTGGTTAAGTTTTTTATGCCACCGGTCTCGAAGAGCCGGGTGGCATATTGTTTTTGGACCGTCCGTCTGTCCGTCTGTCCGTCCGTCCGTCCGTCACACTTTTCGGTTAACCACTTTGTCACAGTTTCTCAAATATGCTGCAGGTGGCACCCGCGTTCGACAGACGCATTTCTTGTTGGTTAAGTTTTTTTGTTAAAGGTTTTCGTTATACTATATCTCTTTTTTTAGTGTCCATGCCTCGCCACAAGGCGTGACATGCAGGCCGCGGCCATCTAGTTTAAATCGACTTATATAGGCCGCCAGTTGACTACAGGTTTAAATTGTTGCGGCAAAGAATAATCAAATGTACAACATAGCCCCAGAACAGCCTCAGCATCCGCGTAGTCTGATTTGGGCCTACAATTGTCGCCATTCAGCACATGAAGCTGTTTTTCTCTAGTTAACAAAACTACTACACCATGATCATACTGTGTAAGACGATCAGGATCTTGTTTTGCAAATATCGTAATACACGAACGTACCTATTCTCAGCTGGTGGTCCATGTATACAGTATCTTTTCGGCAATAGGTTTTCTTGGAAATTGCGTTAGTCCATGTACATTCAATTTTAATAAGTAACCCCTTCACCAATTTCAATAATATTTGGTCGCACCGTCTGTCTATGGATGCTGCTTTGTCTTGTATACGCCACATATCTCAACACCCAATGTGAAAGTCACTGAGGTTAATTAGGGCCACGCCGATAATCGACGGTGTACGAGTTTCTCAAATCACTTATAATTTCTGTTTGCCTTCAGCTAATATCTTCATATTGCACACATGCATTACTTAGTAACAATTCATCACTCCACATTAATACAATTACTCGCGCTACTGATCGTACGTCCGTCCGTCCGTCCGCACACACGAATGGGTACTTGTTGTGTACAAAAGTACCCAACAAATGCTCATCTGTGTGTTGGGCAAGCGTTTTAGGGATCTTCTTGGGTAGGGTTAGGGTAGTGTTGGGTACTTTTTGGGTAGTGTTGTGTACTTTTGTATACAGTAAAAACCCAACAAGTATCCATTCGTGAGAACGTGCGTCCGTCTGTCTGTTTATTTTTTAAAAAGTTTTTGTACGAGTTTCTCAAATCACTTAATTATAATTTCTGTTTGCCATCAGCTAATATCTTCATATTTCACGCATGCATTACTTAGTAACGATACACACTTCCACATTAATACAACTATATACGCTCGCTACTGATCGTCCCCGTCCGTCCGTCTGTTTATGTTTTTGAAAGTTTTTGTATGAGTTTCTCAAATCCCTTGTAATTTATGTTTGCCTTCAGCTAATATCTTCATATTGCACACATGCATTACTTAGCAAAGATGTATCCTTCCACATTAATACAATAACCCCCGCTACTGATCGTACGTACGTACGTCCGTCTGTCTGTTTTGTTTGTGTTTTTTGTTCTAGTTTCTCAAATCACGTATACTGTCTGTTCGCCTTAGCTAATATCTTCATGTATGTACGTCTGTTTGTTTATTTTAAAGTCACCTATAGGGGCCCTAAGTGCGTCGACATACCACATTTTCTAGTTGCTTTCTGTAGTTCTGGTACATGCCAATCGACGTGTTTCGAACAATACTCTCACCGTCCTTGTGACTGAGCATTAGAAGTCAGCGGTTGAACGCACGACACGGCAATGCAGCAACAACAACAACAGTAGCGACATCCGCGGCAAGTTTCGAGATCTTATCGCAGAAACACATTTTTATCCTGTCACAGACACGGCCGTCACATTTAAATGGCTAGATTGCAATTTTACTTGTTTATTTAACGTTTCATTGTTTTATGAGAGGCAATAGGTTATTCACGTGAAACGCTATACACTCCGTATACATTGGTCCGAAGGAATGTGAGTACGAATCTGTCGGTTCATTAGGTCGATTCGTACCCCCATTACATCGGACTTTGTGGTTCCAAGGTCCAACGAGCCAATCATAATCACTCTCATCTACAATAAATTGTGACAACTGTAAGGGCAACGCCGAAGATGGGAGAAGCAGACATGCTAGCATAACATAGCACTGAATCAACTGGTGAGCGGACATACAAAGCTGAATGGCATATGGCATTAATAAACCACATCAGACAAGAATGTGCAAAGTCTGTGCAACGTCCCAGAAACGATTGGCCATTTCCTGTATGACTGTGACCGTATTTGCGATACAGAGATGTACTGATTAAAGAAGTCACAGCAATTACTAGTATAACATGCCATGTCTACTGTATAGACTATATCATTTTTACTTTTATTTTTCGTTATCTGATTTTTATCATTTATTATTACCCCCCCCCCCCCCCCCCCCCCACCCCCCCCCCCCCCCCCCCCCCCCCCAGTGATGTACTGATTAAAGAAGTCACAGCAATTACTAGTCTAACATGCCATGTCTACTGTATAGACTATCATTTTTAATCCAAATCCATGACCTGCCTAACCCTGCTAACCCAAGGTCAAGGTCACAATCTTAGTGCATTCATAAACTTAACGTTGAGGAAACTTTGTTATAATTTCTGTTTCCCATTCACCAAAAGTCTTGATATTTCACACATGCCTTTCTCTAATGATTCTCTATCATGCTGTAGTGGGTGGCAGGTGGGAGCATGTGCTGAATAATTTAACGCTTTGGATTCATCCTTACCGGTATCGCGAACAGAGACCTGATTTGGCCCTCAGATACGTCTGGCATTCTTGAGGGTTTAATCTGGTTATACCCCTTGTATGAATATTACGATTATTCCTAATCCTGTTACCTAATTCTACGACTATCGTACCTCGCTAACCCCACGGTGAAGGTCACAATCTTAGTGCACTCATAATGCACTAAGATTGTGACCTTCACTTTGGGGTTAGCGAGGTATGATGGTCTTTGTGCATTCATAAGTGGGTTGTTGGTCAGGCGAACACTATGGCGTAAATTAATGGTAGGGATTCCTCCTTATAGGAATCACGATTTGCCTGGTTTGGCACTCGGGTACGTTTTTATCTTTGACTCTTTTGATACCTGGGAGTTGAATTGGGTTATTGCCCATTAGAAAAGTAGTAAGATTATTACTGATCCTTCTGTTTTTGGGAGTAGGCCAAGTGATTTTGGTGTGGCGAGTACCTGGCGTCAGATCAGGATTATTCTGATTTTCAGGGCTGATTTTTTATTGTAAATATTCAGTTCTGATTTTGGGATTTTTCCCCCATTTGTACATGTACTTGAACATGTACATGTACTTGTACAGGTAATATATGGGATTTAGTACTAAACCCATTGACCCGGCCTTAAATGACCTTAGCTGTTGATAGGCCATTAAACTCCAACAACAAACAAACAAACAAATAGTGCATTCATAAACTTAATTTTGAGGGAAATTTGTTATAATTTCTGTTTCCTTTCACCCCACTGCTTGATAATTCACATTCCTTTCTCTCATTAGTCTCTATCACACTGTGACAAATCCACGACTGTCATATCCCCGCTAACTCCAAGGTCAAGGGCACAATCTTAGTGCATTCATAACGTAACATTGAGGAAAATTTGTTAGCATTTCTGTTTCCCTTCACAACACTTCTTGATAATTCACACATGCCTTTCTCTCATTATTCTCTATCAAGCTGTGCTGTGACATATCCACAACCGTCATACTGCCGCAAACTCCAAGGTCAAGGTCACAATCTTAGTGCGTTCATAAATGTTGAGGATTTTTACCAATTAACTCTTTGCATGCTGGGAAATTTGTGGGCTATAAATAGTTCCAAAAATAGCTGATGACAATTCATTATATTTTCTTTTATTTCTCCTTAATATAAATGTCATGAATATGTGTTGGAATTTCATTAGAATTGTGTCCACAATTGTAATGAAATTTTGAGACATATTTACAGAGAGAAATAAAACATATACTCCTAATTCGTTTGGCGGATATTTTCGCCGCTAGCATGCAAAGAGTTAAGTGTTTCACAGTATTGTTTTTGCCTCTCATACCACATTTACTAACTTTGATAAAGATTGTTTAAACTGAACCACCACCAGGTGCGCTTCGTTGTCTTCTGAGAACTCTTGTGATAGATAGTTAATCTGTAGCCGATTTCATCAAAATTGCAAAGTATACTTATCTAGAAAATTATACTTTGAGGGAGTAATCATTTATTTTTGCCGAAATGCATTATATCGTATAGAACTAATGGCTGCATATTATATTTGATGATTAAAAGTACACAGAATTATTTTACTGAATTTATTACATTATCACAGCCGAAATGGCTGTGATAATGTAATGAATTCAGTATAATAAAAATTAATAAATTTATCCTTAAATTGAAAATTTCTCCCTCAAAGTATACTTTGCTAGATAAGTATACTTTGCAATGTTGGTGAATTAGGCTACAGGTGTGTTAAGCAGTTTGTAGTTCTAAGATCAGTTAACATAAAATTATGGCTCTATCTTGTTTCCCGATACACAGGGTATACATACAGGGGCTGCTGAATGGGTCAATATCCCTACAAACCCTACAAACCCTACAAAAACAGTCAACTTCTCGCTGGACTGGCAAGAGCTTCCTAAATGGCCAAACTGAACACAAGTCACTGGTTTAATTAAACTATTGGCAGTGGGCGACATGATGTAGGTTAACTCACAGACCAAACACCTTGTCATTATACACAAATCAGAACAGCTCTCACTCCTGGTAGCTTTCCCATTGAGCTATATACAGCTGATCAACAACTTTGACACAAAGCTTATCTGGAGCACTGATTTTGATTACAGAGACACGGCGGCCATCAGAAGTGTCAGATGTTGGTGCAAAGAAGACACCTGAACCGGATGGAGGGCCGGCTCGTCGACCCTCGATGGCCGACCGTCGTGCTTCGGTTGCCTACAAGTACTCCGGGGCAGCTGGCAAGGTACTGGGCATCTGTAGTCTATTTCACCAACATTGCAAAGTATACATTTCTAGCAAAGTATACTTTGAGGGAGTAATCATTTATTTTTCCCAAAATGCATTGTTTCATATAGAACTAACGACTGCATATATTTGATGATTTAAAAGTATGCAGAATTATTATACTGAATTTATTACATTATCAGGCGCGGATACAGAAATAATTGCAAGGGGGGGTCTGTAATTACAAGTCGGCTACGCGAGCGTGAAATGGTAAGGTCGGGGGGTCCTCCCCCAAGAAATTTTTAAATGCCAGATCGCCGCAGATGCGATTTCCTGACACCTAGGCCACGAAAAAAGTCATCCGACTATTCGAGTATTATAGATTTTCTTCTTTTTTTGGCCGGGAGCAGGGGGGGGGGGTCTGGACCCCCCTGTATCCGCCCTTGATTACCATAGCTAAAATTGCTGTGATAATGTAATAAATTCAGTATAATAAAAATTAATAAATTTATCCTAAAATTGAAAATTTCTCCCTCAAAGTATACTTTGCTAGAAAAGTATACTTTGCAATGTTAGTGAAATCGGCCCCCTTCCTACGCTGAATTAAATGTTGTCGTCTGCTGGAAATGTTTAATTTTCAATATTTATCGACAAAAACCTGGTTTTGACAGCACATGAGAATCGTCTCCAGTGGATACGATTCTCATGTGCTGTCAAAACCAGTATTTTGTTAAGAATTAAAGCAAAAATGAAAAACAGCAGACGGCAATTTCCATCAACAGCGTAGGAAGGGTTAATAATCTTTTTCAGAATCTGCACATGTAAGCAGGCAATAAGGTATAATATCTTACTCAGTGAAACATAGTGGTTTGAGACAAGTCATATGATTTTGTAGCGAAGAAGATGATCATGTGCGATTTTTCATGAAAAATATTTTCAGAAACTGTGATAATTTCTGTGAATGATGTCGAAACAATTGACGCAATTTTCATAGCAAATGCGGAACATTTTGTCGACTTTCGACGTCATTGACATTAATTACAGAAACTATTTTGTAAATATTTTTCATGAGATATCGCACACTTTCTTAATAGGTACAAAACCACATAGCTGTTGTCATTTCAACATGTGCTTAGGGTATATGCACATGTAACATTCTCTTATCAGACTAAAACCATAGACAAATGACCTAAAAGGCATCCAGTACAGATTGCCTGTATAGCTTTTCTGTGTACCTATTATGCAATATTTGCCAGCAATCACAAGTGATAAGCCAGTTTCTACTTTTCACTAAATGTTTACTGTTTTAAGATTAATGATGTCTGGACACACACAAGGTGTGCAAAATACACTTGACTTCCATTCAATTTCTGTCTGTAATTTCAGTTTTGTAGTACGGTAGCCTTTAATTATTTAAGCGGTGTTCTGACAAAATGTGATTATACTCAGGATAACAGGAACTTCTGCAGTCTATTGACATGATACATATTTTTGCAGTGTTGTGCCCAAGCCCCTGCTCCAAGGGGACAATTTCAAGGTTTAGGCCCCATTCCATGATAATTAGATGAGAAATGCTTTCATTTTGATTGGTTGCTTTTCGGAGGTGGATACTGTATGGCGCGTGGGCACGCTGTACACCCAACATTGATTGTCATTAACCCTTAGAGTGCGGGAACCGAAAATAGTCGTCTGCTGCTGTGTCATATTTTGTCTCTTCTCTCAGTAAAAACATGGTTTGTCAGCATTTTAGAATCATTTCCATTGGAAGTGATTCTAAAGTGGTGCCAAACCATGTTTTTGATGAGAAAAATGGAAAATAAAAAATAAACAGCAGACGACAAATTTGTATTCAGCATTGTAAGGGTTAAGTGTGACGGGCTTATGGGATTTGTGACAAGTGTAGCTTTTGATCAAATAGCACACTCATGTAGCCTGATAACTATTTATATTGCTTGTTAGAAACATGACGAGTGCTATATTAATGGAATGGGAAACAGTGCAGATCTTGATCAGATTGCGGATGCACCAGTGATAGATGGATTTTCATTGAATGTGGCTCTGACTGGAGAAATGGGGCTTATGGGATTTGTGACCACTGTAGCTACTGATCAAATAGCAGACTCCTGTATATAGCCAGATAATTTTTGGTTTCTTTTGTTATTTGAGAGTTTAAGTGGGCTAAGTAGGGTGTGGTGAAGAGCTAGTACCAGTAGCCTATTTCATCAACATTGCAAAGTATACCGTACTTATCTAGCAAAGTATACTTTGAGGGAGTAATCATTTAGTTTTTCTGAAATGCATTATTTCTTATAGAACTAACGACTACATATATTTGACTACATATATTTGATGATTAAAAGTATGCAGAATTATTATACTGAATTTATTACATTAATGTAATAAATTCAGTATAATAAAATTTAATAAATTTATGTTTAAATTGAAAATTTCTCCCTCAAAGTATACTTTGCTAGATAAGTATACTTTGCAATGTTGGTGAAATAGGCTACTGGTTATTCTTATTACAGAGCTGAATACATATTTGTTCTGTAAATACTAGTATTCAGTTCTGATTTTGGGATTTCCGCCCTTCACAACAGGTGATGTATAGGATTCGACTCTGTTAACTGGGCCTAAATACCATTAAATAAATAAATATATACTTGTACTGTGTTTGTACGTGTGCAGGGGGCGGCGAAGTTGCCCGGCGAGACGATGAAGGAGCTACAGAAACAGGCGCGACAGATCCGTGAGGAGCGCAAGTCACAGGTAGCCATTGTTACCTTTATGATCGTTGTTCATTAGCATCATTGTCATCGTCACTGCCATTGTCAAAATCATCATCATTTCCATTGTCATCATCAGTGACATCATCATTGTCATCATCAGCATCATCATAATACATTGTCATAATCATTATCATCAGCATCATTGTCATCAATAGTATTGCATTCATCGTCATAATCAGGGGCCCGTTTCATTAAACTTTGTACGACTAAAATGTTCGTAAGTGCAAATTTATGACCGTCTGGAAATTTCAATTGATGGATTTACATTTATTGAGCATAGGCTGCATATGCAGCCTATGCTCAATAAATGTAAATCCAATAATTGTTTACAAAAAAACATTGTTAATGTGAAATTTACAGACTATCATAATTTTGCACTTGCGAACATTTTAGCCGTACAAATTTTAGTGAAACTGCCCCCAGCATCGTAATGAGCATTCATCAGGATTATTGTTATCTTCTCATTAAAATCATAAAGATCAGCGTCATTGTAATAGAAATCATCATCAACACCACCAACATCATTGTCATGTCCTTGCTTATGTGGTTGTTTGAATAGAACTTGCATGCTTTCATGAACCTATGTTTCCAAATGATTTTAATGTTACAGTGAGATCTCTGGTCACTCAGAAAATGTTGTGTGCCATTGATTGTCGCGCCCGCTTGCGGAAGTTGTAATCATACACAATTTATACATGTATTTATTAAAATATATAGGAAAATAGGGCATATGATTATTGTGGGTACATACACTTATTTAATTCAATAAACTTACATATGCAATGTAACATTAATTCACAAATTTCTATAGCAATTAAGCTCATATAGTTGTACTACATCAGGCCAATGTGGCTTGATTCGATTCTCGCCAGTGCCACTGATCGAATATTAACCCTTAGACCGCTACACACAACAATTGTCGTCTGCTGTTGTTCTTATATCTTGCCTTATTTCTCAATAAATACATGGTTTGACAGCTAGCACTTCAGAATCATTTGTTGTAATTTATTTGAAAGTGCTGTCAAAGCATGTTTTTTATGATAAAAATGGAAAATAGAAAATAAACAGCAGACAACAAAACATTAAGAGAGCGGTGTAAGGGTTAATATATTTAAATGACTGGATGCAAGCAGTAGTCAATCAATCAATCAATAACTGTGATATGTGACACATTATTATAGATATATATGCAATATTCATGTTTTCAGAATTCACTGATTTAATGTCTTATTATATCGGATTGAAGTTTGAAAACAAACATTGATTTTCTTCTCTCGTACATTTACTTTCCTGACAGAATCATAGATTGGTAATTATACTTTATCTTCAGATATGTTTCTAATAATCTACATGTATACATATGCTTGCAGTGTTTGTGTGTATTGACTGAGTGGGGTTTGTATCTAAATTGGCAATCAGTTCAGAAATGGTACCAGATTGCTAAGCTTCAGATTGATCAAATGTATTCAGGATATATGCTGTTTTGCATTGATATACTTTTTTGATTGATCATTGTCAAAATAATTTTCTGATCATTGACAAATCATTTTCCGATAGGTGTAAAGGTGAAAACCATAGTAACTTTCCTTAATAACCCTAAATTGTTAACCCTTACAATTTTGAATTAAAATTTGTCGTCTGCTGTTTATTTTCCATTTTTCTCATCAAAACCATGTTTTGACAACACTTTATAATCATTTCCATTGGAAATGATTCTAAAGTGTTGTCAAACCATGTTTTTATTGAGAAAAAAGACAAAACATAAATTGACAGCAGACGACAATTTACGTTTCCCGCATTCTAAGGGTTAAATGATTAGGCTCACAAGTCTGTGTTTCCAATTGTCATGTGGTACCTTTTCTGTGCAGGGAGCCAGTTAATAACTAATTTATCTATTTGTGTTGCTAGATGACATTTATCTTAGAAAAAGTGTTTGAAATGTGCAGTTTGACTAACATTTGTAATAAAATAATTTTGTTCGGGTTTGCAGTACATAGGTAACAGTGTTCTTAAATCCCAATTTCTTTTCTCCACTGTGCTTGTCATATTCTTTGCTGTCTCTATCAAATGCTACAAGAGATGAAACTGACTGATGACATTTACATACTAAGGTATTTCAGATGTAAACTCAATACACGGTATAGTATACACTAACAGCAACATGTTCACATACAATTTATACATATATCTTAACGCACTTACAAAGCAATTATCTTTGAACCCAACACTAATATGTGATATTATATATCATATAAGGCTATATCTGTCCAATCATGTCCTATATTATTGGATGTGATATGATAGCCATGATCATTTAAGATTTAAATCCTGCAACAAAATAAAGTTCATTGGGTTGTATCTGAAGCTTAGCAGTAACTTACACTTTTCATGTATTAGTCTTGTCCAATTAACCCATTTCAGTCTGAGGATACGATAATTTTTGTTGAAAAAATCTCATTAGTTTGTTCATTCATCGATAAAGGTATATGTTGTTACCACTCATTTGAACCGTCTCGTTGAGACGGTTCAAATGAGTGGTAACAACATATACTTTCGAAAGGATATAAAGACAATAGGGATATTTTTCTCTCAAAAGGTTCATACTACTAAAAGCGTATCCCGTCTGTAATGGGTTATCATATGACCATGTTGTCGAACAGGCATAGAACTCTAATCAATCCTACCAAAGTGCAGGAGTGGGTGGTTGGTTGGTCGGGTGAACATGACGGCGTAAATTAACGGTGGGGATTCCTCCTTATAGGAATTACGATTTGCCTGGTTTTCCCCTCAGGTATGTTTTTATCTTTGGCTCTTTTGTTACCTGTGAGTTGAATTGGGTTATTGCCCATTATAAAAGTAGTTTATTACTGATCCTACTGCTTTTGGGAGTTTGCCAAGTGATTCTGGTGTGGCAAGGACCTGGCGTCAGATCAGGATTATTCTGATTTCAGGGCTGAATATATATATGGGCCGCTCTCTGTGAAAACTTGACACTTGAAATAGTTGCGTCATTGCAATAAGTTGACGTTGTCCTATTTATAACTGTACGCCTTACTATTTGTGGCTCACAAACATTTTAATGCTGGATACGCGTAGCAGAATTGTATAGTTGTTTCCATAGTGGTTCAGACAGTTGTCTATTTTTTCGGTTTCCTTCAAGGAAACACGTAGTGATTTTGTTGATTATTTTTTAGAATATATGGACGACTTGTGCCCTGACATTTGAAACTAAATAACCATACAACCAGTAATTGTTAGATAACACCATCACAGATTCAGTATTATGTAACAAATAGAACTGGGCACAGGTCTTAATTCGTTTAAGTTACTGTTTCGCCTGTCGAATGTTTCAACAATCAACATAAAAATACGATTTGGAATTTTTCAGAAAAATAAGCGTATCACAGATGTATATTAACTAGATCGGTCAGTAAGCAAGGCTTACGGAATACCCCCCCCCCCCACCCCCGCGTGGGCCCAGGTACCCCTAAAATATATAAAATTTGCCAAGTGTGTGGGCTTGTGACCTTGACTCTGGGCCTAGTGGGAGCGGCATGAACGTGAATTTGTCACAGGGTGGTAGAGGTCCATTGAAGCAATGCGTGTGTGAAATGTGAAGCAGATCCGAGCAAGGAAATAGAAGTAATAACCAATTTCTCTGATGTTAAGTTTTGTAAAGAGACTAACTATGTGACCATGACCTCGAGATCAGCGGGAATTTGTCACAGCATGATAGTAGAGCCTTAGAGGAATGCATGCATGAAGTATTAATAATTTTCGATGAAAGAAATAGAAGTTATAACATATTTCTCTGATGTTAAGTTTTGTAGAGACTAAGTATGTGACCTTTACCTTGGGATCAGCTGGGGATTGGACGGTCGTAGATCTGTCACAGCATGATAGTACAACCTTAGAGGAATGGACGAGTGAAATATTAAGAATTTTCAATGAAGGAAATAGAAGTTATAACTTATTTCTCTGATGTTAAGTTTTGTAAAGCGACCAAGTATTTGACATTGACCTTGGGATCAGCGGGGGTTGGACGGTCATGTATTTGGAACGGCATGGTAGTAGAGCCTTACAGGAAATGCATGTGTGAAATATTAAGCATTTTAGATGAAGGAAATAGAAGTTATAACAATATTTCTCTGATGTTAAGTTTTGTAAACAGACTAAGTATGTGACCTTCACCTTGGGATCAGCGGGGGTTGGACGGTTGTGGATTTGGCACAGCGTGGTAGTAGAGACTTACAGGAATGCATGTGAGAAATATTAAGCATTTTTGATGAAGGAAATAGAAGTTATAACAATATTTCTCTGATGTTAAGTTTACGGACGCACGGATGCACACACGGACGGACGGACAACCTGACTCCAGTATCCAGTATACCCCCACCCCCACAACTCGTTGCGGGGGGTATAATTTTGATAGTGCCAAAATGTACGCCGCTCCTGGCATATCGCATCATGGTGACACTGGGCCAAACATGTTTTAGTATTTAGTGTGTTGGTATTGTGTCACATGCATATGTACTGCGACACAATAATCATGATATTTGTTCACCATATGCTGGCCTGTTTCCCGATTTATAGGCAATTGCAACAGGTTGCACTATATCGCTACACCACGCAACACAGTAAAATGTGCGTAATAGTTCAACAATATGACACAAAAATATTACCATAAACATAACTCATAATTTAGTGCGTAAATCACTGACTGTGTTATATTTAGCGACTTTCAAAAATATCACATTGAATCAGTCGTACGATTGCCGTTTGATAACAATGTAAATATTCTTTAAAATGACCACTTGTAAATATGGTTATATGAATGTATAGTATTTTTACTAGTATATTTGCAATCAGTGCAGACACTGATCAGACTGCACAGATGCACAGGTCTCCAACATTTACACATTTAAGAAGTCCGACTTTACCAGATTGTTGTTAATTGTCTTACATTGTACTACATTGTACTAAATGATGCACATCTGCGTGCATTGTTTGTTATCAAAGGGCCGTTCTAGTCGGAGGCGTGTAAATAATAAAAAGCAAACGCATTGTCTTTTCAACAAAATCAATTTTATTTTGTAAATCACTGACTGTTATAATGTGCAGTTATGCAAAATACATGTACGTACGCCACGGTGCTTTTCAGGGGCGGATCCAGGATTTCAGGTTCGGGTGTGACTTCTTAATTGAAATAGTTTACTATACTTTCTAACTAGCACCGTTTGTTCGTCGAACAAGCGGAGCTGGTAGACTGCTAGGTGGGTCCGGCAGTATGCCCTCTGGAATATGTTTGATATTTACACCCCATTTTGCTTCGCTATGGCGCATTTTAGAGCAAAAATATCTTTACTCGCCAAATTTTAGGAGGGAGGGGAGGGGGGAGGGCGCCGGGTTTTTCCCTACGTGAATCCGCCCTTGTTATTAGCATGGCTGTTTCTTTGTTTACAAAGGCGCTGAATGTACTTTTTCTGAAACACAACAAAACTAAATTGCACATTTCATTTTCAAATTAATTATTCCCGACGAGAGAATATACTACCGGTATTTTTATTTTTCTCGGGACATGTAACAATTTATACAACCATGTATGTTACATCTCCACATTTTCCCGCCAGTGGCGGTGGTGGCCAGTCGAGGGAATGGGGGTCAGCGCTCAGCATTTTCCCATATACCTGCTACCTGCTAGTACGGGGTACATGTACATTAGCCCATCCGTCAGTCATATTGGCTACACAGGAAAATGGTCTTCCCGCTTTCTGAGATGCAAATTTAATTCTGAGAGTCAGGGAATGGACAGTCGATTTTTATTTTGTTTAAAAATGCCTGGGGGTGTCCGACTACCCTCTTGACCCCATCGGGCGCTGAAGTCATTGATATGTGCAGGCATAGGCCTATCCAAATTATGGTCATTCATTTATACAGAAATAAAATGCATTTGTTTCAATCACCGATACGATGTGCATATAATTTACAATTTCCAACACCAGGAATGCCGTTTAGTTTTTTGGTCTTTGGTGACGTATTGTCTAAATCAATAAATGACGTCAGAATTAACTGTAAATGACGTAAATTCTGAAATAATGTCAATGTATCTTTCTGACGACACACGTATATGAATCTATTATGGCGATGGTGGCAAATTACCAAGCCACAGGTCGGCTAATTATAGATTTAAAATCGATAATTTGTGCATTTGTTTTGTTCACTACATGTACATGTCATAGTTTTATTCTGATGAACTTTTGATAGTATACATACTAACACTTGTAGATAGATACATTTAGTGTAACTTATCAGCAAATACAGTTTACATCAAGCACAGTCAATGAGTCTATGAACACTCATTTCTACTGTAGGTTGTTGAGTTGCATTGTACAAACGTCGCCGTTTCAATAATGTCATGTTCTCGATGATGTTACGTTTTTTTCGTGCGTGATTCACATGGTGCTACAAAAAGTGAGATAAAACAAAAACTATTAAACATAATTGCATTTTCTTTTCAGAATATTGTTTTTGAAAGGTGTCCGCATCAGAAAATGTAAAAAAATGCAAATCAAAAACTTTGTCATTAAGGCCGGTTTTCACAGAGCGCGGCCCATATACATTCTTTTTGTAAATATTTAGTTCTGATTTTGGGATTTTCCCCCCGTTTGTACAGGTAATATAGAGGTATAGAGTATAGAGTACTAAACCCATTGACCCAGCCTTAAATGACCTTAGCTGTTGATAGGCCGTTAAACCCCAACAAACAAACAAACCTACCAAAATGCTAAAAATGCATGTGATGCCAGTTGTTACATCTGAAATACATCTTATTGACCATCTTCCAAAATATTATGAAAACTACATATTTTACCTGACAACATATCCTTCTGCATATAGTGATTGTCGTGTGGCAGAAGATGGAGACTAGCTGAATGATGACCACCAAAGTGTGAACCTATCTGTCTGTGCTGGTAGTGTACTAGCAAAACGGCCGGAGTAGTGGCAGGTGATGTATTTATATAACTAGCCAGACATGTAAAGTAAACAACTATGGTAGGCATATACTGGTAGTGTTTGGACTGTGTCTGTGTGCGGTTAAGAAGTTTGTCAGAGTTTTTCCAATCTGCAACCAGGGGAAATTTATGTACTGACAGGCCACATTTTTTGTCTTATCTGCATTTTTCTTCTACATATATGTGGATGTGACTGGAGAAATGGGGCTTATGAGTTTTGTGACCAGTGTAGATCCAGATCAGCCTGCAACATAGATCGTTATCAGGCTACAGGAGTATGCTATTTGATCAAGAGAGCCACTGGTCTCAAATTTCTGCAGTCGCAGTCACATTTCATCTCTAGTAATTACCTCATTTGTGTATCGGCCTAATTCGCCAATATTGATTTAGAAAATCAGCCATTTTACGTATCTGATGTTGAAAATTTACAGAAAATTCAGGGCAATTTTGACATCATTTACAGAAATATTGGATTTTATCGCGCCTTGTTGTAGAGCGTCAGTTCTCTCGGATTTACATTAAAGTTTTTTACCACCTATATCTTCACAATCCGAAGTCAGATTAGCTTGAAAGTTCATATTCATCTTCATCATCATACATGTATATTGTCATTCTTTCGCCCACCATTGCAGCCCCTATGCCCAAAGTTAAGGGCAAATGAATGAAATGTGTGTTAAGTTTTTGTAAAATTTACTTTTCAGAAAAAGTTTTTACTTCAGCATGTTTAAAGGTGGATACCGGTATTGTCGTCTGCTGTTGTTCTTGTTTAACTTACTGCTTGACAAAACATGGTTTTGGCAGCACATATGAATTGTCTCCATCGGGGAAAATTGTCATGTGCTGTCAAAACATGTTTTCATTAAGAAAATTACAAAGTAAAAACAAACAGCGGACAACAAATTTAATTCAGCCTTGTATGGATGAATCAGAATATATGCATGTGTAGCTCGCAATTATTTTAATGCGTCTTACATTACTATAACAATAGAATAGATTGTCAAGCGGTGTTTTCCCAGTGCCATATAGATATTGGGTTATACAATATTGCCAATTGCTACATTCATCGTATTATACATGTGTGAGATATCTTCATAACCGGCCAATTGTTTCACAAACAATTATTGTCTTATTGTACGGAGAACAATGGAACTCATCACTCCAGTGGGCTAGTCATTTATCTGATGAACTAGGATTTTGTTTAACCCTTAATTACACCGATATCTTATTTTTTTGTCGTCTGCTGTTTGTTCTCTATTTTCCATTTTTATCATCAAAAACATGCTTTGACAGCACTTTAGAATAATTTACAACATGCTTTGACAGCACTTCAGAATCATTTCCATTGGAAATGATTCTGAAGTGCTGTCAAACCATGTTTGTATTGAGAAATAAGGCAAGATATAAAAGCAACAGCAGACGAGAATTGTTGAGTGTAGCGGTCTAAGGGTTAAAATAAATTCCTTTACAACCAGTGTAAATCCAGATCAGACAGCCTGCACATTGTGATCCGTGATTCCTACACAGTTGGCTATTTAATCCTGATGTTTCACACAAACTATTTTACACTGATGAAGAAATGCAAACATTCTTATAAAGGTAGATTTTGTCATGTCAAATGCTATTTGTTCTGCTATTTATTCATTCCCTCCCCCCCCCCCCCCCCCCTCCCCCTCCCCCCACCCATACATATGGCTGTGATGGGAGAAATGGGGCTTATACGATTTGCAGTCAGTTTAGCTCCTGATGTGCTGGCAGTCTCATTAGTATATATACCGGTAATGTTGATTAACCCTTAGAAGGCGGGAACCGAATATTGTCGTCTGCTGTTGTTTCTTATTTTGTATTTTCTCTAAATAAAAACATGGTTTGCAGCATTTTAATTGGAAATGATTCTAAAGTGCTGACAAAGCAAGTTTTTGATGAGAAAAATGGAAAAATAAAAAATATTTAGCAGACGACACAAATTAATTCAGCATTGTAAGGGTTAAGAGCAATGGGTAGTTGTGCCTCAGTAACAGAAGTGTGCCTAGTGTAGGTCCAGATTTGTAGCTACGCTGATTAAATGTCATCAGCAGATATTTCATGTGTTAATTCACCCATTATAGGCCTGATACAATTACAGTAATATGAAAAGTTGACAAATTTTTGTCGCGCTTGCTTGCGGACAGCTCGATATAGTCGGCACATTGGCATACATTGGCGTATGTCCATACGTACGTACGTCTGTACGTCCGTCCGGGTTAAAGTTTTTAGTTAAAATATTTGGTTATTAAATTTTTTTTTGGTTAAAGTTTTTCGGTACACTATCAAAGCCTCGGTCGCGGCCATCTGGGTTCGCTATAATTTCTATTTCTGTTAAAAAATATATGATGTTATTTAATACACTCATATCAACCGTCTCAAGGAGGCGGTTCAAATGAGTGGTGACAACATGTACTTTATCGAGAAATAAACAAAAATAATAAGATTTTTTCAATAAAAAATATTGTATCCATAGATTTCAATGGGTTAAGCAAACTTAACCCTTACACCGCTATATTAAGTTTTTGTCGTTTGCTGTTTATTTTCTATTTTCCATTTTTGTCATAAACAACATGCTTCGACAGCTAGCACTTTAGACTAATTTACAACATGCTTAAATTTGACAGCACTTCAGAATCATTTCCAATGGAAATGATTCTGAAGTGCTGTCGAAACATGTTTTTATTGAGAAATAAGGAAATATATGAAAGCAACAGCAGACGACAATTGTTGTGTGTAGCGGTCTAAGGGTTAATGGCAGTATCAACCAGAGGATATCCAGCTCAGCCTGCATATATATATCGGACATTTTAAAATTGCTATGGTTAATTTTTCATATAAACTATAATTAAAACTTGTTGCTTATAATCATCGGAGACCATGGTTAAATTTAATATATAAGTCAGTATTTGTAAACAATGTAGACCACAATGGTCTACATTGTTCACAAATACTGACTTATATTCTCTCAAGGTTTAATTCAATTGTCCAAATGACCCTAGATAAGATCACCCACATATTGTTATTTTTGGATATATTATGTCCATTCATTGAAAACAAATCCTTGGGTATTAGATGTAGTTAAATGATAGCCTAATTGTTTCATTGTTTTGCATGTCTATAGCCATTATGCTCAACTAGTTGCTTGTTTTTATGTAACTAAACAACCTTAATTAACCATGCAAATTAACATGGGTTGGTCCATAGCTACTTAGTTTCATGACTCAAATCGTTTGCATTCTTGAGACATCAACTTGACAATATCATTTTAATGAAAACCAATTATTTGTTGCAATCAAATTGAGAGTTTAGCAAAATTTCAGAAACATTATTTCTATTTTTAGCTCGCCTGAGCCAAATGGGCCAGTGAGCTATTGTTACCTCCTTTCGTCTGTCGTCATCCGTCCTTTTTCTCCGGAACCGCTGGGCCGATGTTGGTCAAACTTTTCACACGTGGTAGGGGATTACAAATTTGTTAAAATGGAGGTCGTTACCAATCCAAGATGGCTGCCGTCTAAAAATAGCACAAATTCTTTAAAAAATCTTCTCACGAACCGTCAGTCGGATTTCGACGAAACTTGGCAAGAATCATTGATGTACAATGATCTTTCAAAGTTGTTAAATCATGACCACGGGGTCTAAAATGGGCATGGCCCCAGGAGGGGGGGTGCAGTTTTCATAAAAATAGGATGATTACGACATCCGAGATGGCCGCCAAAAGGTCGAAAGGTCATCCTTTTGTTTGAGATTTGAAACATCTTCTGTACAAGAACCAGTTGGCCAATGGTAGCCAAACTTCACAATTATGGTCCTTGGGTGAAGCCTTTTCAGATTTGTTAAAATGGAGGTTGTCGCTAATCCCAAGATGGCTGCAGTCTGAAAATAGCACAAATTCTTAAAAACGAACCGCTGGACGGATTTCGGCCAAACTTGGGTACAAATGACCGATGTACAATGCTCTTTCAAAGTTGTTAAAATGGTGACCCCGGGCTCAGAAATGGGCGTGGCCCGGGGGGGTCAAATAGAGGTCAAATTTGATTTTTGACCGAATATGGTTGTATCATATATCAAATCAAAGATATCAATGAGACGATTGCTCCGGTACAGTTTTCAGCGAAATTGGATGATTAATTTAATTTAATTTTTGACCGAATATGATCATGTCATATACCAAATCGAGGGTACGAAGGTATTGACGAGACGATCGATGCGGTGCATTTTTTGTGTTAAAATCGGATGATTGCATCATTCAAGATGGCCTCTGAATTGTCATAAGGTCATCCTTTTATTACAGATTTCAAACGCCTTCTTCTCGGGAACCACTGGGCAATGTTGGTCAAACTTTACAGGGATGATGTATTGGTGAAGCCTTTTCAGAATTGTTAAAATAGAGGTCGTCACTAATCCAAGTACATGTTTTCCTATATAATGACTCTTTTGCATTGGTACCATGGACTCTGAGTAAACGGGTGTTGACTGTATATGATTGAATTTCACCATCACTTGATGATGTGTGTTGATTCTAATAGAGGATGAGAGAGTATACATCTCTTAACGGTGAAGACCAGCCTTACCGAGATTCACACCGAGATCCAGTTATATATGAGGCCAAGTGATCTTGGTGTAGTGTACTTGTGTATTCCCGTCTGTACATGACTTTGTTAAAGGTTAAACGGATGTAGAACTCCATTCAAAATCAATCTAATGGAGGATGGAAGGGTATGCTGAAGTCCATCCTTATTGGGATTTACACATTGTCTGATACGCTGATTTTTTTTCTCTAAGAATTAGATCCGTGATATGTGATGCCACGTAATCTTGGTTGGGCAAGGGCACCAATAGCCGATTTCACCAACATTGCAAAGTATACTTGTCTTTTTCCTGAAATGCTTTATTTCATATAGAACTAAGAAATGCATATATTTCATGATTAAAAGTATGCAGAATTATTATACTGAATTTATTACATTATCACAGCCAAATTGGCTGTGATAATGTAATAAATTCAGTATAATGAAAACTAATAAATTTATCCTAAAATTGAAAATTTCTCCCTCAATGTATACTTTGCTAGAAAAGTATACTTTGCAATGTTGGTGAAATAGGCCACAGATCAGGATATTCTGTTTTCAATGCTGAATAGATATTGTAATCTCGGTGCAAACCAGTGGTGTCCCCCCGCCCTCACCCCCTCCCCCATACATGTGTATTACTTGGTTAGAACTAAAACGGGTGGAAAGAAAGACATAGCGGTCACAATTCCGATTGGTATTAAACTTGAAGCAGAACTATCCAGTGACATCATGACAGGTTAGTTTCTTAGTTGAACTGTTAATTTAGTAAATAAAACAGCTACTACTCAACAGGGTCTAAGAATTTTACACATTTTGACCATATTCTGAATAATTTTTTACCAAACTATCAGAATGTTATAAAATTGTGCCACAGTGTAGCAAGTAATCAGCTTGTTTATTCTGAAATCCACATATTTTATTATGACGTACGCAAGGCTAAATTTGACGTGAATTGCGCATTAGCCGATGCAAAAAATTAGCCAAAATGACAGTATGTTTTGTGACCACATGTTTGAACGCATGCAAAGGCTAATTTATCCTTACCGGAGTCCCGATATCCCTGGTTTGGCCCTCATGTACATTTTTGCCTTTCTGGTGCATGAGAATTGAATCCGGTTATATCCATTATAAAAGTAATAAGATTAATAATAATCGTATTTCTTTTATGAAGTGGGGCTAAGTTACTCCAGTGTGGTGGGTGGCAGGTGGGACCATGCGATGGGTAATTTAACGATCGGGGTTCATCCTTACCGGAATTCTGACTGGAGACCCGGTTTGGTCCTCACATACGTCTTTGACATTTTGTATGTGACAGTTGAATCTGGTTGTACCCCTTACTCCTTTTTTTTTTATTCGTAATCCTATTTTAGGGGAAGGGGCCAAGTGTCTTTGGACCTGGCACCAGGTCAGGTTATTCTAATTCAGGGCTGAATATATTTTTTCTCGATGTAAATATTCCGTTCAGATTTTGGGATTTTCCCCCAAATGCAGCAGGTTAAAACAGGATCGAACCCAATTGTCCGGCCTTACATGACCTTAGCATACTCCAGTGTGGTGAGGACCTGGCACCAGATCAGGTTATTCTAATTTCAGGGCTGAATATATAATTTTTATGTAAATATTCACTTCTGATTTTGGGATTTTGTCCCCCATTCTTACAGGTGATTATGGGATTCAACCCTGTCAACCCGGCCTAAAATGACCTTAGTTGTTCACTATAGGAATGAATGGCCTTTTTTTGGAATTTATCGGGGTATAAACTTTTGAAAAGTCGCGGGAATACTGGACGAAGCGATAAAAAAATACGATTTTCGGAAAAAAAAAAAATTGTAATTTTTTAAAGGCCTCGTCCAGTATTCCCGTGACTTTTCCAAGTTTATATCCCCAATAAATTCAACAAAAAGGCCATTCATTCCTTATAATTCCAGCATTTTAAATAAATTCATCAAGAAAATGTGTTTATTTTCCGTTTTCTTAAATATTATTTTAACTGCGCCTCTCGGTTATGGAAAGTAGTTCGGTGTGGGAGTTTACTGGGATACAAGTTTTGGACAGAGACTTGCTACGAGCCAATCAAATGTTAGGGAATTGTGTAAATATTTTTGTGCTGGAATTATAGGCCATTAAACACCATTGATAAATAAAAAATTGAACCGTCTCGACCCAATGGTTCAAATATTTTCTCACAACATTTCACATCATGAATATCAGTAAATTTTGCTAGCCCAATCTCAGAGCACTTACAGGATTTTAGATTTAGCTTAAATTTTAACTACCGGTAATGTCGATCTGAGTGAAAAAAGAAACTGTAACCTACATGATATGGGCTAGAAAGTACCATATTTATTCTAATAAAACTTCCGGGACTATGCATTTTTTTTTTGTGGATCAAAAATACACTTATTAACTCACAAAACATGGAAAATACATGTTAAATGTTTAAATGTGAAAATAAATACAGTAGTCACATTGTTGCTTCTCCTACCAGATGGATGCGCGTCACCAGCACATGTTCCGGCTGATCGGCACGGCGATCGGTATGGATCTGAACCAGGTTGAGGATCATCTACTGTCCGACGAGAAGTTCGGCATCATTGATCAATTCCTTGCCCCGAATGGTGCGAAGAAAGTCATGTGCTTCTACCAGGACATGCCAAAGGAATTCAGTCCAGGAAACTTTGTGAAGAAATTGTTTCTTACTACAGGATCTGTGGAGGTAGTTTTAACTCTTACACCGCTATCTTAATTGCTTAGACAACACTTTAGAATAATTTACAACATGCTATCTTAATTTTGTTGTCATAAGCTGTTTATTTATAACATTTAATAATTTACAACATGCTTTGACAGCACTTCAGAATCATTTCCATTGGAAATGATTCTGAATTGCTGTCAAACCATGTTTTTTATTGAGAAATAAGGCAAGACGACAGCAGACGACAATTGTTGTGTGTAGCGGTCTAAAGGTTAACCCTTTCACCCTGAAATAGCTGGTATACACTGGTTCATTGTAAAGTTTGGACCAGTTTATTTATCAATTGAGAAATACTTTTTAATATCTGAAAAAAAAAACAGTAGCAATCAAATTGTTGGATTTTGATTTAAAATCTTGAGCACATACTGAGAAATATCTAAATTATAAATCAGTTTAATGCCTAATGGTTTGTACACAGGGTTTTAATATGCTGTGTAACCCAACGGTGAGAGTGGGCAATGAAAAATTTTAAGTTTTCGTTTGAAATACTAAATTAATTTAATATGTTTTACACAGCAAATTTCTGATGCATATTCCAAGAGACAACAGTTGAGTTGATTCCAAGGGTGAAAATATCCCAAACGATCTCGGTTAATAGTGCTGTTCATGTATGTTTCTGATTCATTATAGGTTTGTTTTGAGATGGCATATTTAACCTTTCATTGAACATATTGCCACTTATTAAAATATTAATAATTTATTTCACAAACTTAAATGTGAATCATGTCACAGTGACAAAAGTATTAGGCCAGATTTCTTTGTTAAAATAAAAACCATTTCCATTATATTTGCCACTTTAGTAATGACAAGTCCACCTGTATTTCCACTTGTATTCACAGAGCCTGACAGGCTTGTGTCTGTATTTCGTGCGGACGACCATGAAGCCCATCACAGCCATGAACATCCAGAGTGAGGTCAACTTCGGCATGCTCGACTGCAACCAAGGCCAACTCCTGTCGGGCGTCGAGAGCTATTTCTCTGCTGTTGTTACACCATCCTTCCACACACTAGAGGTAATTATCCCATCACGTCGTGAAAATGTGATATGGGGATGCAAAAGTCGTCTGTCCGGACGTCCGTCTGTCTGTCTGACTGAATGTCCGTCTGTCTGTCTGTTTTCCATTCTGCTATAACTTTGTTACCGTATGACCGATTAGCTTGAAACTCATGTGCATGTTTATTATTACCCATATGTTCATTCCCCACCCCACACATGCTCTCCCCATGCTCAAGGTCAAATAAGTTGATGCATGCATGTTTCTCCATTCTCCCATAATTTACTTCTTTACTGTATGACCAAATGGCTTGAAACTTCATGTGCTTGTTTATTATTATTTAGTTTCATTCCCCACCCAACCCATGCTCTCCCCATGCTCAAGGTCAAGGTGAAATAACTTTAAAATTTGCGTACTGTAGACGCGTGCTCGTTTCTCCATTCTCCTATAACTTCTTTACAGTACAACCAATTGGCTTGAAACTTCATGTGCATGTTTATTTTTTATTCCCGCCCCACTCACTCTCCCCATGCCCAAGGCCAAGGTCAAATAACTTTTGAGATATATCCGTCCAGTAGATGCATGCGTGTTTCTCCATTCACTTGTAACTTGTTTACTGTATGGCCGATTGGCTTGAAACATGTGTATGTTTCTCATTATTCATATTGTAATTCCCCAGCCTACTCATGCTCCCCTCCCCCCCCATGCCCAAGGTTAATGTCAAATAACTTTGAATATTTCCATCCAATGGATGTGTTCGCGTTTCTCCATTCTGCTATAACATCTATACTGTATAAGCGATTGGATTCAAACTTCATGTGCATGTTTCTCACCATTCCCCGCCCCAGTTGTTGTCCCCCTTGCTCAAGTTCAAGGTCAAATTACTTTGAAATTTTCCGCCTGGTTGATATGTGCAAGTTTATCCATTCTCCTATAACTTCTGCATGCACAGGTTTGTCATCATCCATATTTACTTTTCCCACCTCAGCATGCTCCCCTTGCCCCAGTTTTAAAATCCCAGGCCCTGGTTTTATCAGTATATTCATGTGTGTTTGCAGCAATGGGGGTCTATAGAGAATGGTAACGGGCACCACAATGCGCAGATAGACAGCTTCCTGGAGCAGCTGGACAACTTCATCACGATCCTGACGACGGCCCTCACCAACATGGAGGGCCAGATAAAGCTGGAGGAGGACGGCGTCAGCAGTGTCATAGACTCGATACACTCGCCCGCCGACTACCAGGTTGTCAGTACGTACACGGATGGCTATGATTATTTTCATGATTTCATGACATTTTATGGCTATATGGACGATGCGAAAACAACATTTTTGTTATACCCCATCATGATAATGGAGTGGGCATTTTCTGTTGCCCTTGTCTATCCGTCCCTTCCTTCCATCCATCACAAACCTTGTAATTCGTAAAACGTTTAAACTGCAATTGATAGAGACTTGATACTTGGTATGTAGCTTCCAGATGTGCAAAGTTAATTTGATATTTTTTACCCCAAGGTTTACAAGTTTGCCTTGTAGCTCGAAAACTTTTAAACATAGTTGATGGAGGCTTCATGCTTGGTATGTAGCTTCTTTATGGTGTGTAGATGTGCAAACTGAATTTTAATTTTTTTATTTCAACGCCGGGTCATGGATTATCTCCCCCTTTTGGACTTTTGGATGAATTTTGCAATTTTGCATTGCTTACTGTCAAAGCAGTAGGTGGCGCATCTGTGTTCTATGAACACATTTTCTAGTTGGCAATATCAAATTTTGGGTCGCAAAGGCCAAAGCACCATACTTACAGTCACATCCACATATTACCGTGTAAGTTTATTTCAGCGGCAAACTCGGAGAACGTAGAGAAGCTGGAGAGCCTGTGTGTTGCCTGGTCGCGGAAGATTGAGACCGTTCTCGCCGAAAGTGAGCAGATGAGACGTGAGGCAGACGACATTGGGCCGTCTGCGGAACTATCCTACTGGAAGTCACGAACGGCCAAGTTTAACAAGTCAGTAGCTAATCATTGATTACATACATATTGGTTTATGACATAAGGAAGTAGTGTTATTGCTCTGTTTTTATGCTCTTACTGGTACTGGTTTCCTTAAGCATTTTCATTGGTCACATGGCCTGTTTTATGAATCAATCTTAAAAATTTAAAAATAGATTATTGAACTTGAAAAATCATGAGAAACTTACCTTTGAACCTACTTCCAGAGCATCATCAGAACTAGTATTGGCCTAATTATAAGACAGGGCCCGGTTGTTCAAAACACCAGTTAGCTTAACGGACTGTTAAATCCTTAACAGACTGTTAAATCCTTAACTGAATGGTTAAAATCTCTGTTAAAACAGAGATTTTAACCATTCAGTTAAGGATTTAACAGTCCGTTAAGCTAACTGATGTTTTGAACAACCGGGCCCTGGTTTGTTAAGAAATATGATTTGTGTTTTAATGCTCCACTCGACTCTGTATGACCTGTTCAACAATTCAGCAAAAACCAGGAACCCACTTTTCCGAAGTTTCGGCACAAGGCCTTTATCAAGAAATTAGTTTCTATTGAACGCTAAGTGGCATCCATTTTTAGATTTCACAATGTTTATGCCACTTAGCCACTGGATGCCACTTAGCGTTTAGTAGAAACTAATTCCAAAGGACATATTTGGTTTTCTGGTTAGCGCAATTGGTAACGAGCGCGCTTTACACCAATGCGACACCGGGTTCGATCCTCGGCAGGGGCAGTATGTGAGATGGTATGGTGGTCGCCAGATCAGACAAGTGGGTTTCCTCCGGGTACTCCGGTTTCCACCCACATTAATGACCGGCCTTACGCCTTCATCTGTGCCAACGAAAGCATTTGTATAAGTGCTCTCGCGCTTGTTTGTAATCGTTGTAAAATAAATAAAGTTTAGTTTAAGGACATACTACCGTTTTACAAACACATTGTCTAATTACCAATCTAGTTTCTGATCAACTGTTTCACTCGTACAATCTTCTATTGATCTAAATTATCTGTTAAATGTATCGGGGTATTTCATGTCTGGGCATGTGCTTATAAAACTTTCTGAGCATTTGCTCAAGATCAGTTTGAGTACAGTTCAGCCTTTACCAATGAAACTTCCTGATTTCAAGCATTTAGAACAGTGTATACACTGAGCACTGAGGCACTAATGTTCATTGGTTACACAGACAATAAGCTGGGCTTTTATCTGACCATTTGTTGAATTATTATTCAAATGTGCATGCATAATGAATGAATGAATGGTGAACAACGAAGATCCTTATCACACTGAAGATGACATGCTAGTCTGGCTTTACATCAGTAGGTGAACAGTTAACAATCCCTGTTTTACCATGGCACATTTCTGTTTCAGCTTGCTGGAACAGATGAAGAGTTCGCGGGTGAAGTCTGTCCTTGGAGTGTTACAAATGGCCAAGTCAAAATCCATCCGCAGATGGAAGGAATTGGTAACTGACATGTTTACTGTATATTATTTTTGCACGCAAACTTACAGCGACGTACTTTTAACAAACAGTATACAGGCAACTTGAGTGCGGTAGTAGACCATGAGCTAGACTGGCCAAGAATGCAATACGCTCCATTTTTCCACTCACAGCCACATGTCTGGTGACCAGAAAAAGCAGATTAGCTACCACACTTGTGTAACATGAAAGTAATATGTGGCTGTGACTGGAGAAATGAGGCTTATTGGTTTTGCGACCAGTGTAGATCCAGATCAGCATGTGCATCCGCACAGTCTGATCAGGTTCTGCACTGTTCGCCATTCCATCTATGAAACACCTGTCATGCTTCTAACAAGCAATATGATCATAATCAGGCTACATGAGTGTGCTATTTGATCAGGAGCTACACTGGTCAGAAATCCCATAAGCCCCATTTCTCCAGTCACAGCCACATATACATATATCTTTATAACACTGAGGTGTGAAGCACTTCAGAGATTGCTTCATGATAATTCCAACACAAAAATATTTACACAATTCTGTAACATTTGATTGGCTCGTAGCAAGTCTCTGTCCAAAATTTATATCCCAGTAAACTCCCACGCTAAACTACTTTCCGTAACCGTGAGGCACAGTTAAAATAATTCTTAAGAAAACGGAAAATAAACACATTTTCTTAATGAATTTATTTCAAATGCTGGAATTATAAGGAATGAATGGCCTTTTTGTGGAATTTATCGGGGATATAAACTTGGAAAAGTCGCGGGAATACTGGACGAGGCCTTCCGGCCTTCGTCCAGTATTCCCGCGACTTTTCCAAGTTTATACCCCGATAAATTCCACAAAAAGGCCATTCATTCCTATAATGACTGACCTCCGACTATACAGATCATGAAGGCTGTATACCCTTTTCTGTTACAGGATGGTTACATCACAGACTATGCCAACGAAGCGAAGGACAACGTGAAATACCTGTACACCCTGGACAAGTTCTTTGGACCCCTCGTCAAGTGTACACCAGTGAGTTTAGTTTTGAACAATAAACAATAACCTGTATAAACTTGCATTACCATTATTGTTCATGCCTGGCATTGTCATGCAGTTTTTAAGTCACATTCTGCTTGCATAGTATTTCACCAATGGGTGGTGTCAGTTTTTGGGTTGACAACTTTGTCCTTTGTTTTTGGGTTGACAAATTTTCTTCCATCATTTCTGCATAATTACATTGAATGTGATTTCCACAGGCGAACATGATCGAGCACATCCCGAGTTTGATGAATGCGATCCGGATGATCTACAGCATCTCGCAGTACTACAACACGTCAGAGAGGATGACCTCACTGTTTGTCAAGGTCACCAACCAGATGATCACAACGTGCAAGTTATACATCATGCACGACGTCACCAAGATCTGGGACCATAAACAGTACGTTGATAGTCATTTGTTCTGAAGGACAGTTCCATGTACAACTTGCACAAGCGACAATACCACTTTCAATTAATATTAACCCTATAACCGGACATACCAGTACCCGGATTTCCATTTGTTTTTCGTTTTTGTGTTAAGAGACCATTGTTCTAAGCGACCATTTTTGGTGTCTCTCTTGGGTGGTCGCTTAATGCAAGTTTGACTATACGAAAACTCGGCTGCAGTCTGATAAAGATTTATGCTGCTTGTTAGACTCATAACTCTAGTTTCGCTATTAAACTAAATAGTCATTAAGTGCAGACCTTGATCAGTCTGCACGGATGCGCCGACTGATCACGGTCTGCGCTGGACATGAAGGCCATATTAGTCGCGTTTCTCCAGTCAGTCACAAATATGGTACATGAATTGCATGCTCCAGATCAATTTGCTTAATTTTCTCAACCTTGACGGATCAAATGGCCCAGGCTGGTCTGGGTCTACACCAGTCACATTGGGTTATATATTACGTTGTAACAGAATGACTGGCATTTAACATCTAAAAGGCGATAAAAGAAAATTATAGTCCGCTGCGTTTTCACATTTGTCATTCGTTTTTAAACTTGGAGACGATTCTTATGCGCTATCAAACATGTTTTCATGGAGAAAAACAGAAAATAAAAAATTAACAGCAGCTGACAAAATTTAGTACAGCATTGTAAGGGCTAACTGAATGAATGGTGAACATGGTTCTATTAGCCGTAGTTGTCATTTTGCCTGTCACATCCACACATGTTCTGCAGGTCGGTGGTGCTACAGAGACTACACGAGTGTACCCAGCTGAACGAGGAGTACCAGAAACAGTTCCAGAGGACGAAGAAGAAGCTGAGGGAGAACCCAAAC
Source organism: Conchocele bisecta (assembly GCA_029237695.1). Lineage (NCBI taxonomy): Eukaryota > Metazoa > Mollusca > Bivalvia > Lucinida > Thyasiridae > Conchocele > Conchocele bisecta. Next base: position 142,045,808 of record CM055265.1, read on the forward strand.
GAGAAACAATTTGAGTTCAGGTACATGTCTCGTCATTCGTGGCTGTCTGGAGAAATGGGCCAGTGACGTCTGTCGCCAGCTTATCTCCTCTCCTCAGTAGCCTATTTCACCAACATTGCAAAGTATACTTTGAGGGAGGAATTTTCAATTTTAGGATCAATTTATTACTTTTTATTATACTGAATTTATTACATTATCACAGCCAATTTGGCTGTGATAATGTAATACATTCAGTATAATAATTCTGTATACTTTTAATCAACAAATATATGCAGTTGTTAGTTCTATATGAAATAATTAATTTCAGGAAAAATAAATGATTACTCCCTCAAAGTATACTTTGCTAGAAAAGTATACTTTGCAATGTTGGTGAAATCGGCTACTGGTTTATTTGTTTATAAATGTGGTAGATGTTTCTCTGACTGAATGGTAAATAGTACAGACCTTGATCAGTAGCCTATTTCACCAACATTGCAAAGTATACTTTTCTA